>CM073128.1:4362500-4962500 GCA_037039145.1 Fundulus diaphanus
ATTTTATTCTGTTTTATTTTCATTCTATTTTATTGCTTTGTGATTTTAGCTTTTTAGTTTTTACCTTATTTGCTGCAACTGTGATATCTGTACAGCACTTTGGTCAACCCCGGATGTTTTAAATGTGCTTTATAAATAAAGTTTGACTTGAGTTGAGGTGTCTGTCTCTCCTCTCTGCTCAGAGGCGGATCTCTTTCTTTGGACTAAAGGTTTACTCTGTGGAGGAATGAGGAGTTATGAGGTCTGACTAACAGCCCATCTCCCTGCAACAGCTCTGCATCCAACTTTCATGGATTTAAGGCTAAAAGCTGCACTGATAAAGTGAATGGCTGCATTGCTTCTTACCTGCTCTGTAAGGGAATTACACGTCCCCCTTCCTGCTGCACTGCTTCCAGTCTCATCCTCAGATTTCTAAGACATAATCACTCATAAAATCCCTCATCGTCTCTCTTTTCTGTGCACCAGACCTCTGAAGACTTTCTGTTTTATTTTACTCCGGCAGCTAAATGGGTTTGAAAAGTTGCAACCAAAACATGTCTGAGCTGCTGGGGTGCGATGAGTTATTTAAAGCATCTATTTAAAACACATTGCATCCATTTAAATTCACATATAAAAAAGGTTTTACTGAGTCTTAAGTTTTGGAAAAATTATCCCTGGCCCGTCCTGCCACCCCTTGTCAGCAGCCATCTCTGGACATGTACCTTTCTGAGGTGCAGCTACACCTGTCTAAATATTGTTGGTATTAATATCATAATAATAATAATAAAAAAAATATATATATTATTATTATTATTATTATTATTATTATTATTATTATTATTATTATTACTACTATCAGTCCGTTCGTTGTCTTCCTCTTATCCGGGGTCGGGTCGCGGGGGTAGCAGCTTCAGTAGGGAGGCCCAGACGTCCCTCTCCCCAGCCACTTGGTCCAGCTCCTCCGGAGGAATCCCAAGGTGTTCCCAGCAGAGAGACATAGTCCCTCCAGCGTGTCCTGGGTCTTCCCCTGGGTCTCCTCCCGGTGGGACGTGCCCGGAACACCTCACCAGGGAGGCGTCCAGGAGGCATCCTAACCAGATGCCCGAGCCACCTCAACTGGCTCCTCTCAATGTGAAGGAGCAGCGGCTCTACTCTGAGTCCTCCCCGGATGACTGAGCTCCTCACCCTATCTCTAAGGGAGAGCCCAGACACACTACGGAGAAAACTCATTTCAGCCGCTTGTATCCGGGATCTCGTTCTTTCGGTCACGACCCAAAGCTCGTGACCATAGATGAGGGTAGGAACGTAGATCGACCGGTAAATCGAGAGCTTCGCCTTTTGGCTCAGCTCTCTCTTCACCACAACGGACCGGTACAGCGCCCGCTTCACAGCAGACGCTGCACCAATCCACCTGTCGATCTCCCGCTCCATCTTCCCCTCATTCCTGAACAAGACCCCAAGATACTTAAAATTCTCCACTAGGGGCAGTACATCCTCCCCAACCCGGAGGAGGCACTCTACCCTTTTCCGGTTCAAGACCATGGTCTCGGATTTGGAGGCACTGATTTTCATCCCGGCACTCTGCTGCGAACCGCTCCAGTGAGAGCTGTAGATCACGCCCTGATGAAGCCAATAGGACCACGTCATCCGCGAATAGCAGAGACGCAATCCTAAGGCCACCAAATTCTGTCCAGAATCGGTGACTTTGGTGGAGTCCAACTCTCACCGGAAACGAGTCCGACTTACTGCCGGCAATGCGGACCAGACTCTGACACCGGTTGTACAGAGACCTGTCAGAGACCTGACAAACTCCCATGCTCCCTCCAGGATCCTGCTGAGGGTGTAGAGCTGGTCCAGTGCTCCACAGCCAGGACGAAAACCACACTGCTCTTCCTGAATCCGAGATTCGACTATCCGACTGACCCTCCTTTCCAGAACCCCAGAATAGACCCAGGGCTGGCCCGAGGCATAAGCGAACTAAGCGGCCACTTGGGGCCCCCAAAAAAACATTGACCAGGCTCTGGTCAATGTTTTTTTTTTTTTTACAAAAAAAAAAAAAAAACTTAAATGGGTGATATAAATGAACGAATATGAATTAATTAATGAAAAATTCAAGACAAAAAAAATTTGATTTGTCTACAACTGCTCATGTGCATACACTTTGCGACGGCTGCCGCGTGCGTGCATTGACAATTCACACGGGTGCGCACGGCACGTCGCCACGATAATAAATAAGCCTAAGCTATGTCACAAAAAAGGACGTATCCCTCTGGTGCCGAAAAAAGAAAAGGACAGAGGAGTAGAAAAAAGAGCAAGATAAAGGTTTGTTTGCGTGATCATTTACGGTATGTTCTGTGCAGCAGCAGCGCAAATCGTGCTCACGTCACTTGAGGTAGCAGCTAGCTAGTCACGACTCGTGTCGTGATATTTATCAGCCATCCATCACCAGAGCGAAATCCCCGCCATTAACAGTGAAATATCTCCTGTTATTAATGTACATTTATCTAGGTAGTAGGTGTGTATTTCATGTACTGATAGATATCGGTTTAAGTTGGAGAAAACGGCGATGCCATCTTAGCTAGCATCGCTGTTTGTGTTGAAGTGAATGTACCTTCATCATGAGCAAAGCACGTGCGCTCTCTGCTCTAAGATCTTTGGTGAGAGAAGGTATTTATTTTTATGAAAAAATATACCAAAAAATGAAAATAGACTTCAATTTTATTAATATGATACAGCAGTGCTTTCCTCATATGTATAGGCTGCAGTAGATCACCATGTTAAGTTTTCACCATACTGCAATTATGCCTCATTTGCCAGTAGAATATGAATTGTTAGATATGGTGTGGAATTTCTTGTGGTGCAAGTAATGATGGCAAAATAAACTAATTCTGCTCAATAAACTATGCACCTATTCAATGCTATTTTTTCCAGGAACTTTGGAGAACACTGATACATCGGTTTCAACCTCAGGCGGCATGACAGGTCAGTTAATCTAAAAGTTTTTGTTTTGTGTTGGCTTTACTATAAAATATTCTGTTATGTTATTTTACTATTCTTTTTTATTTAATATAATGTCCCTACAGGTCCTTCTACATCTGGATCCACTGCTATAGATTTCCCATCCCTCAACACTCCCTCAACAAGCTCCAGCTATCAAGATAGATCAACAGCTCCTCCACTTGATCCAGTTCAATGGTCAGCATTCCTGTCAGACTCAGAAAGGACTGATCTGGTAAGAAGAGGGCCACTGCCACTAAGTGACACCTTTACCTTCCCCAAGAAGTCAGATGGACGAAGCTTTCACCACCACTAGACATACAGACTATTAGTTAATGGGGGAAAAAAGATCAAGCGAAGCTGGCTAATATATTCAAAGAAAAATTATGCGGTTTACTGTGGACAAAGTCCACAAAACTGTCAACAGAGGGACAGTGTGATTGGGTAAATATAGGGGCTTTGCTGAAACAGCATGAGAATAGTCAAGATCATAGCAATAATATGGTGAAGTGGAAAGACTGCCCTCCGTCTTTCTAAGCAGAAAACTATTGATTGATGCAACAGAAATGGCCCTTTTGGAGGCAGAAAGAAATCGTTGGAGAGATGTTCTCATCCGTTTCATTAGCATCATTCAGTCTTTGGCAGAGAGAAATCTTGCACCCAGGGGGTCTGTCAATACTTTGCATCAGGCCAACAATGGGAACTTCCTTAAAGAGGTGGAACTGATGTCAAAATTTGACCCGGTGTTAAAAGATCACATCAGACGAATTGATAGTGGAATGCAGCACAACACGTACCTGGGTAAAACTATCCAGAATGAGCTGATAGGGTGTGAGTGACAAAATAACTGAGGTAATGGTGGCAGAAATCAAGGACTGCAAATATTATTCAATAATTTTAGACTGTACACCTGATGTTAGTCACCATGAACAAATGTCTGTTGTGGTGCGCACAGTCACTCTGGGCACAACAACAGAAATAAAACAGCACTTTTTAGGATTTCTGATAGCTCCAGAATCCACTGGCCTGGGTTTGTCCAATCTAATCCTTAACAGGCTTGAGGAATTGAACTTCCCTTTTCAGGATTGTCGGGGGCTGTCCTATGAGAATGGGGCTAATATGAAGGAGAAAAACAAAGGTGTGCAGGCTAGGCTATTGGTTAAGAATCCAAGAGCTTTTTATGTGCCTTGCAGTTCCCATACACTAAATCTGACCGTCTCAGATGCAGCTAAAGCATCAAAGAATGCTTCTTGTTTTTTTGGAAATGTGGAGAAGGTGTACGATTTGTTCGCTGGGTCCACTCAAAGGTGGGACATCTTACGGAAGTTTGTTGACATCACCCTCAAGTCCTGGAGTGAGACACGCTGGGAAAGCCGGATAAAAAGTATTGAAGCTTTGCTCTACCAGTCAGAGAAGGTGAGGGAAGCGCTGCTAGAAGTGAGAGGCAAAGCGACTGACCCTGTAGTGGCTGTTGAAGCCAACTCCCTAGCGGAAGAGATTCTGCAGGTTCATTTAGGTTCCAGATTTGTTGTGTTGTCTGGTATGACATCTTGTCTAAAATTAACATCACAAGCAAGCTTCTACAGTCAACCAACATGCAGCTTGATGTAGCAGTTAACCTTCTAAAAAAGAACAAAGGTGAACTTGTCAGTTACCGAAAAACAGGCTTCTGAGATGCACAGACATCTGCTAAAGAAATTTCTGAGCGGATGAACACAGAAGCAGTGCTGAAAGAAAAGCGATTGCGTTCTACAAAAAGGCCCTTTGCCTATGAGGCTGCAGATGAGCCGATACTGGATGCTATGAAGAGGCTTGAAGCATTTTTTACTGCTGTAGTGGACTGTAGCATTCAGTCATTGGAAGATAGATTTAAGTCTCTAAGTGAGGTTAAAGATAACTTTGGGGTGCTGCTCAATTTTAGGGAGCTTGATCAAAAGGGAACAATGTGAGCTTGTTGGGGAAAAGCTGTCCTGTGGAGAGGAGGCTGATATTGATGGTAGCGCACTGGCATTAGAGATAGAGAGTCCTCCTGAACTTCCCCAAACTATGAAGACTGCCTTTGAGCTTCTCAAATACCTCTCACAAAATGAGATGTGTGAGCTTTACCCAAATTTTTGGGTAGCTCTCAGGATAGCCTTAATTATTAGTTATTGCTGTAGCTGTTACTGTCTAATTCAACTGGAATAAAAGAGTAACTCACAGTGATGATCTGTACACCTGTCGCCAGGTTGCTGCCTCCTTCCGTCTGCAGCTCCAGGGGAAGATGACCTTCATCATATGGCCCTATTTTAATCCCCACCCCCTGTGGGCGTCCCCTTCCTCCTCCTTCCTCAGTGAACCAGACCTTCTGCTCCAAAACTTCCCAAATAACACGAGAAATCCCGGCCGATCGCGCCATCATCTCCAGAGGAAAGTTCACTGGGTGTTTTTCTGACGCTCCTGCAGCTGAAATAAACCCCAGAGTTCCTGAAATGCCACCAAAGACGCTGAAACCAGGCGGAGACGCTGCTGTGGAGAGCAAAATGGCCAGCGGATGGATACTTAGTTAAAACTTCCGGAACTAGGTCCTCTGGCGCAACACCGACACTGGGCACGCAGGAAACACACCTATGGAATCTGACTTCATGTATTACACTAAAAGCAAATACACAAAAACACACACCCTGTACCGTTTTTTAGATGTTAAAAATAGCCAAATCAAAGCAAAAACCAGAGGGGGGGGGGGGGGGGTCATTTCAAGTGTTTTATAAATGAACATAACGACAAATTTATATGGCCTGCATGCTTGCCGTCTGGCTCGAGACAGCCTCCAACCTGTCCTGGGCGGGAAGGTGGAGAAATCGGCTGCTGCTGCTTCGTGACGCTGCCTGCAAATCTTCATCATCCACCAAAGCTCGTCCTGTAACATTACCATGGCTGTTCGTCCCGTCATCTACTCTTGACCTTTTCTGTAGATTTTTCGGGCCGAAATATGACAAAATACTTTGGGAGTGGGTATTAGTTTACTTTAACCGCTTCGAGCAGAAAACGTATTAATACTCTTTAAAAACAGACAACAAAAAATTAAATTAACAAATGTGAAGGACACAAGACATGTTTTTATATTAGAGCTGTCAAACGATTAAAAATTTTAATTTGAATCGATTAATCACATAATGTCGATAGTTAACTCGAGATTAATTGCAAATTAATCGCATGTTTTATCCTTTTATTTCTGAAAGTGTAATAGCCTGTTTGGGCATTTTAATATGCAATTTTGCAATAAATGACACTAATAAAATACATGCTTGTACAAAAAATATTATTATTTTGTTATTTTTCAAGCACTTTTGAGAATTGGAATGAAAACATCCTGGTACCAAATGTTAAACTCTGGACTATGATGGCTAAATGACTAATCATGACGCCCTGATGTTTACACAATGTGTAAATAAATTTGTAAATAAATACCATGCCGATATATTTTTTGCCTCTTAAACAAAGATAGACATGGTATTAGGCATATACATATAAATTAATGAAAATTTTACATTTCAATAAAGTCATAAGTTTTATTGTTAGTTTTTTTCACTCTCTCTCTCTCATACATCTAATTCTGAGCTTTCACACCAACAACAATAATTTCTTTGAATATTTTTGCTTGCTTCTATCCATATTCATAGAGTTTAAGCCTGGAAAAAGGTTTTAAATCTCCAGGTCATTCCAGTCTTTGCTTGCGACTGGGCCAGGAGCTTAATACCCTTGAAAGAAACTGTTTAGGAACTGATTAGTAACTCCAGGTCCTTCGTTTGGCAACGTGATTCATCCTTGGTTTGTCAAATACAGAGACAACAAATTAATAAGCATTAAAGTACGGTTTATGGGTTGGGGTTTCTGTTATCAACGTGTAAAAACTCATCTTCAGAACCAATCTCTGCTTAAAATGGTGATCTGCACCAAGTAATCAACTTTCAGCAGTTATCACTGGTTATTGCACCGTAAACTGCAGAAAATACGTGCAGAGTTGCTCTGTCTGCCTTTACTTCCTATGGCGGAGGGATATTTCAGCTGGATACACTCAAAGCGTCTAGTGCAGGCAGGTCTCATAATAACCCCTATTTCGTCACTTATTTTAGAGCCCAAATAAGCGATTTCACTTTCAGAAACCTGCCCAAAAAAACAGCGACCCGTGACTCATGAAATTTAGAAGCGCCTTTAGAATAAAACAAGCCCAAAGTCGCATGAAATAAACAGTCTGTGCAACAGTGAGCGCGGGTCTGTTTTGCTAGAGTCTCTAGCACTCTTAAAACTACGGAAAGCGCCGAGGATAAAAGAAACACAGTCCGGAGAGCGCGGCGGGGGGAAAAACATTAGGGAACGGTGTGTGTGTTTTGATGCGCAATTAACGGCGACAAAAAATGTCGGCGTTGTGGTTAACAAAGTTAACGCGCTAATAACGCGTTAAAACTGACAGTCCTACTTTATATACATTCTTAAAAATCCATAATATTACTTATTCAGACCAGAGGGGGGAGGAATGTATACCCCCAGGGATAAAACATGAATGACCAGAGGGGGGGACGTCACAAACAGAGGGGGGGTAAATCCCCCCCGGCAAATTGCACCCAGGGTATTTGTAATAATGCATAAAAATGTGAGTGTTATGTGCAAATGTGTGTACGCCATCATCTTTTTTTTTAAACAAAGTTAAAAGTCTCCACTAGGTGCGGAGCTTATCCCCCCCCCCCCCCCCCCCCCCCGTCCTGCCCCCCTCTGCTGGCTGGTGCTTTGACCCGCTGGTGCATTAGTGGCCCTCGGGTTCGGGGCGGGTTCCCGGGTGGGTGCCGGCTCATTCCTGGCGGCTGCTTCACGGGGCCTGGCCCCCCGGGGCTTGGTCGGGGCTCCCACCGGGGGGCGGGGCGCCCCTGGGGGCTCCGGGGCCCATGGCCTATTCCACTTCAGCGTAGCTGGCTGCCGGCGGAGCCCACGGGCTCGCCCCCGCAGCTCCTGGGGCTTCAGCATTGCGGTGGCTGGGGGATTTCCTCGGGGTTGTCTCTCCTCTTTCCTTGGAGGGGGGGGGGGGGGGGGGGGGTTGCAGATTTCCTGTGTTGGCCCCTCTTGGGCGCCCTGCTTTGGGTCCCATGGCGCCTGCCTCTGTGCTCGGGGAAGGCGGGCCTTTGGTTCTTCAAAACCACTATTGAGCAATTTCCTTCTGGATAAATTTCACATACACTAGTGCACTCTCACAAACCCCCACAGGTGCAGGGTTCCAGGTTCTAAGTGTTCACTTATATAGTGAATGCCCATCATTTATTTATTTATTTATTTATTTATTTTTCTCTCAGGTATCACATTATACATGTCAGATTAAATAATATTACATATAATTCAGCAACAATATCAAGGTGTTACTTCATTGTATCTGTAATACTATGTCCGTTGGTTGTGCTGTTCTTTTTACATCTCTCTTTCCAGGTGATGAAGCAGACGGAAGACGTTTTATCATTCTCTCCCGTTTTTCTCCTCTTTCTTTCTTTTCTCCTTTTCTCTTTTTTCTTGTTCTTCCTTTACTCTCTTACTTTCCCATTGTAATGTCCACATAACTTGAAATACTCCCCGCAGGAATCACAATAAAACTATTTACATGCCAGATTGACTCTAGGTCCTGCACCTCTGGATGACGTCACTATACATGATTGGTTTAACGTTTGCACAATTACGCAAAACATTGGGATTGGGCTGGACAACTTAATAAAAGTAATCATAGCGGGTGTAGGTTTTATTCGAGAGCGGGATTGCGGTTTGTAAACTGACAATTTTACGAAGAAATTCTCCATGGTCCCTGTGCCTCCCGATGACGTCACACAATTCTCCATGGGCCTTGCGCCCACAGACATGAATACGTCTCACACCCTCTCCATGACACACTGGCCCAGCAGAGGAGCTCCTTCAGCAGAAGACTCCTTTTAGCCAGATGCACCACAGGAAATCATTCCTGCCTGTGGCTATCAATCTTTACAACTCCTCCCTCAGTGATTCTAACACCCCCCCTCTGTAACTGACATTTATTCATTCTCTGTACTGTTCTTTGCACAGGTCACTATCACTTTACTTGGATTTATAGTTATACACATGTATATATATATTGACTTATATATGTATATATTTATATTACTTGTGTGGAATTTTGTAAATATATATATATACAAATGTTTGTATATCTGGAGCGTGTAACAAAAATAATTTCCCTCTGGTATTATTAAAGTATATCTGATTCAGATTCTGAATGTGTTGATTTTACAAAAAGTTAAGGTGAAATCTGACTATTCCAGTTCAAAGGTGGTAGGTAGACCTTCATATGACACAACGGCAGTGAAGTAGCTCTCAGTTTTAAAAGGGTTGGATTTAGAAGAACGAAAGAGACTTTAAAACACAGCAGGGATGTAAACAGTTACTGAGTTTGTTGGGAGCAGTGAAGATTATAAAGTCTAACAGCTGCCAGGAGGAAGGAGCTGTGATAAAGCTGCTCCTGTTTATTATGTTGTGCTTTATGCATCATGTCCCAAATACATTATACAGATTTCTGTTTTTCTGTAACCAGCAGCTATGAGGCCAAGAGAAAAGCAACATCTGTGCAAACTAATTTACCTTTGTCACAGAAGCCAATCAGTTAATGGATCAAAGCTCTGCGTATCTTATTTTGTGTATTTTAATTTGTAATATTTCATGCTCAATTTTTTTTATTGAAGATATAGACAAAATAATCACTGGGGTTGATTTACATTTTTATTAAAGAAATTCGGGACAGTCTGTTGCAGGATGTTTATGAGTAATAAGAGCATTGTACATGTTTTAAAATACCAAAATAAGGTGATAATAAAAACACAAAGAAGTACAGACAATGAATAAAATAAGATAAAAAGGAATTAGTAGCACTTATTTGATCTTTTTACCTTCTTATATATTGGCTGAGGTGACTCATCAATTTTAAATGTTAATTTAATTTTTCAAAAACAAAATCGCTTGTGGGTCTATCTCTTTCCCTTTCCCTGCCGCGGAAGAACACAACGTTTCGGGTTTGTGTGTGTGCGTCCTTTCAAAGTAGACGGGACTACTTTGATGGGAGGAGTCACGTGTTTTTCCCGCGAACTTTTGCTCTGATCTGCTTCCGGCGGGTCGTCCATTAACGTGGAGCGTTTTTGTTTTTAACACAAAGGTCCGGATCAGGCCCAGTTGGACCGGGACCACGTTTATTTTTTAACCTCCTGTCTGCTACCGGCGGCGGGTCTCCCGGGATGAAGTACTTCACCAGGCGGAGGGCGAAGCGGATCTACGAGTGGCGCGGAGAGCCTGGAGGCTTCAACAGAAAGCTGAAAACTAGGGAGTATGGGTGAGAGCTCAGCAGGCCTTGGTCTACACCTTCCCTTGGTGCTACTGTCACCAGACGGTCTAAAAAATAAAAGAAAACATTTAATCTTTCATTTAAAAATCATCAACAGTTAATTTAGTCACTTATTTACTAAAGTACAGATTATTTTTGCTCATCACAGTGATTGTGGCTGACAGAACAACTGGAACATTAAAGTATTGCGTTAGAGTAATAAGGGTATTTTAAGGACATAAAATGTAACCATCTAAAGGTCAGGAAGCAAACTATCCAGGGCCGGTGCCCTGCTGACAGGGCCCGGGGCTGTGGGAGGATAAATTAGTCCATAGATAATAATCATTTCCACTTTTCTTTACCTGCTAAGAACAAATGTTGCACCTGGTGGACGTCTGTGTCTGCGGCTCACTCCTTCCACCTTCTGCTGGTTGAAAAACAATGAAATATGTAATTAATGACAACAGAAAGTGTTAAGTAAATTTTTTTCAAAATAATCTTCAGGTTTTCGTTCTTTCCCTCTGGTGATTTTCACAGAGTCGCCCAGTTTGCTGCTCCTTTCACTTCCATGCAACTTGCTCTTTGTCGTAGATCTAATGCCAACAAGCGATCGCAGCTGTTCAGCTGTCCGCTGTCTGCCTGTCTGAAACTAGGACAATAGAGAAAAGAAGGACATCGATAAAATAAAAATAGTATTCGATCGATATTGATTTCAACAAATTAAAAACATATATTTTAGGTGCAGCCCTGGACATTTTAGGCTGTTATCAGCCTATTTTTAGATATAGAACACAGAAACACTGAATTCAAACTCAAAACCCTTAATTAAACCAAATTTTTACCAAAACCGCAAGTTTTTAAAAGAGAAAAAAAATAACCTGTGAACTTTGACCTCTTTGAAGGGGGTGGAGCTTGGTTCCTGGGTCTGCGTTGTGATTGGTTGTGAGGATGTAATGACTGTAATATTAACCTTCATGGCTAGAATGCAAAAGGAAGGAAAACCTTTTTTCTATTAAACTTTTTAAAACCAAGGAGGCGGACACTCAGCCACAGCAGCAACTTTTCAGACCTCGTCTCGACCGATTTATTCATTTTCAAAACACCAACTTCTCATCTTTTTTCTGGTATTGTGCGACTTGAGGGAGTCGTGATTCCCTCCCTGTGGTCATTCCCTCAGTCAGCAGCTGCTGCCTCATCCAGGCTGCAGACTCAGCATATGAAGCTTCATACCCGCCTGCAGACGCGGGCAAAGAAATCAGAACCTCCAGTTGGAGAGATGCTGAGCAACACAGGACTCCTTATAGACCATGTAAAAGGGAGCTAGAAAGTAAAGAAAGAGAAGGAGACGCTGAAGAAGAAACAAACACTGGCCACTGATGCAGCAAAGATCACTAAACTGAAGTTTTTCTCATAAAGGAGCTCAGGAGATATAAACTCCAGAGACGAACAGAGAAAAGGCCAGAAGACCATCCTGCACTATAGTTTAATAAAGTTAGCCTCACTGTGAGGAATTAAGGGTCAAAACTGGCTCAATTAAAAGTTTTAAGGCATTAAAAATGTTTAAATATGGTTAATAAAGAGCCAATAGAAAATAAATGTAAAGTTAAAATGTCATTGGATTCATATTTAGTGCATCCTGCATAAACTCAAGTTCTAAATCCTAAAAATATAGAAATCATTGTTGCAAGGAAAGTTTATTTATATAGCACATTTCAGTACAGAGGCAATGCAAAGTGCTTTATGTGATTAAAATATAGGAAAATAAAACAGAATAAAAGCAAGTAGGAATAAAATGTAGAAACAAAATAAAACATGGGAGAATAGAAACTAAAAGCAAACATTAAAACAGTTGGACTAATGTTTTATTCTTTTAGGTCCATACTTTTCATCATGAAGTCAAACTTTTGTGGTTTAACTTTGTTCAACCTGGTAAAATCCCACTGAGTCTAAGAACATATTTATGTGAATAAATGCATTAAATGGTCAATAGTAATAAATTAAGTGGCTTTGAATGAATGTTTTTACCAGTTCAGGCAGCAGTAGAGCTGCTGCTGGCGTGGAGGTGATGAAGAGCAGCAACAAGGAGCCAGAGGAACCTTTATATAGAACCTTAGAACATGCAGGTTCTAATGTTGGTAATAACGTAATAAATCCTTTTATCCCAAACATTTTAACGGTGTGGTTTCAGCTCGCTGGCCATCCGGGTGGAGGGCCTCCCTCAGACCACCGTCATCAGCACCGGGCAGCACATCCTGATCGAGGGAGTGGACGACGACAACCCGTACGTGGCCCGGCTGGTGCGGCTGTTCTCAGACGGTACGTTCCTCACGTTGTTCTTCATCACCCGTTAGAACTCTGGTTCTGTGCAACCTGCTGCCTCTGGGTTCCAAACACAAACCGACCCGAGACCCGCTGCCGTTCCAGAGAGCGGCGAGCAGAAGAAGGCCGTGGTGCAGTGGTTCGTGCGGGTTTCTGAAGTGCCTTTGGGCAAGCTGAAGCTGCTGGGCAGAGAGCCGCACCCGCAGGAGATCTTCTTCTACGCGGGGCGCGGCTGTGACGACGAGGTCAGCGCCGAGTCCATCCTCCGACCCGTACAGGTGAGCAGGCGACCCGCCGTTGGTCTTCACAGAACCAGAACACGACCTGAGGGAAGAAATACAGAGATAAAAATAATTAGCATTTCTCATAAAAAACTACTTAAAGAAGTTTGTTTTTGCTTAAATGTTTGTGGGTAAATCCTCAAAGTGGTCCAGATCGTAATTTATAAGCAATTTTTCATGGTCTGAGAGGGAAAACGGAGAAATAAGAAATTTTAAAAGATTAGTTCCCATTAAAATTTGAAACCTCAGAATATTTTTCCCTTTGCAAAAGAGGATATTTAAAGATAAATCATTTGGAGGTTTAGTTTTTTTCTACGATAAAAAGATGAGATATTTTACACTCTGCAGGTCTTAATCCTCTGTTCTGATTATTTTTTTTCTGAATTGTGAGATTTTTTTGCACAGTTCTTCAAATAATTTTGAATGCTTTTCTCCAGGAAACATCGAACTAATTGTTTTTATGCTGTAAAGTGTCTAATGGGGATAAATAGAGGGAAACGCTGTTGTCTGGCGTTTCGTGGAGCTTCAGCTGACAACTTAGCACTTGTGGGGAATTGTGGGAAATCGAGTTCATTCACCCACTTAGGATGTTGAGGGCAACTTTTAATTACCGTATTAATTAAAAATACCCCTGGAGTCAGAAAAGTCCGACTCAGAGCCACAGGGGGAAGTGGCTGAAACCTGAACTGGAAGTCTGATCTGACGGTGCCGCTGGTTCTGATCACATGACCCACAAGAAAAATCAGATCTAAGTCCTAAAAACACAGGAAGCAAAAAGTCTCCTTAAAACTTTTTACTTGATGCATTTTTAAAATACAGATTCTATATATTCTAATTTCTTAATTTCTCGTTTTAGTAATATTAGGATATCATGACGGAAGCGTCTCTCCTGTTTTATTTCTGTGAAGCTGTAAACGTTTCAGTCGTGATTAAAACTGTTTAACGAGGAGCTGGAAGTCAGTTGTGTTGACCTATTGACCCCTGAAGCTCCGCCTCCCTCTACAGGTGAAGCACCTGGATGCCGCTGCTCCGTTCCCCGGTTCTGCAGACAGAGAAACTCTCTACGTCAAATTCTCCTGGGACTCCAAGACCTTCAGCGCCGTGGACCCGTCTCAGGTGGAGTCCCCTCCCCCTCGCCCCCCTAACCCCTCCCTCCCTCCGTCTCCCCCACGTTCCCCCCCTGCTGCCACCCCTGCCTCCAGGGGCCCGGGCCGGCGCGCCCTCCCCACCCCGGACCCGGCGGTCCTGCGCAGGGCGGCGCTGGGGGACGTGCGGGGGGGCAGAGCCACGGCGAGCGCCGGTAAGGTGGAGGTGGAGTCGCTCCACTCCATGACCAAACTGTCGGCCTCAAAGTGCCTCAGCGCCAAGAGGAGGAGTGCCGTGGAGCGGACGCCGGGCGTTCGCAAGCAGCTGCAGCTCGGCAGTGAGTCTCCGTCATTGGTTCTCCTCAAACAGGAAGCGGAACCGGCCAATCACAGAGCGTTATCCCCTCAGGTCCGGAGGAGACGGCGGAGCTCCAAGAAGACATCCTGGAGCGGCTGCTGAAGGAGGAGCTGGACGCGGCCCGACCGCTGGCCCACAGGCTGGCCTTCTCCCCCCCCAGCTCCCCCCCGCTCACCCACAGCCTCACCCCTCTGAGGAGGCCCAGCAGGAGCCCCGGCACCCAGGACGGCCTGAAGGCGTCCCTCAGTGAGGAGGACAGCCCTGCGTCTCCGTCCAGCAGGTCAGTCCCCCACAGCCACTGTGTGGACCTGCAGCTTATTTTTTGTTTGTCAACACATTTTATTGAAGGCTTTAGGTTTTAGAAACTTACAATTAAACAACATCCCCCCCCCCCAACATGCTGAGTCACAGTATTGCTTACAAATATAGAAAAGAAATGCAACGTAAATACAGTAAAGTGTATCATTACACACGTCAAAAGTAAAATGGCAGCCCTGAAACAATAATAATAATAATAATAATAATAATAATAAGCAAAAGTATGCCTAAAAAATGAAAAATAACGGACAAAACCTTGAGTTAAGAAGTTAAAGCTTTGAAATATTGCATTAGGGGCTCCATTGTTGATAAAACTTTTCTGTTCGTCCCCCTTGTTGCATATTTAATCTATTTAATTTTTTCCAACTGTAGAAACGACATCGTGTAGCAGAGATGATGCTGCCCTACTCTTCCACATTAGCAGTGTTTTACATCGAGCAACGAGTGAATGAAGTAAAGGAGATGTCTTCGTTTAGATGACAGCTTCAGTACAACAGATATATCAATAAGAACGCATGTCTCAATATTTCTGAATTTGGAAGTAGGGCTTCCTAAAAGCCTGCAGCCAGAACATGTGTGAGATCACTGAGGTCTGTGAACATCTGTCACACAAAGCCTGGCGTGTTTGTTTATATCTTTGCCATCTTAGCTTTACAGCAGTTAATGCTCTGTGGGCCACTCTGAATGATATCAGCTGAGATTTTGCTCTGGATGAACAGGACCGCCACCAATCTTCACCTTTTCTGGCTCCTAAACGGGTCTAATCCGGTTCCAATAAACTATATAAAAATGAAATGTGATGTTTAAACGTTTTAGTAAGTGGGCGAAGAAGATCACTGGCAGAGAGGAGAGGCAGGGAATGCTTAGACTTAGACTTTCTTTATTGTCATTTTGTATACACAGAGTGCATACAGAACGAAATTTCGTTTTCACACAGCTCAGAAAG
The DNA here is from genome assembly GCA_037039145.1 of Fundulus diaphanus. Classification (NCBI taxonomy): domain Eukaryota; kingdom Metazoa; phylum Chordata; class Actinopteri; order Cyprinodontiformes; family Fundulidae; genus Fundulus; species Fundulus diaphanus. The sequence goes on from CM073128.1 coordinate 4,378,144, forward strand.
ATTGCAGTAACTCTACAGGATACCTTGCGGTGAATTACAGTACAGGATAAAGTGCAGTGATAAATCGCAGGCACTTACAGGATAAGTTTCAATTGACTTCCGGATAAAGTGCAGCAGTGAACAGTAGGCAGTTGAAATGTAAACAGTGTAAACCAAATGTAAACAAATATGCAGTAAGGTGCATCAGTGATTTAAAAGTAGACAGTTGCATTGTACACAGTTTTGCAGTACGTTTCCCGGTAAGGTGCAGCAGCAATTTTGCAGGATACGATACAAATGTGCAAATCAGCGAGTCGAGTGTGGTACACAGTCCGTTTTTATACTTCAGCAGTTCAGCAGTTCAACAGTCTGATGGCAGCAGGGAAAAAGCTTTTGCAGAACCTAGTGGACCTGCAGCGGATGCTGCGGAACCTCTTCCCAGAGGACAGCAGGGAGAATAGTCTATGGTGGGGGTGTGAGGGGTCCCTGATGATGTTACGGGCTCGAGACACACAGAGCTGCGATGAAATGTCTTTAATGGAGGGAAGAGGAGCCCCGATGATCCCTTCTGCTGTCCTCACCACTCTCCTCACGTTCTTCCAGTCGGAGGCACTGCAGCCTCCACACCACACAGAGAGACAGCTGGTCAGAATACTCTCTATGGTGCTTCTGTAGAAGGTCGTGAGGATGGGCGGGGGCAGGCGGGCTCTCCTCATCCTCCGCAGAAAGTACAGTCGTTTCTGTGCCCTCTTCACCAGTGACGTGGTGTTCACAGTCCAGGTGAGGTTGTCCGTGATGTGCACCCCCAGGAACTTGGTGCTGCTGACCACCTCCACAGCTGAGCTGTTGATGAGCAGTGGAGCATGGTGAGGCCGGTTTTTCCTGAAGTCGACGATGATCTCCTTCGTCTTCTCCACGTTCAGGATCAGGCTGTTGTCTCTGCACCAGCCCACCAGCTGCTCCACCTCCTCTCTGTAGTCCTGGTCGTTGTCGTCTCTGATCAGGCCCACCACCGTTGTGTCGTCTGCAAACTTCACGATGTGATTGGTGGTGAACCTGGGGACGCAGTCATCAGTCATCAGGGTGAACAGCAGGGGGCTCAGGACGCAGCCCTGAGGGGAGTCCGTACTGAGGGTGATGACATCAGAGGTGTTCTGTCCGACCCGGACCGGACTGACTGAGGTCTGTTGGTGAGGAAGTCTAGCAGCCAGTTTCGTAGGGGTGTGTTGAAGCCCAGATGCTCCAGTTTTCCCACCAGATGTTGTGGGATGATGGTGTTGAACGCTGAACTGAAGTCCAGGAACAGCATCCGCACGTGCGTGTTCTTCTCCTCCAGGTGTGCCAGGCTCAGGTGAAGAGCAGAGGAGATGGCGTCCTCAGTGGAGCGGTTCCGTCGGTAGGCAAACTGGAACGGGTCGAGTGTTGATGGGAGACTGGAGACGATGTGTTCCTTTACCAGCCTTTCAAAGCACTTCATCATGATGGGAGTCAGTGCAACAGGCCGGTAGTCGTTGGAACAGGTGACTTGAGGTTTCTTTGGCACCGGAATGATGGAGGCAAACTTGAAGCATGCTGGCACTATGGCTTGGTCCAGCGAGGTGTTAAAAATGTCTGTGAGGACACCAGCCAGCTGACCTGCACACTCCTTGAGCACCAGCCCAGGTATGTTGTCGGGACCTGGGGCCTTCCGCGGGTTGACTCTCCTCAGAGTCTTCCACACGTCGGCGGTGTCAAGGCAGAGGACCTCCTCTTCCTGATGGCGAACAGCTTTCACTGCTGGAGTGCTGTTTAGTGCCTCAAACCTCCCAAAGAAGTTATTTAGTCCATTGAGGAAGTCAGCATCAACTTCACCCACCGGGGGGGGGGGGGGGGGGGGCGTGTTGTATTCAGTGATCGCCCGGATGCCTTTCCACATGCTCCTGGTGTTGCTGGCCTCATGGAAAAGCTCCTGGATTTTCTGACTTTGGTTCCGCTTCGCTAGCCTGATGGCAAGGTTCAGGTTGGCTCTCGCTGTCCTCAGTGCCTCCTTGTCACCAGACTTGAAGGCTAAGTTCCGCTTTTAGTGCTCGACTGACCTCCTCAGTAATCCAGGGTCGTTGGTTGGCTCGGGTGATGATGGTCTTGGTGGTGCTGACGTCCTCAATGCATTTGTTGATGTAGGCTGACACAGTCATGGCGTACTCATCAATGTTGATCTTGTCCTCATAAGTTGCAACAGCTTTGAACATGTTCCAGTCAGAGCACTCGAAACAGTCCTGGAGCGCCTCCATTGCTCCCTCAGTCCACACCCTCACCTGCCTCGCTGTTGGTTTTGCTCTGATCAGCAGGGGCCTGTATGCAGGAATTAGCATCACAGAAAGGTGATCTGAAGAGCCCAGGTGGGGGCGGGGGGCTGCCTTGAATGCGCCTTTAATATTTGTGTAAACTAAGTCTAGAGTGTTCTCTCCCCGAGTTGCAAAATCCACGTGTTGGTAGAAATGAGGGAGAACAGTTTTCATATTTGCCTGGTTAAAATCCCCAGCAATGATGAAAACCCCCTCTGTGTGTGTAGATTGCAGCTCAGAGATAGTCCGATAGAGAACACCCATAGCATCTTTAGTATTAGCGCTGGGAGGGACGTAAACCGCTGCGATGATAACAACAGTGAACTCTCTAGGCAGATAAAATGGTCTGCAGCTAATAATCATAAGCTCAATGTCCGGAGAGCAGAAACTTGTGACTAATCTAGCATTTTTACACCAGGTGTTATTAATGTAAACGCAGAGTCCTCCACCTTGGGTCTTACCGCTGAGGTGTTTGATTAGAAAATATGTAAACAGGTCAGACTGTTGAAGGGAAAATTTGGGGAAAGCTCTTGGAAACTGGAAAAAGTCCCATCAGTGTAGAAGTCCCCAGTCGTTCCCAATCCCTGCCGATCCCTCGTCTTATTATTAAATCACAAATGGAGCTAACCCAAGGTCTATCCAAGGTGATCAACAGTACGCAGGAAACTAATATCCACATTTAAAGCTTTAATCTCCCCCTGCATTCTAAGAAGACGTCTGCATTGTCCGCCCCGTGTTATTTATCCCACTACTGCCGGCCGTATACTAATTAAACAAATTCTAACACTGTCACCGTGTAAATGCATACAGGCTAATACAATAAACCAACATAATCTACCTTCTCCCTTAAAGCACCCAGAACACTAACTGTACAGGAAAATCAACAGAACTCAGGATAGACATTGTAGACACAGAAAATAGGAGAATTAACTGCAGTTAGTTAATTTAACGTCACCGCAGCATTTATCCCAGCACTGCTGCACAACCTAAGCTAAAAGTGAAAAATCCATTACAGAAAGAGAATTTCTCTTCATTCCGTCCTTATGCGGAGATATAATATAAATGTTAATTTTACAGACGAGACTTAAGTAACAGAAAAACATGCTATGTCACAACAAAACACAGAAACGTATGTAAACTCACAGAAGTGGTCCCTGACGGCCCTTAAACTGTTTATGTACTCAGTTTATGTCCAGGCTGGATTAAATCGTCACCACTAAAGAAAAAGAGGAAATAAAAGGACTCCCAGTGAAATTAGTTTGTGTCCGTGGATCAAAGTAAATCTCATTTTAGGGTTCAGTCAGGAACGTCTGGAAAGTGATCCTTGAACAACCCTGACCCACATAAAACTGCTGCTGTCCTTTCTTCACAGCAGCAGATCAGATCAGATGGACTGCATTGATCTCACAGTGGAGAAATTCATCGGCTCAATAATCAGAACCAGGACTCGCTCCGTCTGCTGGAGGCACAAAAAACAGAAACTAACTGGTCCCAGTTTCTCACTTTCCGCTGGTTTGGCCCATAAAGCTCTCTGCACCCTGCACATAAAACCAATCGGCGCCTTCCTGCCCCCCCCCGGGCCAACAGTACGCAGATTGTTTCTACGGATCTGTTTTCCAGCTCTTCAGTTTTTCCTCTTCCTCTTGTCTCCTGTCTCTGTGGTCGGACAGGCAGCCTCCCGTCTCGGTCATACGAGGCTCTTATGCATGGAGCTTTGTACGGACCTCCTCCAGCCACCAGTAGATGGGAGCAGGTGAACATCAGTTTAAACCAGAACGGTTCTTCTCCAGCTCGGCTCTCAGCGCAGACATCGGCGCTGGCAGGTCTTCTTCAGACGCTACGTCATTAGCGTTGGTTAACTTAGTTCAGTCCTGGGGAACTTTCCCTTTTTGAGACAATCTTCTCTGCTCCCTGGACACAGTTAACGTCTTCCTTCTTTCAGCGCTTCCTGCGGCTCATATGATGGTTAAATGTTCTATTCTTTCCAGTCGTGTTCTTAAGTGATCGGTCAAATCGTGTTCTGGGCGTTCTCCACATGTCCTTTCTGACACGATGCCGTAGCGGAAGTCCCCCAGAACCACGCTTAACTCAAAGCGAATGTTTTAAAATGAAGGTTGATGTTTGGGAGCAGGAACACAGCCAGCAGCTACGCAGCCTGAAGTCCAGTCAAAGTCTAAAAACAGCGAGGAACAAACCGTCGTCATAACGATGAAGTTTAGGGTTCTTTATTTCTGGGATGTTCTAACGCTGGTCACTACGGACCGGTTCCTCTCCAGTCATCGGACCGCTGAAGCCCCGGAGCCGGACCTGCTGACCAGCGCCGCTAAAACTCCAAGCAGCAGAAGAAGAAGAAGAAATGCCACGCCGAGGAGAACCGGCGCCACCTGGAGGGAGACGTGAGTCGGACACTGAACGCCCCGTTGGGTTCAGGTCACCTGGTGGCGGTGGGGACGTTTACGCCGAGGCTTCTGGGAGTTTGAGTCCTGAGTCACAGCTTGTGGGGTTTTCTCTCTGTCTCTGTGTGGTTCTGCACAGGAGGCTGAATCTGAAGTGTCTTAGAAACCCAGAATGCTCTGAGGTCTGATCCTGTGTGCGTTTTCCAACAGAACCAGAACTCCCTCCAGAAAGAAGGACGGAGAGACGGTGAAGGAACCATCTCTGGCTGTTCTGTGAGTACCAACGCTCTGCGGCTTTACGTTCCGTTTACAAGCTGCCACAGAACATCAGAGCCCAGAGTTCAGCCTGTAGACCCCAGGTTCTGGTGAGGCGGGGCTCACTGGGTCCAACAGGAGCACCGGGAACTCTGGGCCTCCATCCCGACCCGTTTACCGCCCACTTTGTGTAGAAAAGGCCGCTGGTGCCGTTTGGTTTCTGGTAAATCAAACCTAAAATTCAAAGTAAGCTGAAAGCTTTTCTACAAACGCATTAACATTTTTTTTATTTTAATCAAATTCATTTAAGTATTTAATTCATTAAAAAAGTGACGACCCGTTTTCTGTTTTCCTGGCTGGGGGCGCCGCATTTTAACTCAACATGTCAGAGAGTCCATGTTCTCTCTGACAAGTTTCCCAGAACCCTGAACCACAAAGTCGTCCTCTGGTCTACACCAGACCTACCTGGACTCACCTGGACCGCCTGCTCCGTCTGACCAAAAGCTTCCAGATCCGGTTCTAGTCCCAGACGGGTTGATCATATATTTAGGACTATAAGTCCCACTTTTTCATAGTTTGGCCGATCCTGCGACTTGTATATCAAATTTAAATGGTAATTAATATTAACCAGCATGAATCAAGGCGTAAACATTACCATCTATAGCCACAAGAGGGCGCTCTAGGCTTGTGGAAACTATATAACTTATAGAGTGAGCAGATGTCCCATATCTTGTTGACCTGTTCCCAGCTAATTCTGTCCCACATTTCATTGTTTCATCATGGAGGAAGAAAGTTTAGCTCAGATGTTTTTACTCAGTCCTGGGGTCCGTTCTTCGTACGTTGCTTAAAACATCCAAGATCAAATGACACATCCAAGATGATTTCATCCGGCTAATCATGATCCGGCTAATTGGGTTCTTCGAACACACCTGTTGTTTAGGATTAGTATGGCTGGATTGAGTTATCTGAGACAACTGCGCGTTCATGCGTTTGTTTAAAAGGGGAAATGTATCGATAGTAGAAACATTGATCAGCAACGCTGCTATTGGCTGTTCAGCATGGCCAAAGAACGCCCACAGTTTTTCTCCCAAGCAGAACAAGAGCTTGGAAGGTTATGCTGAATTTGGGTCATTAATTAAAACACCTCAAAATCTGTTAAAGCCAGGAGAGAGGGCTGGCAAAAAGCAGCAGACAAATTAATGCGTAAATACTGTCCATGGTAGATGTTTCTATCACTTTCTACAGTATGAATTTTTGCATTTTAATAATCTCATATTTACTTTGTTCTTTTATGTCAGAGCCTCCACAGGACCCACTAGAACATGGTGACAAGTAAAAGTGAAATACAAGAATATTCTACAAAATGGTAGCCTTTAATTATTATACTTTATTTTAAAAGGGCACTTGTTATGTCAAGAGATCCAAATTTCGGTGTCATTCCTTAGACACTGGAAGTAAAGGACATGTGCAAACTGGGAATTTTAACAAAAAAAAATCTTTATCCATAAAAAATGAAAATTTTCCTTTTCCAAGTCATCCACAGTTTACACGGTAAAACTGTATTGCTCCGTGGCTAGATAATCCATCCATAGTTTTTTCTAATACAATATACGGCTCGACAGGAAGCAAGCCTTTCAAAGTAAACTAAACTTCACAATAAAATGGCCCGAACAAATCTTCTTACTGAATAGGATAAAAATAAAAAGCAAACCATCATACATATAACTTAAATATTTTATATTTATGGCTCCAACACCACTTTTTCCTCTTTAAAAGCCACTGTTAAATGATGTGTTTGTCTGTTTATAACAGCCACCAAGAAAAACCTCTCTACAATTACACTGTCGCGCTGCGCTAAAGGATCCTGTCTATTGCGCAATACGCGATTAATTCGAAAAACTCTGCAAATTATTCTTGCACCTTCCCCAACAGGTTGCAGTCGTAAAAATGGACATGGCTACGATAGACTTCCCTATCTCCTCCGCTTATACAGCCGTGATCTAATCTTGTTTACATGAAATAAGCAGGCTTAAGCTGGCGCACATGTTGCTATGACAACAAGTGCAGGATGTCTTTCGAAGAACCAAACGATCCAAGATCATGCCAAATCGTCAACAATGAAATCCTGCTAACTGAGTTAGCGACGTACGAAGAACGGACCCCTGCTTTGTAGATCAGCCAAAACAAAACAACTCCCAGAGATCCTCAACAAAATCAGAGACGTCGGTTTTCATTAGAGAAACCTGGTCACCTTAACTTAAAACTTAATTAAAACCATTAACTTATAAACAGCAAAGACTGAACACATGTACATATGTTTATTTCTCTGTTTCATTCTGCATTAACGCAGCAGAGCGCTGCCTGGTGCAGCTCTAAGGACTCAGAACCGTTACTGGGCCGTCCTGAAGCTAACAGCAGCTAGCGCTAGCTTACAGCTCTGTTGTCTGGGTGATTCACAGCTTGGCTGATGCCTACAGTCCGGTGCGACTTGTATTTGTTTTTTTCCCTCTTTATGATGGATTTTTTCACCGATGCGTCTTATATTCCGGAGCGACTTATAGTCCAATAAATACGGTTCCTTTGTGACAGAGTCCTTGTTTTACGTGGCACGCCTCTGGAGCTGCAGCTTAGCATGAGGCGTCCCTCTCTGCAACTTTAAGAGTTAGTTTTCCTCTCCTCTGCTCTTCATAGTGTCCCAGTCAGCAGAGCGCTGTAGAAGCCAACATGTGTGAAGTCTATATGAGACAGGAAGTGATGCGTGTACAGCTGGCTGTTTTATAAGCAGGTACCAGTGGAATAAATCAGCTTTTAACTGATAGAACAGCGTCTGGGCGTTTCCTGGTTACCATCTCAAACCAGTAAATCCGCGTCAGCCATAAGATTCTGGTTTAAAACACTCCAGTGGCTCCAAACGTCGCCTTATCCCCTCCAGGTACTGTACATTCACATCACTCCTCTGCTGGCCCACTTTCCCCCAGAAGTTCTGTTTAGGTTCTGATGAGGTGAGAAACTGAGTTTTGATCCACTGCAGACCAGAACCGTCACAGTTAACAAAAATAAACGCTTCAGTTGACCGTTTTTTAACTGAATTACTGGAATAAATACAGTTGTTTTCTGTTAAGCTGCATCTGTGAGATGTTCCCGCCTGGTTCGGGTTCAGAACCCTGTGACCCGGTCCGTTTATCTCTTTGTCCCTCAGAGCCGAGGAGGAGAACGAAAACTCGCCAGCGCTGCCGGCCGGCGCCACTCCCAGGAGCTCCAAGAGGAAGTCGGCTCTGAAGGTGGCGTCCCGGATCAAGAGGCAGCTGTGAGTCTGGACGGCCGCCGTCCTTCGTCAGCCAGCAGAACCCGGGTTTGTTCTGCCGGGTTTGTTCTGCCGGGTTTTCTCAGCCTGAGTTGATCCGATTCGACGTTTTTCCTCCCAGGAGCCTTCTGGGCGACCAGAACCAGCAGAACTACGACGACGAAGAGGACGAAGACGTGTTTGTGCCGTCCAAGAAGGAGCTGCAGAGCAGCAGCGAGGAGGAGGAGGAGGATGAAGGTGAGGAAGAGGAGGACTCTGGGCCGGACAGTGATGAAGAGGTGGTGGCGAAGAAGAGCCGCCGCTCCTCGTCCTCCGCAGGGCCTCGTACTCTCAGAGCGAAGCGGAAAACGCCGAGGAAGACTCCGAGGAAGGTGAGGGTTGTCACGGCGACAGCGGTGAAGGGAAACTCTGAGACGTCCTCACGTCCTGCGTTGTGTCTCTGCAGAGCGCCCCGAGCACGCCGCGGACCCCCCGCACCCCACGGACCCCCCGCCACGCCACGCCCAGCATCCCCAGCAGGACGCGGCCGGCCCGGCAGCCCGCCAACGTCCTGGAGGAGGCCAGAACCAGGTGAGAACCGGAACCAGGTGAGAACCAGAACCAGAACCAAACACGTGACCTCTGACCCCTGGAGGCGTCGCTCTAAACAAGGACGTGGAGGAAATGTCTCCCTGACGCGGCGCCGCCTGAACTCAGCAGCCAGACCTCCTTTAAAAATAGAATCTTGTCCTTTTAGTTAAAGATTTTAATTAAACTAATAAAATAATTTAACTGAATTAAAGAAACAGCTGGTAGCACTGAGGCCTGGCCAACAAGGTCCCGGGTTCAAATCTCCGACCGTGGGACTTTCTAAGTGGGTTCTCTCCAGCTTAGAGTAATAATAATTATCTTTGTGTTTCATTAAAACAAACTTTCCAGGTAAACTTGTCCTCTGCATGCGAGCCGTCCCTCGGGGACAGGAGGGGCTGACAGTGGGCGGGGCTGACAGTGGGCGGGGCCGACAGTGGGCGGGGCTGACAGTGGGCGGGCCTAAGGGTCTTGCTCAGGGAACCAGAGTGGCGGCGCCTAACCGTAGAAACCTGAGATGATCTTCTGATCTTTCTGTTGACTCTGTCTCCATGTTCCTCCTCAGGCTCCACGTGTCGTCGGTGCCGGAGTCTCTGCCCTGCAGGGAGCAGGAGTTTCAGGACATCTACAGCTTCGTGGAGAGCAAGATCCTGGACGGCACTGGCGGGTGAGGAAGCGTCTGGGCTCAGATGTGGTTCTGATAGAACCTGAAGGGCTCGTTTTAGTTCAGTCGGGCTGCGTTTGTGGTGAAGAACAAAACCTGTTGCTCTTTACCTCCTGATTAATGAGCAACATGTTTTTAGTTTGCTGTTAGCAGAGAAACACCAAAACGTGAAGCAGACGTTCGCCTAGTGTTTTCACCTTGAGCTCTCTATCTCTGTTCTTACTGTACGTCTAAAAACCACGTCGGACTCAGCCCCGTAGAGAGATGGCGCTACTCGGACTCGTCTATCCGGAAGCCAAACGTAAACAGTAGAAGAAGAAAAACACAGAAGTGTTGATGCTCTCTGTTAAATCTGAGGCTCACTAGAAGGAAACGCGCTGCCTTGGCAATTCTACGAGTTTCTCCTCCGTAGTTTGACTCCATGTCTGATTTTCATCCGACCGTAAGATTCCTGATGGGGAGGTGGTGGTGAGGCTGATGGCCCCTTGTTACCCCCTGGATGCTACACCATGCAGCTGAAACTCGGCCCGATCCAAACAATTCTCTCATGACTGAAGAATCGACCCAAAAAGGGCAAAAACTAAATAATCGTAGTGTTGTCCAGCTTAACCCTTACTTACAGTCACAATTTCAACACATTGTGCACCAGGAGTATCAAAAAGTGAACAAAAAATGTTAAATTGGGGAATTAACCCTCTATGGCATGGTGTTGCCCTCAGGCAACAAACCACTATTGTTGCCCTCACACTGCCCCTTTAATTTTTTTAAAATAAAACATTACTTTAAAAGTCTGGTGATAAGTCTGTGACCAATGAAATTTGAGGTGGGCGTGACTTTGACCTTTCCTCTGGGGGTGAAACAGTCCTTTTTGGAACCATAGCCGGCTTGGACATACTGCTAGCAGAAGTTAAGATAAATTTCCCCTTTTATCATTTTTAAATTTATATAACTTTGTATAAATAATATCTGTGATGTGCATTAATGTGTGAAGAAGCATATTTGATTGAGTAAAGACACTTTTTGTCTTTATTTATTTACTAAAATGGTAGTTTTTCATTCGTTGCCTCAGGGCAACATTGCGCAGTTAGACCACTTTTGTTTGAACAATAACATTCTCATGGATGGAGAACTGCAGAGATGCATAGCCATCACCATAATTAATTTTTTTGCAGTACTATCTACTATTACTCACAGAAAATAGACTCAAACAATACCTGCCAGCAAAACCAAAGAAATAGGGCTACAAGATGCTTGTATTGGCTAGTTCTGACGGTGTACCACACAATTTTGAGATCTACACAGAGTTGTGCAACCCCCTGAACTGCCAGATGTAGGAGCAAGTGGCAACGTTGTCCTCCGCTTGGCTCAGCCAATGCCCAAGCAGCAGAACTACAAGGTGTTCTTTGACGACTGGTTTACGAGTGTCCTTCTCGTACTCACACTTGCTCAGCAGGGAATTCACTCTACTGGTACTGTTCGTAGCAACAGATTACCAGGTGTCAACTTGATGTGTGATGCTTAGCTGAAGAGAGCTGGACGTGGATCTTTTGAACTGAAGACTGCCATAGTTGGAGAAACATCCTTGCATGCGTTCAGTCAGTCTTCTCAGTAATTTCAATGGAGCATACCCAGTCACCGAGGTTGATAGGTGGGATGGCAAGTAAAAGAAAACAATCAAAGCCCCCTGTCCTGCTGTGGTCAGAGAATATGGGTGGAATGGACCTGCTGGACTCTCTCCTTGCACTGTACCACAATAAAATAAGGTCGAAGAAGTGGTATCACCGGCTGATGTTCCACTTTATTGACATGATGATGGTGACTGCCTGGCTGCTCGACAAGAGAGACTGCAGCACCAATGGGATGACAAAAAAGGAACAGATGAAGCTTTATACGTCTATATAAAGATAGACTTTATAAGTCTATCGTATATCGCAGAAAGCTTGTGCAGAAGTGGCAAGAATCTGGAGCGTAAGAGAGGTTGTACCAGTTCCACAATTCCTGGGGAGTATGAAGAAAAGAAGAGAAGAGGACCCATTACACCCATTCCGGTCCCCGATTGCTTGTTGAAATAAAACTTCTAATGCATTTATGGCTTGTTTGTTCTTCATTTCACTTATATAAAAATATAGAAAACCTTGGCGTTTTAGTACTCTTATAGCATGTTGTTGCCCTGAGGCAACAAAGCAAAATCTGGTAGGGGGGGCAGAGGGGGACACATGTTATGACTGATATGTTATAAGGGATGCCCAAGCTCCCAAAAAACTAGGGTGAAATATTTTTTTTCTCCCAAAATAAAAAATCATGCCATAGAGGGTTAAGAAGCACCTGAAGTTATGTTGGTAGTACACTCCTCAGGTCACGACGCTAACAAAATCGGTGTTGCCCAGCCTGCAGTTCTGCTCGCTGTACCCAGGGGGCGCTCCGGCCCCCACTAACCTCCCCCTGCTGTCCCAGGTGCATGTACATCTCCGGGGTGCCGGGGACGGGGAAGACGGCCACGGTCCACGAGGTGATGCGCTGCCTGCAGCGCGCCGCCGCCGGCGACGAGATCCCGGCGTTCCTCTTCATCGAGATCAACGGGATGAAGATGACGGACCCGCATCAGGCGTACGTTCAGATCCTGCAGGTGAGCGGACGCAGCGACCCAGCACTAACTAGTCCCGGCACTAACTAGTCCCGGCACCTACTTTGTGGCCCCTGGGCTGACGTTGTGCGGCCCTCCAACTGGATTTCAAGAAAGTTTTGGCCGACCAGCAATGGTGGCCGGTGCAGATGGAAACTTTTTATTTTTAATTACGGTAAATTTAGCATAGACAAGTTTAAAATCTTACCATTAAATGTTTGAATCTTCGGTACAACACCAAACATTTGTCTCTTAATAAGCACATTTTTTGTATCCGCTTTCATTTCATAGTAAACAGGACGACTTTTACCCAAATGAAGACTTTGGTGCCTTAAAATCTGATTGGAATTAATTTAATAAAATGGGCTAAACACAGTTTAATGTATTTTTTAAGTGGTCATATTTTGTTGGGCAGGTTAAAGGAAAATCACAATATTTTTGGTTATGTTGTTTATTTTTATTCATCTCTTAGCCCTTGAGTGCTTTCGATTTAACAATCTTGGCCCAATAGGTAAAAAGTTTGGACACCGCTGCTTTACACAGCGCAGTCAGACCAGTACCGATGTCCTGATCAGACGGAGCAGTGATGCCTTGCTCAGGGGAACTCTCCTCCACCTCTGCCTGCGACGCTTTGCACTCGGTGACGTCTGGCTTGGAGACCCGTTCCATGAAGCTCTGATCTGGGAACCAAAATGAGGGAACATGCGATTTTTGGTTAATTGGTTGGAACAGCGAATACTTTTTGCTTCATCATGTATGAAAAGACCAAAGCAACCAGACCCTGGATTCACCGAGGTTCTCAGAGCTCCTGTCTTAGCCTAAATATTCCTACAGAGGGTCTTCAGAGCGATTCAGACGCTGCTGGGAGCGACTCTGAGCGATGAGACGGCAGAAATATCACCTTAGTGAGGAAGTATGGCTGACTATTAAGAGCTGTGATTGGTTGATGGTACGAGAAAAAAATGTGCTGCTAGTGATCAAAGGTGAGAAATTAACCAATTAGACTGGATTCAGAAATTTGTATCATGATGATGAAACTTGGCAACATGTATTGATTTCGACGCGGCATCATAATGTTTAAAATCAACTTATTTACATCCTCATCAAGTCGCTTATTGTTATGTTTAACCACCATGCTGGTTACTTTGCTGCTTCATCTGGTCAGTATAATGCGTACCGAATTTTTCAGACTATAACTCGCAATGCTTTTCACAGTTTGGCCGATCCTGCGACTCATATTCAGGTGCAACTTGTATGTAAATTTTAAATGGTAATTCATATTAACCAGCATGAACCAAGCAGCAAGTCTTGTGAAAACTGTGCTACTGCAGTACCACTTAGAAATTAATTGAAACATTAATTTATAACAACAAAGACTGAACACATGGTTGTTTTGTTGTTTCAGTATTTATTCATGCAGCAGAACGTTGGGTGGTGCAGGTTGAAGGAACCAGACAGCGACAGAACCTGTTACTGGGCCGTCTGTGAAGCTAATAGCAGCTAGCGCTAGCTTACAGCTCTGCTGTCCAGGCGGTTTACAACTTTGCTGATATACGTCATCTTTATGTTCCTCTGAAACATCCACGCAGCACCGTTAAGTTCACTGTCTAATTTATGTGTAATTAAGGCACCTTTAGCATAATAGTCTAATACAGTGCTCACCTGTCAGCACTTCACTGAGGTTTCCTGCTGGTATAAAGCAGCTGAATCTGGCAAAATGACGGACATGAAATGCAGGAGAAAGAGGCGGAGAAACAGGAGAGGAGCAGCGGCTCTTTCCACACAGCAGGAGGAGAATAATTCAATTTAATTCAATTAAGTTTTATTAAATTTTTTATTTTATACAGTTTGGGCAACAATTTCCTATATAAGGGAACCAGTTGATTGCTTCAAAGTCCCGACAAGCAGCATTAACTCCTGGAGAAGCGTAGAGCCACAGGGAGAGTCGTCTGCATTGTACATGGCTTTGCAGCAATCCCTCATACTGAGCAAGCATGAAGCGACAGTGGAAAGAAAAAACACCCGTTAGCGGGAAGGAAAAACCTCTAGCAGAACCGGGCTCAGTATGAACGGTCATCTGCCTCGACCCACTGGGGGTTACAGAAGACAGAGCAGAGACACAACAAGACAGACAAAAAAGCACAGAAGCACACATTGATCCAGCAATCTGTTCTACATTAGATGGTAATAGCAGGTGATCTGTCTTCCCCTGATGATGTCTCAGATAACAGAACGTCAGACCAGGTGTACCTACTATGAAGAAAAAAGAGAGAACAAAAAGTTAAAAGCTGAAATGACAACAGTCATTTCAATGTAATGTAATGCAAAACTGGAGAACAGTAGAACTCAGTAGAGTGAGAGAAATAGACCCTGATGTCCTCCAGTAGCCTAAGCCTATAGCAGCATAACTATAGAGGTAGCTCAGGGTAACATGAGCCACTCTAACTATAAGCTTTGTCAAAAAGGAAAGTTTTAAGATTAGTCTTAAAGTAGACGGGGTGTCTGCCTCACGGACCAAAACTGGGAGTTGGTTCCACAGGAGAGGAGCCTGATAGCTAAAGGATCTGCCTCCCATTCTACTTTTAGAGACTCTAGGAACCACCAGCAGACCTGCAGTCTGAGAGCGAAGTGCTCTGTTAGGAACATACGGGGTAATCAGAGCTCTGATATATGATGGAGCTTGATTATTAAGGGCTTTATACGTTAGAAGAAGAATTTTAAATTCTATTCTTGATTTAACAGGAAGCCAATGAAGGGAAGCTAAAATTGGAGAAATATGATCCCTCTTGTTGATTTTCATCAGAACTCTTGCTGCAGCATTTTGGATCAGCTGAAGGCTTTGAACTGCATTTTGTGGACTTCCTTATAGTAAAGAATTACAATAGTCCAGCCTTGAAGTAACAAATGCATGGACTAGTTTTTCAGCATCACCCCTGGACAGAATGTTTCTAATTTTGGCGATATTCCTGAGGTGAAAAAAGGAAACTCTGGAAAACTGTTTAATATGGGATTTAAATGACATGTCTTGGTCGAAAACAACACCAAGGTTTTTTACTTTACTACCAGAGGCCAAGTTAATGCCATCCAGATTAAGTGATTGGTTAAGAATCTTATTTTTTCAGGAATAAATGGTGTTGGAAGGTAAACTGTAGATCAATGCGTCTGTTTCTCTGCACTCTTGGTGCCTTTATGCATAATTTAGGACATCATCATCCACTACACAGAAAATACTTTTTATCCTCTTTTTTCTTGTTGTCTAGAGTGTTTTTTTGTTTTTACATTTTTCTGACTTTTTCCATTTCTTCTAAAATGTTTATTATTCAGAGCATTTCTGTAAATAATGTGAAAATTGCTCTTTACTAAACTGTTTGTACATTTTCCACTTTTTATTCATGATTATTTACTATTTATTTATCCTCAAAAAATTATGTTACCAGAGAATTTTACCTCTCTAAAAACAAATTTGATAAAGTTTATCTATTAATAACTGTATGATTGTTAAAGAAGTTCCTCCACTGTTCAGGTGGTGGATCAGCCAATCAGATCTCTCTGTCTCCACCGTCTTAATTAAAAGCCTCCTGACATTTTTTCACTTCAGCAGCTCTCTGAAGGCCTAAGATGCTGTGTGAATAACTTTTATCTCACCGAGGTAAAATTATAAGACAAATCTTGCAATTCTGGAAATTCTAAAAAATTCCAGAATTGCAAGATTTGTCTTGAAATGACTCTGAGCTATTTTTAGTCTGAGGATTCTTTGTGAATTCAGATAAAAGGGGTAAAAGTCGACGCTGAGTGTTTTCACACCTTTTTAATGTGTGTCTGCAGAAGCTGACGGGTCAGAAAGCCACGGCGGACCACGCTGCAGCGCTGCTGGAGAAACGCTTCAGTAATCCGGCGCCGAGGAAGGAGACGACGGTGCTGCTGGTGGACGAGGTGAGGAAGCGGTCTGACCAACGCCTGTAGACGAACATGATGACGTTTTGTTTTCTTTGATTTACACCGAAACTTTACGCGTAGGTTCTGGATTGTTTCTCAGCAACTGCATCGCAGCTTCTGCTGGTTTCCTGTCGTGAGCTCATAGAAAACCATAGAAGGCTTCCAGGAGGTAGATCCAGGAAGCAGCTGTTTTTTTTTTTTTTTTTTGTTTTTATTTAAAGAAATTCTGGTAGTTTCTGTTATTTATAGCATTAAAACAAAGAAACATGCGGTGACCCTGAAGTGCAAAATCACACCAGCAAATCCCTAAACACACATGTGTGTATGTATACAGGACTGTCTCAGAAAATTAGAATATCGTGAAAAAGTATACTAGTAGGCTATTCAACTAATCACTTGAATCGTCTAATTAACTCGAAACACCTGCAAGGGTTTCCTGAGCCTTGAAAAACACTCAGCTTGGTTCAGTAAACTAAATCACAAGTATGGGGAAGACTGCTGATCTGACTGCTGTCCAGAAGACCATCATTGACACCCTCCATCAGGAGGGTAAGACACAAAAAGAAATTTCTCAAAGAGCAGGCTGTTCACAGAGTGCAGTTTCAAAGCACATTCACAAAAAGTGTGTTGGAAGGGGGAAATGTGGCAGGAAATGCTGCACAACCAAGATCTGGCACCTGCCCACAGTGCCAAAACCACCAGTAACTGGTGTACTGACCATGGCATTACTGTCCTTGATTGGCCTGCCAATTCCCCTGACCTGAACCCCATGGAGAATTTGTGGGGTATTGTGAAGAAGAAGCTGAAAGACACCAGACCCAACAATGCAAATGAGCTAAAGGCCGCTATTGAAGCATCCTGGGCATCCATAACACCTCAGCAATGCCACAGGCTGATTGCCTCCATGCCACGCCGCATTGATGCAGTAATCTGTGCAAAAGGATTCCCAACCAAGTACTGAGTGCATTAATGGACATTTTCAAATGTTTGATTTTGTTTTGCTGTTATAATTTTTTTTTTTACTTGGTCTGAGGAAATATTCTAATATTTTGAGATAGGATTTTTGAGTTTTCTTGTATTTAAAAACAAAAACATCAAATTAAAAGCACAGCATCTTAAAAAACAGAATGACATTAGCCTCCTGGTACCAGCAGGAAACATGAAACGTTGCTGATTGGACAACAGCGCCGTTTGGGTTTTGAACCGGAAGTTATTCAATGATACTTAGTTATAGTTATTCACGTTATTTTCAGTATGTTTTTTATTTTTTTATTGTAGTTGTGTTTGGAGATTTGTTGACCTGGTTAGGACTTCAGGGCCACCGTAGAACCCCCAGATAAAAATGCACGCCACACTTTCTTTGGTACTTTTGGGGTAACAGAACTCTCACCGGTCCAGCGGTACACAGGTTTGCTTTCAGAACCTCATTGTCCTTAAAGCCTTTTATAAAACGGCCATTCTGGTAAAAATCCTTCAACTTTGAAGACGACAGCGTCAGGTTCTGGTGCCGGACTAGCCGGTCCGTCTCCACAGCCTCCTCACCTGGTTTGTCTCCTCAGCTGGACCTGCTGTGGACCAGGAAGCAGAACGTGATGTACAACCTGTTTGATTGGCCGACGCGGCGCCACGCCCGCCTGGTGGTGCTGACCATCGCCAACACCATGGACCTGCCGGAGAGGATCATGATCAACAGGGTGGCCAGCAGGCTGGTGAGGACCTTATGGTTCTGTAACGGACCGGGGGGGTTCTGTGTGGTTCAGGTTCTTCTGTCGTGCCGTCCAGCGGTGGACTGATGGACGCTCTGATGCTTCCAGCTCTGAAAAGGCTTTAAGCGGTTTAAAAGTTTCAAACTATAAATAGAAACCTTTTGTCACAAATTGCACTTTTGGACCCGTTTGGGTCCGTTTCTGTCTAAAAGTAAAGTGTGATTCTGCTCTGACCGGTCCGGGTTCCTCCAGGGTCTGACCCGGATGTCCTTCCAGCCGTACAGCTTCAAGCAGCTGCAGCAGATCATCACATCACGCCTCAACAAGGTGAAGGCCTTCGAGGAGGACGCCGTGCAGCTGGTTTCCAGGAAGGTAAAGCCCCCCCCACCGTGTCTGAACCCGTCCCGCCCTCAGAACCGGGCCGCTCAGCGTCTCTCTGCTCCGACAGGTGGCGGCGCTGTCCGGCGACGCCCGCAGGTGTCTGGACATCTGCCGGCGGGCGACGGAGATCTGTGAGCAGTCTGCGGGGGGGCTGGTGGGGATGGGTCACGTGATGGAGGCGCTGGATGAGATGTTCTCCTCGCCGTACGTCAGCGCCATCAGGTGAGCCTCACGTTCCAGACCGCCGCCGCCATGCGCTGAGGCAGCCAATCACAGACCGCCGTGTGTTTTCAGGTGCGCCTCCACGCAGGAGCAGCTCTTCCTGAGGGCCGTCATCGCCGAGTTTCGGAGGCTGGGATTGGAGGAGGCCACCTTCCAGCAGGTGAGGCGGGAAACGAGTCGGCAGAACCGCTCAGAACCAGCTGGACTTGATGCAGTTAAAGGAAAACTGAGCCGAGCTTCAGTTTCCTTTCCTAGAGTCCAGAAATCCTCCAGGTTCTGAAACCAAGTAGATCTTAATGGGTTATTTATTTAACTCAGACGAAGCAGAAAAGCAGAAGTATTCCCACCCCTGGGAGGAGTAGATAGCCTGGTGATTAGAGCAGAGCACCGAGTCTTCGGTTCAAATCCCAGACACTGCTGCCCTGAGTCCCTGAGCAGATCTTTGTCAGCTACATGACACCTGAATTAGATTAAAAATCTTATTTTCAGATGCATAACGTTCTATTTTGGCTGGAAATAAACGGGAAATCATCACTCAGACCCACAGAACATTTGTTCTTTTAGCTTTCTGGTTCCGCTCCATATTTTAACTCAACATGTGAGAGTCTCACACGGCAGCAGCTTTAAGGAGCGGTCCAACCCGATCAGAACCACTGATGAGTGAAAGCAGCAGGTTCTCTCCTCCTGACTTTGCCCTGGGTCTGGTCTGGCAGGTGTTGGTGCAGCACCAGGCTCTGTGTCGGGTGGAGGGCCTGCAGCCCGTCAGCGTGTCGGAGAGCCTGGCCGTGTGTCACCGTCTGGGAGCCTGCAGGCTGCTGCTGCTGGAGCCCAGCCGCCTGGGGGTCCTGCTGAGGGTCCGGCTCAACGTGAGCCAGGACGACGTGCTCTTCGCCCTGAAGGCCGACTGATGAAGAGGAGGAGGCTCGCCGTGAGCGCAGATTTAAATCTTTTAGATGTTGTGGGAGACTCTGAGGTCTCTAAGTTTACTAAACTTTTGCTGCTCTCAATGTATTTTTTCATGTCTTAAATCTGTAATAAAACCTTTATAAAGAAGTTTTGTAGAAATTACTTATTAACCTAAATTCAGCCTCTTATGGTTGTTGAGCAATACGTGAAGATTTTTACCTTGGTTTTCTTCACCCTTAAATCTCTAAGCTTTGGCTGAAAGGAGGCGTTTTCTCCCCTGAAACCTTTATGGGACTTAGAAGCTCGAGGAGTTGAAGGATTTTACCTTTTTTTAATGACTTTATTAGAAAATAAACAAATTATCAGCAGCAGCTCAACCAGCAGGACCAAGCGGTTCAGTCTGAGGTCCAGTTTCTGTGCAGAATGGAGTCGTCTGCTGCTTCATCGCCAAGAGCAAGAAATGGCAAGGCACATTTATTTATAGGACATTTCAGTACAGAGACAATGCAAAGTGCTTTACATGATTAAAATATAGGAAAATAAAACAATTAAATTTATATAGGGCCAATTCACGAAATGTCATCTCAAGGCACTTTACAAAGTCAAATTAAGATTATATAAAAGCAAGTAGGAATAAAATGTAGAAAAAATAAAACATGGAAGAACAGAAACTAAAAGCAAGCATTAAAAACAGTTGGATGCACACATGTCCAGCAATATAGAGATTAAAATATTTCCCTTTAAACATGGATGTCTATGATGCAGGAGTGTGGAGCTTCATCTTCAGGGTTCCTCGGCTTCATCTCCACGGAGGCGGCTGGGTTCTCCGGCTGGGTTCTCCGGCTGGGTTCTCCGGCCTGCGGACGCATCAGAAGGTCAGCTGCTTGATGACACAACAGTAAATGTGAAGCTAACTGGAGCAACAAAAACTATTTCATTAGATGGAAACCATTAGTGTCTGAGCTGCTGGGATCAAAGAGGCCAAAGATCCAGATTCTGTCAGAAGCTGCATGTTCTCTCTAGATCATTATTTACTTTGGGTTCTTTATAACATTTTAACCTTGAGGCTGAGCAGTCAGAGCCATTAAATGGTTAAAGTCCTGATGATCCAGCAGAAGGTTCTGTCCAGCTGGACCAGTTTTCCTCCTGCTGCTCTCCTTCAATAAGGGATACCACAGGGCTCCATGTTAGGTCCTGTTTTATTTTCATTTTTAGTCTCTGCAGTCGGCCTCTTCCTGTGAGCCTTCAAGACTCTTTAGATGTTTCTGAACATCTCATATGCTCTACCTTGTGCTTTAGTGCTTTTTATTATTTAGTTTTTATTTCTATTTTGTTGTTCACCTGTGAAGGACTTTAATAATCATAGTTTTCACTGAACACCTGCTGCTGGAGGAGGCCTCAGAGAACCAGAACCCTCATTACAGCCCAAACCTGCATCTGCTGAAGGTTCCTCTCCTCTTCCATTGCTGCCACGCTGCAGAGATGATGATGATGATGGGAATGATGATGATGAGGAGGAGGAACCACAGGCGATGGTCCTGTGAACCTGTGAGAGATCCAGGTGAGCTGTTGGTGTTCAGGTTAATTAACGTTTGCCATGTTTTGCTGCTCCAACGCGATCACAGACCTCCAGATGTAGAGACCTCTCCTGTCTCCATGAAGACGGGGCATTCTGCAAGAAAGCAAAGAACGTGGATTTAAAACCAGTCAAGATTGGCCTTTTCTGTCTGTTCTCTAAAACATCCGTGGAGAGTTGGTGGTGTGACTGAGTTCAGATGTTTCTGCCACGATGCTCCGACTCCTGATGCGTCTAAAAACCCAGAGAGCGCTGAAGACCAGAACCCAGCGGCTCTGGGCTCGCATAGTTTCCTAAACGAGTCGTCATGGATGATCAAAACCAGTAAAGACGTAAAACCCTGGGCTCTCACCGCTCTCTGTGAGTGGGATGGGGGCTCCGCCTCCCTCCATGGTCAGGGCAGAGGTCACGTTGTTGCAGACGGCGTACACCGCCTCCTGGAGACAGACCAGACATCTGGAGAGTGGAGGAGCAGAGATGGAGGAGCAGGGAGGACTTCCATCCTTCTTCTGCCACAGGTTGACTTCATCATTGTCAGAAAGGTACAGAACATCCAGCTGGGAGATGTTTGGAGCAGCTGATCGAAGGCAGCTCAGAAGATTCATCCTGAAACACAAAGAGCTGAGTTTGATCCAGCAGCTGACTCTCTGATTGGCCAGGAAACGCCCAACAACTTCCTGGTGCCTTCAGGTTCACCAGGTACTGAAAACACAATGAAAAGCTAATCGTGTTGCCTTCATGGAAAATAAAACTGGTGGAAATATAATTAACGTTTAATATAAACACCAATGAGACCAATATTTAAACCGGTTTATAGAAATATTTAAAATGGTTGAATTAGGACAAGATCTATAAAAACTGATATCTGAGTTTTATTGAATCTTTCCATCTTTAGTCATGCTCAGCAGTTTTTTAGCCAAATAAACTAAAGTTTTAAACAAAGTTTTAGATCACACAGGATCCAAAAAAATAATCTTACAAGCATTTGATTCTCTGATTTTGATGGCTATGCTTGACAGATAAAGAAACTCCAAAATTCATGGGTTCAGAAAGTCAGAATATTGTGAATAAGTTACTAAATATACACAAAGTTCAGTGGAAGGACAAAGTGCACCAGTAAAGGTGGCAGCTGCAACCTTCAGAGGATAGTGAAGTAAACCCCCTTCAGAACATCAAGGTCCAGCTACACGCAGATGGATCCTGGACCTGGGCTAAAGAGAACCAGAACCGGACCGTTGCTCACTGGTCCAAAGTCTTCTTTTCAAACTAAAGTTTTCAAATTAATTTTTGGTTTATATGTAAAACGAAAAGCTAATATCAGCCTCTGCTGAACCCGTTTGTACCGTTTAATCTTTCTGTATTTAGGAATTTGTGATGCCTGGACAGAGTCAGGAGAGCCGATAATTCAACATCTGTAATGAGAGTTTCACTCTGAGTGACATGAAATATTTTTAGATTTTACATTATTTTATAGTAAATCTGTAACTAATTCACAAACACCCTTCCGTTTGTTATTTTGTGAATGAAAGCGGCCGCTTAATGTCTGAGCTTCTAAAAACACAGATGATAAAGTGAATGAGAGGACACGCGCACAGTGCCGCTTCCGTGTTTACGTTTAGCACGTTGCTCAGCGGCACCAATCAGAGGCGAGGAGGCTTTTAGTTGTCACCGGAGCTGGCCACGCCCCCTCCCCGTAACTTTTGCTCTAACTCCTTGCGGCCGTCCAGCCGCCTCGCGTCCTCATCGGGATGAACCGCAGAGTTTTCCTCTCCTTCTCTCGGATATCTGGATGTTTCCGGACACTAAACTCGCTCCTCCGGCGCGCAGCCCCAGAGCTCCGCCGCCCTCAGCCGCCTCTTGGTCGGCCCAGTTCAGAAACAACCACCGGCGGCGCAGAAAGGAAAGAAGGAGCAAAATAAAGATCTGATGGAGGCGGCATGAAGACGCCTTCCTCCGGTGAAGTTACCTGATTATCCCGCTTTATGAGAGCAAAACAATCAGGAGGTGGACTCACCTTTCTCCGCCTGGACCGTTTGGATAGAAGAGGGACTACGGTTTGTGTGGAGCTGACAAAGTGGGCGGAGCCACGGACACCGTGATTCATTCAGCGGAATCAAGAACCCTGATTGGCTACTCCTACAGAATGTATTGCGCAAAGTCAAGCCGGTATGCTCTCTCTGAACATTAACGGGCGCCATTGAGAGAACCCTCATCACTCTGAATGATTAGAAATAATTTTAGATTTTACATTCTTGTATAATAAATCTTTAACTAATTCAGAAAAAAAACTTTCGCGGTTAACTTTGTGTGAATGAAAGCGTCCGCTTAATGTCTAAACTTCTAAAAACAGATGATAAAAGTGAATGAGAGGAACCGAGGCAGACATGCGCTCTGGACGCTTTTTCACTAGATTGTTCTGTTCAGGTCGATCTGGATCCTAAAACCCTCCAACAGCTGATCAGAGCCTGAACTCCACGAACTCTCCACGACATCAGCCCACGACCCGCTGCCTCCGCGCACCACGCTCCTCCACACCAGAGCAGCGGGTTCCCCCCGCTCTGTAGCCGCAGCCTGGGACTAAACCTGGACCACACCGCCGCTTTTACCAGAGGAGGAAAGAGGCTGTGATGGAGACGGTATGAAGATTTTGCTCTGGGGAAGTTATCACTGATAAAATTCTCTGTTTCAGATCAATAACTAGAAAGTAACTCACCTGGTGTTGATGTTGAACAATACTGGTTTAAAAAGATCAATTACTTTTTATTCTCTCCTGCGCGGACTGACTGCAGCAGATTCTCCAAAGTCTGCCTCTGTTGCTCTCCTGTCTCTCCGGTTCCCTTTGTTAATTTACAACGTCACAGGCTCAGCGGCCAATCAGCATGCAGGCTGAGTTCTGGTTTCGCTCACCGCAGAGAAGTTAGGATTTGTCGCAGGAGTCCCAAGTTGCTTTAAACCACCGATGTTGTTCTAGAAGCGACTGCATAAAGATATTTTTGTTCTTAAAGAAATAAATAAATATTTATTTGTCATTGTAATTAAACTTTCCGCCGAAGCGTTCTGCATTTAATCCATCCCTTAGGGAGCAGTGCGCAATCTTGAGGTCAAGGGCCCAAAGTGGCAGTCTGCGGGGATCGAACCGGGGACTTTCGACCTTCTCATAGCGCATGCGCACCACACAGACATTTATGGTGTCAAAACATCTTTTATTCCGTGTTTTGTTGTGGTTGTCATGTAGCGCTGCTGCTGCTGGTGGTTCGTGGTGTGGTAATGTGGTCTTGTTTTTCTTTAAGTTAATTGCATGTCTTTGACTTTTCTGATTTGGATTTGCTTGTATAAGTTGGAGTTATTTTCTTTTGGTGTTGCATGTCTTTTTGACTGTTTTGATTTTGAAGTGACCACCCATACCTGGCGACGCACACCGCAAACCCAGACCTTGATGGAGAAGACTGAAAATAAATGTATGTGTTGTTCCCAGTCTCACACATTGGAAGAGTGTTTAAAGCTGCAGAGAATGAAGCATCGTGATAAAATAAAATCTTCGAAGGAGAAGAGGATGTGCTTTGGTTGCCTGTGTAGTGGACACATGAGCAAAGATTGTGATAAGCGCTTAATTTGCAAAGAGTGTGGTCAGAGTTATCTTACAGTGCTTATTCCTGAAAGATTCCTGGACACTGCAACTTGAATAATTAAAAACAATTGTAGTGACATAAAATAGCAATTTATGGTTCAAGTGTTCATTAAAAGCTATTGTTGAATATAATTTAAGATTAAAAGTGAAGAAAAACGGTTCTTTAAACACTTTCTATAAAAAGGGTTCCAAGTTAGACATTTTCTGTTCTGTGATCCACCTACTAAATCTTTGTGAGGCCTGTGATTGATTACTTTACTGTTGTTTACATCACAGCGGTTTATGTTCCTCCCAGCGCAAACACAAAGAGGCTATGCGTGTTTTATCTCTGAGCTGCAATCTGCACACACAGGGGGGTTTCATCATTGCTGGGGATTTTAACCAGGCAAATAAGAAAACTGTTCTCCCTAATTTCTACCAACACGTGGATTTTGCAACTCGGGGAGAGAACACTCTAGACTTAGTTTACACAAATATTAAAGGCGCATTCAAGGCAGCCCCCCGCCCCCACCTGGGCTCTTCAGATCACCTTTCTGTTATGCTAATTCCTGCATACAGGCCCCTGCTGATCAGAGCAAAACCAACAGTGAGGCAGGTGAGGGTGTGGACTGAGGGAGCAATGGAGGCGCTCCAGGACTGTTTTGAGTGCTCTGACTGGAACATGTTCAAAGCTGCTGCAACTTATGAGGACAAGATCAACATTGATGAGTACGCCATGACTGTGTCAGCCTACATCAACAAATGCATTGAGGACGTCAGCATCACCAAGACCATCATCACCCGAGCCAACCAACGACCCTGGATTACTGAGGAGGTCCGTAAAGCTCTAAATGCACGGAACTCAGCCTTCAAGTCTGGAGACAAGGAGGCACTGAGGACAGCGAGAGCCAACCTGAACCGCACCATCAGGTTAGGGAAGCGGAACCACAGTCAGAAAATCCAGGAGCTTTTCCATGACGCCAGCAACAACAGGAGCATGTGGAAAGGCATCCGGGCGATCACTGAATACAACATGCCCCCTCCCCCCCCCCGGTGGGTGAAGTTGATGCTGACTTCCTCAATGGACTAAATAACTTCTTTGGGAGGTTTGAGGCACTAAACAGCACTCCAGCAGTGAAGGCTGTTCCCCATCAGGAAGAGGAGGTCCTCTGCCTTGACACCGCCAACCTGTGGAAGACTCTGAGGAGAGTCAACCCGCGGAAGGCCCCAGGCCCCGACAACATACCTGGGCGGGTGCTCAAGGAGTGTGCAGGTCAGCTGGCTGGTGTCCTCACAGACATTTTTAACACCTCGCTGGACCAAGCCATAGTGCCAGCATGCTTCAAGTCTGCCTCCATCATTCCGGTGCCAAAGAAACCTCAAGTCACCTGTTTCAACGACTACCGGCCTGTTGCACTGACTCCCATCATGATGAAGTGCTTTGAAAGGCTGGTAAAGGAACACATCGTCTCCAGTCTCCCATCAACACTCGACCCGTTCCAGTTTGCCTACCGACGGAACCGCTCCACTGAGGACGCCATCTCCTCCGCTCTTCACCTGAGCCTGGCACACCTGGAGGAGAAGAACACGCACGTGCGGATGCTGTTCCTGGACTTCAGTTCAGTTCAATTCAATTCAATTTTATTTATATAGCGCCAATTCATGAAACATGACATCTCAAGGCACTTTACAAAGTTAAGTTCAATCATATTATACAGATTGGGTCAGATTAGTTCAGCGTTCAACACCATCATCCCACAGCACCTGGTAGGAAAACTAGAACATCTGGGCTTCAGCACACCTCTTTGCAACTGGCTGCTGGACTTCCTCACCAACAGACCTCAGTCAGTCCGGGTCGGACAAAAAACCTCTGATGTCATCACCCTCAGTACGGACTCCCCTCAGGGCTGCGTCCTGAACCCCCTGCTGTTCACCCTGATGACTGATGACTGCGTCCCCAGGTTCACCACCAATCACATCGTGAAGTTTGCAGACGACACAACGGTGGTGGGCCTGATCAGAGACGACACCGACCAGGACTACAGAGAGGAGGTGGAGCAGCTGGTGGGCTGGTGCAGAGACAACAGCCTGATCCTGAACGTGGAGAAGACGAAGGAGATCATCGTCGACTTCAGGAAGAACCGGCCGCACCATGCTCCACTGCTCATCAACAGCTCAGCTGTGGAGGTGGTCAGCAGCACCAAGTTCCTGGGGGTGCACATCACAGACAACCTCACCTGGTCTGTGAACACCACGTCACTGGTGAAGAGGGCACAGAAGCGCTTGTACTTCCTGCGGAGGATGAGGAGAGCCCACCTGCCCCCGCCCATCCTCACGACCTTCTACAGAAGCACCATAGAGAGCATTCTGACCAGCTGTCTCTCTGTGTGGTGTGGAGGCTGCAGTGCCTCCGACTGGAAGAACGTGAGGAGAGTGGTGAGGACAGCAGAAGAGATCATTGGGGCTCCTCTTCCCTCCATTAAGGACATCTCATCCCAGCACTGCGTGGCCCGAGCCCGTAACATCATCAGGGACCCCTCACACCCCCACCATGGACTGTTCTCCCTGCTGCCCTCTGGGAAGAGGTTCCGCAGCATCCGCTGCAGGTCCACCAGGTTCTGCAAAAGCTTTTTCTCTGCTGCCATCAGACTGTTGAACTGCTGAAGCCACAAAAATGGACTCTGTACCACATTCTTATATTTGCACATTTGCATATTTGCACATTTACACATTTGCACATATGCCATCAGACTGTTGAACAGCCACAAATGGACTCTGTACAACATTCGTATATTGCACATCCCATCATTGCATCCTTATCTAGCATTACAAATGCTGCCGAACTCTGTTACCACTGTCGTTTTTCTCCTGCACTGTACATTGTTTACATTTCAATTGTTTACTAGGAAATCACTGCTGCACTGTAATTCACTGCTACTTAATGTAACTTTTCAAACTGTATGCGAAACGAAATTTCGTTCTGTACGCACTCTGTGCATACAAAATGACAAGTAAAGTTGTCTAAGTCTAAGTCTAAAGTCTAAGTCATGTCTGCTGGGGACGACAGGGGGCGCCGTCGGCCTGCTGCGTTTGTCTGAATGAAAACATGGAGCCTGAGCGTCTATCAATCATTTCACCTTTTTTCAGGGTTCTCACGTCAGACGGAAACAACTAGAAACCTCAAAGCTCTGTGATGAATATTTAGAGCCAGAGGACGTCACTCAGGACTCTCCTCACTCTGAGTGACAAGAAATGTTTTTAGATTTTACATTATTTTATAATAAATCTGTAACAAACTCAGAAAAAAAAACTTCCGCGGTTAACTTTGTGTGAATGAAAGCGTCCGCTTAATGTCTGAGCTTCTAAGAATACAGACGATAAAAAGTAAATGAGAGGAACCGAGGCTGACATGCGCTCTGGACGCTTTTTCACTAGATTGTTCTGTTCAGGTCGACTTGGATCCTAAAACCCACCAACAGCTGATCAGAGCCTAAACTCCACGAACTCCCCACGACATCAGCCCACGACCCGCTGCCTCCGCGCTCCTCTAACAAAACCTGCGGCTCCTCCAGAGCCTGGCAATAAACTCGGGCCACACCGAGCGCTTTTACCAGAGGAGGAAAGATGCTGAGATGGAGACGGTATGAAGATCTTGCTCTGGGGAAGTTATCACTGATAAAATTCTCTGTCTCAGATCAATAACTAGAAAGTAACTCACCTGTCAGAGCGAAGAGGTCCCAGAAAGGTAGAGGGTCGATCCTAGTATCGATAATATTGATACCAACGCTGGTGTTGATGTTGAACACTGGTTTAAAAAGATCAATTACTTTTTGTTCTGTCCTGCGCGGACTGACTGCAGCATTTAAAGCCGCTTCGCCACGCCTCGTGTCTACTGCGCTCTTTAGTCACGTGACTACACCGCACTCTGCAGGGATTTGAACCGGGAACTTCTCAGAATGCATGCGCATCACACATACATTTATATGATAGTATTAAAACATCTTTTATTCATATGTAACCGGGTGGTTTATTGGTCAGGAACAGTGGTTACATGGAGTGGTTGTAAATTCCTACCCATTTCATGTCCCTGAATGCATCTGTGGCCTGTTTCTCCACCTGCAGCATTGTTGGGCTCATTAGTGGGTGTATATAGGCACCAGGTGTGCCTGCCAAGCTAGGAGTAGATTTGGATCTCACTTGGCTGACCACTGGAGCTGTTAGCCTGCTGTATCAGGAAATTTGTGTTGCTGGGATCATTTCAGTGACTTCTCACTGCAGCATCTGAAGGTACCAGTTTTTCCCATTGTTTTCTGATGTCTTGTTGTTAGCAGACTAGTGATGGTGAGATGAAGCCTCATGAGGCATTGAACCACTTGAACCAATTGGTTCGAGAAAGGGTTCATTTCTTGATGCTTCATGTGCACACGACACCACCTACTGGCCAGGTGTATCTTAACACGTGTGATGCATTGAATTTTTGTCTATTATGACTCTTGGGAATGACTTCACAAAAGGTGTAGGACGAAATAATTTGTCTACATAAATTTTGTATACACATGTGTATAATAAAACATTGTTTGAATGTATTGTCTGTGTGTAATTATTCCCAAAATAGTAGTGACATGATATGGCATGTTGTGTAATAATGTTTTTCTGTGACTCTAGAAAAATGGCATGGGCTTAATCAGGCAGAGGACAGTGAAAGTGCTTGTGGAACTAGGCAGGGGGTAGTGAATAGGCTAATGCTTGTGTAACTTGGATGATTTTATGCATTTTTATTAAGAAAGAACAATTTCTCCACAGTTTTTGGTTTCAAATGATTTCTCTTTTTTGATACTACTTCTCCAACCTTTGAAAAGACACGCTCACATGGCAAAGATGATGCCGGGGTGCATAAATAAATAAGTGCAAGTATGTACAGATTGGGGTACTGTACTGTGACCAATGATTAGTCCAGTACTATACGGTCCCACAGTTTCCCCTCAGCAGCAACACTGAAGCACACAGAGGTTCCCGCTGCGTCTTTACGCACGATCCAGCTGCTGATGTCTCCTCTCTTTTCAGCTCAATGCAATTCTAGACAGTAACAGTTTATAACCTATATCACCTTTCACAGCAACAGGTTTCTCATCTCAGTCGACCAGACAAATCTCTATTGCTCTCCTCAGTGCGCTCTGGGCGGTGAGGTGGGAGGATTTTACCCGATGGTGCGCTGCGTGCGAGGGATAAACAGGGGGGAAATGCATAAATAAAAACTGTAAATGGCTCCTATACAGTGATCATAGGAGCTGACCGGTCTGAGATCAGCCTCCTGATGTTACAAGTTCTTTAAAATGAAAGCGCGCACCCAAATTACAAGTAACGTAATTTTGCGCACCTGAAAAAAGCGCAAGGCAGCAGCGCACCGAAGCCCTGAGGCACAGAAATACGGTGCATGTAGTTAAAAAATGCAGAATTTATAAAAACAACTTATAACCAGACGTAGCGTTTTAAACTGCATCTGGTGAGCAGAACTGTTTTATGATCCAGAGTGCAGCCATCACTGGTTCTGAATGAAGGCTTTATCTGGCAGCAGCTCTCTTCCCCCGCCCCCTCCCCTCCTGCGTACGTAGTACAGGACCTTACCGGCTCACTTTCACCGCTGGTTAAGACTAAAATTATTCATAACTCTGATCGCTCTTCCTGCTGCTCTGTTAACATGAACTGCAGCAGGAATTACTGATGGCCACAAGCTGTGAAAGAAGCTGAAACATCTCAGCAGAAGGCGGAGTTTTTATCGTCCGCTGCCCAGATGGACGTTGGGATTTTTATGCGTGAAAAATGCCATGTTTGCGTGTGACCGTGTGAAGTCAGTGACGGTCAATGCGTGATAGTTGAGAGCACTGATCTCCTATCTATCTATCTCTCTCCTAAACTCTCCAAACACCAAACTAACTGTCTCAAACTAAATAACCACTATCCAAACTCTGCTATCCAAACTATCAAAACTCTATCCAGTCTCTCAACTGACCGCAACTCGTCTACAACAACCCACATTTTGAATGGAGCCTGTGGGGTTTCTAAAGCTGTCGAAGCCGCGCCAACATCTGAACCACTTCCCGAAGCAGTCACGTGGTTCAGCCGGGCAGCGAGGCTTCGGACGTCATCGTTTTCGGCTCCTCCCCTAAATGAAGCAAGCCTCGATACGCGCTTCACGGAAACGCCCCCTCCATTACTCGACACACGCCTCGAAGCCTCGGCACATAACGTAACATCACTATAGCAGACCCTTTATTGTAATCTTTTTGGGTATTTCAGGTTGCTGCTGCTGCATATTATGCTCTCACCCAGGTGCATGGTTTATGCTCTGGATTAATTAAGAAAAGGGGTTGTTGTTTAGAGCTGGAGTTATAGCACCACCAATACTGAACCAGACAATAGTGCGGGGTTCTTTTTAATTTTTATTAATTAGCTGATTGGGCACAGCTTTACAGGACTGGATTGATGCAGTTTGAGATTTGTTTTGTTTTTTTGGTTATCTAACATTGTTGTGTGTCTTTGGTTGCTACTAATTTGGGTTGCAGTCGGTTGTGTTTAATTCTCAGATTGTTTCTAGTATTGTCCTGTGTTCCTGTGCTTTATCGGGTTTTAGATTGGAATAATAAAGTCTATTTTTAATATTGTAAAAGACTGTATAAATAAAATGTATATTTTGTATACTATTTCTGTTTCATAATTCTTAAGCCAGACCTACCTGGGTACTTTTAATTGGGAGACCCTAGGCCACTTGATATTTAAGGTCTACCAGTTGGCTTTAGGGCCACGTCCTCTGTCACAGGCCGGGCTCCATCTCTCCGTGTTACACATATAAAGCAGCAGGGGCCCTATTAGGGAGTGGGGCCCCTTAACCTTGGGGGCTCCAGGTAGTTTGATTCTTTTCCGTATTGGTAGGTCCTAGATCTGTTCACCGAGCCGATCGGATGTTTGACCTTGGACTCATTCTGCAAACCCAGCAGCCTCAGTTCCTGATTCCAGCGCAGGGGTACCAGCCCTCCGTTGAGCTCCTGCCTCGGTCCGTCCCTCACGCAGTCCTCGCCCCCTTTCCACCTCATCTTGAATAAAACGTCAGGTGAGTTTTTATTTAATTTACAGCTCTTTAGTTGCGTTTACACTGTTTGTACATGTCTCCACGTTTTATTCATGATTATTTAATATTTATTTATCCTCAAAAAAAATAATGTTACCAGAGAATTTAACCCCTCTAGTCGCTGAAACTAATTAGTTTCCCTCTATGGGGATGATAAGGTTTATGTTATCTATTAATAACTGTATGATTGTTAAAGGAGAAGTCCATCACTGTGTATGGGGGCGGCCATTACTGCCCAAATATGGGCAGTAATGGCCGCCTGACGTCACATCCTGTGACGTGAAAAGTGGAGAGCCGACAGCATTTCTCTGCACTTTCCAAGCAAAGTCAATAGGAGCCGTTTCTCAATTCACGAGAACGCGAGTAGAAACCAGCCATTACACATGCAACAGATACAACGATATGACCGACTTTTCAGCTGTTAAACTATCGCAAGAGGATGTCCAGGCGCCCGGTTTACTGGTAGAACAACATACCAACGTTCAGCTCAAACGATGGCTTGAGTGTCGAGGGCTTAGAAAGACTGGAAAACGGGCCGAGTTGATAGAACGGTAAGTCGATGTTTTTCTCCTGCTCGGCGTTCATGGCGTCATCGGACGTTTTTTTCTGTTTGTAGTCACCGTCCAGGAATCGGTATATTTTGCCAATCGGTAGCTACAAAATAACTGTTTACATAACTGACGGGAGCAGGCCGGCGGGACCGCGCGCTTTGGTGGCAGAGGCAGGCGAGCGACGCCAGAGGCGCCTTCGGTGGGTGACAGGGACTGTAGTGGATTAATATCTCACAATGAATATCTTATAATAAATATATTCTTATCACAATGGTTATAAGGTGTGCTGTAACATTCACCTAAGAAACGTGTGTGTGTCACGCTACAAGTCCAGAATAAGAGGTTGGGGGTCAATGGAAAAAACCAGGGCAATGGAAAAAAACCTCTGGGTCAAAGATCAAGCCATTTGCAATGCAAAACAGAACATGAAAGGCTGCAAAATGAACACAGAAAATGCATGGTCCATGTTCGGAAAAGGTAATGACGTGTAACCATATGGAAATGAGCAGTAGTGAGGGGCCATGTTTGGGAGGAGCTGTGATGTGTAACCATGTTTTTAAAAAAGCACACCCTAGGTAAGTTTCCACTGATAGGTAAAAAATTAACAAAGATATCCGTGGAAAAAGCAGTGGAAAATATGTAATAATGGGAGGGGCTCAAAGGAGGAGCCCCAAGATCCAGAAAATGTATATAAGTAGACCACTTTCTGTATGTTGTCAGATGTTGTCCGGAGAACATCTCACGTGTGGTTGTCTTGTGTTGTTGCAATAAACCACCCTGGACTGAAACTCAGCTAACTTTGTTCACTTTTTGACTACTGTTGGATATTTTTAACTGCCTTACCAAGAACTTAGAATTTTTGAAGGACTTAGTGCAAATCATTACGTTGTGGGGAGGCCATCCACAACAGGACCCAGACCAGGGGGTCGAGCCCGGCTCGGGCGAGGCCCACGGGAGGCACCGGGCGTCGGGAACGGAGGGGAGAGAGGAAAGACGATACGCCCCGGCAGCCGCACGGCAGACCACCCGGACCGCAACCCCCCACCCTCCCGAGCGGAGGCGTACGGAAACAGACGGCCAGCGCATCGCGCGGACCTGAACGCTCGCCCTCCCCAACCCCTCCGCAAGCCGACGTCCGGGCCCCGTGGGTCAGGATGTTTTTTCGGGTTGAACTGTTGTGTAGGCCGACCGCACAAGTGTACCCAGCGCACACATTTCTCCTTGGCAGTCTTGAGTTTCGGGAAATGAATGAAGAAAACATCCTTCATATGCCTATCAGCGTACCTCGAGTCGCTGTTGCACGTTCCATAACAACAATGTTTAAAAACCATGGTTAGGAGACGTGTTAGACTTGGAAAAAGCAGTCGTTTTACTGAGTAAAACCAAGGGTAACGTACAGCTCTTTTACAGCGAAAGAGCGGAGGACAACGCAAGTTTGTCCTACCGCGTACCACGTGATATGACGTCACATTTTAAAAATAGCTCGCTCGCGGAACGCCATTGGAACAGTGCTCGGGTTGAGGCTGATGACGTGTCATGAGCACACGAGATCGCTCAAGAACGCATATTGAGAAACGGCCAATAGGAGCCGTTCTACACTGCTGCGATCATCAACAATTATTTCGGATTTCCAGAGGACTTCACCATTGAAATTCGCGGGAGCTATTGTTGAAGCAACAATGCTCACATGCATGGCAGTTGGATGTTCCAATACATCGGGTAAAAGTGGAAAAAACATTAGTTTTTTCACCTTTCCGATTCATGGCCACCATGGGTTGTTTTGCTGGATTGCCACCGTGAAGAGGAAGGATTTTCCATCAAACTTCTGGCCAGAGAGAAACGTCATATGCAGCCAACATTTGGAAGAAGAATGTCTTCAAGATGACATGAGAGCGAGGATTTTCGGTATGTTTTTCTTATTCATAATGTAGAATTTGCCGAAACATTTGTTTACCCGACCAGAGCGGCGGAGGGATACGACAAACTTAGAAATAATGCTCACTGTTGTGAAGCCCACTTATTTTATGCAACTTTGGTCTTATTTTTTCTAAAGTCACTTGTAAATTTCATGAGTTGTGGGTTGCAGTTTTTTTGGGGCTTGTTTCTGAAAGTGAAGTCGATTGTTTGGGCTCTAAACTAAGTGACGCTGAAATATCCCTCCGCCTCATAACGCTGCAGCTCCTCCTCACAGCAGCAGAGAGTAAACTCAGAAAGAGCCGCTCTGCCCGTATTTTCTGCAGTTTACGGTTGCAATAACTGATGATAACTGCTGAAAGTAGATTAGGTGGTGCAGATCACCATTTTGAGCAGAGATTGGTTCTAAAGATCAGTTTTATACTCATCATATAACATTGCAGAACCCAACCTATAAACCGTACTTTAATGCTTATTTGTTGTCTTTTTATGTCTCTAATACTAAATGTAAAATTAGTATTACTTTAAATTTAAATGCTTAATTCCATGTCTATCTTTAAGAGGTTAAAAATGTATTTCGGCATGAAAACGGGTATTTATTTACAAGGGGACAGATAGGGCATTGGGACTTGCTCTACAGCCGATCCCACACCATTAAAAACTGGGAGGTGGCAGTACTGTTCTTCACCAAGATGGCTGCCCCCATAAAAGGACCTTCAAATAAAAATTACTCTTAATTAAAAAAGCTTACCATTTATTGAACAGTATGTAATAATTTTATATTTAAAGTACTTTCAGCAGTTTTAATTCTGATTTTGACTTGACTTCTCCTTTAAAGAAGTTCATTGGCCTTTAACGGCCCATATGTCACGTAAACAGAATTTTCAGATAGTAAAGTTAGTGATTTATATAGAGATTCTGAGTGTCAATCATTAGTGACAACATCAGATGATGATCCCCTGATTTCTGATTTAACATATCTCTGATGTTTTACACATTTGTCAGCTGGCTGAATCTTATTGTCTTTTCTTTTGAACAGGAAGTTAACCTTTTTCCTGCCATTTTCAAACCCTGAGTTTAAACAACGTCAAGAAATGCATTCAAAGGCTCCTTCACATTAAGGACATGGTGAGATTTCAGGAAATTTGGCAGGAAATGTTTCATTATGTTTATGGCTGCTTGGTTGGCTTGGCTTTTATGTGTTACAAAGGGACTGTAGTCATTTGATTTGTGAAATGTATTCCATGCATTTTAGCCACTGTGGTTCATTCTTGTACTGCTACATTTTTGCTATAGCATATTTTTGGTAGGTGTATTTGTTTTTACCCTTTCGACACAAACGGTTCAATATCTTTCACAGTTGAAATTTTAACACTTTCCTAAACTTAAGTAGTCTGGATAAAATTCAACATATCACTTCATCGTAAAGGGATTGGCATCTAAATTAGATACTTGCATAATCACCTATTTCATATTGTTAATCATGTTGTACTGGCCTAATCCTGCTTCGCTACTAAAGGCCCATTTTTACCCCGGTTTAAGATTTGACAATAAATGAGAAAAGCATTGATCAGAGGTAAAACATTGTAATATGCATATTTAATTAATAGAAATTAACTATAGAGACAGAGTTTACATTACCATTTTGTAGTATTAATTACAAGCTGACATCCTGCTTCATGGCAATGCAAAGATTCTGTCTAACTTTTCCTAGTCTGAATACATTTTTTACAGGCTGCGTCCCTCCCATGCTTGGGAGGAGTTTGCTCTGCTCTTACAACAAAGAGACCCTTCTACTCTGCAAAGGGTCAAGCCACATGACCTACCCCCCCTGCCATAAAACTTCATGTGTTATTCTACCTAGCAACAGAGAGGAGACACACCTTCTGCCTGACTAAGATATTTTCTTAATAATAGCCAAACTATTAAATTACATTTACGATAGCCCATTACAAACTAGGGGTGTCCCGTTCCAACTCTTGTGCTTCCTATACGATCCCGATGTTCCAGCGTTGAGTTTTGCCCAATACCGAGATTGAACTGAAAGGACATCAGCACAAATCTACTAGAATCACTAGAAAGTATGACGTATGTTTGACTTCAATCAAGTCCACACCCAGAGATTGAATAAGAGGCAGCAAGGTTTATTCAAAATAGTTTGGCAGAATATGCAACAATTAATTCAGCTCAATCAGGGTATTTGTCCAGATGAGCAGTTCCGTACAGTAAAGGAAGCAAATGCGTATTTATGTAATTTGAAATTAAATGCATTGGTTTGAAAAACTAATTTCACCAAAATTAATACATTTGCATTGAAATCTCATTTTGAAGTGTTGAATTAAGTTTGACTAATTCATTTCAGTTCGATTCACTTTAACTTTATAATAACAACACATATTGTCTCATGGCACTTTACACAGTCAATTTAATTCAGTGATCCAGATTCCATTGAGAACAGAAAGTAAAAGCAAGCATTAAAAACAGTTGGATGCACACATGTCCAGCAATATAGTGATTAAAATATTTCCCTTTAAACATGGATGTCTATGATGCAGGAGTGTGGAGCTTCATCTTCAGGGTTCCTCGGCTCCACGGAGGCGGCTGGGTTCTCCGGCTGGGTTCTCCGGCTGGGTTCTCCGGCTGGGTTCTCCGGCCTGCGGACGCATCAGAAGGTCAGCTGCTTGATGACACAACAGTAAATGTGAAGCTAACTGGAGCAACAAAAACTATTTCATTAGATGGAAACCATTAGTGTCTGAGCTGCTGGGATCAAAGAGGCCAAAGATCCAGATTCTGTCAGAAGCTGCATGTTCTCTCTAGATCATTATTTACTTTGGGTTCTTTATAACATTTTAACCTTGAGGCTGAGCAGTCAGAGCCATTCAATGGTTAAAGTCCTGATGATCCAGCAGAAGGTTCTGTCCAGCTGGACCAGTTTTCCTCCTGCTGCTCTCCTTCAATAAGGGATACCACAGGGCTCCATGTTAGGTCCTGTTTTATTTTCATTTTTATGTGGATGATCTTCAGGTTTATCTTTAAATCCAGTCAGCAGAGAGCGTCTGGATAAAGCTGGACTTAATTTAAATTAAGACGGAGGAGATTTAATCTGGTAACTCTGCTGACAGGACGGAGCGGCGCTGTTGGACCTCTGGAGTCTTCATCATCTGAGGAGGATCTTCCTCATCATGTCCTTCAGAGGGTTTTTCACGCTTCAGTATTTCTGCATCTCTCTCTATAGTGGGATGTAGAGAGCGACCGATACGGGATTTAAAGGCCGATACGATTATTCTGACATCGGTCTAACCATACCTGATATGTGCTGATGATTTGGTTTTTTAAGCATAAATTGTTTTTTCCTCCATTTTCATCAGAAAACGACACAATGGTAACAAATGCAGCATTTAAACCAGCTAATATTAATGAAAAGCTTCCGTTTGAAAGTTAAACCAAAAAAAATTTCATCATGACTCTTTTTAACTCGGACTTAATGAACGAGTCACAGCGAGAGAAGATCTTTAGTTCAGTGGAGAGGAGGAGAGAAACTGAGCACCGCTGCAGCGTCTGGACATTATTTTAGGTAAAGTCAGATGCTGTACGTGTCGTGATTGGTAGCTGTTTTTACATGGATTCATGATTCTCCATGAAGACACGCACAGCGGCAGCAGCTGGAGATCAGACGAGGGTTTTTAGACACAGAAACAGGCGCCGCTGTTTCCTCCGCTCAGTGAGAGAGAGAAAGACGTTCAGAAGCCAGATCAGCTAAATTAGGGTTAAAACTACATTAAAAGTTTAAAACGCACCTTTGTTGTTGTTGGATGGATCAGTGAATGCATGCACATATCAATATGGGCCAAAAATCTG
This sequence comes from Fundulus diaphanus, assembly GCA_037039145.1. Taxonomy (NCBI): domain Eukaryota; kingdom Metazoa; phylum Chordata; class Actinopteri; order Cyprinodontiformes; family Fundulidae; genus Fundulus; species Fundulus diaphanus. The sequence continues at coordinate 4,416,042 of CM073128.1, forward strand.
GGTGGAGCTCTGGTGGGATGGAGCGTCTCCTCCTCCACGCCTTCATCTGGCTCATAGTTCAGCTTCCTGTCTGCTAACAGAGACGACAGGAACTCCTCTTCCTGATTTCATGTCCACTGGCTGCTGCCTGTTTCTTTTAACGTTATTAGGATCGTCCTTTGAGTTTTTAAATGTCTCGACGGTGAAGCTTCTACATCCCCAGAACGTCTAACATGTCCAGCTGACCCTGGGACTCGGGTCGGGTCCAGAGGAGACGGAGCCTGTTGAGCTCCAGCTGCTGGTCTCTGCAGTCGGCCTCTTCCTGTGAGCCTTCAAGACTCTTTAGATGTTTCTGAACATCTCATATGCTCTACCTTGTGCTTTAGTGCTTTTTATTATTTAGTTTTTATTTCTATTTTGTTGTTCACCTGTGAAGGACTTTAATAATTATAGTTTTCACTGAACACCTGCTGCTGGAGGAGGCCTCAGAGAACCAGAACCCTCATTACAGCCCAAACCTGCATCTGCTGAAGGTTCCTCTCCTCTTCCATTGCTGCCACGCTGCAGAGATGACTCTCCTCTTCCAGTAACCCACGACAGCAGCGATGATGATGATGATGAGGAGGAACCACAGGTGATGGTCCTGTGAACCTGTGAGAGATCCAGGTGAGCTGTTGGTGTTCAGGTTAATTAACGTTTGCCATGTTTTGCTGCTCCAACGCGATCACAGACCTCCAGATGTAGAGACCTCTCCTGTCTCCATGAAGACGGGGCATTCTGCAAGAAAGCAAAGAACGTGGATTTAAAACCAGTCAAGATTGGCCTTTTCTGTCTGTTCTCTAAAACATCCGTGGAGAGTTGGTGGTGTGACTGAGTTCAGATGTTTCTGCCACGATGCTCCGACTCCTGATGCGTCTAAAAACCCAGAGAGCGCTGAAGACCAGAACCCAGCGGCTCTGGGCTCGCATAGTTTCCTAAACAAGTCGTCATGGATGATCAAAACCAGTAAAGACGTAAAACCCTGGGCTCTCACCGCTCTCTGTGAGTGGGATGGGGGCTCCGCCTCCCTCCATGGTCAGGGCAGAGGTCACGTTGTTGCAGACGGCGTACACCGCCTCCTGGAAACAGACCAGACATCTGGAGAGTGGAGGAGGAGAGATGGAGGAGCAGGGAGGACTTCCATCCTTCTTCTGCCACAGGTTGACTTCATCATTGTCAGAAAGGTACAGAACATCCAGCTGGGAGATGTTTGGAGCAGCTGATCGAAGGCAGCTCAGAAGATTCATCCTGAAACACAAAGAGCTGAGTTTGATCCAGCAGCTGACTCTCTGATTGGCCAGGAAACGCCCAACAACTTCCTGGTGCCTTCAGGTTCACCAGGTACTGAAAACACATTGAAAAGCTAATCGTGTTGCCTTCATGGAAAATAAAACTGGTGGAAATATAATTAACATTTAATATAAACACCAATGAGACCAATAATTAAACCAATTTACAGACGTTTTTAAAATGGGTGAATTAGGACAAGATCTATAAAAACTGATATCTGAGTTTTATTTAATCTTTCCATCTTCAGTCATGCTCAGCAGTTTTTTAGCCAAATAAACAAAAGTTTTAAACAAAGTTTTAGATCCAACAGGCTGGGTTGATGCCTAACAAAAAAAAGCTGAACACTGACAAAGTTCAGACACTGAATTTTGGATTTTCATGATCATAATCATAAAGTCACAAGAAATAAAGACTAGAAATATTTTATTCTTAGCGTAATGAATCCTTGTTACGTTCACCTTCCGAAATCAGACATTTTTCACGATATTCTGCTTTTTTTAGCTTTATGTACAGTGATGAGTCAAAACCTTCTTTAGTGGCTTACTTTGTAAAATAAATCATCCATCAAATTCATGAGAGCCTATAAAAAGTAAATAAAATATCTCCAGGCAGCTGGACATGCGCTCTTTACCTTCGCCGCCTTGGCAGTTTGGCACTTCGGTAAAGTTAGAAAGATATTCACAGATTCGGCTTTTCCGGGTCAGTAACTCATCTGCTGATGATTTATTCTACAAAACAGACACCTCTCTGTAACCACAGCAAGGCAGACAGTCAGCTACAACCGTAGTTTCCTCAGAACGAGTCTCCCACCGCGCTGGGAGAATTACATTGGACCCAATGCAGAGCTCGCTGCTCCGCAGATACTTAGGGACCGTATGCAAATTGCTACACCAGAAAAATAATCCATCCATCTATCCATCCATCCATTTTCTGACCCGCTTAATCCCTCATGGAGTCGCGGGGTTGCTGGTGCCTATCTCCAGCGTTCACTGGGCGAGAGGCGAGGTTCACCGTGGACAGGTCGCCAGTCTGTCGCAGGACAACACAGAGACAGACAGGACAAACAACCATTCACACACACTCACTCCTAAGGATTATTTAGAGAGACCAATTAACCTAACAGTCATGTTTTCGGACTGTGAGAGGAAGCCAGAGTCAGAAAAATAATCATAGAGAAATATTCAACAGCCTCACCAAAGAGAGGTGGATGATTATCAAATTAATTTCATGCGTAACTCATCTCATCATACCACATTTAGTTAATTGGAAAATAATACTTTTTTTGGAGGAATTTCCTATATCTTAAATGGCAAATGGCACCTCTACTTTATTATTAGAATAACTATAAAATGAACCCCGCCTCTCGCCCAGTGAACGCTGGAGATAGGCACCAGCAACCCCCGCGACCCCATGAGGGATTAAGCGGGTCAGAAAATGGATGGATTGAAGTATAAAATGAGCGATAACTACAGTATAGATCATTGTAGGGCCACCAAACTTGTAGCACACATAGATAACCTCATCTGGATCATACTACAACTCTTACTTTGGGAAAATGTGCATAACTCTATTTTTGGAGATTTTTTCATTGTTATTATAAGCATATAATCACCAATAAGTAAACTATAGATCATTGTAGTGCCACCAAATTTACGGCACACATATAAATTGAACATGTTGAATAAACATAACATTGGCTTTATTGATGCAGAAAGTCTTATACCCATAACAACTATATTACAACCAAAGACTTTTTAACTTCTCATTTACTGTTTGCATTATGATCAAACAATGTAACATGAGCATACAGCTTGTTCCTGCAAATTTACACAAAATAAAATCTCACTGAATAATAAAAATCACAATATTTAAGATTCCCATACAGCTCCACAAAAATTGCTATAAACCTGAATATCGCTTTTTATCTTGTTTCCGGCATGATAATGAGGGAGACTTCCGCCTGCTATGAGGTCAACAGAGCTGCAAGGTCCACATCACTACAACATGCTCAGTGACAGTCAGCAATAGTTACTCTGAGATTCTCTTGTTGGTGCACAACACACAGTACCAAGGGGTGTCTTTGTTTGGAATCTGTGCTGGTATCATTTCAGTGCATTCAGTGTGGAACCATCGTCCACAAGTTTCACACTGTATCTACAGCATCGGGATAAACATGTGTGTCATTGTAAAACTTTGGACATAAACAAATTTGTAGAGAATGAAATATGCCCATAAATTTTTCCTAACAGTAGTCTTACCTTTTTTTAACCTACCCATTGTCTTAAAAGCTTGTAACATAAGGAAAGTAAAATGCAAAAACTATAACGTACTTAAATATTTTACTAAATATATATTACTAAAAATATTATCCAAATTTTACCTGATACAAGTGAAATAGAAAGAGCTTGTTGAAGTCTAAATCTAAAATGTCTAACATGGCCAACAGTTACATATGTAGCTAAAGAGAGGTTAAATTAATTCAATTCAATTCAATTTTATTTATATAGCGCCAAATCATGAAACATGTCATCTCAAGGCACTTTACAAAATCAAGTTCAATCATATTATACAGATTGGGTCAGATTATACAGATTAAATTAATGTAGCATTGAATCAGGTCACAAGCTTCAGCTCACAATCAAAACTGAATTTAATCTGGCATGTAAACATTGCTCATTCATTACAATTATCAAAATATAAAGCAAAAGAAAAATGGTTTGATTTACCATGAAAATTCTGTTCATATTTCAACTTCCTCATAATCTCTTTTTCACACTGAGCTCTAAAAGATTATTGCTCAACTGCAATAGTAATAGTAATATCATCTTTATTGTCATTGAAACATACATTGAAACATACATTACAAGGAAATGTGTTCTCTGCTTTTAACCCAGTGGTTCTCAAACTTTTTCTGTCATTCCCCACTTTGGACAAGGGAGAATTTTCAAGCCCCACCTGTCCCCATCGCCCCAACACAATGCTAATGAAATATGCAACAATCTTAAAATGTTCCAATTTTATTGAAGTAACAAGTAGTATCTAAATACAAACTATCTACATCAAATAACAGCAAGCTCACAAATAAAGAAAATAAAAATGCAGCTGTGTCAAAATTTGTATCAAGCTCAAAGATAGAAAAAATTAAAGTGCCACTCTGCAATATGTTAATAAAAGAAAAGAAGTCAAATCCATCTGGCAAGACAGGTCTATTTATCCCTGCATTAGTGGCTGCAATGAGCCTGTTTTGCATTGCACAGTTTCTCAAAACGGGGTTGCAGGCTTGATACTGCCACTCTCAAGTCATGCTCAATGTTCAGCTGAGATCTGTATTTTGTTTTCAGTGAAGCAACAGCCTGCCCATTGGCGCGAAACAGATGTATACAGATACAGATATATGAGCGCGACAGTGTTGCCAACTCCTCAGTAAGGAAAGTAGCTATTGGCTGTGCTAAAAGTCTCTAGAAGTCGCTGAATGACATCATCGCCTAATTTGCATAATCTGCAACACGATGTGATGTGTAAATTATTGGCGCTGTGGGAGAAATAACGTTGTTAGAGAGAGACAAAAAGTGAGTAAAAACACTCAGAATATATAGAGCTACTTTCTGCTGTCCATTAATGTTTATTATTATTATTATTATTATTATTATTATTATTATTACTATTATTATAATTATTATTTTTATTTTTATTTTTTTATTAATGTTTAATTTATTTCAATACTAACCCTCCTCCTTTACCCGGGTTGGAGACCGGCAAAATGAACCATAAAGAGACACTATGGCGGAGTTACAATTTTTTTAATTTTTTTTTTAACATTTTCTTTTTTCCCTTGTGGTCCACCAAGGAGCCTACAAATCACGGTAAAACATGAACATGTGGCTGTGTGAATCAAACGCCGTTATTTATTTAAGATAAAATATTTCAAATTCTGTTATTTATGATCAACCTGCGCCGTCAATCCCGGCGCATGTGCGCTTTATTTGCAGTCTGGACGCTGAGGGTAAACATGCTGTGTCTCTGACTGCAGCGCTGAGAGGGACTCCTGCGGTAGCGGGAGAACGGGGTTGGGACGGGGGAGGTGCCTCACGGCAGCAGCTGCCGCTGGAGGACAAGAGTATGAACGATACGTGCTTTCACGTAAGAGTCTCCAAAATTCGCTAGATTTGTCGCTAGTCGCTTTTTTGAAAAAGAGTCGCTGGAGGGGTCTGAAATATAGCGACAAAGTCGCTGAGTTGGCAACACTGGGGCGCGAAAGGTTATCCCGTTACAAATAATATGCCGACGTCATGTCAATCATTATTTTGGCACTTCAGTTCCAGGTGAAATTTTTCTCATATCTAATGTTCTTTTAATTAGACTGCATGTAGGCTAGTAATGATTACTTTGTGGGTTTGATTGGTCTAATAAGCGGCAACAGACAGCTATAAGGACAGTTTGCTCTCACACGTTCTACATTTATAGTCACACAACACACACACACACACGCCGGAACTTGGCGCGCCCCACCTGTCACGTCTCAATTCCCCACCAGTGGGTCGCGCCACACACTTTGAGAACCGCGGTTTTAACCCATCCCCTTGGGCAGCAGTGGGCTGCCATGTGCGGCGCCCGGGGAGCAATCAGGGGTTAAGGGTCTTGCTCAGGGACCCAGAGTGCAGGCAGTGGGGATCGAACCAGGTACTTGCATCCTTCTCTGAGTGCAAGCGCGCTGCTCTAACCACTTTTGTTGGGAGACACCAAGGTGTATTCCGTTTGTGTTTTCTTTAGTAGTTCTCCCCCAAACGGTCTAATTTTTAAAATATATTTTTAAATATTCCTCTCAGCTATCATGATTCCAGGCCAGCATACACTCCTACTGTCTTTCTGTAAGATAAAATGGATTGAGCTTTGTTTATTGGAACCTGTAAACCTAATAAACTGTATTCAATTTGAACTGGCTTCCTGAGATCCTCTCAGATCTTAAGACTGCATTCTAAACAAAGAGACGTTTTAAACATTAATCTCTGCTTCATGTTTTTATTTAATCAATCTCGTATGAAACCATGGAGAACAATGCTTTTTTTTCTTGTAACCCACTAAATCAAGGATTAAAAACATACTTCTTTCACTTTTTAACTAAAGTAAAACATAAGGCAACGTTCGCTGGATGCGCGCTTTCTCTTCTGACAGCGCGCGCTCCCGACGCACAGGAGGAATGTTCCATTTTAGGGAGGAAAGGGGGAACAGACGATTATTTCGGCTTTCTTTCCTTTTTTGTTGTAAACCGTAATAATTTTATTTCAGACATTCATAAATAATGCATCAGGGGCTGTTAGGGGTAACCAGCAGGGCCCTTAAACTCAGGGGCCGCAGGCGGTTTGATTCCTTTCCGTAATGGTAGGTCCTGGATCTGTTATCCAAACTTCTGAACCAGGAACTGTTTTTTTTTTGTCGGAGCCTTTCGGAGCCGCCGCCATGAAGACCGGAGCGCAGCTTTCAGAACCGTTGCTTTTCTCCCTTATTCAGCAGAAGATGGACCTTCTCTCTCTGACCGAACTGCACCGGTTCTGTTCGGGGTTGATGTGGATCGGATGGTTGACCTTGGACTCGTTCTGGAAACCCAGCAGACTCAAACATGAGGCTTTTTCTTCATTTCGTGTTTTTCAGACTCGTTTTTCTCCCTGGATCACTGCCTGCGTTGTTTCTGGGGTTGTTTCTGATTTCTGCGGAGAGTCGGGAGGAAAAGCTTCACTAAGGCGGAGAAGATCAGACCAACCAGCCCTCCCCCAACTGTCCCTTACGCAGTCCCCGCCCCCTTTCCGTCTCATCCCGTCACCGGCCGCCGCCATCAGCGCCAACAACAGAACTAATCTTTCTCTCCAACACTTGAATAAAACAACATCAGGTGAGTTTTTATTTCATTTAAATGTCTTTAGTTGGGTTTAGCGACAACTTCTGGACAATATTTTCTCCATGCAGGGTGAATAAAATCCGGGGTGAAACTAAGACAATGCAGACCTGATCTCGTTTTTTCTTATTTCGTTGCTATTTTTTCTTTAAGAAACATCAGAATGGTGCCTTAATTAATTTTTTTTATAATGTATCTTGATTAACCAGTTGAAAAGTCACGTTAGACTCCTAGAGAAATCGGAATAAAGCTCTCAACCCCCCCCCCCCTTCTTAGCAAAAAGTATTAAGTATACTTTAGGTACAATCTGAAGTCTGGTTAACTTACTTAGGGTCAGCTAATACTTTTCAGTATAACCACTATTCGTCACTATTAGTATATAAGAACTCCTTTATTGTCCCGCAGTTTGGCCAGTATCTATTTCCCCTTCTGAGAACCCTTCTGGTACCAGAGCTGGACGGTTTTTAACCACCAACCCTTGTTCTGTCCTCCTCAGTCTCAAATGGCAGAGACTAAAATAATAAATAAGATAAAAACCTAAAATAATTAATCACGTACGCGACCCTTATTTCCGTTCCTCCGGAGAAAGTCGCGTATGTCGTTATGAAACGTGGTTAATAGAAAATAAACTTCATGTAGGCCTACACTGTCTCATCTAAGTATGAAATACGTCGTTCACTTGAATAAAGTACTTTTTGCCACGAACGTTAATTTTACCGATATAAGAACCGAATATGTCCACATGGTCGTTTTTAGCCTCTTACCTAAAAGTTTAGGTTAGTTTTAAATTAAAGGTCTGATTCAGGGGGAGGGGCGCACGGTGTTAATTATCATACGCAAGTCCTGAAAACACTGCGCGCTCCTTTGGACAACTGCGCGTGCAGCTGAATGAAGCTGACGTCCCCGTTACGAGCCAATCACAGCCAATCACAGCCAATCACAGCCAGCAACAAGAATCACTGAACAAAACCTGGATGTTGTTTCCTAAAATATTTAGTCAAATAAATCTGCTTTCTTTGTGCATTTAGGGCAAAGTTTTACATGTCTGGATCTGGAGTGTAAAAATGTTAAATTTCAGGCTTTTATTTCTTCCAGCTCTTCAGAGGTAATGGAAAATCTGTCTTTGATTTATTATCAAGCCAACAACAAATGCTCTGCGGCCATTTATTGAAATGTTTCATATAATTACTGACAGGCGCTTTGGGTGTTTCTGTTGTCTTTAAATTAGATTTAGACTTTATTGTCATATTGTCTGTATTCAGAGTACACACAGAACGAAATTTGAATACAGTTACGATGGGATTACAGGTGGGATAAGGCAACATTACAATATAAAGTGCAGCAGTGATCAGAATATAACAATGCAGGAGAAAAACAGTGTGCAGAAGAATGTTCCACCATTGTTTATGTGCAAAAAGGCATTTTCTATTTGTATGGTGCAGTGCAAATAATATGTGCAGTAAACGTTGTGTTTTCTACTATTTAAATGGATAATAAAAGTCCCGCAACAATTGTAATGCCACATAAAAATGCAAATGTGATGCAGACTCCAGTTTAGAGTTCAACGTCATACGACGTTATGATGTATTAAATTATTATAGGGCTACTTTGGTTTGCAATATTTTGGATCAAGAAGCTCTCTGTTCGCTGAAAGAACATAAAAACCCAAAAGACACTTATTTAACTCTTGAACAAAAACGTATTTTTTCATGATTAAAACACCTATAATTCCCTAATTTAAGTTAGAAATACCTTCACAAAGATCCAGAGACAGTCAGATTTACCCCCCCCCCCCCCACCCCCCCATCCTCAGAGCCTATAATTACAGGTATGTCTTCAAATACAAGCGTGACCTGAAATTAAAGAGGTGTTAGTCCACCCGCGGCTGCGTTTTATTGTCGGGTAGAAAGGAAAAGAAAAACGGTTCGAGCGGTTCGGCCTGAAACGGACCGACCGGTCGGGAATCCTCCCGAACCTCCCTGGCCTCCCCGCGCCTTGGTGAGACTGACTTCAGCCGCTTTAGTCGGTAGATCACTGCGCTGTGTGGCGGATCCCCTCAGCCATGCGCCCCGGTCCATTTCAGAGACCCGGAGGTGAACCGCTCCTCCTCAGGGCGTTTCCTCTCATTTAGCCTCCAGCCTCGGTGCAGTCTGCAGAGCTGCAGCCTCTTCTCACAGCAGGCAGGGCAGCTGCAGCTGCTCTCTGTGAGGAATTGGCGCTTTGGGCGCGGATTGTTATTGATTATAGCCGCTCATGCCGCCCTCCATGCGTCATTGAAAAAAGTGCCGCCCGGTTCACCCGGACTACTGATCAAAATAAAAATATAGATATTATTTGTTCACATGCAGCGACAATGTTACTGGCAATTCGTCCATTCTGGAGACCAGACTGGCTCTTCAGGCCACGGTCTGTGTGCCAAGTTCATGATTAGCTACTAGTATTAATAATGCATTTTATTTATAGGCGCCTTTCTCCACACTCAATGTCACCTTACAGAATCAACAATAAAACACTCAAAGTAACGCTGAAAGCCTCCAACAAGGAGAACCCGCTCACCCAGAGCTGCGTGTGGCGCACAGGAGCTGCTGGAAGAAACGCAGCAAAACGCAGACGGACTGAAACCTGAATTTAGACACAGAATCATCATTTTTTAGCGATTGGCCAGAGATGGAGAGCTTTGCACTGATGCGCATCAAGTGTGGTGTGGCGTTCACACCACACTTAAAAGTCTGGGGCTCAGCCAAGCAGGAGTTGTGTTGTGGAATGGGTTACAGAAATAAAAAGTACCACGCTAAGACAATTTAAAAGCAGGTATAAATATGTCATCTTTAAAAAATATGCATGTAACCCAAACATTTAAATGTGATAACTTGTAACATTTTCAATAAGTACTGCTAGATATCTTCTTCTGTACAATTGCTTTAAAATAAGACACCGTATTCATGTAAGTGTGCTTTGATTTGCATATGACATGAATATTGTAATTGGGGGGTAGGTTCTTATAAGTTCTCAGAACTTCTACCTACTCCTTTTGAGCACTACTAAAATGTCTTAACATTTCAATGTAAATCTTACTTGTATTTTTGCTCAAATAAACTGAAAATAAAAAATAAAAAAAATAAAACAGAGATGAGGACCAGCAGCTATATACATAGAAGGCCTGTCCGTGGTAGAGAGTAGGAAACCCTGTAAGCTGCAGGTTTGGATCATAGAGAATAAAGAACTGGTCATTTTTTAGATCAAATCATTAAAGACTAAAGTAGCTGAACACATTTAAAGGCCCCTCAGGTCACCAGGCTGCTTCTCATCGCTGGTCTGGAAAAAAAAAAAAACGAAAAAAAAAAACGAAAAAAAAAAAAAAAAAAACGTGTTGCGTTTTAAAGATGAGCTAAAAATAAACTTTGTTTCTCTTTCACTGTTTCTCTGCTGTGACTTAAAGCTAAACCTTCCTTAAAGATACAGAATTAAGATTAAATCGTAGCAATTAATCACAAGTGTGCCATTTGCTGTTTTATTTTTTCTGAATGTAACATTTATAAACTAATCGAATTAAATAAGGACAGATTTACTGAAGGTGATGCACACAAACAATTAATAATTGTGAAATTAATACTGATAACAGGACAATATCAGAGTCCGTAGCTCCAGGATAAATAATTGTTCTATTTTAAGCCCCACAACTTAAACCTTTATCTCTACAGAAAGTGTGTAATAGTAAAAACTGCACTAACAACCGACTTCTTAAGAGGTTTTATTTATTAGTTGCCAGTAACATCGCGCAGCATTCAGTCCAGTCTGGCCTGCAACTGCGAAACGCCTTTCTGAAATTCACGAGAACACCAGGAATTACGGTAATAACGCCTGAGACTACTTTTCAAAATAAAAGCAGCGTGTTTGACATATCGACCTGTATATCAACTTGAGTTAGTTGATATCATTTTTATTAATTAGTGTGATATTCGTATTCTTCAGGCCTGGTGGCAAATATGGAAATATATATTTTCTTCACTCTTATTAGCCTCAATAAATATTTAAACAAAACAAATTTTTTGGTAACTAATTTTACTTAGAGATGACAGATGAAGCCCTCCAGATGTTACTCTTCAAGGTCCGTCTTCGTGACGTATAATTTCAAAATGAAAGCCCTTCAAAAATTTTCATCTAGTCACTTTTACCTAAATTGCTTTCTGTGTTTTTTATTAAATCTACGTTTCCAGTCAGTATTTTCTCTCCAGCATAACAGCAGAACACCTCCAGAGATGTTTCTCAACAAAGTTCAACCACATCTGGTGTGGAAGGTCAAAATTGAAGCCCTTCAAAATCTCTACATCTGATCACCTGAAAAAAAAACCATTTTGTTTTAATATTTATTGAGGTTAAACAAGAAACGTTTATTGTGACCGTGTCTCATGGTGGTGAAATTCTCTTTTAAGGCGGATTCTCAGGATGCACACAGACAATATACAGGTAGACACAATAGACATGAACATTATTTTTAATAAATATAGAGATAAAGTCAGTCACTTGGCTGCACTGCCCAGGCTTCACCAGGAAGTGTCTTCCTGAGCCCGAACAGGCATCTGTGAGTTTATACTCCCTATTTACTAGTAGACCTGAAGAATAAGAATATTACATAAAACAGTACAAAATATGTCAACAAACCCAAGTCCGATATGGGAAAAAAGTCGACATACGTCAAACATGCTGCTTTTATTTTTGTATTTTTTGAAATGTTTCCTACCGTAATTAATGGTGTTCGCGTGACCAACAAAACCGCAGGCCGTCTCGTGTCGCGCTCTGGCGGGCCGCCTCCGTCTGTTCTCATGTTTTAGTCCAACATTAAGTCTCATCTCTGCGCTCTGCTGGATACTGAACTGAAGCCAGTTGGTAAAAACGTCACATTTAACAATTAATAATTATTAATATAGCTCATCTCTTCCGGAGTTTTTCCAGGGCTGCAGGTGAAGCTAACCCGCTAAGACCCACTTCCATCATCTGGACATCAGATGGATCACTGCGGCCCTCTGTTTGTTTCCAGGGCCCGGTTGGCGCCTACTGAGACAGAACCGTCCAGAATTATCCGATAGCAGAACCAGAACCAGAACCAGAACCAGGCAGTGAATAAGGTAACGGTGCTGCTGGGTTTAAGCAGCTTTTGGAGCGTCGCTGCAGGGCGGAGCGCAGAAAGGCCGCTCAGCGGTTACAGCAGCCATGAAGTCTCTTTACCTTCTGAGTTTAAAACAAAGATAAAAACAATAAAACACAAGAGCTCCCTGAGGCTGATCATGTTGGTCGTTAGATTTTTGTGTTTAGGAACCAAGAAAAAAACAAAACTGACATTTGCCTTAAGTTCAATGGACTTAGTTTGTCCTATAAACTACATTGTAATGAGTTTTTCCACCCAAAATTTAAAGTTGTGTTTTTTCCAACGTTTAATTAATTGTTGTAAATTGTCCTGATTTTTCTTCAGTCATATTAAATCTGGAAGTGGACCTTACTTGTAATTTTAAGGCAGCTTTTTAACTTTTGTTTCTATGTTAAAGAGGTTTGACATTTTTTACAGTGTTGTTCCTTTTAATAGTAATTTTCCTACTTATATGTAAATCTAACCTATCATATATTATTTGGAAATATCTAAATAATAATGTTGCAAGGAAAAGTATAACTTGTTGCTCATTTTTAAGACGTTTCTTCATGTAGTCGGTAAATATTCGCTGACTGAAATTAACTCAGTCTAGTTTACCTGCTGCTGTGACTGAGTTCAGTTAAATCAACTTTACCTGACAAGTGTTAAGTGTTATGAACTCGTTAAATAATTTTTTTTCAGTAAAATTATTTAAAAGTGGGTTTATTGCTGCAGATATAGTTGGAAATATAAAATAATAATTATTTACCTGGTTACGGTTACTGCAGAAATTTGCACACCCATAAAAAATCTCACTGCATGATTTTCATCCCAGTTTGAGGTGAAAAAGGCTGAAGATGAGAGGAACTGGTGTAAAACTGCAGTTAAACGCGCAGAAAGCTGCTGTCAGCCATGCAGGAAGCAGAGAGCGGGACCAGGCTGAATAAAAAGTTAGGCTTTAATTAGAATTTCTACAGTTTACCTCAAATAGAAACTAAAGCAACCTATTCACAATACTTCCATTAAATTCACTTTAAATGATTATTCTGGGTCTCGTGCCGTTAAAAACTAAATTATCAGGGGCAAGCCCGTATTAAGACAATGTGGTGCCCGTGGGCACTATACCTCAAAGCCCCCCCCCCTTACCCGTGCTGTCCTCCGGTCAAAAACATAAATCTCATTTTAAAATATTGAAATCAAAAAAATCTTGATTTATTTATCATTTATTATTATTGTGACATCAGTGTTCACAAAACGAATAATGCGTGGTCTTTCAACAATTTCAAGTAAATAATATAACAATTTATGAAAAATATATTTTTAAAGCATGTGTCATGTGGTGGTCTAAAACGTTTTAGTTTATTTCCAGGAGAAAAACGAAACGTCTTCTAAAATCTTTGCTCTATTTAGCTAAATTTACTAAATGGAGGCACTAAGTCTGTTTTTTTGTTTTTTTCAGTTAAAAGTCGCTGGATGTTTGCAGCCCGGCTTGAAGAAATTATTTTGAAAGCTAAAAGCCACGTCTGGCTGATTTAATGAACAACATTTTGTGTTTAATTGAACATTTTCATTTTAACAAGATAGAATATTGTCATTGAAAATCACCAGAAAAAAACAAAAAAGCAAATATAGTTAACAAAATTATCCCAGCAGCCATACCACTGTCGCTTCATGCTTGCTCAGTATGAGGGATTGCAGCAAAGCCATGTACAATGCAGACGACTCTCCCTGTGGCTCTACGGTTCCCCAGGAGTGAATGCTGCTTGTCGGGACTTTGATGCAATCAACTGGTTTCCTTATATAGGACATTTTGACCAATCTGTATAATCTGACCCAATCTGTATAATATGATTGAACTTGATTTTGTAAAGTGCCTTGAGATGACATGTTTCATGATTTGGCGCTATATAAATAAAATTGAATTGAATTGAATTGAATAAATGGCCGCCATGCAGGCAGCAGTCTGGACATCCCTGCTCCAGCATTCAGGAGACAGAGGTGTAGAAATATTTTAACACATGGGGCCCATTTCATGGTTATGGTTTAAAATCTTTAGTTCAGCCAATAATGCTGCTGCTGGTACTGGATCCAGTGGATCAAACAAAATAATTTGATAAATTAAACCAGTTGCTGCTGCTGGTTTTAGAGGAAGAACAGCAGAATAAAAATGAGATTAAAATAATCCCTCTTTATGCTTCTTAATCCTGGTTTTATTAGTTCGGGTCATTACAGAGACACTTCATGTCTCACTTCATAAACAACAGAAAAACCAGCAGGAAGTCACTTCCACGTCTATTATGGGATGTATCTGGTTGAAGGAGAACATCAGAGAGTAAAATGGTGACTGCAGGTCAGGAGACGCGTTTCCTGGAGGTTAAATCTGGTAAATTAATATTCTTCCACTGAGCTGGATGACAGAGGATGAAACATGAAACATGCTGAGCCATTAAAGCGGGAATATTATAGCAGCTTTAGACAGAAAATAATAAAATTATAGTCATGCTTAACCGAGAATATAAATAATTATCCTGAATAGAACTCAGGATTAATGCTTCATGCATTAATTAAGTTTTATTTTTTAATCTGAGATCTTTGCTGATTGTCCAGTAATCAGATTAATTTCTACCAGCAGCTGAGAGGAAGAAGCTGCATCTGTAACTGTGTGTGTCTCCGTCCTGCAGACCTCAGACATGTCCTCTCAGCTTTTCCTGCTAACAGTCGTCTCTGTGATGGTTTCCAGTCAGATCGCTGCTGACAAGCTGCAGGACAGAGTGAGTAGAAACCAGGTGACCTTCTAAGAACCTGCAGCCACCTTTAAAGACTCTTTCTATGCTGAAACCTTCAGGGTTCTCTGCTTTATGGCGCTGATCCACTCAGAGAGGTTCTGCTGGTTGACTCCAGGGAGGAAGAGTCGCTGTGAGATGCTTCCCTCATCCTCCCCACCAGGAACTCTGATCTCCTCTGTCTTTGCAGCCCAACCTGACCTGCCTCAGCTCCTCTGATCCAGCTGCTGTGAACGCCACGCTGCTCCATGGTGACCACAATGATGAAGGAGCTCTGTGGAGCAGAACCTCTGCTCCTCTTCCTCGGTGCTCGTCCTCCTCCTTCTCCCCTTCTCCCTTCCACTGTGAGGTGTGTCTCCTCGAGGAGGAGGTCTACATCCTCTGTGATAACCTGCCAGCTGGAGTGGTTCTGCATCTGGAGCGTCCTGGATCAGCCATCAGCACCAAGGAGAGCGGTAAGCAGCTACAGCAGAACTCTGAACCGGGTTTTAGAAAAACACTTATTATCATCACAACATATTTCTCTGCCTTCTGCGAAGATAAGAGAGAGAGAGAGAGAGAGAGAGAGAGATAGAGAGAGAGAAAATCAATACACATATACAGTAAAATAAAATGGTAACCACTGGCCTATATATTCCAGTAAATATATCATAAAAACAATAAACACAGTAATAAGAGAGAGATCAGTCACATGAAAAACACTTTAATATCTGAATAATTCACACCTTAAAACTTCTTGGTAGTAATGAGTGAATTTGTGATAAATTCAATGAACATAGTAAATAAAATAAAACATGTAGAAAAAGTATAAAAAATAATTCTAACAAGAACCTATTTTTCCTCTTAGTCTGTTCTGGGTCGTTTATTCTAGGTTTTTAGAAAAATGACTTTTTTAGACCCGGCTGGGTCTCTGCAGTCTGGGACAGACGTATAAAGAGTAGACGCCTCATGGACCAGTATGGCCTCTTGGCGGAGTCGCTCCATACAGCCGCCATCTTGGGAAGGTCGCCCGCTCCACTCTGTAATGAGTTCAGCAGCTACAGGCAGCATGTAATCCATTATAACAGTTATTACATTATTACAGTAATAGTATATTCTAATAAAAAATTAAAGTATAGTTATGCAAAACAGTACTCATAGATTTTTTTCAGTGTTATTTATTTATTACCATATACACACATTTTGCATCTAGAGTTTCTGGCTGAATAGGGGGTTTTCACTGACGTCACTGGCCAACTTCCGGTCCGCCATATTGGGTGGTACACTTCCTTATCTCTAGTTGTCCTACACGTATTTTCGTATCGAGAATGGATAAGTACGCCAGCACGCTAGAGCGACCAGATAAGGACGTCTATCTGAGGAAATGTTCCGTGATCGACCATATGGACCCCTATGCCCTCCACGGTGCCTTGTTTAGCCGTAATCCTGATGATTGGCCAAATGTAGAGCACGGCGACATAGTGCATTACCTGGTGTTCGGTGAAAACCCTCTGCACACTCTCGAGGAAATGAGAGCTTACAAGGGTCTAGAGGCTCACAACCAGTTCACATCTGGTTGGGTACGAGATGTCGAAGTTATGTACATCAAGGAAATCGCCATCATACGTGGACGGGTGAGTTTTAATAAGATGGTAAAAATGTAAACAATCCGACGCAAATGCGGCGCATGCTTCTGCGGTGGCTGACGGCCGGCGGTGCGCGAAGGCGCTTGGCTGCAGGGCCGCTCGACGCCGCTCGCGGCTTTAATTATTTAATCAGAACAATGACCAGTGCAAAATTAAGTTGCATTTACCGTATTTACGCCGGCAAAAGCCTACCGGCGTAACCCGGAAGTAGCGCGGACGTCACTGTCCATATCGGACGTTTTCGGCTACCTTGTTTGTGGGGTGAGCGCCTATATTTCAGAACAGTTCTGAAGCTACAAGTCCTTGGAGTCTCATGTGCAGTTTACGAATGGATGGGTTCAGGAGCGGCAGATCATAAAGCCAGCAAACAGTGGGAACACAGCAACTCGTACAAAGGTAAGCTGCGCTCAGACGGGCTCTGGCACATGCTAAGTTAGTAGCTGCTAACCGTTAGTGCTAACAACCACTCACGCATGTAATGTACTTTTAACTAGCTGCTATGTGTTTCAAACGTTTAGAACACACTCTCATTGACATCGGGATACTGTGGAAAGTTATGTTCGGTCGTCTTACAGCCGCGATTCAAGCGGGCCGACGACTCTTTGTTATCTCTAACAGCTGTTCTCCGTGGTTGCGCCTCCAGGCAGGAAAGCGGTGGAAAATTAACCCGTTTCTATGTTTTTCCCATGGCGATCATGTGTTGCGCTGTTACAGCCCACAATACAGCAACGGTTTACATGTTTTACATACTTAACAGTTAATTACCTGTGACAAAGTGAGCACCGCAGACTCTGGCGTATTCCAGCTTAACACCGTCCAAATCGGCCCTGGATATCCGTGTCAGCCATAGGTGACGGCGTTGTTCAGATAGCTGTTTTGTTTTTTCGCACTGATTCACGATCACGGCTGGTAGGCGAAAGAAAGAGCGTTGATCTCCACCTCCACGGGCCGTGCAACCAACCATTAAACACGTTTTCACCATTGTTCACTTCCAATACTGCCTAAGGCGTAATACAATGCGGGTCAACGGTGCGAAACGACTGCCACCCAATACGGCGGACGCGCAGAGTAGTCACGTGAGCGTGACGTCAGCTGAAAACCCCCTATTAAATGCACAAAAATGCAACTCAGGTGAGGCTGATTCTGATTCTCTGTTCCAGGTTGTCCCATCCTGCCCCCTGCTGGCGACTCTCATTCAGGTAAAATCATTGCAGCAGGACAGAAAACCTGCCCAGGTGACTATTCACCTGCACAAATTAGCCTCCAACGGTGCATTATGAGTCCTTTGTTCTTTTAAACAAGTTACATTCAGGAACTGGGACGGCAGAGATGCGAGTTCAACTCCACCACTTGACATGTTTTAATGGAAAGAAATTCAGGCATTAAAGTTTTAAAATTTTACTAATCAGTTATTTTAAAACATTTTTAAATGTATTTTTTTGCAAACCAGTGAATAAAAAGATCAGCAGTGTGTTACTTACCTGAAAACTGTAAATGCAGCTTTCTATTTGGGACAATTGTTTGAATTTTATAGTATTTCAAGCGTATTTAATTTCAGTGATTATTTACAAACAAAACAATTACATTAAACACATTTAAGTATGATTTATTATCATCAGTCATGTCTGTTGCTGATGTTCATTATTTGCAGTAAAACATCAGTTCAGAGTATTTTCTTGGGTTTTTCCTAAAGACAGTCATTGATATTGTGCCATTATTAAGCACCGTTTTAAATTATTTAATGTTTAATAATGAACTCTCTGTCTATTAGGTATTGTCCGGTCAATATCAGCCCAAACCGCTGATATCAGGACAATAGTTGAAAGGCTGATTTAACAGCAAACTCTGCACACATATGAAGGAGTGACATCTTGTTTTCAAGTTCAAGAATTTATTAACAGAAATAAAATGAACATCCAGAGAACATCACTATATAATGCTGTTTATCTGAATCAACACAATATTTTAATCAACACATCCTCTTTACTAGGTTAGTGAAATTTAACTAAAACTACTAAGCAAAATAAAAATAAAATATAAAAGAAGCTAAGGAACTATGTACACACAAAAGAAACATAAAGACAACAAATAGTTGAAAACCATCATCAGAATGATTCAGTGAATCCTGATTCACTGAAAATCTCAGTTAAAGAGCCAAAGTTCATCTTAAAGAATGTGGAAGAGGTTAAATTAGTTGAACTAATTTAGAACAATATTTTGTACGTTTCAACCCATTCACAATGCATATCCTGAGTTTAACAAAACATTATTTGATAAAATAACATTTTAAAGAATGATTTGCTCTGTAAAATCTGTATGTTTGATGATTTTATTAATGCAATTATTTCTCCGAGAAGTGATTAAGGCTCGAATTGGTAATATAGGATCAACCCACTAAATTAACAACATCAACCGGTAAAGATGTCAGGGCACTTCCTGTGGGCAATGTTTACATTAGCTTCAATTTAATCCTAACGTTAAACAATCACCATTAAATCGATACTAATCTTCCATATTAAAGCTGTAATAATGCTCATAGCATAATCGAACAATGGCGGAGTGAAAAGAAAACGAGCATTATGTTTAAAACAAACTGTAGTTGTGTTGTTATTTTCCCTGCATGCAAGGTCACATCATATCGTACACTTTCATGTAGATTATGAAGGAACAAAGACTTAGAAAGCGGGTCCTCTTCAGGACCTGGAGAATTACATCCCTGAGAATAAACGTTCCTTAAGCGATAATAATATTCTCTGGGTGTTTCATTTTCTTCTTGAAGAACAGCAAAAGCATTGAGAGTTAATGAAGCCTGATCCCTGTACACAGAATATTCTTCTCTTAAATCTTTACAAAGAGCTGAATAACTGTCATGAATCTCTGGAGGAAGAGCTTTAATGAAAACATGAACGCTTCTAGCTTTAGTTTCTCATGAGATGAGAGAAAGGGCAGGTGAAAAAAACAAGATTCGACTTCCTGCAGATAATCATCAAGGTTTGAATCCTGATTATCTGGATCTTAGAGTTCTATGTCCTGAGCGAAGGACTCAGGTTGGAGAATACAGATACCATAACTATGAGGTGGACCTGGACCACCTGGGAAATCAAGCTGGTTATGTTCATGACCAGATGGAGGTCTGTGAACTAACCTTTGATGTAAGGAAGAATGTTTCTGATCTAAGGGAGAGTTTTCCAAGGTGTGAACTCCTTAGGTTGGTGTGGACCACCTGAGTGACTCTTCTGGCCCTTAGGGGGCGCCACAGAGTCAGAACAGGTGGGGGTATGACTCAGGTGTGATGTCTGCTCATCCCTCCAATCTGAACCACCTGTGTCTGATTTTTATTCGTCATGGCTTGATTGCATGACAGTGATTTATTGGTCAGGGTGGAAACAAGATTATCAGCAACATTTCAGTCGTTCAACATTTATTCACAGTTCTTTGTTTCAAATAACCAATTAAAACCAGCCAGTTGACATTTTAAATCAAGATTGTATGATGGTTGTTCATGGTGAGGATACTGTTATGGGCTGCCTTACAGCAAGAAGGTCCTGGGTTCAAATCCCAGCCTGGGGTCTTCCTGCATGGAGTCTGCATGTTCTCCCTGTTCCCTCTGGGTACTCCAGCTTCCTCCCAGAGTCAAAGCTGTTTATTGGTCTCTCTAAACTGGCCTTAGGTCTGAGTGTGTGTCTGGTTTTTTAAACCATCAGTCCAGGATGGATCCCTCAGCAACCCTGTAGGGAGCAGCTGCTACAGCCAAAGGATAGATGCTGCTTTTTCATTTTATTGCCAGACTTGAATATATTCCCACTGGTCTCATTTGTGAATCACGAAGAGGGAGAAAGCTTTGATGAAGGAGATCAGAAATAAATGCTGTGGTTCTAATCTACAGGCATGCAAAAGACTGTTGACGTTTTTAGAAGCTTGTCACTAAAATGCATTTTTTAACATTTTTAAATGTTTTGAATCCGTTAATCATTACTTTATTTCCATTGCTGTATAAATCAAGTACAAGTAAAGAGTCTAATGCTATAAAACCTGCCTGCTGATCTCTGATCTCTGGTCTTTTACAGATGAATCCAAACTGCCCCCTGATGGTGAGTTTCAGACACTTTTCTTCAGATTTAAAAGCGACTGCTCTGCCTCATAGCTCCTTTAACTTTTCAACTTGACTCTAAGTAATAATTTAATAATGACACCTAGTGGTTAAAAATGGAACGACACATACAGAGTGCTTTTCACGGACACCTGCCATTTACTCAATGGTCCGTTGTTACTGTGGATTTTTTCTCACACAGCACAGGTATATGATGTTGTATTCTGTTCTATTTCTGGTCCACTTCTCTTACTGGCTTCCATGTTTTCAAGCTGCTGTTCTCTGTTTTGGGAACCATGGGAATTCTCATATAATATCTTACTTATGGTTCCTTTAAAGGTCTGAGTTTCATAGAATCCAAATAATGACTGCTAAATTGTGATAAACTGTGAGAGCAAAAAGTTTAATGCAAAACAACTGTGCTCTGATTGCTGGAGATCCCTGCAAACCTGCACAGATAAGCCGGTATAGACGATGGATGGAAGTTACTGTGCCTTATTGGAGCAATGAGGGAGGGAATTATGGGTAACTTGTGGACCCGCTTTTCTAGAATGAGCAAACGTCCCAATTAACAAGGACAGTTGATCTGTCCCCGTCTAAAATGTATCCAGATCTGTCAGCAATTTCAATGTTTCCGCCCCTGGCGGCAGCAGCCGAACACAGCTCCTGTACCAACTCGCGGACTTCTTGCATAAAAATGCATAAAAATGCCGCCAAACTCGCTGGAAACCACTCATCTACCCAGCCGATCAGTACTTGACCACGAGCACCTGTTGGAGTTACGATCAAGTTGTGTTTTTGGACTTTTAAATACCACGCTCGACTGCTTACGTGACTGTGGCGTCCTACGGAGACCAGCCCCGGAGGCCTGTGAAGCGGCGGCCTCGACGAGCAGCTCACGCCGGAGGAGAGCGACGCGGAAGCGGTGTAGCCGGCCGAAGACGCGCGGGTGCCGAGGAGGCTTAGCAGCGAGGCTAAAGGCTAACCCATTCAGACCGCCGCTACCATCCATCTGGCTTTCCAACGTTCGCTCACTGGACAACAAAATGGACCATTTACAACTCGAGCTCTCTGCAAAGAGGGAGTTCAGGGACTGCTGCGCTCTCATTCTGACCGAAACATGGCTCACCTCAACAATCCCAGACAACGCCGTTAGCCTGGAGGGGCTCGCTACTTTCCGCGCCGACAGACAAACAGAACTCTGCGGTAAGTCCTGAGGAGGCGGACTCTGCGTTTACACCAATAACTCCTGGTGTAAAAATGCTAGATTAGTCACAAGTTTCTGTTCTCCGGACATTGAGCTTATGATTATTAGCTGCAGACCTTTTTATCTGCCTAGAGAGTTCACTGTTGTTATCATCGCAGCGGTTTACGTCCCTCCCAGCGCTAATACTAAA
This sequence comes from Fundulus diaphanus, assembly GCA_037039145.1. NCBI lineage: Eukaryota > Metazoa > Chordata > Actinopteri > Cyprinodontiformes > Fundulidae > Fundulus > Fundulus diaphanus. The sequence goes on from CM073128.1 coordinate 4,438,260, forward strand.
GATGCTATGGGTGTTCTCTATCGGACTATCTCTGAGCTGCAATCTGCACACACAGAGGGGGTTTTCATCATTGCTGGGGATTTTAACCAGGCAAATATGAAAACTGTTCTCACTCATTTTTACCAACACGTGGATTTTGCAACTCGGGGAGAGAACACTCTAGACTTAGTCTACACAAATATAAAAGGAGCATTCAGAGCAGCCCCCCGCCCCCACCTGGGCTCTTCAGACCACCTTTCTGTTATGCTAATTCCTGCATACAGGCCCCTGCTGATCAGAGCAAAACCAACAGCGAGGCAGGTGAGGGTGTGGACTGAGGGAGCAATGGAGGCGCTCCAGGACTGTTTCGAGTGCTCTGACTGGAACATGTTCAAAGCTGCTGCAACTTATGAGGACAAGATCAACATTGATGAGTACGCCATGACTGTGTCAGCCTACATCAACAAATGCATTGAGGACGTCAGCACCACCAAGACCATCATCACCCGAGCCAACCAACGACCCTGGATTACTGCGGAGGTCCGTCAAGCGCTAAAAGCACGGAACTCAGCCTTCAAGTCTGGTGACAAGGAGGCATTGAGGACAGCGAGAGCCAACCTGAACCTTGCCATCAGGCTAGCAAAGCGGAACCACAGTCAGAAAATCCAGGAGCTTTTCCATGACGCCAGCAACACCAGGAGCATGTGGAAAGGCATACGGGCGATCACTGAATACAACACGCCCTCCCCCCCGATGGGTGAAGTTGATGCTGACTTCCTCAATGGACTAAATAACTTCTTTGGGAGGTTTGAGGCACTAAACAGCACTCCAGCAGTGAAAGCTGTTCGCCATCAGGAAGAGGAGGTCCTCTGCCTTGACACCGCCGACGTGTGGAAGACTCTGAGGAGAGTCAACCCGCGGAAGGCCCCAGGCCCCGACAACATACCTGGGCGGGTGCTCAAGGAGTGTGCAGGTCAGCTGGCTGGTGTCCTCACAGACATTTTTAACACCTCGCTGGACCAAGCCATAGTGCCAGCATGCTTCAAGTCTGCCTCCATCATTCCGGTGCCAAAGAAACCTCAAGTCACCTGTTTCAACGACTACCGGCCTGTTGCACTGACTCCCATCATGATGAAGTGCTTTGAAAGGCTGGTAAAGGAACACATAGTCTCCAGTCTCCCATCAACACTCGACCCGTTCCAGTTTGCCTACCGACGGAACTGCTCCACTGAGGACGCCATCTCCTCTGCTCTTCACCTGAGCCTGGCACACCTGGAGGAGAAGAACACGCACGTGCGGATGCTGTTCCTGGACTTCAGTTCAGCGTTCAACACCATCATCCCACAACATCTGGTGGGAAAACTGGAGCATCTGGGCTTCAACACACCCCTACGAAACTGGCTGCTAGACTTCCTCACCAACAGACCTCAGTCAGTCCGGGTTGGACAGAACACCTCTGATGTCATCACCATCAGCACGGGCTCCCCTCAGGGCTGCGTCCTGAGCCCCCTGCTGTTCACCCTGATGACACACGACTGCGTCCCCAGGTCCACCACCAATCACATCGTGAAGTTTGCAGACGACACAACGGTGGTGGGCCTGATCAGAGACGACAACGACCAGGACTACAGAGAGGAGGTGGAGCAGCTGGTGGGCTGGTGCAGAGACAACAGCCTGATCCTGAACGTGGAGAAGACGAAGGAGATCATCGTCGACTTCAGGAAAAACCGGCCTCACCACGCTCCACTGCTCATCAACAACTCAGCGGTGGAGGTGGTCAGCAGCACAAAGTTTCTGGGGGTGCACATCACGGACAACCTCACCTGGACTGTGAACACCACGTCACTGGTGAAGAGGGCACAGAAGCGACTGTACTTTCTGCGGAGGATGAGGAGAGCCCGCCTGCCCCCGCCCATCCTCACGACCTTCTACAGAAGCACCATAGAGAGTATTCTGACCAGCTGTCTCTCTGTGTGGTGTGGAGGCTGCAGTGCCTCCGACTGGAAGAACGTGAGGAGAGTGGTGAGGACAGCAGAAGGGATCATCGGGGCTCCTCTTCCCTCCATTAAAGACATTTCATCGCAGCGCTGTGTCTCGAGCCCGTAACATCATCAGGGACCCCTCACACCCCCACCATAGACTATTCTCCCTGCTGCCCTCTGGAAAGAGGTTCCGCAGCATCCGCTGCAGGTCCACTAGGTTCTGCAAAAGCTTTTTCCCTGCTGCCATCAGACTGTTGAACTGCTGAACTGCTGAAGTATAAAAAACGGACTGTGTACCACACTCGACTCGCTGATTTGCACATTTGCACATTTGCACATTGTATCGTATCCTGCAAAATTGCTGCTGCACCTTACCCGGAAACGTACTGCAAAACTGTGTACAATGCAACTGTCTACTTTAAATCACTGCTGCACCTTACTGCATATTTATTTACATTTGGTTTACATTGTTTACATTTCAACTGCCTACTGTTCACTGCTGCACTTTATCCGGAAGTCAATTGAAACTTATCCTGTAAGTGACTGCGATTTATCACTGCACTTTATCCTGTACTGTAATTCACTGCAAGGTATCCTGTAGAGTTACTGCAATCTTTCTGAGCTGTGTGAAAACGAAATTTCGTTCTGTATGCACTCTGTGTATACAAAATGACAATAAAGAAAGTCTAAGTCTAAGAAACGAGGCTGGAAGCAGACCGCTGTGATGGGAGCTGCTGTCAGACTCCAGTGCTGTAAAACCTGCCTGTACTGATCTCTGATCTGTTCTGTTACAGATGAACCCAAACTGCCCCATGGTGGTGAGTTTCAGTCTCTTTTCTTCAGATTTAAGTTAAAACATAAAATGTAAATACAGTTCAACTGAAGATTTGGGTTTTTCAGCACCAACTGTCCTGTTTCCTGCTGAAGCTGCAGATTCTTGCTGCGCTGTATCAGTAATTTTATCAGCCGCATGTCGACAGAAGATGGAAACTAAATATATTACAAGTTTAAATCAGATCCTTGGCAGCTGAATGATCCGGTTTGCTCTTCAGCCTGAAGCCTACATTTCATTGTCTCTCTGAGCCAACAGTTGCTGGTTTTATATATACTCAGCTGCAGAATCATCTGTTTTCTGCCTGTTTCTGACTTTCTGCGCTCTCCTCTGCACAGACGAGAACAGAAGAGGTCGTTATGGTGCTGTTGCCTCCCTGATCCTCTGGGTCATCCTCATCTTCTCTGGGTTGGTACAATGGAGACGTCATGTGTTGCAAAAGGTTGGTGTTCCTGTTTTTTTTATTGAGCTATTAAGCAGAATATTAACAAAGCTACATTAAATGTCATTCTTATTTTAATGTCAGTTTTCTCTGTTGGAACAACTCATAGCTTCCTCTCCTCCAGCTCTTGCTGCATGAAGGCCAAACAAGAAGCACTTTTCTCCTCAGTCTGTTGGAAGCTGGTCCTTCAGTCCTTCACCATTTCATACTCTAGCAGCACTTTGGGTCGTTTAGTCTCTGAGGACTTCGGTACCAAAGTAGAGGAACGTTTAGAACCATCCATGGGTCCATTCATGTCACATAGGGATGATAACAGCAACTGATACCTTGTAGTCTACTGTGAGGAAAGGTGGTTTCATGCTCCCATCCACTAGTTAATGCAAGCAGGAGGTCCCTCAGAGTATTTTTGGATGTATTTAAAGAATCAAAACGGATCAGAACCACAATCACTGGAAACGGGAGATAAAACACTTTCAGAACATAACATGATGCAGTTATGCTTAAGTTGAGTCTATAAGACTATTTATTACTTTAAACATCAAGTTAAAGAAACAGAACAGCACAGATGAACCAGCTCAGGTCCAGAGAGAGGAACCAGAAGTGATTTGTAATAGACGCAGTGTTGTTGAGGATGCTGAGGGGACTTTACCTGCAGTCTCCGTCAGTACCAAACACCTGTCTGTACTCAGAACCGTGATTGTTCTGCATGGTGAATTCCTTAAAACCTTCATTTCTTTACTGTTTGTCTTTTGATTTAATGATTTCCTCGTTTATATTGACCTGAACATCACTTATGTTTTTCACAGAGCAGAACCCTGCAGCAGAAGATCTGAAGGCGTTTCCTCCCACCTGCTATGCAGATGAAGATTCTCAGTCATCCAGGTCATGGTCATTCCAAAAAAAGTAAAAAAACAAAGCAACTAGACTTGTTTTCCGTAGTTGAAGACGTTTCGCTTCCTCTCCAGGAAGCTTTCTCAATTCAAAAAGTCTGGAGTAATGTGGAGCATCAAGCTTTATACTACTGCCCAACAAAGGCCTTGTAATGGCTTAGATAACATGCAAATACAACCGAAACAGGTCCACGCCTTAGTAATGTGCGGTTGTTAAAGACTTTAAGACAGCAGATTGAACCGAAACTGATCCACTCCTCTGTAACGAGGAGTCGTTAGGGTTGTTATTGGCCTGGCTTACAGGAACGATGTTTTGATCACCCGTATGAGACTTTTTGAATTGAGAAAGCTTCCTGGAGAGGAAGCGAAACGTCTTCAACTACGGAAAACAAGTCTAGTTGCTTTGTTTTTTACCTTTTTTTGGAACTCCCATCTGTTACCAGAACATTCATCTCTGTGCCTCCAGGTTTCATAAACTCTGATCTTCCATTCTTAGACTGACTGTTTCATTTTGAACAGAACAGATGCCAAGCATGCAGATTTCTAGCCTGCGGTTTAATTGATTCATTACACGCTTCTTCAGGAGGAGTGAATGCTGCTTCTCAAGACTTTGATGCAATCTACTGGGTTTCCTTATATAGGAATTGTTCTTGACCAATCTGTATAATCTGATTGAATTTGACTTTGGAAAGTGCCTTGAGATGACATGTTTCATGAATTGGTGCTGTATAAATTGAATTAAATTAAATCGCCTGGGCCCAGTTTTAATCCCTGCCTCTGGTCGGGCCTTTAGGATCAAAGCGACTCAAAAAGACAAACCACAGTCCTGTTTTTCACACAGCGGTGTCCAGATGTTTGAAACCTTTTCATTGATCTTGTTTTTATTAAACTTCTGGTTGAGTTTTCATGTCGTTATGATCAGACGATTAATTTAAATGATCGTTATTAGAGAAAGCAGCGGCCTGTGGCAGGTTGGCAGCAGTGTGCATGGCCAGCCCTCTGCTCTGTTTGTACCTGAGCTGATTTTAGACACAAGGCCTCGTGGTCAGAGAGCAGGGCGCTAGAATCCTGGAGAGACTGCAGGGTTCTTGGTTTGAATCCCACAGACTGCCACTCTGGGGCCCTGAGCAAGACCCTCAGCCCCAGAAAGCTGGGGTCTTAAAGTTAGCGCCTAAAATTGGCTAGCCAAAATGCTGTTTAGCTTTTGGTAACTTCCGGTTTCTGGTTTTACAAACACGGTCGTTTCAAGCATAAAGCTTGTTTGTTTCGCTCCGCTGTTGTTCAATAGTGCTTTGAGCGTTATTCTCACATTAATTTTGAATATTAATGTCTAAGGGCAAAACGCCCTTAAATCGACTTTAGGAGTAATGATTTTAGCGACCCCAACGCTACAGCGACCCCTAGCTCCTTAAGGTAGAATCACATTGATAAAATCAAGCGCTCCTAATAAAATTATTTTACTGATTAAATCATTCTTTAAAAGGTTATTTCCTCAAATATTGTTTTGTGTAACTTAGGATTCACATTGTGAATGGGTTGAAACACATACCAAATGTTCTGAATTAGTGAAGCTAATTTAACCTCAATTCAATGTTCTTTAAATCAGATCTGCAGTGAATCAGGATTCACTGAATTATTCTGATGATGATCAACCACTTTGTTTTGACTTTTGTGTTATTTTACATATAAATAGTTCCTTAGCTTATTTTTATCTTCATTTTGCTTAGTAGTTTAGTTAAGTTTCACTAGCCTGGTAGAGAGGATTTACTGATTGAAATATTGTGTTAATTCACATAAACAGCATTACATAGTGATGTTCTCTGGATGTTCATTTTATTTCTGTTAATAAATTCTTGAACTTGAAAAGAAGTTGTCACTCTTTTTATTCTATGTGTGTGCAGGTTTTGCTGTTAAAAGATCGCTAGTGCTTAAATTCATCCCTTTCAACCATTGTCCTGATATCAGCTTAAGAGCTGATCATCACCAGACAATACTTAACCGTTATTTATGAAACATTAAATAACTTTAAACAGTGTATAATTGTACAACATCCTCTACACGCTTAAAATGGAATATACATTAATTTTTGTTTTGTTTCCTTATTGATTTAATCTTTTTTGTTCTAATTGCTGTATGACGGTTTAAGTATTCTTGATTCTTGTCAAATAACCGTTGTATTCAGAATTTATGCTTGTAATTATGGGAATACATTTTCCCAATAAATTTCACTAATTCCTTTTTTTGATTTGTGCCATCTAATCTCCCTTATAAAGACAATTTACCCTTCATGGTTGTTGTTGCCATCATCTGGAAGCTTTAAGGACGTTTATGGAGGATCTCCAGCTTCACTTCAGCATCGTTGGATAAAGAAGACCTAAATCCTTCCTGGTGGCTTTAAGGAGCTTTAATTGATTTATTACACAACAGCAGAAAATAAAACACTTGGTGAGTCTTGAAAAGCTACTGGAAGGAAGTGGAATAAAAACATTTAATCAGCTGATATTTTTAACTCTGAACAGTGACTGTGAAGATTGTGAACCTCAGACAGAATCCCCTCCTGAAAACAAGAAGTGAGACAAATTCATCTGGAAATACTAACCTGGTGGGAAAAGGCCTTCAGTTTAAAGACAACGGCTCATTTTCACGTGTCCTGTACAGATCTGACTCTTCACTTTATTATAGACTCTGGTTTTATTCAGATAAACATTGTTTTTTTACACTGTCAGCAATTTTCAGGATGCAGGATTTACTATTATAGTGATAAGAATTTAAAGCAGTAATAAACTGCTTCCTGAAACAGTATAATTGTCTTTGATTTGAGCAGGTTAATAAAATAATCTGCCAGTGGAGTAAGATTTGTGCACTTAAAACAGGAACAACTCATCTCCATCATCTTATTTCCAGTGCAGGATATCACAGTATCTTAATTTAGGGGTAAAAATACTCTATTAGTAGATCATCTTATTTATCTGCTCAAATCAAGGATTAAATACACTAATTTCAAGATTTTACTTTTAGTTCCTTTTTTAAAATATTCCTGCAGGAAGATAGTTTATAATGTTTGAATTTCTCAGTTTAGTTTTGTAAAAATACTTCATTTTAATTTATTCCAATCCAAGCTTTGTCTCCTTTCTAGGAGCCGAAAGACAGAAGCAGATTTCTAAACCTCAGGCAGTTTGTTTGTCCTGAGAAGGTTCATCATTTATAATTTTTTTTTACCATTAGAATAATCAGGAACATGGAGCATTTATCAGTCAGGTTTGACACAGAAACTTTAGACTTTTGATGCTTTCACATCAATACTTTTCAAATTTAGCCTTCTTAATTGAGGAGAAATGATAAAATCTTCATCATGAGGTTTTCAGTGGAAATACCCCCAATACCAGCAGCTCACCACAGTAAAAGAAGTTTATGGTTCAGCCTGGTACCCATGAAACCAGGGGGACTTTCTATGCTCCTCCCTGCTGGGGAGGAAGCAGGGAGGGAGGATTCTACGCAGCGCTGCATCCGTAGTTAGAGTCTCAGAGACTCTCCGATCATTCCCAGGCAGGTTAAACCCAAACTGTGCGGACGGGCTCCATGAGCAGCAGCGCTGTTTGTAGGCGCAGCGCGATCCATAGAGACCGAGTCACTCAATTTAATCTCGTAAATAAAACTAAATTTTTCGTCTGCTGACGTAGACAACGTAAAGTAAGGAGAGAGAAAGAGACAGGGGCAAACAGGCTGCAAACGGAGCAATTTGTTGCCTGCAGTTATCAGAGGATTTGTAGTTTAACCACCATGTAATGTGGGTAACACTAGAGGGTGTTACTGTGTTGTCCGTCTGTCATTTTCTGATTACAGCGTTTTACTCTGTGTAATTATGCGGCCAACAAAAAAAAAAAAAGAAGTTAAAAAAATTAAGAAGGTAATTAAATTTAAAGCCTTGGATGAAAATCTGGACATTTTTAAGCCTTTTGTGCGCTTTAACAAACATCTTAAGCTGCTTTTTTGCCTCCCGAGTGTGATCTGCATGTGGGTCAAACACCTTAAAAGAAACATGACAGTCACACCCTTCCTAATCTATTTGTTTAATTGTTTTATTGACCCAGCATTTTAATACTTTTTTATATGGTGGTATTTTATCAACGGTATTATGATTGTTTACTTTTTATCAATATCTCTATGCGTGGAAAACTTGCTGTTGTTGTTACTTATGTGTCATTGTCTTCTGTCAATGTTATCAGTGTTGTTTGTTTGTAGTGTGTATATGCAGCCAACTCTTTCTACCTGCAACCAAATCTACCCTCAGGTACAAATAAAGATACCTTGACCTTTGAGTTATTCATTCTCTATGAATTATGCTACAGCAAATCTTCCGTTTTATCCACCTGTTAAATAAATAAAGTAGGTGAAATAAAAACAAGTTTGTAGATGCAGTTTTGTTTATTCAAACATGACATGACATCTGATAAATCACAGTATCTCCCAGAAGTAACGTCAACGAGGCTTGAGGTTCTGCTGGAAGGCAGATTCTGTCAGACGTATCATTCCCAGTCGGGTACCTATTATGGGACTCCGGAACAGACATATGGCAGTCTGATGTCACAGTTGGCATCGTTGACATACTTTCTGCCTGGAAGAAAACAGTTTAAAAGTGAAGTAATTTAACAGAGTCAATAGTTTCTCTCCTGGTAAATACTAATGGAAAATAGCTAAATAACTAAACACAAACTACTAACACTCCAAATTCAAACAGTTTTATTATTTCTAAAAGATTTTTCTTGTCCTTGTGATACTTGTCTGTTCTGTTCTCTCTCTCTCAGATATAGAAGCAGAATCCTAGGAGGCTATCTTGTATTTGCTTGATCCTTCTGTCTCTCTATTCTTATATCCTTCTCCAATTTGTTTTTAATTTCTCTCCATTTTTCCCCTTTTGTTTCTGTCTCCATTGCATTTGAGATGATCCTAAAATAATATCCAATAAAGTATTTTGCATACATTTATAAATCAAGTGCTAAAGCACTTAGACAGTAGTGGCTAGAGAAAAAACGAAAAAATAACTTTTAACCAGAGGGATTTACAATTTAGGTAAGTGAAAATAATTAATAATAAGAACAAGAGAGTACATTAAATCTCACACACACACACACACACATACATACATTTTATATATATATATATATATATATATATATATATATATATATAGAGAGAGAGAGAGAGAGAGAGAGAGAGAGAGAGATTTGCAACATTTGATCAGTTGAATGTGGATCTTTTTACCTCTCAAGTTGATTTCCATGCAGTTCTCGTTTCCTCCAACGTTGTTGGGCTCTCCTGGGGACCAATTGTTGAACTCAAACGGTGACCCATCGCTCCAAGTCCATTCACCTTCCTGGAAAAGCACATTTTTAAAGGTCACTTTACTTTATTTCACTCCTGATGCTACAGACGTGTTTCTCTAAGGTCTCTTTCTGAGTAGAACAACTTAGCAATGTGAAACGATTGTGATACTTTGGAAGTCCTTTGGGGATGAGTGTTTGTTTTGACTAAACCTGAGGTTCTACAAGGACATATTGAAGGGACATGGAGAAAAGCATCTTTTTAGGTTAAAGTTCTCATATTTCCAAGTGAAACACAAACTCCACCCTTGACTAATCTTTGTTGTTAACATCAGCGAAGTCATCTTGGGGAGATTAGTGGACTATCTATGCTATCAAAACCTTCAGAATCATGGTGTGCAGTTTAAGCATTAAACATGTTGAGCATCTCCCCTGAGCCCCATAATATCTGTCTGATCTTTGTGCCGCGACCCTCCTTGTTGAAATCTGAATGTATTTGATGCTTCCAGTAAGAACAAAGGTGAGTTACTCTTAACGTATTAACCTGAAGCAAATTCTGCTGATCAGCACCTTTCTCAGCTTACAAGGAAAAATCCTTATTACGTTATTATGGTCCTTTATTATCATGGTCACATCAGGTCTCCAGAGGTGGATCAGAGGTGAAACTTTACCCAGCCTCACAATGTAGTCACTTTCAGTTCATCATCAAGGCCAGTGGAACATGTGCAGATTTATGGTTCTTTCTCTAGGTCCTCTAGGTCCTCACCTCCTTGTGGCCTCCTACCCAGGTGCTCGAGTATGATCCTGTCTTTTTCAAGATGAAACCACTGATGAAGTCTTGCTCATCGTCTGTCTGGATGGAGGCCAGATTTCCACCCAATCCATTACAGGCATTCTGCAGTGAATATAATAAAGAAAATGATCATAATCATAGTCCTCATTCAAAAATGTGAATCATCAAACACCCAGTTGTCTCAGGTTGTGTCCCGCCTTTAATCTGAAGGACACGAAGCAAATTCCTGGGACCCCGAGTCTTTTCAGTTGTAGTTTCAGTCCTAAAGTCGTGACTTTTTACACTAATGGATTTCTGAGATAAACAGCTGTTTTCATACCTCAGCTTCATACCAATCCTTTTGTTGATTCTCAAACCGGTAACAGCGGCCGTTGTACCAAGTGAACCCAGGAGGGAGTCTGCCACAGAAAACATCTGCAAAAAAGGGGAAACTTTACAAACTTTGAAACACAACAGCTGTATCGATATCACTTTGTTAACACAGACTAAAGGTGTAGAGCTGTGGAAGCAAAACAACATCATCAGGGCTGAACCATATCAGGAAACCTGAAGGTATTAAAGGATCCATTAAGTAACATCTTCCCAAAACCAGACTGAGATCAACAGAGAACAAACCTGGATTTATTTCAACTGCTGTTGGGGCCACAAAAATCCAAGCATCTGGATCCAAGGAACCATCAACCATGCAGTAAAGGCAAAAATAGCTCAAAACAATGATGCACGTATTCAGCCTCTTCTATCATCACCAGGTAGAGCAGGGGCTGGCGACATTTACCACTCAATGAGCCATTTGGACCCGTTTCACAAACAAACTATACTGTGTTACACAATCAGAGAAATCAATAACCGACTGCAGGGAGAATGAAATAACATTTCTGCATGCAACAAAACCTTTTAACTGTTGATTTTCAAGATGTGGTTTTAGCACGTATTCAGACTGGAACAGGGAAACTGGCAGTCGGGCGCCATGGGTGTGTCTACATGCTGGATGTATTCGCTGTGAAAGCTTTTATTTCTCTGATTAATAACATCTTTATGGATCGCTCTGTTATTGTTACTCTGTGCCGCTCTACGAAAGTCTTCTTTCTCGCTCGCTTGTCATCGGAAACAAATCAAATTAAACAAATTCGTGTTTGGATTTATGTGGCGTAAATTGTTAGTCGGACTCAGATTTAGCAACTAGTACACGAAATAAACAAAGTGAAAACACACGCAGGTAGATCATGGGTTTACTCCGTGAATCCACCTGGATGGCCACTTCAGAGACGTTTCAGGTTGTGGAGGTGTAGTCCATCTGTCTCTTTCTTTCTCTGAGCCACCAATGCACCTGACAACCCTCATGATTCTGTTTTAGATCTTGTGTGTAACTTTATTGCAATTTAATTCAAATTAAGTTCTTATTTCATTTCCATAACCTTTGTTATGATGGTTGTGTTGTAACTGCAACAGATTTTTTTTCGTCAACCCGGTTGGGACACTGAAGGGGGTGCGCGGCTAAAAACTTTGAGAACCGATGTTTTAAATATTAAATTATGAAAATATTTTAGATGTTACAAGATTGCTTCAATCTTCTTAGAATTAAATTCTTAAAATGAACAAACTAAAATGAAATACATTTTAATTAAATAGTCATTCGTTATTTTCAAGAGCTGAGCGGCACCAGAGGGATGCCCCTGAACCCGGATGTGAAAACGTTCTAGACAGATGACAGGAAGACTCTGGACCAGAACCAACCCCTGAGGTAGAACATAGTGTGTCAAGAGTTTCTTTATCCTAAAGACTGCAACACTACACTAGAAGCTCCAAACCAGAAAAAGAGGAAAGTACAAACCTGGACGTAAAGGATCTTTGGCCTGTGGATTAAAAAACCAGAGTTATGAGAAATGAATACATATAGAAAATAAATAAACCAAATGGTACTTTTTCCTCAATATTAGCTTCTTTGTGCAATAACCATTAAAATCAGAACTTGGAATGCAAATATTTTCATTAATCTCAGTGATTCTCTGAGAAAACCACTAAAAGCTAAATCTTTAACTGTATACATTTCCTGAAAAGCAAACAGAAGAGAAGGACTTTACTCACTTTTGCCTCAAGGCCAAATCCACAAAGGAGCAAAGTGAAAAGAAGGACAGAGGTCATCTGTGTTAAGATAGGAAACATTCATTTAATGTTTGCTCCAAATAAAATAACATTAGGAGAGATGCCTTATAAAAGCTGCTGATCCAAATGAAACATTTTCCATCAATATGATCACAATAGAAATAGATTCAACGTGTATAGAGTCCTCCAGAAATTTGAAAGAGAATTTAAATCTTAATATGCAAGAATATGTTTCTTATGAATACAGTTATGGCAATTATTTCTGGTTTTGTTGAGTCAGACCTTACCTTGTTGCAATGATGAATCAAAGCAGCAGCAGCAGAGGGGCTCACTGGGAGCAGTGTTCCTTCAACAAGAGAGACGAGGGTTTATATACGTTTGCTTTTAGGTGAGGCAGATATTATCTGATCATCTCTCAGAGGAAAAGAATCTGTGTTATGTGACAACCCCTGCAACATTCTGACCTGTTGAATTTCCTGACCAGAAGTCAGGGTCAGGAATGGGTGTAGCTGGGGTGTGTTCAGATGAATGGTCACACCTGAAGCCATTTCTTCTTGTTCTGTTGAGAAATCGCTTGAGACGTCTTTAGACCCCAACAAGCAGGTCGGATTAGACTGAAAACGTTGAGGTAGAAAAGTCTGTTGGATTTTAGGCTCTGGATGTGCGCGGTGTTATTTAATCTAAAACATTTTGCTCTGAGAAGTTCTGGTGGATGAAGAGTTCTTGGACTCTGGCAGCGACCCCCAGACGCTCCCTGGTTATATGCAGTAACCATAAATTATTAATGCCATTAATTAATGTCATTAACATTAATAGTTAACATTAACAGCCTTACTATTTGAATATCTATCATCTTTTAGGTGTGCATCTGATCTAAAACTAAGACGTGATTTCAGAAAAAGAACATTATACACAGTCAGACATGGTGGTGGTAGTGTGATGCTCTGGGTTTGCTTTTCTACCTCAGGACACAGGTAATGTGCCCAACTTGATGAAAACCTGAATTTTGCTCCTCTCTAAAGATGCAGTTTTTGTTTCACTGGAACCTGTTCCTGCACCTCAAGAAGGAAGGAGACATTTTTTATGACAATGATGTCCAGAACTTGGACAGGGAAAACAGATGGTTTGAAAGAAGCCATCTTGGTCAAAATAGAAAAGTCATCATAGAACAAAGGGGGAGGACTTTGCTTCCAACTCCCCAGCGCTCGGGGAGAAGATTACATATGTGTCTCTTCAAGTATCTGACTTAGAATGTGCCCAGGAGGCCAGGCCTCCATGTCCTGAAAAACAGCAGCATTCCAAGTACTGGCTGCTCGGGTGTGACCCACCAGAATTGACAAAGACTCGTGGATAGGTGTCGAAATGTTTTCAGAGAAAGTCCAGTTATCTATAATTATAGTCCTTTTCTTTTTTCAATGACCCAGATAACTGAAAACTGGCACAGGCATGTACCTACACAGAGGATCTCAGGTGGGTGAGTAGAACCTGGTCTACATAAAACATAGAGCTGAGTACCATCCAAATAACAGTTGTTGAAATGGAGGTTTCGGCGAGATCCATGATTAATATATCTGTGGTGTGGTGACAGAAGGCATCTGGTTGGAGGTGTGATGTTGGTGGAGGAGGCATCTGATCCGAAGGAGTTAAGGAGTTAACTGTAATTTCCCTCTGGGATTATTAAAGTATTTCAGACTCTGATCCTGATTAAGCCGCAATGTACTGAAGAGCAATATGAGGATCAGACAGTTATTATCCATAATGCTGGGTAGCACGCATTGTTGCAGCTTAATAGGGATTGAGAGTGCGGAGAATAATTTGCTAAGGTTTAAGGTTGGCAGCGTCACCTCTGCTTGCATGCTCAATAGCTGATAGGGTTATGATAAATAACCCCTTAGTATCCTACAAAGAAAACCACACAAACAAAAGTTTAGACTTTTCTGCAGAAGAGGGCATAGTAAAGCAAACGGAGAATTTCACTCCCTGACAGTCTGGGATTATCTGCGTTGAGCCACCTCTTTCTCTCTGCCTTTATTATCAACTTCAAAGAAGGGACAGGAGGGTTCAGGAGTTTACACCATGGGGGTCGGCACACAAAGAGGGGTGCAGGTTTATTGCGGGTGGTGATCAGTCACCAGCAACACACACAGCTGGATAAGGCAAGACATTCCTTATCTGGGAGAACCATTTGTTTTTCCTGTCAGAAGTTAAAACAACAGATCATTCCTGAAAGCCAACTCTTAATACAGTCTAAATGCCTGTAACTTAATAAAAATAAAATGATTACATTCACATTTCTCTAACAATAGCCAATGTAGTACCATAAAACCTTAAAAATTGCAACCTATTTAGAAGTCAGACTTTAAAAAGTTTCCCTAAATAGGCCAGTTATTGAAAGTAAGGATAGTTATATTATATTATAGTTGTAATTGACTCTATATTTTACATTGTTAAAACAGCGTAGGTTAGGTATTTAGGGGGTGAGGGGGGGGGGTTCTGGCTGGGTGGCTCGTACGGGTGCGTCTGGTCTGGGGTCGGGGCCGGGGGTCGGGCACATGCAGTCGTATAATCGATTTGGGGTGACCCCCCCCTCTGGTCAGTGTTGGATGCGAGTGTTATGTGGGAATGTGTGTACAGCGTCTTTTTTTTTTTTTTAAATCTGTGTGTGGTGAGTGGGGCACAAGGGAGGGATGTTTTTTTTCCCCCAGGTATGGGTGTGGTCCGCTCCCTCTCCCAAGAACATCTCAAGTCTCCGATAGGTGCGGAGCCCATCCCCCCACGTCCTGCCCTCCTCTGCTGCGCTGGCGGGCGCCTTGACCCTCTGGCGCATTGACGGTCCTCGGGTTTGGGGCGGGTTCCTGGGTGGGCGCCGGCCCATTCCCGGGGGCGGCTTCGCGGGGCCTGGCCCCCCGGGGGGCGGCCGGGGCCCCCCCAGGGCCCATGGCCGGGACCACTTCAGCGCGGCCGGCTGCCGGCGGAGCCCACGGGCTCGTCCCCGCGGCTCTTGGGGGCGTCAGCATTGCGGTGGCTGGGGGATTTCCTCGGGGTCGTCTCTCCTCTTTCCTTGGGGGGGGGGGGGGGGGGTTACAGATTTCCTGTGGTGGCCCCTCTCGGGCGCACTGCTTTGGGGGCCCCTTTGGGAGTCCGGGTTTATGGGTCCCCTGACCCCTGCCTCTGTGCTCGGGGAAGGTTGGTCTTTGGTTCTCCACAATCACTATCAAGCTATTTCCTTCTGGATAAATTTCACCTAAACTAGTGCACTCTCACAAACTCCCTCAGGTGCTGGGTCCCAGGTATTAAATGTTCACTTATATACAGAAAGCCTATAATTTATTTATTTATATCTTTCACTTTCTTTTTTAAGGTATCACATTACACATGTCAGCTTAAATAATAATACATATGATTTAGCAATGGTATCAAGGTGCTATTCAATTGTATCTGTTGCTTTATGTCTGTTGGTTGTGCTCTTTTTGCGTCTCTTTCCAGGTGATGGAGCAGACAGAGGACGTTTTATCATTCTCTTCCTTTTATCTCTTCTTTCTTTCACCTCTTCTATTTCTTTCTTTTTTTCTCTCTTCTTGTTCTTCCTTTACTCTCCCACTTTCCCATTGTAGTGTCCATATAATTTGAAATTCTCCCTGCAGGAATCACAATAAAGCTATTTACATGCACAAATCAAGCGGAGCATTATGGCGAAAGCTGTTTGCTCCTCTTGTGAAAGTAAAATCTGTCGAGCTCTATTTGGCATTAAGACATCAATTCTTATTGCCACATTGCTAGACAGGACACTGGGAAGAAAAAAGAAAAAAAACTCCAAATCTCAAACTCTCTCTTGTTAAAAGCACAGAACTATTAAACACATGAGAACATGCCATTAGCACACAACTGAGCTGAAGCAAAGAACAAAATTTGCAGACACGTGGTCCGCACAAAATGTACAATCAGACAACCAAATAACACACAAGATCACTTTAACAATCATAATATAACAACCGGAAAAAAACTTTTATCAATAGCTTCCCAACATGACTTGTAAATCTACCTTAATATAAACTTAATTTCTCTTACAGAATATAGCTCAATCAAACATTTCTCTTTCACACAGCCATGAAATATTTTAAGTTGATCAGTAGAACTCAACCCCTCTTGGGGTGTTTACATTGACAAATTCATAGTGACACTTGATTAACCATTATTCTTGTTTTATTATAACAATCAATATTATTCATTATAACTATTATTCACTGATGATGTCAGATTCGACAGAATCGACTCATAAAAAATAAATTGATCAGTAAAATGAGTTCAAGGAGATGGCATTTTATTAAAATGGTTTTAGTTTTCTTCCAGACCTAGATGACTATTTTGATATATTTTGTACAAACAAATGTTGTGAAAAGCTTTCCAATTTTTCACAACCTGCCCATAAGCTATTTTTGTTCCAGCTCAATGTGTTCAAAGAAGCCCAATTGGGTGAAAACGTGTCAAATTTGGCAACAATGAATACACTATTGCCTTTTGTTAGTTCGATTTTTTAGATTTTGGGATTTTATTGAGAATTTCTTTCTCAGCACTGTAGGAATAGTCACAGAGCCACTGTTCAGCCTGAAGCATAAATTCAATTCAATTCAATTCAATTTTATTTATATAGCGCCAAATCATGAAACATGTCATCTCAAGGCACTTTACAAAATCAAGTTCAATCATTGTTCATTCAAATGTTCTTTTGAAGGAGTGTGCTCCCCTGAAAAAATGGAATGCCCCCCTGTAATTTGTTTCTTCAGCCGAGTCTGGCTAGACAGAAAAAAGTTCTGGTGAATTTCAGAATAATATCACTGCACCAACTTAACTAACTTGACTAGTGTAAACAAAACAGCAACACAGAAACATGAAGGCCATCGACATAGATAAAGTTGAGGATTTTAACTAAATTCATTAGCTTTTTCTCCATCTCAGCATCCTAAATTGCACGTAAAGCTAGTTTATTTATAATAAACCAGTTCGCAATAAAGGGCAACATAAAGACGTGTAAAATCAGATAAATCCATCAATCTTTTCAAGGAGAACATTGGTGACTGTAAAGAAATCAACAATATTTCTGATGAATTGTTTAATAGCAGATTTTTCTCCTTGTCTCTTCAGACTGAGTGGCTGTAATTTCTCAGAGAGAAGCTGTGAAGCTCTGTCCTCAGTTCTCAGCTCCCAGTCCTCCAGTCTCAGAGAACTGGACCTGAGGAACAACAACCTGCAGGATTCAGGAGTGAAGCTTCTCTCTGCTGGACTGGAGAGTCCAAACTGCAGACTGGAATCTATCAGGTACAAAGTTCTTCATCCTGTTGAGACCAGATTTCTGTCCTTTACCTGCTAAAAACATGATGGAAATGTTAGTTCAGTGATAGATCTGTCAAGTTTTATTGTTTTACCTTTACTCCCTATGGATACAATCCAGGACCAGACTCACCATATGGGAGTGGTTCTCAAATGTTTTATTTTGTACCACCTTTGAAGAATGAAACATCCTCCCTGCTCCTCCATCTCAATATAATAGGTCAACAATTTTACTTTAATTTTCTTCTGTTTTAATGCATTAATATCCTTGATCTGAAGATTACCCAGAATTCCTTTAAAAATTTAAATGCATGAAATGACAACGGTTTCTCACAGGTACAATTTTTCAACATTGCCACACTTTAACTATATAATATTGTCACAATTTTTCTTTGATGAACCCAGAAAGCACACCACACACAGAGCTATTTCCTGAGAGTTTATTGAATGAAAGATGAGTAGTTGATGAGAAAACCAGAGAGGCAGGACTGGACTGGAACTGGGGTGTAGATGAGAGCAGGAGCTGGAGGACTGGAGGGAGTTCTTGAGAAGTAGCGCTGCAGTAGATCCACAGATTCAGAGCGAGACAGTTCGAGGGAGAGCAGGGCTGCTGGAGTACAGGGGCAGCAGGAGATCCAGGCAACAAAGCAGCGATCAAACTTGGAGCACAGGGGTGGCTGGAAAATCAAGCAGCTGGCAGAGGCTTTACTTGAGGCACAGATATGGCAGGAAACTCAGCAGATGGCAGAGGCTTTGGTTGAGGCACAGAGATGGCAGGAAACCCAGCAGCTAGCAGAGGCTTTACTTGAAGCACAGAGATGGCAGGAGTCTAGCAACAGGGCAGAGAGCAAACCAGGCTGTCAGACGTGAAGTGAGTGGAGACTCTGGGTGCGATTTGCTGGGGGGGGGGGGGGGGGGGGGGAATTTACCCCTCCCTCTGGTTGTGATGTCCCCCCTCTGGTCATTCATGTTTTATCCCTGGGGGGGATACATTCCTCCCCACTCTGGTCTGAATAAGTAATATTATCAGGGGTTTAATGTTCTGCGTCGCTGTGAGGGACTTTCGTCATTTGGAAAATAAGCGCAAAATGTTCCGTGTAGACTTTTTATTCAAGATTTTAAACAGAAGCTGCGCTTAACCAATGAAATCTGGCAGAGCTAGGGCATTAGCCAATCAGAAGGAGAGTAGGGCGGGTCTTTGCAAAGCGGAAATCTACCAGTTTTAGGTTTATCGTGTTTAATCATTTTAACTTTTGGAAGAACATCTCAAACTGACCGCAGATGCACGAATGAAAGTAGCAGTGGTCAAAAGTTTTCTATGGATTTATGTAAACCAGCAGGTCAGAAAGTTCAGCGGATAGAACAGCTGACAACAACTTCCCTCGGTAAGTGTGTCTGTTGCTGTTATGTTTTATTTAAAACTGAAAAAGTAGGCCTTAACTCTCTAGCTCGGCTAATTTAGCATGACACACTTTTTTTTAAGAAGAAGAAGGAGGGTCGGAATGTGAAAGGATGTCCCGGTTTGACTGGGTCTGATTCGGAAAATGTAAAAAAAAAATCATAAATATTATTCCACCTGCACTTTTCTGTAACAAAGAAGGTCGTGGTGGGGCTGTTGACCATGTCCAGCAGTCAATGAGCGAGAGGTGGGGACACAGAGTATATAGGATTGATTTATATTGAGTATGACAGTGGAGTTAATGTACAGGTGTGAAGAAGATGATGTAGTGATGCAAGCTGCTGTCTTTTGAATTAGCTGCAGTTTATGGAGGGTTTTGAAATTGTAAAGTGGAAAGGTGAGTGGACTGTGGACCAGTTTGGCAAAAGTGCAAAGGAAGAACTTGCTTGATGATGTTATGGATGTAGAAAGTGAAGGAGATTATGGAGAGGGCTGTCCTTGATGGTGCAAAGGCTCTGAAGCTGGAAGGTGGGAGAGATACAGGAATTGTCAATGGAACTACCAGATTTGGTTAAAGTGGACTTTGCACAATAAGCAAATGAGGTTACTAAGGTGGCCTGACGTCCACGTCCCGGGCATAAATGGGCTGACTAGAAAATGTTTTCAGTCAAATTTATTATTTTTGCTTTAACCCCTGAATATTATGGATTTTTCAAAATTGATATTAATACGTCTTGTGTCCTTCACATTTGTAAATTAATTTTGTTGTTTGTTTTTAAGGAGTATTATTACGTTTTCTGCTCAAAGCGGTTAAAGTAAACTAATACCCACTCCCGAGTCCCGACAGTAGATGGCGCAAGTTTAAAAACAATAGTCTAACCTACTGAATCTAGCTAGCTACCTGAAAGAGCACCTGCTAGCTAACCATTATTAATAAAACTTTTATTCATTAATAAAACTTTTGAAATTATCCCCCCCTCTGGTTTTTTTTGCAAATCGAACACTGTGGAGACTGATGACGAACTGGCAGGGAAGAGAAGACTGAGGGAGGCTGGCAGGTGGAGTGAGTTCTGACTAATTAGTGCCCAACAGGTGTGACAGATTGCTGAGGGAGTGGAGGGTAAGATGAGTGAGAGGAGGAACTGAAAAATAACAGGAAAAAAGCCAGACCAAAACTAAATCTTGACAAATATTAACAACAATATAAAAGTTTTTTAGCCCTAATCATACCTACAGTCAAAACAAAGGATAAAACAAAATGTTCACTGCCTCCAGACGCAGCTCCTCTCTCTGGAAAAACAGCAAATGTTAATTTTAACTATCCATGAACCTCATCATCAATAAAATTCAGAAACCCAAAGAAGATGGGCTGAAAATAAGGCAAAATAATATCAAGCCATTGATATTTAATACAAACTTTTGTTAATTTAACTTTCTTACTTATTTAGGTGTTTACATAATAAATAAATATTTCCCTTAATAGTCCCGCAGAGGGGAAATTTGTTTCCTGCTTTTAACCCATTTCTTAGGGAGCAGGGTGCTGCCAACACTGAGTGGCGCATTGGGAGCAATCTATGCTCAAGGGTCTTGCTCAGGGACCCAGAGTGACAGACTGAGTTTTTTAACCACCAACCTTTGGGGCCTCTCCAAGACACAAATGCCAGCCTCTCTAACCACTAAGCCACCACTCCCATGTGTTTAACATCATTCATCTACAGACAACCATGTTACCTCAATGCAGAGAAGTTGTTGCTCTGAGGATTACAACCGTCTGGGCTCCCACCAGGAAGCCCAGCATTCTGGATCACTGCTACACCACAGTCAGGGATGCTTATCACGCCGTCCCCCATGATGCACTGGGCCAGTCTGACCACGTCATGGTTCACCTGATTCTTGCTGACAGGCAGAAACTAAAACTCTGCAAACCTGTAGTGAAAACATCAAAGAAGTGGACCAGTGAGGCTGTGGAGGATCTTCAGGCGTGTTTGGATTCTACTGACTGGGACACTTTAAGAGCTGCTACCAATAGTCTGGATGAGTTCACAGAGGCTGTGACATCATATATCAGCTTCTGTGAGGACTGCTGTGTTCCATCATAACCCACAGTGAGTTACAACAATGATAAACCCTGGTTCACAGCCAAACTCAGAAGGCTAAGGTTGGACAAAGAAGATGCCTTCAGAAGTGGGGACAAATGCAGATTCAGAGATGCAAAATACAAGTTTAGCAAGGCGGTGAGAGAGACTAAACGACTGTACTCTCAGAAGCTGCAAAAACAGTTTTCAGCCAACGACTCTGCTTCTGTCTGGAAAGGTCTCAGGCAGATAACAAACTACAAGCCTAAAGCCCTCCACTCCATGAACGACCGACAGTTAGCAAATGACCTGAACAACTTCTACTGTCGTTTCGACAGACAAAGGGACAGTCCTGCAACCACCCCCCACGACACCACCCAACAGACCACCTCCACCTCAATGACAACTCTTTCCATACACGAGAGAGATGTTAACAAACTATTCAGAAGACAGAACCCCCGGAAAGCTGCTGGACCAGACTCTGTCTCTCCATCCACCTTGAAGCACTGTGCTTATCAGCTGTCTCCAGTGTTCACAGACATTTTTAACACCTCACTGGCGACATGTCACGTGCCAGCCTGCTTCAAAACCTCCATCATTATCCCTGTTCCCAAAGAAGCCAAGGACCACAGGACTTAATGACTTTAGACCTCTGTGGTTAAGAAGTCCTTTGAGCGCCTTGTGCTTTCACACCTTAAAGAGATCACTGACCCTCTCCTGGACCCCCTACAGTTTGCCTACAGAGCCAACAGGTCTGCAGACGATGCTGTCAATCTGGCCCTCCACCACATCCTCCAGCACCTGGACTCTGCAGGAACCTACGCCAGGATCCTGTTTGTGGATTTCAGCTCTGCCTTCAACACCATCATCCCAGCTCTGCTTCAGAAGAAGCTCTCCCAGCTGAATGTGCCCGACTCCACCTGCAGGTGGATCACAGACTTCCTGTCTGACTCACAGCTCATCAGCACTGGTTCCCCCCAGGGCTGTGTTCTTTCTCCTCTGCTCTTCTCCCTGTACACCAACAGCTGCACCTCCAGTCATCAGTCTGTCAAGCTCCTGAAGTTCCTGACGACACCACTCTCATGGGACTTATTTCTGGTGGTGACGAGTCCGCTTACAGGTGGGAGGCTGACCATCTGGTGACCTGGTGCAGGGAGAACAACCTGGAGCTCAACGCTGTAAAAACAGTGGAGATGATTGTGGACTTCAGGAAGAACTCAGCCCCAGCTACCCCCATCACCCTCTGTGACTCCACCATGGACACTGTGGAGTATTTCCGCTTCCTGTGAACTATCATCTCCCAGGACCTAAAGTGGGAGCTGGACATCAACTCCCTCACCAAGAAAGCCCAGCAGAGGATGGACTTCCTGAAGAAGGCAGCTGAAGAAATTCAACCTGCCAAGGACAATGATGGTGCAGTTCTACTCCTCCATCATTGAGTCCATCCTCACCTCCTCCATCACCATCTGGTACGCTGGTGCCACCGCTAAGGACAAGAGCAGACTGCAGCGTGTCATCAGGTCTGCAGAGAATGTGATTGGCTGCAATCTTCCATCTCTCCAGGACCTGTACGCCTCCAGGACTCTGAGGCGTGCAGGAAGATTGTGGCTGATCCCTTCACCCCAGTCACAGACTATTTCAGTCACTTCCCTCTGGCAGGAGGCTGCGGTCCATCAGGACCACAACCTTACGCCACAAGAACAGTTTTTCCCATCTGCTACCGGCCTTATCAACAAGGCCAAGAGCCGCCCGTGAAACTGGACACTGTCTCTCTCCCCCGTTCAGGACTTACAAGCTTCTGCGTTACATTAACGCACAGTTTACTGTGTATATAGCTTCTGTATATACAGGGGTTGGACAATGAAACTGAAACACCTGGTTTTATCCTGCTAATTGGACCTTCACACTCTGCTCTTATTGGTTCAATGTGCAATTATTGAAGAATGGCCACCAGGCTGGTCCAATTTAGCCATGAAACCTCCCACACTAAAATGAGAGGTGTTTCAGTTTCATTGTCCAACCCCTGTATATCCTTTTTTTACTTTTTATTTTACTGTATTCTTATTCTTTGTCAGCACCATCAACACCAAGTCAAATTCCTTGTAAGTGCAAACCTACTTGGCGATTAAACTTGATTCTGATTTTGATTCTCATTCTGAAGGGGACCTGCTGGTCGCCCAGCCACTTAACACAATCCTGCATTGTTTATGTATTTTTGAAATTAGAGATTTACTGTCAAAAAGTAACAAAAAACTGGAGTGAGCAGCAGGAGAGATCAAAACAGAGAAAGATGAAGCAGAGCTGAAACCTGAAAAAGTGAGAAATAAGTCCCGGGTCCCACGAAAGAAGAGATTTAGATGTCTGTTAAAAAGATTCATTAAGCCCCAAAAATAACATTTAAATTAAGTATTTAATTAAAAAAAAATTTGATTAGTTTTTATTGCATTCCATTATGTCACTACCTGCTCCACCATAAACTGACAATATGTCAATAGAAAAAGAAGACAACAAAGATTATTTGTGCACAGGCAACAACACCCCTGCTCAACTACACCCACAACCAGGACCCAGTGTTTCTGAAGGTGAAGTTGCTTATTTGGGCTTGGCTTTCTTTCTGAGAGAACCTTTTTAATTATCTCCCAGTTTCCCACAATAAATCAAAACATGAGTGATAGGTAGTTTGTCTTTTCCTCGTCCCAGTTTCTTGGTTATTGCGCCCGCCAGAGTTGACACAGCACTCTCCAAACACATGCAGGCCAGAGCCCAGAGTGACAGGGAAACTAGGGATGAGACAGAAAGAGAATGAGATGCAGAAAGTAGGGAAAAAAGGGGAAATGTTTAATAAAGAGTGGAAGAAAGAGACCGCACTGAAAGACAGTATCTAACCTCCGATTGGAGATGTCTCAAATACATTCTGCTGATTCTGTAAGTGTGAAATGTGCTCACCATGCGCTGCTAACGCTACTGATTCAAACCTCTGCTTTATTCTTTATATCAGCTTCAATTCTTGACTCATCAATGAGATTAAAGTGATCTAAATACCAGAACAGTGGTTCTACTGGGACCACCAGTTTATCTTTGGTATTTTAGGTCCAGTTGGAAGTTCGCTTAAAGCCAGAATCTTGTGCAGAGTATGTCAGTTTGCAGAATTTCCATCCCAGTGGAGCTCTAGTCAGGATTAATCTGTTTCAATGTTTCAGGGGTTTTTATTACCTGCAGAACAAAATATGGTTTGATTTACATTTTATATTAATTAAACCCAGCTGAGCAGCAGTTTGTTGAGCACTACTTTCTCATGTTAACATCATGTGTTGAATTGTGTGTCTGCAGCTTGTCAGGCTGTCTGGTCTCAGAGGAAGGCTGTGCTTCTCTGGCCTCCGCTCTGAGCTCCAACCCCTCACATCTGAAAGAGTTGGACCTGAGCTACAATCATCCAGGAGACTCAGGAGTGAAACTGCTGTCGGCTGGACTAAATGATCCACACTGGAGACTGGAAGCTCTCAGGTATGGAGGAATAAAGGTATAGAGGCACTTTATGACAAAGTTTGATCAGACTGATCAAAGCCTCCTTGATTTAACCCCCCCCCCTCCCTCTCCGACCCCTCTGATCACTTTCAGTCAGAATAATTGTATAGTTTATTTAAATAAGTCTAAAGAATCATTAGGAATAGTTTACTGCAGTGTCCCAAAGTGGGAAGATTCAAGATGATGATACAAATCCTGGCAGGCTCAGAATGATGGTCTTTTCCCCAAGAAAAAATGGAAAGCTGTGAGCTGACTTTGTGCACGATTGGGGCAGAAAGACTTAAAAATGCAAAGATCAATAATCATAATCTTAAGGATATTTAAATTTAAATAGCTGCTATAGACGAGTGGAGTTCTGAAGGCAGGATTGTGGGGCAGTTTCCGGGTTCACCGCTAGGGGTGTTTTTGAGTCATGTTAGAGGAGATGTAAAAATTGTGTTTCTGGAGGATCTTTACAAGCTGAGTTTTTAAAGCAGTCTATGTTGTATTTCTTGACAGTGTGCATCCTTAAAACTGCCGAGTTTTGTTTATTGTCCACTCAGAATAATTTGTGAAGTAGATTCATTGTTCTGGATTTTTTCTGTCAGCTCATTTTAGCTGACAACAGATATGGATAACTAAGCCTACTTTTTACCTTCAGTTGGTGATCCTGAACATGTTTAGTTGCCTTGGTTGCTTGATCTCCACATTATCAGTGATTGAAGCACAAGACTGGAAGAAGATAAAACAGTTTTAATTTGCTCCCAGATGTAGTCTGGACTCTAAATAAAGGCCTGTTAGGTTTACTAGACAGTGTATGACTGTAATCATTTGTGTATTCTACTAATATGAGAGGTTGTGATTACATTGGATTATGATTTGTGTTTTTATTAATTTATTATCGTTTTTAAAACCACACACATACAGAGACTTAAATCTGCTTATTCAAGGAGAAGTCCGGTCAACAAGGAAAAATCAGGGGATCATTAGCTATACCTAAAACTAATACGTTTGTGGTGATTTAATGAATTTAGCGTTAATCAATAACAAAATAAAAGCATAATTTGTCGTCTCAACCACTGTGTATGGGGGCGCCCATTATTGCCCAAATATGGGCAATAATGGCCGCCCGACATCACATCCTATGATGTAATGTCGGGGTAAGGAACTGCGCTGTACAAGCTAATTCGATAGGAACTGTTATACACAGCTGCGATCAACAACAATTATTTTGGATTTCCAGAGGACTTCACCATTGAAATTCGCGAGAGCTATTGTTGAAGCAACAATGCCCACGTGCATGGCAACATAGGATGTTGCAATACAGTACATCGGGTAAAAGTGAAAAAAACATTAGCTTTTTCACCTTTCCGATTCATGACCCACCACGGGTTCTTTTGTTGGATTACCTACTTGAAGAGGGAGGATTTGCCATCGAACTTCTGGCCAGAGAGAAAACATGTCGTCTGTAGCCAACATTTGAAAGAAGAATGTCTTCAAGATGACATGAGAGCGAGACTTTTCGGTAGATTTTTTTTTTTTATAATGTGGAATTTGCCGGAACATATGTTTACCCGACCAGAGGGGCGGAGTGATACGACACACTCTGAAAGAATGCTCACTGCTGTGAAGCCCACTTATTTTATGCGACTTTGGTCTTAATTTTTCTAAAGTCGCTTGTAAATTTCACGAGTTGCAGGTTGCAGTTATTTCTGGGCTTGTTTCTGAAAGTGAAGCCGCTAAGTGACGTTGAAATATCCCTCCGCCTCATAACGCTGCAGCTCATCCTGACAGCAGCGGAGAGAAAACTCAGAAAGAGCCGCTCTGATCGTATTTTTTGCAGTTTACGGTGCAAAAACTGATGATAACTGCTGAAAGTAGATTAGGCGGTGCAGATCACCATTTTGAGCAGAGATTGGTTCTAAAGATCAGTTTTTTGATGAGTTTTTACTCTCTGATAACATTGCGGAACCCAACCCATAAACCGTATTTTAATGCTTATTTGTTGTCTTTTTATGTCTCTAAAATGTAAAATTAGTATTAATTTAAATGTAAATGCTAAATACCATGTCTATCTTTGTTTAAGAGGTTAAAAAAATATTTCGGCATGAAAATATTTATTTACAAGGGGACAGATAGGGCATTGGGACGTGCTTGTCAGCCGATCCCATGACCCGACGTCACAAACTGGGATGTGGCAGTACTGTTCTTCACCAAGATGGCTGCCCCCACTA
This sequence comes from Fundulus diaphanus, assembly GCA_037039145.1. Classification (NCBI taxonomy): domain Eukaryota; kingdom Metazoa; phylum Chordata; class Actinopteri; order Cyprinodontiformes; family Fundulidae; genus Fundulus; species Fundulus diaphanus. The sequence goes on from CM073128.1 coordinate 4,465,142, forward strand.
GAGGACATTCAAATGAAAATTACTCTTAATTAAAAAAAGCTTATCATTTATTGAACAGTATGTAATAATTTTATATTTAAAGTACTTTCAGCAGTTTGAATTCTGATTTTCACTTGACTTCTTCTTTAAAGAAACCAGAAAGCATCACTGGGCCTGATCAGTGGATCTGGGGTCATCCAGGCATTTAATCAGAGCCCACCCTGCGATCACCACCATAGTGAGCCAGACATTAATTTTAAAAATCATAATTACAAGTGAAGTAGAGAATTCAGATTCTGGCAGAAATGAACTAAGAAACCTGATGTTAGAACAGACACTGAGGTGGAAATAATAGTGATGGTAAGAGGATTTCCAGCCTGTAGGACTCTCAGCTCCAAAGACAAATGTCAGAATAATATAACCAGCTGAGCAGCAGTTTCTTGAGCTCTACTTTCTCATGTTAAAATCATTTGTTGAACTGTGTGTCTGCAGCTTGCCAGGCTGTCTGGTCTCAGAGGAAGGCTGGAACCAGACCTCAGCCTTCCTCTGAAAGATGCAAAAAGCTGCTCAGCACTAATGAAATAGGTTCCAATGCTTTAAAATCAGTAAAACTTCTTACATTCATTATTAAAAAGCACACAAATAATTTTCAACATGCCATTCTAATTAAATGTAAATAAAATAGATTTTTATCTCCTTATACATTGTCATAAGCCCCATTTACACTACCTTTGTTAAGCCGAGCCGAGACCAGTCCGAGCTTGGATCAGTTAACCAAGCCGAGCCTCGCTCTGACGACCGTTTACACACCACGCTATCCCGGTTCCTTGGTTGCTCCTCGCCTCCTAGTGACGATCTGCGTTACTACTGTTCTCTGGGATTGAAGGCGGGACAAAGCAAATCAAAATGGCGGCGCCCGTACCATTCAGGATGTTATGGTTGGAGAGAGTCGGCTTTTGGGACGTGGATAAGACAAACGAACGTCTAATAAGGATTTACAGACGCCGGAAACAACGACAGACGCTGAGGTTCATTGCGCTGCTAAGCAGAATCATCACTGGAAACCGTGTGGCACGGTAAGGAAGCTAGTATTATTATGAATGTCTGAAATTTGTCTGAATGGAGTGTGAATCGGGACGTGCAGCCAGACTGCCGGAAAACCCGCGGACAGTCAGCTGACTGTAACGGGATGACGCGGTCTGCTCATGCGCTCTTCGTTATCAGATAACCGGGACAGAAAAAACCAGGCCGAGACCTAACAAAGAACTGGTCTGCATTTAGCGCGGTCCGGTTATGTCTAGCTCGGTTCAGTTCAGTCTGCTTACCGTTTACACTCAAGAGTTATCTCGGTTACTGAGCTCGGACTGGTCACGGCTCGGTTAAAAAAGGGTAGTGTAAACGGGTTAATATTTTGAAAGATACCTGCCTCCTTTCCTTCCTACATCTCAGCCAGAGTGAAGAATAATTTTGGCCCTAACTTTATTAAGTTTTTATTTAATCAAATTTGTGGAGCAAAATCTGGAACTGCCAAGATTTAGTTCCCTTCTTTTCCTTTGACTCCAGACTAGATGATCTAGTTATGGTATGTTGAAAACAGCAGCCCAGAGTTCATGTGTGATTATGGAGAAAATGTTACATAATTCATAGTGACTTTTCCTCCAAGATTGCAGGAGGTGGTGGTGATAAAAGGTGAAAACAGAGTGCCCCCCCCCCGATTTACCCATGAGACAGACCCCCTGAAAAACTCAAAAGAAAAATTTGAACCACACACATACAGAATTTTTTTTTTTATTTATTTGTTATTTTTCCCCAGTGTCCTGTCTAGCAATGTGGCAATAAGAATTGATGTCTTAATGCCAAATAGAGCTCAACAGATTTTACTTTCACAAGTGGAGCAATCAGCTTTCGCTATAGTGCTCCACTTCATTTAACACTGTAGACGCAGTTTATACAAACATTACAGGCGCATTCAAGGCAGCCCCCCTCCCCCACCTGGGCTCTTCAGACCACCTTTCTGTTATGCTAATCCCTGCATACAGGGCCCTGCTGATCAGAGCCAAACCTACAGTGAGGCAGATGAGGGTGTGGACTGAGGGAGCCATGGAGGCGCTCCAGGACTGTTTTGAGTGCTCCGACTGGGACATGTTAAGAGCTGCAGCAACTTATGAGGACAAGATTGACATTGATGAGTACACCATGACTGTGTCAGCTTACATCAACAAATGCATTGAGGACGTCAGCACCACCAAGACCATCATCACCCGAGCAAACCAACGACCCTGGATCACTGAGGAGGTCAGTCGAGCACTAAAAGCACAGAACTCAGCCTTCAAGTCAGGTGACAAGGAGGCACTGAGGACAGCGAGAGCCAACCTGAACCGTGCCATCAGGTTAGCAAAGCGGACCCACAGTCAGAAAATCCAGGAGCTTTTCCACGACACCAGCAACAACAGGAGCATGTGGAAAGGCATACGGGCGATCACTGAATACAACACGCTCCCCCCACCACCCTCGACAACATACCTGGGCGGGTGCTCAAAGAGTGTGCAGGTCAGCTGGCTGGTGTCCTCACAGACATTTTTAACACCTCGCTGGACCAAGCCACAGTGCCAGCATGCTTCAAGTCTGCCTCCATCATTCCGGTGCCGAAGAAACCTCAAGTCACCTGTTTCAACGACTACCGGCCTGTTGCACTGACTCCCATCATGATGAAGTGCTTTGAAAGGCTGGTAAAGGAACACATCGTCTCCAGTCTCCCCCCAACACTCGACCCGTTCCAGTTTGCCTACCGACGGAACCGCTCCACTGAGGACGCCATCTCCTCTGCTCTTCACCTGAGCCTGGCACACCTGGAGGAGAAGAACACGCACGTGCGGATGCTGTTCCTGGACTTCAGTTCAGCGTTTAACACCATCATCCCACAACATCTGGTGGGAAAACTGGAGCATCTGGGCTTCAGCACACCTCTTCGCAACTGGCTGCTAGACTTCCTCACCAACAGCCCTCAGTCAGTCCGGGTCGGACAGAACACCTCTGATGTCATCACCCTCAGCACGGGCTCCCCTCCTGAGGCCTCTGCTGTTCACCCTGATGACACACGACTGTGCTCCCAGGTTCACCACCAATCACATTGTGAAGTTCGCAGACGACACAACGGTGGTGGGCCTGATCAGAGACGACAACGATCAGGACTACAGAGAGGAGGTGGAGCAGCTGGTGGGCTGGTGCAGAGACAACAGCCTGATCCTGAACGTGAAGACGAAGGAGATCATCGTCGACTTCAGGAAGAACCAACCTCACCATGCTCCACTGCTCATCAACAGCTCAGCTGTGGAGGTGGTCAGCAGCACCAAGTTCCTGGGGGTGCACATCACGGACAACCTCAGCTGGTCTGTGAACACCACGTCACTGGTGAAGAGGGCACAGAAACGACTGTACTTTCGGATGAGGAGAGCCCACCTGCCCCCGCCCATCCTCAAGACCTTCTATAGAAGCACCATAGAGAGCATTCTGACCAGCTGTCTCTCTGTGTGGTGTGGAGGCTGCAGTGCCTCCGACTGGAAGAACGTGAGGAGAGTGGTGAGGACAGCAGAAGGGATCATCGGGGCTCCTCTTCCCTCCATTAAGGACATTTCATACCAGCTCTGCGTGTCCCGAGCCCGTAACATCATCGGGGACCCCTCACACCCCCATCATGGACTGTTCTCCCTACTGCCCTCTGGGAAGAGGTTCCCCAGCATCCGCTGCAGGACCACCAGGTTCTGCAAAAGCTTTTTCCCCGTTGCCATCAGACTGTTAAACTGCCAAAACTGCTGAAGCCCCAAAACGCAAAATGGACTCTGTACCACATTCGCATATTGCACATTTGCACATATGCCATCAGACCGTTGAGCCGCAGAAAGTTGGACTCTGAACTGCTGAAGACATAAAATGGACACTGTAATTTACTGAGATTTACTGCATTTTACCGTGATTTTCCAAGCTGTATGCAAACAAAATTTCATTCTGTATGCACTCTGTGCATGCAGGATGACAAATAAAGTCTAAGTGAAGTCCTTTTAGGCTTCAGGCTGTTTCTTCAGGTTGTTACTGAGGGGTTTCCTTTCTCTTCTCTGTTGGAACTTTTCCTCTGTTTGGAGAAATGAGTTGTGCTACAGCGCCACCAACTGCCCTCACTACATCTACTGCAGGTTGCAATATCATCATCATCGTTATCGTCGTCATCGTCATCATCATCATCATCATCATCATCATCATCATCATCATCATCATCATCATCATCATCATCATCATCATCATCATCATCATCATCATTATCAGAGCCCCAGTGTCTGTCTGCTCTCAGCTCTTCTTTCTTTCTCTGGATTTTTACAACAAGTGGATGTGTCCAAATGTTGGACTGGTCCTTCCTCAGCGTAGGACAATGTGTGTCTGAGAGTCATGTAATGTCCATGTTTGCTGCTGAAAGAGACTGATGTTCTGACCCCCCTCCTCCTTTCAGGGTGGAGCCTGCTGGAGGCCGATGGTTGACACCAGGTCCATGGAGGCGTAAGTGTGTTTTTAATTGATTCATGACAACAAAGCAGCTCACATTCAACCATCTTCAAACTGTCCATCACTCATTCAGGAGTCATCATCAAAGTGTCAATAAATGATCAATAACTGCAGCTGGATTGTCTTTGTTCTCTCCATCAGATTCCTGTCAACTCACAATCGACACAAACACAGTGAGCAGAAAACTCAAACTGTCTGAAGACAACAGGAAGGTGACAATGAAGGAGCTTCAGTCATATCCTGATCATCCAGACAGATTTGATCTTCCTCAGCTGCTGTGTAGAACTGGTCTGACTGGTCGCTGTTACTGGGAGGTCGAGTGGAGAGGAGTAGTTTATATATCAGTGAGTTACAGAAGAATCAGGAGGAAAGGAATCAGTAGAGACTGTTGGTTTGGATGGAATAATCAGTCCTGGAGTCTGAGCTGCTCTGATCGTGGTTACTCTGTCTGGTACAATAACAGACGAACATCTATCTCCTCCTCCTCCGTCTCCAACAGAGCAGCAGTGTATGTGGACTGTCCTGCTGGTATTCTGTCCTTCTACAGCATCTCCTCTGACTCACTGATCCACCTCCACACCTTCAACACCACATTCACTGAACCTCTGCTTCCTGGCTTTGGGTTCTGGTCCGGTTCTGGTTCCTCAGTGTTTCTGTGCTGAGTTGAGTCTAAAGAGTCTCCTCCTGTCAGAGAAAGCCTCTCCCTGGTAAACAGATAGTTCAGTCTGTTCATGTCTGTCTCTTTCACTCAGAAACACGTTTTCACATTCATGGATTCAATCTGTTTCTTTGTGAAACTCTTCTAAATGATTCCTTGGAAACTTCTTCCAGTCCTTTAAAGATGGAAGCTGGGATTATTCCAGGATCCACATGTTGTTTTTCTGCCTGTTTCCAGTCAAAGCTTCACTCTGAATATCAGCATGTTGACTTTCTCTCTTGGTTTTTTACTTTCATTCATGAGTCAGATTTCATTGAAATGTTGGGCAGTTTTTCTCAATCTCTGGACATTATCTGTTTCTGTCGGCTCCTATTTTTCTAAACACTTTAGATTCAAATGTTAAATCTTCCTTTTGTATATTTGCTGCAGTTCTACTTCATGTGTTTTAATGAGCAATAAACATATATTTTTATTCTTCTGTATTTTATTAATTTGTTGCTCCTTCTCTTCTGTTCCTCTGATAAATTTTCAATATTTCAATGAACCAAATGTTTTTTTCTATCATCACTGACTTTAAAAAAGTCCTAATTTACAGTAAAACATTTCCATCTTCTTTCTGACATGTTTTTAAATGACAGATTTTTGTTCTTTAGTTGAATAAATCAGCAGCAGAAACACAAAGCAGTGATGAAATGATATTTCTGCTCCATCTTTCCAAACCTTGAAAACACTGAGAATGAAAGAAGAGCCGACGCTGACAGTCTGGGACTAAAATCAGCTTCTTTACTTCCAAACTGCTGACTGGACAGACTGAAGACCAGTTTTTCATTTTCTAGCTAAACTCCTGCAGCACCAAACCAGAAGCTGAACAAACACCAACAACAGAACCACATGGAACATTTCTACATCAGAACTTTTTCATATTCTAGACTTTTATTTTTACACAGGAAACGTGTGAACGTGCACACACAGCTGCAGCGTGCACGGCGTTCTGCTGCTCCTCTTAAAGGGACAGTCCAACATTTTCAGCTTCAGGGAGCTGTTAGTGTAGCTTAGCACAAAGACTGGAAGTGGAGGGAAACTGTTAGAGCTGCAGTAGAACAGAACCGCTTTGATTTCTGTTCTTGGATCAGAACATCAAGTTGAAGACTTTTGGAGCGTTTAGAAGTTGGATTTTATCTGTTAAACGGGTCGGTCGCTGTGCAGAACCAGGCTGAAGGATCCAATATTCCTGATGGGTTGATCAGAGCTCCAGGTTCTATGGTGGACCAACTGCAGACTGGAGGTCCCAGAGAGGACACCGGTCATGTGACCACATAAATTCAGCAAAGATCCATCAGAGAGGAGCAGCTGGTTCCAGCAGCAGTTTCTCTGGAGTTCAGCTCATTTAAAGCTTCCAGATGCAGATTTTATTCTATGAGACTTTGTGATGCTGACCTTCAGGATTCTTTGCTCTGATAGTTCTCAAACTCATCCAGTGGCTTTTCACTGCAGCCAACCATGGACTGTGTCATCAGCCCTAGCCTACCTGGTAAAGCAGATGTCCGGGACACGTCACCTGTGAGATGGGCAGAAAGGACGCACCTGAAACGGTGGCTTCTGGAACTTCTCTCTTCTAATGGCTGTTTGCACACTTTTTAACTTCTCTGAGAGCTTCTTCCCACAATCATCCATATTGTACTGTTTTTTGTTTCTTTCTGTCATTGTTCTGCAAATCAGCTGCTGGTTTTATTTTTATTTTTTAACTTGAACAGTTCACATTTCATTTTAATATGCCTGATTATTTGTTAAGAAATGTGAAGTATTTCCCTTTCTGAGAAGTTCTCTCTTTCACCTGAAAACCTCAGCATGGGCCTTTATTGTTGGCTATTACCCAGTGAGAAACCAGACATGTATTAAAGGACAGAAGGACACTTAGAAAAAACTCCAAAACACGGGGTTTAAAAAGGTGACCAAAAAGGAACAACTTTATCTGATATGAAAAAGAGCAGATACAGAAATCAGAAGCTTATAAAAAGATTGTCAAAGTCTGAAAAGGTTATAAAACTAGAAAACAACAAGAAAAGGCCTAAAAGCTCTAAGCAGATTTATATCAGAGTAAATGATCATGATTAATATCTGTGGAGGGAACTAATACATGCAATAGATGTCAGAGAAAAGGAGAAGATCTTTATTATGAGGAGAGCAGTTGCTGGTGTTTTACTCTGCAGGCCATAAATGTGATTTCACCTCTGCTTCTCTGGCAGGCTGTTTACCAGGCCTGCAGCTGACTGGCTGGACCAGGATTCCAGTCGCACCGCTCAGGAGTTTATTAATGTTTCAGGGTTGGCCATGTTTCTTAGAAACTACTCTTATGAAGAGAGATAAAAGATAACGGCTTCATTAGAAAGTTATGTTATACTGGGAATAACAGACTTAAAGTGTCATGGTTTTCAGGTGACGAGCCCACATGCAGATACGATCGGGAAGAAAAGCAGTTTTAAGATGTTTATTTTGGAAACAGGCAGATCTACGGACGGAACTACAGGCGACTCGGCAGGGTCAGAACGTCACGGCTGGAGAGTCTGCAAGAGAAAGGGAGTAAGTGACTCTGAAAGGAGAACTGCTAGAAGCTACGCTGCTTACCATTGGGCTGACCTAACCGGGAAGGAGTAGCGCCGAGGGAACTCTGTGATACTACTCTGCTGATGATAGGCGGCTAGTGGCTGAGGGCGGCAGATGTTACTGGCGAGGGATCCTGAGCGAGCCTCGTCGGCAATGGTGACAGATGGATTGACCAGAGTGAGGGAAGAACCAGCAGAATCCGGGAGAGGGGATCTCAGGCCTCGCTGGGTAACATCCAGGAAGTATGAGGGGAGCGCCAGAGCAAAATCTGAGCAGACGGATTCTGCCGGTCTGTTTCTTCGGACTAGACGTCAAGACAGGTGAGTGCTTCCAAGCACCAAAAATCTGAGACAAAAACAGGGAGAACCAAAATTAGTCAAAGTCAAAAGAGCGAAAAAACTCACAAGCTTTGCACAAACCAAAAGGCATGACTAAGTACTCGAAGTGACCCAACGGGGTCTTAAAGGCCGTCTGCCACTCATCCCCCTGTCTCACCCGAACCAAATGATAAGCGTTGCGCAGATCAAGTTTAGTGAAGATCTTGGCATTCTGGACTGGCTCGAGAGCTGAAGATAATAGAGGAAGCGGGTACTTATTTTTAACAGTTATTTGGTTGAGCCCTCGATAATCGATACAGGGTCGAAGGGACCCGTCCTTCTTGCCGACAAAAAAGAAGCCGGCGCCTAATGGAGAGGATGAAGGACGAATTAACCCTGTAGCTAGAGACTCCCCTATATACTTCTCGAGCGCTTGACGTTCTGACCTAGAAATGTTGTAAAGCCGACTCACCGGTAGTGGAGCCCCAGGCAATAAGTCAATGGTGCAATCGTAAGGGCGATGTGGAGGAAGTGAACAAGCCTGAGTCTTACTGAATACCTTCCGTAAATCGTGGTATTCCTCCGGAACGCGAGAGAGGTCAATAACGTCTCCGGAATCTGTCAAGGGGGTAGGGGAAACAGATACGGGGCGAGCGGACTGTAAACAACGGGAATGACAAGCTGGAGACCATGATTCCAGTCGGGACTCAGCCCAGTTGAACTGTGGGCTGTGGACAGTTAACCAGGCTAAACCCAAAACCACGGGTGAACGCTTGACTGGGAAAACAAAAAATGAATGTTGTTCCCGGTGGTTACAAGAGACTATCACCACTAGTGGTCGGGTGCGATGGGTGATCAAAGTTAACCTCTGTCCATCTAAGGACGAGACCTGAAGAGGTTCGGGTAATGGCTCGACAGGTACACGGAGCTGGTCCACTATGGCTTGGTCCATAAGATTAAAATCTGAACCATCTGAACCAGATGTTTATTTTGGAAACAGGCAGATCTACGGACGGAACTACAGGCGACTTGGCAGGGTCAGAACGTCACGGCTGGAGAGTCTGCAAGAGAAAGGGAGTAAGTGACTCTGAAAGGAGAACCAGGAGAACTGCTAGAAGCTACGCTGCTTACCATTGGGCTGGGCGGACCTAACCGGGAAGGAGTAGCGCCGAGGGAACTCTGTGATACTACTCTGCTGATGATAGGCGGCTAGTGGCTGAGGGCGGCAGATGTTACTGGCGAGGGATCCTGAGCGAGCCTCGTCGGCAATGGTGACAGATGGATTGACCAGAGTGAGAGCAGAACCAGCAGAATCCGGGAGAGGGGATCTCAGGCCTCACTGGGTAACATCCAGGAAGTATGAGGGGAGCGCCAGAGAAAAATCTGAGCAGACGGATTCTGCCGGTCTGTTTCTTCGGACTAGACGTCAAGACAGGTGAGTGCTTCCAAGCACCAAAAATCTGAGACAAAAACAGGGAGAACCAAAATTAGTCAAAGTCAAAAGAGCGAAAAAACTCACAAGCTGGTTTCCAAGAGTTGGGACAGAGGCCACGTCGTACCACGACTGGTTAAGGCTCTGGCATCTTCCCTCTGTCAGCGCTCTGCTTAAAAAGCCAGAGGAAGCCGCCTGCAACGAGCTGCAGGTGTGGGCCACGCCTCCTCAGCCAACTAGACACACCTGAGGAGTAGAGTTAGAGCAGAGCAGCACAGAGAACCCTGACATAAAGAAAACTATAAAACTTGTTTCAATCATAAGGATTAGATTTGTGTGAACATCAACTTGCTTCATATTTGATATTGTAGAAAAGGAAATTCTGATGTTAGAAAGAATACCGTAGGAGATGAGCACTTCTGTTGAAATAAATCTACGTAGTCCAGCAACTCTTGACCTGAATTATAAATATTTCAGATAAAGATTTCCGCTCCAAAGAACACTAAGCTATGGTAGACTTGACATGTCAGATTAGAGTTCTGGGATTTTAATATTATTAATGAAAGGTGGTTATCTAAAGTGGGCTGGTCTGCGGCGTGAAACTCCAGGGGTAAAAATGAGTCCCACTCCACCCTGGTGGTCACTTCCACGGCCCTGGTGGAAGCAGGCTGTAGCGGCCCCTTGGTTCCCAGCATGCTCCTCTGCTCCCCCACATGGAGGACCTCTGCTGGCTGCAGGCTCACTCTCCTTTGCTGTCCCCTCGGCTTGTGCTGGGATGGAGCCAAGCCAGCCTATCACATGTGATTGGGGATCCTCTCCAGCCTTTGCACTGGCCATCGCTGACACAGCAGGAAGAGCGCTGACCTCTGACCCTGAAGAGAGAATCACAAAGAAACTCCTCAGAAATGCACGCATTACATTACAGATATCAACATGTTCTAATTTAATATCAACACAATAAGCAGATTGACAAGTGGGACGTGAAAAATCATCAGATGTGTCTCTGAATTTGTGGTGGAAATGACCCGGTTTGGGACCAGTTTCAGCTGTACGACCGATGGACTCAGCATGTTTTGTGGAAAACAGTTTTACATAGAAAATAATCTGCTTGCTTCAGTATAAATTAGTATAGTTAGAAAATGAGGACGGCTGTTATAGTGCAACATTTATTTCTTATGTCTGAACATAGGTTCTCTAATCTAATTAGATTATGTGAAAATGTAATTGTTCTTCATCTGTTCTATTTATCCTTCTGTTGCAGACGGATAAATTTCATTTTTTACTCCATTAAATCAACATTTTTGCATGTTTTTCTGTGCTGATCATCTGTGTTCTGACTGTCCAGAAACAAACAATGAAGTGAAATTTTCTGCAGCAAAGTGTTTATCAGTTCAAAACAGGAAAGGACAGAACTGGGTTCATGGATTTAGGAAGTGCTGCGTTAAAATGGCTCCTGAAGGTTCAGATTTAGGAATCATTTTCATTTGCTGCTTCCCTTAAACTTCAGCAGATTATAACACAAAGTCAAGAACAGTGTGATGAGTTACTTTAAAGATGACCTCATTTGCTTCCTTTAAACATCTAAGATAGGATTGCACAAAATCAATTTTAGATAGTGAGATTTCACTCCCCTAGTTTAATGTTATTTTAAACTCTTTTTAGAATGAGCTGTTTTTTTATTTTATGCAAATAATGTTAATGTTGCCCTCAGAGAAGCTTGCATACCTATACTTAAACATAGATTATTCTATTACTGTTATCCCCACTAGGAATATTTAAATTTACTGAATCTTGTGCTTTAATTGCTGCATGTTTAAGGTTTGCAGCAAAAACATTTCGTTTGTCCTGCGAAAAAAAAACAACATTTACAACACAGTCTGTTGTTCTCCACTGAGCAGTCGAGCCATTAGTGCATCTTTATATTCAGTGGAGAAAATGCTTTTACTTGTGGGGTTTAAAATAAAACATAGAGCCTCAACCTGGAGCTTTGCTGGACTCTCATCCTTTGTCCTGTTATCAGTATCAATATTTCACTTAAGAACTGTATAAATAAAATGGTGTTTATGTATCACTTTGAGTAAAACTGTGTCCATGTTTAGCTTACAAAATATATTTCACATGTATTATTCAGAAAGAAAAACCTGTGAACTGATTAATGGTACATTTGGGATTGATTTCAATGATTTCTTTCTTCTTAATTCTGCATCTTTAAACAACCCAGAGCTGCATGTTTACAATCAGCACAGCAAATAGGAAAAATGGAGGCTGACTTTCACACTCACTTCTATGTCCTACTGGCACCAGTAGATTTGGTAGAATTTCCTGGTTTATGAAACTATTTTTTTCTGTCTACAAGCAGAATTGGACCTGCTGCTGGATGAGAAGCAATGTGCTGATCTCAAGGACCTTTTAAGGTTTTTAGCTACATTAGAAATAAATGCTTTGCTTTTTTACTGAACTAAGCACCATGGAGCTAAAGTGAACAAACTTTATGGCCCCAGTTTATTTCTAAAAGATGGAGAAGTTAATTTTCACATCATGATGAAAATCCATGTGGAAGCTCCCAGAGAGGGTTCCTACTGGTTTCTATCATAGGCAGAACTTTTAGATTTACCTGTAGCTCAGGTGAAAATCCTTCTGCTTCTGCTACAGGAACTTCAGTGCCATCTTGGAATCCATCGACAAGAAGCTTACCAGCTTTGACGCGCGTCTCGCCTTGGTAGAGGTTCTACATAAGCAGTTTCAGTCTCTGAGAGAATCGGTGGAGTTTAGCCAAGCCCAGCTAACAGCTATGGCCGCCGAGAATGACGCGCTGAGGGGGAAGGTTACGGAGCTGACCGAAGGGTTTATCCAGCTTTCCGGCGAAAATAAGAAAATGAAGGAATCCATTCTGGACATACAGTCGCGAAGTATGAGAGATAATCTCGTCTTTGCAGGCATCCAGGAGCAGCAGGGAGAGATAGCAGAAGAAACGGTCCGGAACTTTCTCCAGCAGAAGCTAAAAATCCCGGCGGATCAGGTAAAAAACATCACTTTTCATCAAGTCCACCGGCTCGGAGGTAAGAAACCCGACAAAACCCGTCCTCGTCCGATTGTAGCAAAATTTGAGCATTATAAACAAAAAGAATTTGTTAGAAGTTGCGGCAGGGAACTGAGAGGGATAGACTTTAGTGTTAATTATCAGTTTCCTAAGGAAATCCTAGATCGCAGGCGAGTGCTGTTCCCAATCAGGAAGAAATACATGATGGACGGCGTTAAAGCCACCATATCGGTTGACAGACTTTATATTAATGGACAGTTGTTCAGGGATCAGAAGATCACCCCTTGGCTTTATTAGTTACACCACAGGTGGACTTAAAGCATGTTTCAATGACTAAAAATAAATAAATCAAATAAATAAATAAAAACGACGCACAGATCGGTACACGGTGATAAATGAAATACACGCACAGCTCAAGAGCACGTTGGTATGGTTAGTGTTCACGGTTGGGTACAGAAGGCACGGGCTATGGTTTATCCCTTTTCACACTCTCTTACTCTTTGCACTTTTTTATTTTTTTGTGTATTTCTATCTTATTTGTCTGCTTCTTTCCTGATCATCAGTCAATCACAAGCACATCATATGATGCTACCTGGGTCTATGTATGACTATTTTCTCAAGGGCATGCACCTTCTAACTTCTCACTCACATCTATGGCGAATGTAAAGTTTGTGACATGGAATGTGCATGGGGCTGGCACCAGAGAGAAAAAAATGAAGATCATTAACCAGCTTACTAGATTAAAGGCAGATGTTGTATTATTGCAAGAAACCCACAAATCAGCTACAAATGCAAGTGAGCTTAACTCACCTGAGTTCCCTAATGTGTTTGCGGCCTGCTATAACTCTAGACAGAGAGGTGTAGCAATCTTAATCCACAAAAACGTTAGTTTTAAAATATTAGATAAAACTATAGATCCTGAAGGTAGATATATAATAATTAAAATAGCTATCCATAACCAGAAGTTATGTATTGTCAGTATATATAGTCCAAATGTTGACGACCCCTCTTTTTTCCACCAATTCTTCCTTGCACTTTCAAAACACGGGGATTGTTCGCTAATTATAGGAGGTGACTTCAACTTTGGTTTAAATAACGATATAGACAGGTTGAATAAAACAGGAGCTCAGCGTAGTGTAAACAGTAAGTAAGTGTAGTCAAACAATACATGAGTGATTTTGGTCTTTGCGATGCATGGCGTTCTCTTCATCCTAATAGTAAAGAATACACTTTTTTCTCAAATGTTCACCATTCGTACTCTCGTCTGGACTACTTTCTAATAAGTAGCTCACTGCTGTCGGTTGTTTCAGAGACGGTAATTCATCCTATTGCTATCAGTGATCACGCTCCTGTTACTCTCACCTTAATTAATAAAAAAAATAACCACACAAAACAAAAGCTGGAGATTTAATACATCACTGCTTAAAGATGAAGAATTTATAAAATTCATTAAAGAACAGTGGGCCTCATACTTAGAATACAATGATCAACCAGGTACATCGGCATTGATATTGTGGGAAGCTGGAAAAGCAGTGATGAGAGGTAAAATAATTTCTTTCTCATCTCATAAAAAGAAAAAAGAAAACAAAAAGATTCAGGAATTAGAAGAAAAACTTAAGTTACTAGAATCCTCTCAAGAAGAAGGAAAGTTAGGTAAAATCCGTGAAGTAAAATTAGAACTAAACCACTATATTGAAAAGCAAAATAGATTTCTAATACAAAGACTCCGAATAGAAAATTTTGAACATGGCAATAAGTCAGGAAGCTCTCTAGCTAATGAGCTTAAAATAAATAAGGAGAAAACTACTATATTTGCAGTTACAGATTCAACTGGTAATACAGTAAGTGAACCAGAGTGTATAAATAATACCTTCCGCGATTTCTACAAATCTTTATACACACCACAGATAAATCCATCAGAGAAGGATATTAAGCAATTTCTGGATAAAATTACACTTCCTAAATTATCAGATAGCCAAAGAATGACACTGGATTCCCCGCTGACAACAGTTGAAGTTCAGGAAGTTTTAACAAGCATGCCTAATAAAAAGGCTCCAGGTCCAGATGGTTTCCCTACTGAGTTTTATAAAGAGTTCTGGAATATTCTGGCACCAACGTTCCACAGAATGTTGCAGGAAATACAGGAAAAAGGCAGATTTCCAGCTAATATGAACTCTGCCACCATCAGCCTTCTGCTCAAGCCAGACAAAGATCCTGTGTTGCCCACTAGTTATCGTCCCATATCCTTAATTAATGTGGATATTAAGATAATCTGTAAAGCTTTTGCAAAAAGATTAGACAAAGTAACTCCTCTCATAATACATCCAGATCAAACTGGTTTCATCAGAGGAAGGCAGTCATCCACAAATACGCGCCGATTACTTAATTTAATTGATTATTCCTACAGTAAAAACATTAAAACCAATATATTGTCTTTAGACGCAGAAAAAGCTTTTGATAGAGTAAATTGGAAATTTTTATTCGCTATTCTTCATAAATTCGGTTTTGGCGATTTATTTATAAATTGGTTAAAAATTCTATACAATTCTCCAACAGCCTGTGTCAGGACAAATAATCAAATATCTTCCAGTTTTTGTCTACAGAGGGGCACCAGGCAAGGATGCCCTCTTTCTCCATTACTTTTTGCCATCTTTATAGAACCTCTAGCAGCAACAATCAGACAAACAAAAGCTGTAAAAGGTATAAAATGCATGAAAATAGAGCATAAGATTAGTCTGTACGCGGATGATGTATTACTTTATCTCCAGCATTCAAATAATTCTCTTTTACAAGTAATTAGAATACTAGAATCTTTCTCTAAAGTCTCAGATTACTCGTTAAACTGGTCTAAATCTACGGTACTGTCAATTAATTGCTCTCTCGAAAACTCCCTAGATTTACAAATGCAATCAGGAAATATTAAATATTTAGGTATTACTGTGTCGAATAAATTAACGGATTTAATTAAACTTAACCATGCCCCACTTTTAAACAGGATAGAAGAGGACCTTGAAAGATGGAAATCGCTTCCAATCACACTTATGGGTAGGGTAGCTTCAATAAAAATGATGGTCCTACCTAGAATTAATTATTTATTTTCAATGGTCCCCAATAAACCATCATCTGACTGGTTTAAATCTCTAGACTCTGCCATTTCTAAATTTCTTTGGAAAGGTAAACCCCCATGTTGAGATTAATGTTTATACTTCATTAATCGATTTATCTTGTTATGATGTAGTAATGTAAGCTTCTGACATAATCATATTACTCACATGATAGCTTATTCATGTCCC
This sequence comes from Fundulus diaphanus, assembly GCA_037039145.1. Lineage (NCBI taxonomy): Eukaryota > Metazoa > Chordata > Actinopteri > Cyprinodontiformes > Fundulidae > Fundulus > Fundulus diaphanus. The sequence continues at coordinate 4,481,019 of CM073128.1, forward strand.
TGTGAAGAAACATAAGAGACTCTGTTTCTTCCCTTCCTGAAACAAGAAGACTCAGCTACAAGATTATGTGCTGACTGAACGTGATTACTCAGCTGTGTATCTTTGTTGACAACTCAGGCTGTAAACTATCTGTTCCCCACCCCTCAGTACAGCCTCAGTCATTGTAACTAGGGACACGCCCCTTTCTTAATAAAATCGAGGAGAACGCTGAGACCGACAGAGTGGGCAGGAGATTGTAACTGTGCGGTCTTCTTCCTACTCTCCTCGAGAACGAAACCAAACTAATTGCCTTTGTGTCTTTCTTTCCCTGTTTATATGATGTTCTAGGTGTTTAGACCTGACATTAACTTGGTCCTTCCGATGTCTTCCTTGGAATGCTGGTCTGGCCGGATCCATCGTCGGTAGAGGCCTCTAAGGCGGTGGTAGGTTTCAGAAGGAGTTTCACCAACAGGCATACTTGTTGCTCTGAACTTCTGTCTGTATGTCTCAGGTGAAATGTCAAACTTTGTTAACAAAGCAGTTTTCAAGTCCTTGTAGCAGTGAGCACGTTCCTCATCCATGGCAGCATAGGCCTCCAGCGCTTTCCCAGAAAGGAGTGGAATGAGACGGCACGCCCATTCACTCTCTGGCCACCTCCACGTCTTGGCAATGCGTTCAAACCGCAGCAGATAGTTTTCCAGGTCTTCTCCTAATTGATAAGGTGGAATCTTTGGATCAGTGGTGTAACTTACTGACTGAAGTTGATGGCTTGGATCACTGTCGTCATCATCACCACCATCATTGTCGCCACTTTGCTCTGCACCAACTCCTGACTGAAGTTGAGGGCGTGGTACCTGCTGTGGTTGCTGCAGAGACATCCTAAGATTTCGTAATTCCTTCAGCAGCCCTGTCTCTCGCTTTTGCTGACCTGCCATAAAGTCCTTCATCAAAGTGAGAAACTCACTGCCAGATGCACTTGATCCACTGGGGCCAGGCTTTGGTTCCCCTTCCTCATCTGATCCATCCGTCGTTGGCATGCTCTCCCATGCTTTGTCATCCACCTGTTCCTCCATCTTTGATTGTGATCGAAGGCCAGTTTTTTGCTTCAACAGATGTGATCCTCTTCTCCGGCTCGCCATAGTCCCACTCCTGACACCATATGTGACGGGGTTCTTCTATGCTTGGTCAAACATAAATGACTGGCCAAGGCCGGAGATCACTTTAGTGAAATTTATTCAGTTTTTTTCTTTCAGGTGAGCCAAAAATGGCAGGTGCAGAATATATACAAGGACATCCAGGCAGGTTAAAAAATAGACAAAAAAAAAAACAGTACCTTCCATGTTACAGTCTTTCACCCTCAGTGTGACTTCTCTGGAGTCTAACCACAGACTGCCTCCATGTGGAGCAGAGCCCTGCTTTTAAAGCCACAGGCTCCGCCCACAGGAAGTTCAAACAAGCAAACAAAAACCAAACAAACAAAAACATCTAAGCAATTACTTCTAACTCAAATTAAAGTATACATAATAATAATAATAATAATAATAAAAAAAACAACTTGCAATCAAAAATACAGTACTCAATTTAACAAAACACTTGTACTTCTGATGACATCACATCATCATGTGACTCCCTCCCAGCACACCACAGTCCAGCAATAAGCCTGCTTGAAAACAGAACCGGGAGAATGTTTGAAACTGAAACAAAGGTTAGAATAAATGCTAACTGAAGCAGGAACACCGTGTGTGCACCCACAATGAACCACATCAGTTTAGCTGCAACAAAAAGTTTAGAGAAGATGTATGTGTCTGTGTGTGCAGGCGTGCTCGCATGCTGATGCAGACTTATAACTACGTCCTGGCTCTGTGACGGCTCCTCCGTCACAGAGCCGGATACCAACATACCTGAAGATACTGGTGGACGCGGGTGAAATCCAGAAAGAGTGTGGCCACAGCAGGACTGAAGAGTCCTTCAGACCCTTTAATGGGACTGGGTTTCATCCCGTCCCCTAGGATTCTGAAGGTTGACGGTGATCCGAGGGATTAAGGCACAAAGGAGGACAGCGGAGTCCTGTAAATTTCGTAAGTAGGGTTTTCATTGAAACAAAAACCTGATTGAAAAAGTAAACAAAATAGAGTGAAACAAGATAGAGCTAGGTTTTCATTAAAAACAAAAAACCTGAGTGAAAAAGATAAAATAGAGTAAAATAAGTTCCTACCAGGGGAGCAGGCCTCCGAAAATGTCTGTAGTCCCGTTAAAGGGTAAAAGTAGGATATTTTACGTCTATAAAAGAGAAAAGACCTGAGGAATTCTAGACCCTGTTCAGGCAAGAAAAAATAGAGCTAAATAATTCCTACCAGGGGAGCAGGCCTCCGAAAATGTCTGTAGTAAAAGTAGGATATTTTTCGTCTATAAAAGAAGTGGAACTAGTTCAGGTAAACAGGCTTTAAAGTGTGACTGAGAGTGTGATTGGGAACAATATAACCGCTAGGTTCTATTTGCTCCATACTAAAACAGCAGGAAAAGTACAATACGACTTTTGTGGATGCAAAGGCAAGAATTTCTCACCTGAAAAGGTTGAAGCAGAAATTACCACAATAGTTTTTAGTATTGTCCTGCTGATAAACAAACCCCAGTGTTTAGAACACCCTAGGTATTAAACACACTGGTCCAAATTGATTCAAAATGGGAAAAAGCTCAAGCAAAATAAGAGAAGGATTAACCAGCAGTGACTGGAAATTTGTACAAAGTAAAGATCCTGGCAAAAATAAACATTTAAATAGGTGGATTGAGAAATATGGATTTGAGGGACGCCTCAATTCCCAAAACATTGCAGAATTAAAAGACAAAATAACAAAGAAGTGCAAAAATGATTAACACAAAATGGCAAAGGAAGGATGGCAGGATTTAGGATGGTGGGAAAAAGTAGCAAAATCCAGAGTAAAAGGGCAAAGAAATAAGAAAAAGGAGGATGAAACAGGGCCCGTAGACCAAGGTCATGTTAAAATAAAAATAGGAAGAACCAAACAAAAAACAGATGAAAGTTTTGATGAACACCGAGTAAGGATGACCGCTGTGTTCAAAATACATTCAGGTCTGAATGAGGAACAAAACGCCCAAAGTCCCTATCAGCAGCAGTTAAAGAACGCTCTGCATGCAGGCTCAAATAACGCAATACAACAGTGGGTAAATCGACATTACATAGACATGGCGTCTGGTAAACCAGAAGAGTACATTAATCATGCACTCCATGCAGAAAAAGTAATCAAAGATAAAGAACGACAAAAAACCAAAACAAAATCAGACACCTTCCTCTCAGAAGAAGAAGAGTTTTATCAAGGCCATAGAGGCCAGCCCGATAACAGACGCAGGGGCAGAGGCAGAGGCCGAGGGGGTAGAGGGTAAGTCCACAGTGGCCCTTACTTATCAGATAAATGTTGGCAGTGTGGACAGGTTGGACACATCAAAAGAGATTGCCCTGATCTAAAACAAGGGAGAAATCATTTAGCATGACTAACCGATGAAGAGAAAAATACAAAAGAACCCCCAGAGGAAGAAGTAATGCTAAATCTGTATGAACTATTTTTGATGGGGGGAATTGTATCAATTAGGATTAGCCTGGTGCCCACAGCAAATGGAAGCCTTGTGGTAAAAAGACAACATGAAGATGTACTTGTGCAAAGGGGTTCAGGAAACCCTCACTACTACTATACTCTGGACGTCCCAAACACACTTCCACATAAGTCAGCCTCAGCCCTGAAACAGGAAGGGAGACAATCTATAAGCAAAAACACAAGATGAAATGACAGAAACAAATCTGCATGTTACTCTCTGGTACAAAAACAGCCCAGGATCGGACCCAGATTATGAAAAACAAGTTTAAAAGTGTACACCGGCAACAATAACAGTGGATTACCTCTACTCGGATGCTCACAGCACCACGGTAGCAGGAATAATCTTGCAAAAAACAAAACAAAAACAAAACAAAACTAAGAGGTTTAACAGAATGCATTTCCCCTCACATGTCGTTTTTTTTTTAAAGAAAAAAACGACAAAACAAAACAAACAAACCCAGTGTTAAAGTGTTAAAAGATCTACCACCTTCCCTCTGGCCCCAGGGTCCCACTGACGTAGGACTGGTTAAAGGAGCAGTACCAGTGCAAATAACACCCAAATCTGACTACAGACCCTGTGTCAGACAATATCCTTTAAAGCCTGATGCACAACAAGGAATTGAGCCAGTGATTAAAGATCTCATTACAGCAGGAGTAATTGTTAAATGTGGTGACTCACCATGCAACACTCCAATTTTTCCAGCGAAGAAAAAGGCCCCATCAGTTGGATGGAGGATGGTCCAGGACCTACAGGCAGTTAACAACGCAGTAGTGCAAAGAGCACCATGCGTATCAGATCCTTACACTCTTCTCAATACTTTAAGACCAGATTCAACATACTACACTGTTGTAGACATCAGCAATGCATTCTTTTCTGTGCCAGTGGACAAAACGAGTCAGTTCTGGTTTACACTTACCTTTAAAGGTCAAAGATATACTTACACCAGGCTACCCCAAGGTTACTGTGAAAGTCCAACTACCTATTCACAAGTAATGTCCGCAAGTATGGAAAAATATAACCCTCCTGGAGGGAGTCAAATTCTGCTGTACATGGATGACGTGCTTTTAGCATCTCCAGATAAGCAGACCTGTGAAACAGATACAAAAGCCCTATTAGATCATCTAGCCAGCCTAGGCCATATAATCAGCAAAAACAAACTTCAACTATGTAGAACAATGGTGAAGTATTTAGGTCATAACCTGAATGCACAAGGCAGAACCATCTTAGAGGAAAGGAAGACAGCTGTACTACAAGCACCAAAACCTGTAACAAAGCACAAATGATGTCCCTTTTAGGCCTCACAAACTACTGCAGAAAGAAGAACCCGGAAATAGCAGGGCCTCTACAAAAACTAATGTATAAACAAGAATTGAAAATGTCAACACAATTAAACCGGACGGCAGAAGCAGAAAAAGCCTTTTGTGATCTAAAACAGGCCTTAGTTTCCAGCACCGCTCTAGCGTTGCCGGATTACAATAAACAGTTTATTCAAATGGTAGACTGCAAAGGCTGTTACATGACCTCTGTTTTAGTACAGCAGCACGGTGCAAAAAATGAAGCCAATTGCTTACTTTTCATCTAAACTAGATAGTGTGGCCTGTAATCGCGGCCGGCAGCAAACATGACTGTCAACAAATAGCTGAACAGTTGACTAAATCCAGACCAGATCTAAAAGATCAACCCTTGACCGAGGGACAAACTCTTTTCATAGATGGCTCATCAAGAAAAGACAACTATGTTAAAACACAGACAGGTTATGCTGTTGTTACAGCAACAAAAGTCTTAAAAGCAGAAAAACTGCCATCAAATACTCTGCAAAACCTGCAGAACTGGTAGCCCTCACAGAGGCTTCAAATTAATGAAAGGAAAACGAACGACTATTTACACAGTCAGTCAGTATGCATTTTCAACAGTTCACACTGTGAACTGAGGCAAGTTTCCATCTCCCAGCTACCCATTTCAAATAATTCACATGGACTTCATTGAATTAAATCAGAGTGAAGAGAAAAATTATTGTCTAGTGATAATAGATGCTTTTCTAAATGGAAAGGCAGTAACAGTAGCATAAGCTTTGTGCAAAGACATTGTACCTAGATATGATATATATATATATATATAAATATATATATATATATATAATAATAATCTACACTGACAATAGTGTTAAGGTTAGTTTTGTACGGACTCAAATGCAGACTCAGACTCAGGATGTAAAAATAAATAATAATTTATTTTAACATAAGGCGCTTCCAAAAAGGGAAGGAAAACAAAGGGATGCAAGACTCTCCAGTTTACTTGCATGTATCTTCGGCTGTGGGTTTGGCTGGCTGTTTGGCTGGCTGGCTGTTTGGCTGGCTGGCTGTTTGGCTGGCTGGCTGGCTGTCTGGCAGGCAGAGTGATCTGAGCAGAATCCAACTTCTCCAAACGAAATCAAGAAGAACAAACTGGCGCTTGCTGTCTGGTTTCAGGGGGTTAAATACTGTCAGGTTGATTTCAGGATTGCCAGCAGCTGCACCACAAAACCAGGAAGGAACCACCACTATGCCACGCCCACTTGCACTGCATAAGATCACAACAGAACCCCCCCCTCAACGGGCGCCTCCTGGCGTCCAGCCAGGGCGATCAGGATGGAGCCGGTAGAAGTCCTCCAGGACGGACTGGTCCAGAATGAAGGAGCGGGGTATCCACGACCGCTCCTCAGGACCATAACCCTCCCAGTCAACGAGATACTGGAACCCACGTCCACGCCGGCGTACCTCCATAATCCTCTTCACAGTGAAAACCGGGCCGCCATCGATGATACGGGGGGGTGGAGGGGGGTCGGCCGGAGGGCTTAAGGGAGAATTTGAGACAGGCTTTAGCAGAGACACGTGAAACACAGGATGCACTTTCAAAGCTGCAGGCAACTTTAGACGAACAGCTGATGAATTGATGACCTTCTCCACTACGTATGGTCCAACGTAACGAGACGACAGTTTACGGGACTCGACTTGAAGGGGTAAGTCCCGTGACGATAACCAAACCTTCATACCAGGTGTGTAAAGAGGAGCAGGAATCCTTCGCCTGTTTGCACCCACTCTCATGCGATCACCTGCCTTCATTAGCGATGAACGAGTCTCCTTCCAGATCTCCCGACATCGGGAGATGTTGGCCTGGACCGAGGGAACCGCCACTTCCATCTCCTGTTCCGGAAATAGTGGCGGCTGATAGCCAAACATCACAAGAAACGGGGATCTTCCCGTTGCAGAACTGGGGAGAGAGTTGCAGGCATATTCAACCCATGGCAGGTAAGATGACCAATCCAGAGGGTTTTTTGCCGACACACAGCGTAACGCTGCTTCCAAGCTTTGGTTAGCTCTTTCCGTCTGGCCGTTACTCTGGGGATGGTAACCAGACGTCAGACTAACAGTAGCACCCACTGAGTGACAAAAAGCTTTCCAAACCATGGATGAGAACTGGGGTCCGCGATCTGACACGATGTCCACCGGTAATCCATGAATACGGAAGACATGCTGCACCATTAGATCAGCGGTCTCCGTAGCCGAAGGCAGCTTCTCGAGGGCGACAAAGTGAACTGCTTTAGAAAAACGATCGACAATTGTTAAAACGACAGTTTTACCTGCCGAGCATGGAAGTCCAGTCACAAAGTCCAACGCGATGTGGGACCAAGGCCTGCTGGGGACCATGAGGGGGCGCAGAAGACCTGTGGTCGGGCGATGTGATGCCTTGCCCCTGGCGCACACTGAACAGGCCGAAACGTAGGTCTTGGTGTCAGATGATATGGAAGGCCACCAGAAGCGTTGACGGATGAATGACAGAGTTCTCGAGAATCCAGGATGGCAGGTAAGTTTAGAGTCATGACCCCACTGCAGGACTCGGGAACGTAAATCCAATGGAACGAACAGACAACCCTCCGGAACTCCATCAGGAACAGTCTGGTCGGCAAGAGCAGCCTTAACTGCAGTTTCCACATCCCATGTGGCAGCACCAATAATACATGATGTAGGAAGAACAGTGCCAACTCCAGTAGCAACCTCCTCCGACTGGAACTGACGGGACAGCGAGTCAGGTTTAGTATTCTTTGATCCAGGTCTGTAAGTAAGCGTAAAGTTAAATCTTCCCAAAAACAGAGACCACCTAGCCTGACGAGAGTTAAGTCTCTTAGCGGTTCTCAGGTAAGACAGATTCTTATGGTCGGTGAACACAACAAAAGGCTCCACAGTACCTTCCAGCCAGTGCCTCCATTCTTGAAGTGCCATTACCACAGCCAAAAGTTCTCGGTCCCCTACATCATAATTTCTTTCCGCGGTAGTGAGCCGCCTGGAAAAAAAGGCACATGGACGTAATTTACCTTCTCCAGATGTCCGTTGAGAGAGTACAGCCCCCACACCAGAATCTGACGCATCAACCTCCACCACAAATGGAGTCTCGGGATCTGGATGCGCCAAAACGGGTGCTGAGGAGAACAGAGTCTTCAGTTTAGCGAATGCCTCATCCGCCTGTGGACTCCAAGTGAAAGACTTGACAGGTGAAGTGAGAGTAGTCAGAGGTGCAGCCACCTTACTGTAGTCTCGAATGAATCGACGATAGAAATTTGCAAACCCTAGAAAACGTTGGAGCTGTTTTCTGGAGTTAGGAACAGGCCACTCAGTCACCGCTTGGATTTTGCTTTCATCAGGTTTTAGCTCTCCCTTCTGGATAACATAACCCAGGAATTTAATGGATGACGTGTGAAACTCACATTTCTCAGCTTTCACATATAGTTTGTTCTCCAAAAGTCTCTGAAGAACCATCCGAACGTGTCTCACATGTTCCTCCATGTTGCGTGAGAAAATCAGGATGTCGTCCAAGTAGACAAAGATAAACTGGTTAAGCATATCTCTCAAAACGTCGTTCACTAGTGCCTGAAAAACAGCAGGAGCATTAGTCAATCCAAACGGCATCACTAAATATTCAAAGTGCCCTAGGGGAGTGTTAAATGCAGTTTTCCATTCGTCACCAGCCTTGATACGCACAAGGTGATATGCATTACGCAGGTCGAGCTTACTGAAGACTGTGGCCTCGCATATAGGTTCCACAACTGAATCCATCAGGGGCAGAGAATATTTGTTCTTCACAGTGATATTGTTGAGGCCTCGGTAATCAATACAGGGTCTTAGGCTAGAGTCTTTCTTCTTAACAAAAAAGAATCCTGCTCCAACAGGGGCTGATGAACGGCGTATAAGACCAGCCGCTAGGGACTCGGATAAATATTTCTCCATAGCCTCACGTTCAGGACGAGAAAGGTTAAACAACCTACTTGATGGTAAAGGGGCTCCAGACAGTAATTCAATGGAGCAGTCATAAGGCCGATGAGGAGGAAGAGAGAGAGCCTTGGCCTTACTGAATGCCTCACTCAGGTCGTGGTACTCTGGAGGAATAGCGGAGAGATCAGGTGGTTTATGTGGTGTTCTTGGGACAGAATTGGTGGGTGAAATAGCTGAGCGTAGACAATGGAAGAGACAGAACGGGCTCCAGCTAGCGACAGTACACAAAGACCAGTCAATGTGTGGATTATGAATCTTCAACCAGGTGTGACCGAGAACTATGGGAACATTGGGTGAGGAAATAACCAGGAATTGAATTTCCTCTCTATGGTTGCCAGACAGTAGCAGGGTAAGAGGTGTAGTAATCCGTGTGATGCGAGCCAAGTGCCGTCCATCCAGGGCATTGACCTCACGAGGGTCCTTTATTTCCTCCGTCTGCAGATTGGCAGTCTCAACCAGTCTCTCATCAATAAAATTATCATCTGCTCCAGAGTCCACTAAGGCTCGCAGATTGATGGGACCTTCAGACCTGATGAGTGTGGCATCCAATTCCATCCGGTCAAAATTGGAGGATTTATTGATAGCATGACTCACCCATAATCCTCCCTTTATTGATGAGTCTGCTCGTTTAACGCTGGGCAATTGTTGCGTAGATGTCCCGCTTCGCCACAGTAGAGACATAGTTTATCTCGAAAGCGTCGACTTCTTTCCGCCATGGTCAACTTGGTTCTTCCCAGCTGCATGGGTTCACTGGTATCCTGGGGAGACCAATGGTTAAGGGATGCCACCTGGTGGTTATATGTATCTGATGACTCAATGGATGTCCTGTAAGATGGATTCTCAAGTTTACTGGACCTTCTCTGGCTGGGATTCTCTCTTAACTGTTCCCGCTGAGTGTTGTCAATGTGGATGGCTAACGCGATAATCTCATCCAGGGTCTTTAAATCAGAGCGTAGCACAATTTGGTTTCTGATCTTTGAAACAAGACCTCGAATAAAAGCGGCCTGCAGAGCTAACTCTCCCCATCCGCTCTCAGTTGCTAATATTCGAAAGTCTATGGAATATTCAGCTGCAGATTGATTGCCTTGAGTAAAGGTGAATAGTCTATTTCCTGCCTCGAGACCACGAACAGGATGGTCGAAGGTCTTGCGCATGTTTGAGGTTAATTCTGTGTAGCTGGAACAAACACTTGAATTACGTTCCTTTATTGCCATGGCCCATCTAGCCGCTCTACCGGACAACAAGCTCAATATCAGATTAACCTTGGCTTTATCTGACGCATAGGTGGAAGGCTGTTGTTGGAACACTAGGTCACACTGGAATAGGAAACGGTCACAATTTCCTACATCACCTGAGTATCGTTCTGGCAGCGGAAAAGATGGCTCTCGGGATGGTACCTGATCCACAGGAGCAGCAGCGGAAGTGGTGGTGGAGGATGACGCTCCAGTGGCAGGAGAAGTGGTTGTAGCGGCGTTGAGGTGATTAACCACCTGATCCAATTTCTGGGTTAACTCCTCCATTTGTTGGTTGAGTAACTGCAATGAACGTCTAGATTCCTTAATCTCTTGTTCATGGCTACCAATTAACACGCCCTGGGAGTTTAGTGCCTGACGAAAAAAAGCTGAGTCTGCTGAGTCCATGGTGGCCAGTTTGTTCTGTTAAGGTTAGTTTTGTACGGACTCAAATGCAGACTCAGACTCAGGATGTAAAAATAAATAATAATTTATTTTAACATAAGGCGCTTCCAAAAAGGGAAGGAAAACAAAGGGATGCAAGACTCTCCAGTTTACTTGCATGTATCTTCGGCTGTGGGTTTGGCTGGCTGTTTGGCTGGCTGGCTGTTTGGCTGGCTGGCTGTTTGGCTGGCTGGCTGGCTGTCTGGCAGGCAGAGTGATCTGAGCAGAATCCAACTTCTCCAAACGAAATCAAGAAGAACAAACTGGCGCTTGCTGTCTGGTTTCAGGGGGTTAAATACTGTCAGGTTGATTTCAGGATTGCCAGCAGCTGCACCACAAAACCAGGAAGGAACCACCACTATGCCACGCCCACTTGCACTGCATAAGATCACAACAAATAGCACTCATTTTGTAAACCAAGTGATCAAAAAGATAGGACAGTGCTTTCACATAGACTTAAAGAATTATTGTTCATATCACCCTCAAAGCTATGAGACCTATGAGACATTGTTTGGCAGGCAGTACAGGCTGCCATATTTTAAGAATGAATGAGAACTGAAAGAAGAAACTGAATTAACAGATTATATGAGAAAAATGTCACGGTGCAAAATAAATAAAGGATTCATAGATCACTGGGTGATTATAATTTAACGAACACAGATCCTAAATTTGTAAGGACGCAGAAAATACAACAATAATAATAAGGGATAAATCAAAATGTAAGAAATCACTCAGAGTAATGTCTGCTTAAAGTTTTGGTAACACTTTATTTGAAGGGGTCTAAATAAGACTGACATTACACTGTCATAAACATGACATAACACCTGTTATGAACATAAATGACTCATTATGAATGTTTAGGACTGTTGTCATTAATTGTCATTCGGTGAATTATGACACATTTAAAGCAAAGTTGACATTGTTTAAGATGTCTTTGTTATGACAAGCCCTTAACTTAACAAAACCCCAAGTCAAGCCCATAATTTAACCAAATCCCCAATCAAGCCCTTAATTTAACCTAATCCCAAATCAAGTCCTTAATTTAACCTAATCCCAAATCAAGCCCTAAATTTAACCTAATCCTTAGTCAAGCCCTAAATTTAACCTAATTCCAAATCAAGCCCTTAATTTAACCAAATCCCAAATCAAGCCCTTAATTTACCCTAATCCCAAATCAAGACCTAAATTTAACCTAATCCCAAATCAAGCCCTAAATTTAACCTAATCCCAAATCAAGCCCTTAATTTAACCAAATCAAGGCCTAAATTTAACCTAATCCCAAATCAAGCCCTTAATTTAACCTAATCCCAAATCAAGACCTTAATTTAACCTAATCTCAAATCAAGCCCTTAATTTAACCAAATCCCAAATCACGCCCTTAATTTAACCTAATCCCAAATCAAGACCCTAATTTAACCTAATCCCAAATCAAGCCCTAAATTTAACCTAATCCCAAATCAAACCCTAAATTTAACCTTGTCTCTGTTTATGTCAAGTTGTCATAACAAAGACATTTTAAACAATGTCAACTTTGCTTTAATAGTGTCATAATTTACCGAATGACAATTAATGACAACAGTCCTAAACATTCATAAAGAGTCATTTATGTTCATAACAGGTGTTATGCCATGTTTATGACAGTGTAATGTCAGTCTTATGTAGACCCCTTCAAATAAAGTGTAACCAAAGTTTTTTAAGGGTAAACTAAACACATGAGAACCGAGAACAAGATACTTGTTAAAAGGTTGAATTAGATGAGGTTAGGATTGTATTGGGGAGTATTATCAATTAAACTAATGTTAGATGACTGAAAAAGGTCTAAAGACTCATAAAAAGTCTATCTAGAGCAGTATGGAGCAGTTAAATGATCAGGGGGAGATATTTTTAAAAGAAGACCAATGAATTACTGTTCACAGCATACCACAGTGTCAAGCTGAAACTGATTCACAGAACTACTTCCTGTCTCCGCCCTGGGCTACACCCACTTCCTGAATAGCAACCAATTACGACTTTGTGTGCGCTTGGGGTATGCACACACTTCCTTTTTCTCAAGCTGAGCTTTTCAAAATAAGACAAAAGATACATGGGAATGCTTCTGAGTAACATCACAACAATATTCTGGAAATATACATTGTGGAGCTTTCTTTTACAAATTTAAGGGTTTTCTGTTTCAGGTGTTTAGAAAAATGTGAAGTATTTTAAGGCTGGTTCAGCAAGAAGTTTTTGAAATGTTTTAATACAATTCTTTGTTGAGACTGTTAAAGAGTGTGTTAAATGAGTTGAGATGAACCTTCACACAGTAGCCATGAAACAGAAACTTCACCCAAGTGGGAAGGACCCCTTCAAGTGCTCCTTACCACCCCTACAGCAGTAAAAATAGCAGAAAGGTCCGCCTGGATCCATTTATCTCATTGTAAAAGGTCATTCAAGCTGAAAGCTCCGATAGGGGAAGTACTTATAAGTCCGATAATAGGGTGGACCCAGACATATAGAGTCGGCGAAGCAAAAGAGCATTACGGAACCAAGTAGAGGAATTCAGCTTGAATGACGCATTAAGCCGTATTGCACTAAAGAGGCAAGATGAATACCCTTGAGGGAGTGGTGGCCGAGTGGTTAGAGCACAGAGCTTCGGTCCCAGAGGTTCTGAGTTCAACTCCCGCAAGCTGCCATTCTGGGTCCCTGAGCAAGACCCTTAACCCCCAATTGCTCCCCAGGTGCCACACAGTGGCAGCCCACTGCTCCCCAAGGGGATGGGTTAAGATGCAGAAGTGAATTTCTCCATTGTGAGATCAATAAAGTTAAATTATAATTATTATTTTACTGCTGACTGTGTGCGTTTTCTTCAGTCTGGTAGAAACCACAATAGACTATTTTGACAAATCACCCGAATTATCAACAACCTTCCCGAACCCATGTTTAAAAACAGAACATAGAAGAACAGAAGATCTGTATTTCTGTTATAACAGTACAAGGTTTCAGGCAGTTCTGGTACAAGACATCAGCAAAATAAAGATAGGAGGCCACAGTGGAGATTCCTGGAAAGGGTACGATTGGTACCTGGACAGCACCGGCCTAAAACAGTCAGGACATTATTGGGGAAATGTTTTTGCAACCACTGGCCGATGGCCAGAAAGATCATATGGCCACTCCAATAGAGCTAAAATATGGAAAACAAGAATGACAATGCATCTAGCAGGAAAAGATTTATTTATTTTTTTATTTTTTTATTTTTTTACATTCAATACAACTAGTGAACCACTGCCAGAAAAACCTGAATCCTCTGGTCAATACATAGATCCTCCTTGTCATGTATTAATGCTTTGTATTTGGAGACAACACGAACAGGACCCTTGTGTTCGTTTAGGATTTTGTCCTAATGTAACGGCCTTCAATGTAAACAAAATAAATAACAAAATCTCGGCAGGAGGAACATTCACACGGGGACCCAAAATAGATTCAGAGATGGTACCCTTAATAATAAACAGCCCCCTTACTACCAATGAATGGTTTCAGGTCACAACAGGAGTCTCAGGACAAACAAACAACTGGCTGTTAATGGTAGAGCAAGCTGCTAACATGGCTGGACAAAGCTGCGTAGTGTGCATGGGTCCCAGGCAGTAACTGGTCCAAGTTGTTCCAGCAGTAATGGATGCTAAAAGTTTACTAGAGGTAATGAACAAAACTGTTCCAACTACCAACTGTTCACAATGGACAAAATTTTCCCTTTGGCTACAGCACAAGAACAAAAACTGTTGTTCTTGAATCAGCATTGAATCAGCATCTTGCTGGTGGTGTACTATCTACAAGAATATGGAAATCACATTCATTACAACGTGCAACAACTAGGGAATTGGACACAGAGTGTTTTTGAAGCAGTACATGGACAACTGGCTGCGACTTCACTCATGGCTTTTCAGAATAGAATTGCTCTAGACATGTTACTGGCAGAAAAAAGAGGAGTCTGCGCAATTTTTGGTGAGCGATGTTGTACTCTTAATCCAAACAACACAGCCTCAGACGGCAGTCTCACTGTCGCCCTCGAAGGCCTACGGTCACTGAATGGTAAAATGAAGGAGCATTCCGGCATGGACACGTCCATGTGGGACTCATGGTTGGATGGTTTTGGAGAATACCGCACCCTTATTTCACCAGTGCTTGTGTCCACAGCTGTGTTTGCCGCCATCTTGACCCTTTGTGGGTGCTGGTGCATCCCATTTCTTCGAGGTTTAACGCAGCAGTTAAAAACTACTGCAATAGCTCCTCCGCAGGAACAGTATCCTCTTTTTGCTCCCAGCAACTGTGCAGACAATTGTAACAGAAAACGTTATTTGTCGACCATGTGTGAACTCACAAACCCCTCCAGTGTACGTGATAATGTTGCGGTTACTCCATGATCTAGCAGCCGAAAATCGTCGATGAAGTGGCTCTTTAGTGAAAATTGTAATAGTATTTTTCATCTGACATTATACACCATAAACAGGGGGGAATGTTGAGATTAATGTTTATACTTCATTAATCGATTTATCTTGTTATGATGTAGTAATGTAAGCTTCTGACATAATCATATTACTCACATGATAGATTAATCATGTCCCTGTGAAGAAACAGAAGAGACTCTGTTTCTTCCCTTCCTGAAACAAGAAGACTCAGCTACAAGATTATGTGCTGACTGAACGTGATTACTCAGCTGTGTATCTTTGTTGACAACTCAGGCTGTAAACTATCTGTTCCCCACTCCTCAGTAAAGCCTCAGTCATTGTAACTAGGGACACGCCCCTTTCTTAATAAAATCGAGGAGAACGCTGAGACCGACAGAGTGGGCAGGAGATTGTAACTGTGCGGTCTTCTTCCTACTCTCCTCGAGAACGAAACCAAACTAATTGCCTTTGTGTCTTTCTTTCCCTGTTTATATGATGTTCTAGGTGTTTAGACCTGACACGTACGGAAGTCTTTCTCCATGGCCTCTCCGAACTCTTCCCACGCCCGAGTTTTTGCCTCGGCGACCAGCCAAGCCGCCTGCCGCTTCGACTGCCGGTACACATCAGCTGCTTCCGGAGTCCCACAGGCCAAAAAAGCCCGGTAGGACTTCTTCTTCAGCTTGACGGCTTCCCTCACCGCTGGTGTCCACCAGCAGGTTCGAGGGTTGCCGCCGCAACATGCACTGACAACCTTGCGGCCACAGCTCCGACTGGCCGCCTCAACAATAGAGGCGCGGAACATGGTCCATTCAGACTCAATGTTCCCCGCCTCCCTCGGGACGAGAGTAACACTCTGCTGATCTTTTATTCACTGGTTTGCAAAAAATGCATTTAAAAATGTTTTTAAGATAACTGATGATTTCTTATCAGTAAATTTTTTAATTTTTTCTATTAAAACATGTGAACTGGTGGAGCCGAGCTCGAACATCCAAATTGGTTGGAGAAATCACTTTCTATGGGAGATGTCCCAGATGTGAGTGAAGCTAGGCGGAGCGACATACATCTGGTGGAAGTCAGGTTAAGGTTTTCTGACCTGCTGCCATGATTTTACCTGAATGAGACTTGCCAGCAGGTGGCAGCATGGGACAACCTGGAACAGAGAATCAGAATCAGCTTCATTGGACAAGTTTGTGTCTAGCTAACAACAGACATCAGGAATAAATATATCAACTTTAGAGAAAAAATAAAAAGAACAAATATGCTGCCTGGCTACTCTGGCTGTGAGGAGTTCAGCACAGAAAAACGCACCAAGTACTAATGAGCCATATGACACACTCCCACTGTTACATTAAGGATATAAGTGTATATGTAGAATATGGATCCAGGCTGCAGGGACTCAGCTGAGCAACAGCCAGGAACCACGGATGTTTCTGCAGCATCACAGCCTCCTTTAGCTGCTTTTGTTAGGAACCATCAACACCACGTCCATACAGATGGACCCCAGTTGCATTTTCTTTGCATTTAATTCAACCAGAAACAGTGGATGTGAAATGTGTGCAGATAGTAATAAATAAATAACAGTGATAAAAATCTTAGTGCTATTATGGTTTGCATACTTATACTGTAACATGTTATCAGAATATTCTATTACTGTTATCCCCACTAGGAATATTTAAATACACTGAATCATGTGCTGTAATGTCTTTCCCAAATAGCTGTAATAGCTGCATGTTTAAGGTTTGCAGCAAAAACATAAAAATTAAATAAAAACCTGAAATCAGTTTAAGATTCAGCCTGTTAGTGCTAAACTCACTACAGAGTGGAGTGGTCGACCTTCCCAAGATGGCAGCCGCACAGCACAACTCCGCCAAGAGGCCATAGCGGTCCATGAGGCGTCTACTCTACGTCTATCCCAGACTGCAGAGACCCAGCCGGGTCTGAGGAAGTCTGTCATTCATTCCTGTTTAGTGCTGTCCAAACATGATCAGGTCCCTCAGGAACCATGTTGGTACCGCGGTGAACCGGGCCTTAGAACTCACCAGAATATCACCTGGTCCATTTTTCTCTCTCCCTGTGGCTCTACGCTTCTCCAGGAGTGAATGCTGCTTGTCGGGACTTTGAAGCAATCAACTGGTTCCCTTATATAGGAAAGTTTTGACCAATCTGTATAGTCTGATTGAATTTGACTTTGTAAAGTGCCTTGAGATGACATGTTTCATTAATAGGCGCTATATAAATTGAATTGAATTAAGCTGGATTTTCCAGAGACTAAAAAGTCATTTTTATAAAAAAGAAAGAATAAATGACACAGAACAGACTAAGAGAAAGGAAAAATAGGTTCTCCACGGCCGGTTCAGAGTTCTGCTGTAGCTGCTTACTGCTCTCCTTGGTGCTGATGGCTGATCCAGGACGCTCCAGATGCAGAACCGCTCCAGCCGGCAGGTTATCACAGAGGATGTAGACCTCCCCGAGGAAACAAACCTCACAGTGGGAGAGAGAGGGGGAAAAGGAGGAGGAGCAGAGGTTTCTTTCCACTGTCGCTTCATGCTTGCTCAGTATGAGGGATTGCAGCAAAGCCATGGACAATGCAGACGACTCTCCCTGTAGCTCTACGCTTCTCCAGGAGTGAATGCTGCTTGTCAAGACTTTGATGCAATCAACTGGTTCCCTTATATAGGATTTTTTTTTGACCAACCTGTATAATCTGATTGAATTTGAATTTGTAAAGTGCCTTGAGATGACATGTTTCATGAATTGGCGCTGTATAAATAAAACTGAATTAAATTTTTTTAGGAATTTGACCCCGGATAAGCAGAAGACGATGGATGGATGTATGGGAAAGTATGAAAAAACGTGACATCAATCCCGTCTCCCCAAACAACAGAGCTCTGACTTCACGGAAGAAACTGATTCGTCATCGGTCAGCTCTGCACACCTGATGCCAGGGAAACCGGTTCTGACGGGGATTCCGACACCAGGTCCACTCACGGATACCGGTCCCGGTACCAACTGTCTCTGAATAGCGCAGCGGGTTTCATTTCAGGCACATGACTCTTCTGATGGCGTAAACTGCTGCTTTGAAAAATAAAACACCGCAAACAATGCGCAGTGGAGGATCTATTTCAGCAGCGTTTTAAACAGCAGCCAGCCTCTATCTGCAGGACGGGATGTTTTTACCGGGAACATCAGCGCTGGTTTGCCGCTAAGCCCGAGGTGTCCCCAGGCCAGCTAGAGAGTCTCCAAGGCGTCCTGGGCCTCTTCCCGGGGGGACATGGCCTGGAACACCTCCTGAGGAGGAAGGAGGCCCAGATGACTCCTCTGGAGGTTTCAGGAGTTTGATTTTGAAACGACTGATTAAGAAAAGTGTTTCTTCTGCAGACGCCTTCAGCTCTGCTGAAGTGAGACCTCTAGTTTGAACACAAGCTGAGTTGTTTCATTTTCTACTGAGCCGTTCAGCGATCAAGAGAATAAACACTAATAAACACATCGGCTGAACACAAGAGAGGTATTAAGAGTTTCTTCTGCATTGTTTTTAGATTTTTTAGTCTTTAAAATAACAGCATCTGAACAGAACTTTATATTTAGTTTGATTACAGTTTTCAAATATATCAGATAACCAACACAAATGTTCACATATTTCCCCGTATTGTGGGTCTCCATGTGCACATATTCTATAACTAATCGTGGAGGGCTACAATCAGCAAAAAATGCCAGGGCCATTCTTTTTTCCCCACTCCAGCTCTTTCCTCCAATATAAAACTGTTGTATTCAAAAGCTGAACAGGATTTAGTAAAAGCCTGTTTTCCACCTGTTCTCCGAAAATTATATAAAACTGAAACAAAATCATCACATGATGCACATTAGAAACATCTATTAGGTAATTCAATCTGTCGAAAGGATTAACTTAGTCACCTTAGTCACCTGTCTGAATCCTCTGTGTCTGATCTGAGGGTCCAATAAGCTCCAGAAGAGACAGTAGAACCGCAGCTTTGGAGCGACAGCAGGTTTAAAACCCAAATCTGATCACACCTCTTAGATCCAGAGAAATGACCCGTCACCATTAAAATAAAACCCCAGACGTTACAAATTCAGGGTTCAAAGTAGATGCCTCCCTCAGATCGCTACATATATTAGGCGGTAAGAACAAAGACTTTCTTCATGAAATAAAAATCTCAAAGGAGTGGAGAAGAAGGGGGAAGCTCCCCGATGTCCTCCTGATTCCCTCATTCTTGGAGAAAATGTCCCACCACAACAGGCTCAGTTAGTCAAGAGACTAAAGATGCAATATATTAAAGGGGAAGTCCGGTCAACAAGGAAAAATCAGGGCATCATTAGATCATAACTAAAAGTAATACATTTGTGGTTATTTAATTAATTTAGCGTTAATCAATAAGAAAATAAAAAGCATACATTGTGTCTGGATCACTGTGTATGGGGGCGGCCATTATTGCCCAAATATAGGCAGTAAGGGCGGCCTGACATCACATCCTGAGACGTAGAATCGCGGAGAGCCGAGGGTAGTTCTCCGGGCTTTACAAGCAAACTCAACAGGAGCTGTTGTACACACCTGCAATCAACAACAATTATTTTGGATTTCCAGAGGACTTCACAATTGACATTCGTGAGAGCTATTATTGAAGCAACAATGCTCATGTGCATGGCCGTTGGATGTAACAATACATTGGGTAAAAGTGGAAAAAACATTAGTTTTTTTCACCTTTCCGATTCATCATCCACCATGGGCTGTTTTGTTGGAATACCTACTTGAAGAGGGAGGATTTGCCATCGTGCTTCTGGCCAGAGAGAAAACACGTCGTCTGTAGCCAACATTTGGAAGAAGAATTGATAGGGTTATGATAAATAACCTCTTTATTCTGGAAACAAAACCAGCACAAACACAAATTTAGACTCTTCCATTAGAAAGAGGGCAGAAGAACCAGGAGCATAAGACATGTTCTTTCACAAGCTTGAGTTCGACTGCCCCAGGCTGCCTCTGTCCCCTTGTCTTTATTGTCACACATCACATGGGGTCAGGAGGATTTAATCACAGTCTTGAGTTTACAACATGGGGGAAAACAAAGAAGGGAGCAAGTTTCATTGTGGGTGATGATCAAATCACCAGCTTCATGCGCAGTTGGATAAAGGAGACATTCCTTATCTGGGAAAACCATTTTATCTAAGGTTAAAAACAACAGAACCTTCCTGAAAGCAAACTCTTAAAACAAACCAAATGCCTGTAGCTTGATAAAAATAAAATGATTACATTTACATTTTTCTAACAAGAATGTCTTCAAGATGACATGAGAGCGAGGATTTTAGGTAAGTTTTTCTTTGTTTCTGATGTAGAATTTGCAGTAATATTTGTTTACCGACCAGAGAGGCGGAATGATACGACACACTTAGAAAGTATGCTCACTGCTGTGAAGCCCACTTATTTTATGCGACTTTGGTCTTATTTTTTCTAAAGTCGCTTGTAAATTTCATGAGTTGCGGGTTGCAGGTTTTTTTGGTCTTATTTCTGAAAGTGAAGTCGATTGTTTGGACTCTAAACTAAGTGACGCTGAAATATCCCTCCGCCTCATAACTCACTGCAGCTCATCCTGACAGCAGCAGAGAGTAAACTCAGAAGGAGCCAATCTGCCAGTATTTTCTGCAGTTATGGTTGCAATAACTGATGATAGCTGCTGGAAGTAGATTAGGTGGTGCAGATCAAGATTTTGAGCAGAGATTGGTTCTAAAGATGAGTTTTATACTCATCTTATAACATTGCAGAACCCAACCTATAAACCATACTTTAATGCTTATTTGTTGTCTTTTTATGTCTCTAAAATGTAAAATTAGCATTAATTTAAATTTAAATGCTTAATGCCGTGTCTATCTTTGTTTAAGGGGTTAAAAAAATATTTTGACATGAAAACGGATATTTATTTACAAGGGGACAGATAGGGCATGGGACTTGCTCTACAGCCGATCCCGCAACCTGGCGTCACAAACTGGGATGTGGCAGTACTGTTCTTCAACAAGATGGCAGCCCCCATAAAAGGACCTTCAAATGAAAATTACTCTTAATTAAAACGCTTATCATTTATTGAACAGTATGTAATAATTTTATATTTTAAGTACTTTCAGCAGCTTGAATTCTGATTTTGACCAGACTTCTCCTTTAGATGCAAACATTGTTGACTAAAGGTCTCAGCTCTCTCTCCGTGGGTGGACGCTGTATCGCAGGTCTATGAAAAGTTGCTGCTGTGGGTGTCAGAGAGGACGCAGCTGAGAGAGACTGACAGAAAAACAAAAAAGGACGCTGGGTCGTGTGAGTCAAACTTATATACTGCACTTGAAATTGTTCTGTCCTCATTGGCGCTCCGGCTCTGCCAGTAGAGCAGCTCCTCTGTGCATGAGGTCGCTGGCCTGACTCCCGACTCCCCCTCTTCACTTTTCTTTTTTTTTATCCAGACTGTTTCACCTGAGCAAAGTGAAGGCCAGCGCTTTCCTGTAGCAACGACATCTACACCTCTCCAACCTGTTCACGTTCCTCTGACAGAAGAACTTCGTCTGCATCAATGAGGAACATGTTGGTTGCCTGTACATTGCACACAGGAGATGAAATGGTGGCCTCTATACAAACTGTCGACTGTCTGATCCACAGGAAAGAAGCAGAACAAGATAAAGGATGACAGAGAATTAAGAAAGTGCAGAGTGAGAAAGGGTGAAAGAAAAAGAATAACCGGCGTGCTCTTGAGCTCTGCATACATTTATCACCGTGCTCAGTTCTATTGTAACAAGTGTCACATGCTTTAAATTCACCTGTTGAGCAGCTAATAAAGCCACGGAGTGATCTTCAGATCCCTACAGCTGACCATTAATATAAAGCTTATCTACAGCCACTGTAGCCCTGACACCCTCAGCAATGTATTTCTTCCTAACTTGGAATAAAACTCACTTTTGATCTAGGATTTCCTTTGGAAACTGGTCATTGATGCTGAGATCTGTTCCTCTCAGCTCTCTGCCTCGACTTCTGACCTGCTCTTTTGTTTGTAATGCTCAAAGGGACTGTCCCTTTAAGAGGAGCAGCAGGACGCCGTGCACGCTGCGGCTCTGTGTGCAAATTGATGCGTTTACAGTGTAAAAATAAAAAGCAAGAACAGGAAGAAGTTGTGACGTGGAAATGTTCCATGTGGTTCTGTTGTTGGTGTTTGTTCAGCTTCTGGTTTGGTGCTGCAGGAGTTTAGCTAGAAAATGAAAAACTGGTCTTCAGTCTGTCCAGTCAGCAGTTTGGAAGTAAAGAAGCTGATTTTAGTCCCAGACTGTCAGCGTTGGCTCTTCTTTCATTCTCAACGAGTTTTCAAGGTTTGGAAAGATGGAGCAGAAACATCATTTCATCATTGCTTTGTGTTTTTGCTGCTAATTTATTCAACTAAAGAACAAAAATCTGTCATTTAAAACATGCCAGAAAGAAGATGGAAATGTTTTACTGTAAGTTATGACTTTTTAAAAGTCAGTGTTGATAGAAAAAAACATTTGGTTCATTGAAATATGGAAAATTGATCAGAGGAACAGAGAAAATGAGCAGCAAATGAATCAAATACAGAAGAAGAAAATCTGTTTATTGATAATGTCCAGAGATTGAGAAAAACTGGCCAACATTTCAATGAAATCTGACTCATGAATGAAAGTAAAACACCAAGAGAGAAAGTCAACATGCTGATATTCAGAGTGAAGCTTTGACTGGAAACAGGCAGAAAAACAACATGTGGATCCTGGAATAATCCCAGCTTCCATCTTTAAAGGACTGGAAGAAGTTTCCAAGGAATCATTTAGAAGAGTTTCACAAAGAAACAGATTGAATCCATGAATGTGAAAACGTGTTTCTGAGTGAAAGAGACAGACATGAACAGACTGAACTATCTGTTCAACAGGGAAAGGCTTTCTCTGACAGGAGGAGACTCTTTAGACTCAATCAGCACAGAAACACTGAGGAACCAGAACTGAACCACAAGAAC
This sequence comes from Fundulus diaphanus, assembly GCA_037039145.1. NCBI lineage: Eukaryota > Metazoa > Chordata > Actinopteri > Cyprinodontiformes > Fundulidae > Fundulus > Fundulus diaphanus. The sequence continues at coordinate 4,504,013 of CM073128.1, forward strand.
CCAAAGCCAGGAAGCAGAGGTTCAGTGAATGTGGTGTTGAAGGTGTGGAGGTGGATCAGTGAGTCAGAGGAGACTCTGTAGAAGGACAGAATACCAGCAGAACAATCCACATACACTGCTGCTCTGTTGGAGGAGGAGGAGGAGGAGGAGGAGGAGGAGGAGGAGGAGGAGGAGGAGGAGGAGGAGGAGGAGGAGATAGATGTTCGTTTGTCATCGTGACAGACAGAGTAACCATCATCAAAGCATCTCAGGCTCCAGGACTGATTATTCCATCCAAACAAACAGTCTTTACTCTCTCCTCTCCTCCTGATTCTTCTGTAACTCACTGATATATCAACTACTCCTCTCCACTCGACCTCCCAGTAACAGCGACCAGTCAGACCAGTTCTACACAGCAGCTGAGGAACATCAAATCTGTCTGGGTGATCAGGATATGACTGAAGCTCCTTCATCCATGTCACCTTCCTGTTGTCTTCAGACAGTTTGAGTTTTCTGCTCACTGTGTTTGTGTCGATTGTGAGTTGACAGGAATCTGATGGAGAGAACAAAGACAATCCAGCTGCAGTTATTGATCATTTATTGACACTTTGATGATGACTCCTGAATGAGTGATGGACAGTTTGAAGATGGTTGAATGTGAGCTGCTTTGTTGTCATGAATCAAATGAAAAACACACTTACACTTCCTCAGACCTGGTGTCAACCATCGGACTCCAGCAGGCTCCACCCTGAAAGGAAGAGGGGGGTCAGACCATCAGTCTCTTTCAGCAGCAAACATGGACATTACATGTCTCTCAGACACACATTGTCCTTCACTAAGAAGGGTCCAGTCCAACATTTGGACTTGTGAAAATCCAGAAAAAGAGTTCAACAAGAATCAAAGATCTGATCTCTGAGCTCAGACTCACAAACCAGGGAGAGGCTTCCATCATCACAGACCTCTGTCAAACACCTCCAACCTTTTAGCTCTTCCTCTACCAATCAGCACCACCAGGTGGCGCTGCTCACAATTACAATGAGACCAAGAAGAAGATGAAGATGAATTGGACCCAGTTTGGTCTGAAGAGGACTGGGAGACAATCTGCACTGAAGCTCGTCTGACTACAAATTCAGACACATGTAGGGAGTTTAAGTGGAGAATAATGATGAAGTTCTTCAGAACTCCAAAAATTACAGCAACGATGGACCCAAATAACCCAGTTTATGCTGGAGAACCTGCAAAAACCACATACCAGATCACACCAATGTGTTCTGGTTCTGATATAGTTCTAACTTTTTAATCCGCCGCTCACTGCACCCTTGAAATGTAGGTAGAACAACTAATTGGTTGAATGCAGAACCTCCATCCTACAACTGGTGGTTCTGAATGTCTGGGCCAGGTACCAAATGAAGAGAAGAACCAACTTGACCAGACTTTAAATGTGTGTTCAATAGGCGTTGGGAACCTGCACTAATGTTACTGATGCAATAAAACTAAAGATAATTAGTAACTGGATCATTGTTAGATGGACGATCTGAGACTGTGACAACACTGCTCTGACCCAAGACTGTTTGATGATCTGGTTGTTTTTCTTTTTCTCTTTTCGTTGTTTATAAAATGAAAAACTCAATAAAATGAAGTTTAAAGTATTTTCTATCCTCTGTGTTTCATCATGTGAATCTAACTGGTGAACTTCTCTTTCACAAATATATTCAGAGTTCCCATTGAGCGCCATTAAAGACCCTTGGCCCTTTAAATTTTCTTGTGAGGAGAATATTACAGAAAATTGGGTAATGATCTCTGCCTGCAGAAGAGTCGTCCAATAAATCCCATTTCACAACCAGGTGAAATATTCCTGGACACTAGTGTCAAATCAAGGACTGATCCATTTCCTGGATGAACATCTGTTCTGGTCCATCTTCCCTCATTCAGCAGAATAAAGTATTACCCTCTAAATGTTCTTCTAATATTTTTCAATTTCTATCTTTTCTGTTTCCTCCCCATAGTAATTCATGTGCATTAAAGTCACCACATATTACTGATTATCTCCACCTTTTATCTGCATTAACTGGTTCAGATCTAACATTTAACAAAGATTATAATAGCTAACTATACTTAATTTAACCTCATTTATTATTCTCTCTAGTACTACATATTCTAGATCAGTTCTTCGTCTTATTTCTCTGCATGTTAGATGATCTTTTCTAAATGTTCAAACATCCTCCTCCTGTATCTTCCCTCCTGTCACTAAAACATTTCCACTTATTCATAAAACTAGTTGTACCATTTTATTTAGTCTTTTACACATTTCATCCATCTGTGCTTTCAGAACAAATTTAACACGTTTTCACCTCTCAACACAACCACCTCCTGCCATCTTGGAGGAAAAGTCACCATGAATGATGTAACAGTTTCTCCATAATCACACATTAACTCTGAGCTGCTGGTTTCAGCACCGTACCTGGATCATCTAGTCTGGAGTCAAAGGGAAAGAAGGGAACCAAATCTCAGCAGCTCCAGATTTTGCTCCACAAATGTAATAAAATAAAACTGAATAAAGTTAAGTCCAAAATTATTCTTAACTCAGGCAGATCTAAATTAAAAAAAAGAAGTAGGAAAGAAATGAGGCAGGAAATTTTCAAAATATAATGATGTATATGGAGATAAATATATATTTTATTTACATTTTATTAGAATGGCATGTTGAAAATCCCATTAAAACTCATGTGTTTGGTTGCAAAATATTGGAGCGAACTCTGGCTGAGAACAGTTGAAGTTCCAACTAATATGTTATAACTATTTAGAAACGAGTCCTGTGAGAGAGTGACTTCAGAAAACGCATGAGCTGGTTGGAGGCCAATGAGGTGCTGCCTCTGAAGTGAAGTGCTGCACAGGCTGATGAGGGTCAACTTGCGGGTGACTCCGATGATCCTGTGGCCTAAGCGAACTGCAGTTGTTTTGTAAAGCTGAGATCTACGGTTTAGGCTTTGAGGTGAAAAAAAACTCAGATTAAATTTGAAACAGTAGGCCTGTTCTGATGTATGATCTTTTTTTTTTTTTTTTTTCTCATCTGTATGGGTTCGTTAAAATACGAGCCAAAACTGAATGTGCGCACATATACCATTAAGAGAATTGGGCATCTGCACCATTAGAAAAAGCCACTAGAAGTGAGGTAAAAGAAGGGCTGTTTATGTGTGTGAAGTGTATGTGCTGTGAGTTAAGGGTTCCCTGTCTGATTGACTGCATGTGTGAAGCTGATTTTTGGTCTGGGTTCTTATCAGGGTGATTGAGCGTTGGAGAGGTACTGCGTAGTGAACCTGAGGCTGGTGCGAAAACTTTTGGCAGTTGGGTTGTTTCGTTGAAGGGCTGGTGTGCCTGTCAGTGAGAGAGTGAGGAAACATAGACACTCTAGCCCCCAGAGAGCACACACACACTAACTGTGAGTGGGAGTGAACACACCCGCACACACATTAACGCATTCCTGCAAGTGCAGGACACACAAACATCCCCCAGGGATAGGGAAGGGCAACATTCCCTGCCCTATCCCTTTTAGGGATAGCGTCTCTGTCATTAACCCCTTAGTAACCCTGTTGTAGTCGTTTAGGTTGACTGGATTAGTCGGCGTTTGTGAATTTGTGTGTTAGGCCTACATTGAACTGTTGTTGAGCTGCGCGTGATGAGATGTGTGATGAATTGTTGTGTGAAGATGTTAATGCATGAGATAAGCTGTTAATATTACATGTTTGGCTTTAAGCATTAACAGTTGCTTTTTTTACAATGCAATGTAAACATGCTGTGTGTGAGCAGGCACACACACTTGCACTCAGACAACGACTGACATGTGAGCACACAGCAACTTATAGAAACACAAAACTTTTACTATACTAACCAGTAGAACAATTGCCGGGAAGATTACCTATAACATACAGTCCGGACTGAATTTGAGGTTGGCAAATTGCCTTTAAGATTCTGCATTGGATTATGCTAAATTTGTAGAAACACTGAGTTGTCAGAGGCAAACTTTGATTCTAAACTGTTTAACAGGTTTATATCACTCAATCATCAATTGAGTGATGCTACTATATAAGTTTGATTTGCCTTTATCTTGTTTAATATGTTTGTTTTTCCTTTTTTTCTGTTCTGTTTTTTGAGACTTTGATGCCTCTTTTTACGACATTGTGAATACAATGAACGGGTTTCTAATCCATGCTGGTCAATCAGGTGGTCGGCTGGTGGACGCCTGTGGGGGAGGGGTCCATGCAGCAGTTTTTCACCCTGAATGCATACATAAACACCAGCAACAGGAATTTTTTCAGTTGCATATGGTCAGAATACTGGTCCATGGGAAAACAATGGACGTTTTGTATATTTGTATATAGTTGAGTGTGTATTGACATTTTGTTCTGCATTTATGAAAGTGTGTCACTAATTATTTTTCTTTTTGGTAATCAAAACAAGTATTTTTACCCTTTTATATTCTTCGATTATTCCATATTTACAATATTCCATTTTTCTTATACTTTCCATGTCTAATTTCCCTTTTGATATGTTTCACCTTAAATGAAAAAGGGGGGGATCTGTGGATGTATCGCCAAGTTTGAATCCTGTTTGTATTAATAACTGAACACCCTGTCCAAAGAATGATTAGTTCTGGAATGTTTTAGGTTACCACAACAGAGGTAAAGTAAGGCCAAAGGAACTTTCAATGAACTACTCTTGGCTCCCACTCTGTTCCTGCTTTTACAAACATCTGTTAAACATTTGAGAATAATCAAGGGGTTTGTTATTACAATGTTTAGATAAGAGATCCCAGAAATGAAAGAAAAAACTTACCAAATGTCTTACACACATACCACTGTTTTACACACACATTCAGATTTAAAAGAGGGAGCCCCCACACACACACACACACACACACATGCACACCTTTCCAACTAGGGAGGAAGGACTCTTGGTCTTGAGTGGTCCATGTGCACAGTAAGATATCATGTTCCCATTTACGTCATACTGCATGACTATAAAAGGATGAAAGTTACCCCATATTGTCGGGATTCTGTGAAATGAAGACGGCTGAAGTCTGGAATAAAAAGAATCCCCCTGCTGGTCTCTAACAGAAGGTGCTGTGTCTCGTCCCATCTTTGTCTCTTTTTTAAGGTTCAATCTTCTCCCAAAAAATTAAAACAGTTTTATCTTCTTCCAGTCTTGTGGTTCAGTCACTGATAATGTGAGGATCCAGCAAACAAGACAACTAAAAACGATCAGAATCACCAACTGAAGGGAAAATTTTAGTTTAGTTATCCATATCTGCTGTCAGCTAAAATGAGCTGAAAGATCCAGAACAATAAACCTACTTAACAAATTATTCTGAGTGGACAATAAACACAATTCAGCCGTCTAAAGGATGCACACTGTCAGGAAATACAACATAGACTGCTTTCAAAACTCAGCTTCTAAAGATCCTCACTGCTTTTAGAAACACCACTTTTACATCTCCTCTAACATGACCCAAAACCGGAACCTGGAAACTGCACCACCGTCCTGCCTTCAGAACACCACACATCTAATTAATTTACATATCCTTAAGATTATGATTAGTGATCTTTGTATTTCTGCCCCAATCTTGCACAAAATCAACCGCACAGCTTTCCACTATTTCTGGGGGATCAGACCATCATGCTGTGCCTGCCACGATTTGGATAATCATCTTGAATCTTCCTACTGTGTGACACTGCATTAAACTATTCCTAATGGCTCTTTATAGTTATTTAAATATACTATCATTTATTCTGACTGGAAGTGATAAGAGGGGTCGGAGAGGAATGGAGGAGGAAGGCTTTGATTTATGATCTGGGGTCATAAATCAGTCTGATCAAACTTTGTCATAAAGTAACTCTATACCTTTATTCCTCCATACCTGAGAGTTTCCAGTCTCCAGCGTGGATCCTTCACTCCAGCCGACAGCAGATTCACTCCTGAGTCTCCTGGATGATTGTAGCTCAGGTCCAATTCTTTCAGATGGGAGGGGTTGGAGCTCAGAGCGGAGGCCAGAGAAGCACAGCCTTCGTCTGAGACCAGACAGCCTGACAAGCTGCAGACACACAATTCAACACACAATGTTAACATGAGAAAGTAGTGCTCAGGAAACCAGGGCTTTGAACCGATTTTTTTTTCCCAATCGGTTCGTTCCGAACAGAAACGGAATTATAACGTTTCCGGTTATGAGTTCCACCAATAAATTGACGTTCCCGAACCGGTTAGAACAAAAAACTACTGTTCCCGGAACGGTTAATTTCGTTCCTGTCAGCTGTTTAATGCTATAGAATTATGTCACATGTTTCTCGTCCAGCTTAAACGAATAAAAGAATAGCTAGCCATCTGTGTATTAGGCAAACAGAGGTGTTGGCGCCATTTAGCAGTGTTTCCCACAGGAATTTGTTTAGGCGAGGCGGTGAGTAGTTGGCCAGACAACTGACTGACGGGGGGGGGGGGGGGGGGGTTGCGCGGACGACTCGCGAAGCGGGGGGGCTGTTTGTTCCCTGCCAATCAAGCAACAACAAACAACCACGTTTGTTGTTGAGCTGCTGCTGCTGTCTGTTTTTTTTTTTTCTTTTTTGGAATGTTAGCGAGGCGGTAGCGTGAGTTACCGCCTCGCTAACTCGCAAAGATAGCGCTGCGGGAAACACTGCATTTAGCCAAATGTTCGCTAGTCCATCATTAACGTGGATTTGACAAATATAGCTATTGATATTGTGTTTGGAATGAGCGTTTTACTTAACGATGGATCGTAATTTACCTCTTATTTAAGATGTGTAGCTCTAGTGGAGACACCGCTCTCTCTCCATTCAGTCAGCAAATGTGTGATGTGATGTCACACAGGAAGTGAACCTCAGCCGTCACGTAACGTGCACAGGAAAATAATAACTTTTTTTTTTAGTTAATTAGGCAACGAAAACTTTGAGGAACGAAATAAAACCGGTATTAACCGGTTACCATTATTTTTAAATAAGTGTTCCAGTTCCAGAACATAAAAAATAATAACGTTTCCGGTTTCGTTTCTGTTCCCTGTAAAATACAAAAAGTTCCCGGTTTTCATTTTCGTTCCTTGAACCGGTTCAAAGCCCTGCAGGAAACTGCTGCTCAGCTGGGTTTAATCAATATAAAATATAAATCAAACCATATTTTGTTCTGTAGGTAATAATAAGTAACATTTGTCACATTTAAACAGATGCATCCTGACTAGAGCTCCACTCGGATGGAAATTCTGCAAATTGACACAAACTCTGCAAAGGTTCTGGCTTTAAGCAAACTTCAAACCAGACCTAAAATATCAAAGATAAACTGGCGGTTCCAGTAGAACAATTGTTCTGGTGTTTATATCACTTTAATTTCATTGATGGAGTTAAGAATTGAAGTTGAAATAAAGAATAAAGCAGTGGTTTGGATCAGTAGCGTTAGCAACTTATGGTGAGCACATATTTCATTCTGATTTGCAGAATCAGCAGAATTCCTTTGAGACATCTCCCATCTGAGATCAGATCCAGTCTTACAGTGCGCTCTTTTTCTTTCACTCTTTATTTTACTTTTTCCCATATTTTCCCCACTTACTGCATCTCATTCTCTTTCTGTCTCATCACTAGTTTCCCTGTCACTCTGGGCTCTGGCCTTCATGTGTTTTGAAGTGTGCTGAGTCATCTCTGGCGGGCGCGATGACTAAGAAACTATCTACCACTCATGTTTTGCTTTATTGTGGGAAACTGGGAGATCATTAAAGGGTTTTTCTCAGAAAGAAAGCCGAGCCCAAAAAAGCAACTTCACCTTCAAAAACACTGGGTCCTGGTTGTGGGTGTAGTTAAGCAGTCATGGTGTTGCCTGTGCACCAAAAATCTTTGTTGTTATGGCATTAAGCCCCAAATGTTTTTTGGGGCTCAATGCATCTTTTTAACAGACATCTAAATCTCTTTCTTGAGATCCGGTGCTTATCTCTCGCCTTTTCAGGTTCCAGCTCTGCTTTATCTTCCTCTGTTGATCTCTCCTGCTGCTCACTCCAATTTTTTGTTACTTTTTTGATTGTAAATCTCAATTATTTTATTTCAAACATACATAAATAATGCAGGAGTTGTGTTAAGTGGCTGGGCGACCAGCAGGTCCCCTTACTGGTGGGAGCCCAGGCGGTTGTGATCCTCAGAGCAACAACTTCTCTGCACTGAGGTAACATGGTTTAGGGGAAAATATTTTTTATTATTTAAACATCTAAAAAGTAAAAAACTTAAAGAAACTGAAGTTTGTGTTAAATATCAATGGCTTGATATTATTTCTGATTTATTTTCAGCTCGTCTATTTTTGGTTTTGAATTTTGTTAATGATAAGGTTCATGGAGAATTAAAATTAACATGTGCTGTCTTTCCAGAGAGAGAAAGAGCTGTGTCCACAGGTATTGGACATTTTTTTTCATCCTTTGTTTTGACTGTAGGTATGATTAGGGCTAAAATCCTTTTATGTTGTTGTTAATATTATATAGTCAAAAAATGTGCCAATGTTGAAAAATTGTATGTGTGATAAACCATTGTCATATTATGTATTCAAATTTTAAACAGGATTCTGGGTAATCTTCAGAGCGGTACATCTTATTGTTTAATAGAAAACAATAAAACTTGCATTTTTGGTACATTATGTAGTGTTGGGGGATTCATGTGGACACAAAAGAAAACATTTGAGAACCACTCTTACTATTCATAGCGAATAAAGGTTAAATGAAAGTTGACAAATCTGTTATTGAACTAACATTTCCATCAAGTTTTTAGCAGGTAATGGACAGAAATCTGGTCTCAACAGGATGGAGAACTTTGTACCTGAGAGTTTCCAGTCTGCAGTTTGGACTCTCCAGTCCAGCAGAGAGAAGCTTCACTCCTGAATCCTGCAGGTTGTTGTTACTCAGGTCCAGTTCTCTGAGACTGGAGGACTGGGAGCTGAGAACTGAGGACAGAGCTTCACAGCTTCTCTCTGAGAAATTACAGACACTCAGTCTGAGGAGACAGGGAGAAAAATCTGCTATTAAACAATTCATCAGAAATATTGTTTATTCCTTTATAGTCACAAATGTTCTGCTTGCAAAGATATATGGATCTGTTTGATTTTACATGTCTTTATGTTTACCTTTTTTGTGAACTGCTTTATTATAAAAAAATACTTTTACGTTCGATTTAGGATGCTGAGATGGAGAAAAAGCGAGGAGGTACAGAGAAACTGTGAATTAAAACAACTTGCTTTTCAAACACTTGCTGCCAAATGTGCAAAAATAACAGAAATGTTTGTGGCAGGGCCGTCAACAGCTGCCATGGCTGATGATGACGGTGGCGGTGACATCAGGTCTCAGTGACAGCAACATGTAGCAGAACCTGCGGTAAGCTGGGCTGCTTTCAGAACACAAGGCTGTGTAATGAGCAGGTTAAAGCAACCCAACCAGTTGGTAAATCTGATAAAATGATACAACATCAATTCAGGAATCTTAGATAATGTTCTAAGGCCAAGGTAGTCTGCAGTGTAAATGCAGATGAATTTAAATAACATCCTTAACTTTAATGGAGAAAGAAACATAGAGCGTATATCTGTGGGCTTTGGGTTTCTGTGTTGCTGGTTAGTTTACACTAGTCAAGCTAGTTAAGTTGGTGCAGTGATTTTATTCTGAAATTCACCAGGACTTTATTCTGTCTACCGTCCGACGTTTCCTGTTTAGCTCGTGTAATTCATGAGCTTGATCAGGGGACCTCTGCGGCGTCCGGTCAAACTTTTTTCTTGCAGCTCAGCACGGCCTCGGTAACTGGACCCACAACTGCACACAACCAATGTGAGTTGACACATTGGTTTTTAAATTAATTGGGTTCCTTACGGCGCCGACACTGGATCTGCACTGCATTCAATGTGAGCCCAGGGTTACCCTAACCCTATAAACGTGCCGTTTTTCCAGAGCTGTGTCTGCAGGCAGTAACATCCTTTGTGTTGACTGTAGGTATGATTAGGGTTAAAAACCTTTTATAATGTTGTTATATTATATAGTTAAAAAAGTGTGACATTGTTGAAAAACCATTGTCATATGATGTATTCAGATTTTAAAAGCGATTCTAAGTAATCTTCAGAGCACCACATTTAATGCATCAAAATAGAAAACAATAAAAGTTACATTTTTGGCACATTATGTAGTGTTAGGGAATTCATGTGGGTACAAAAGAAAACATTTGAGAACCACTTACACATAAAGTCTGCACCTAGTTTCTATTCATAGGGAATAAAGGTTAGATAAAAGTTGACAAATCTATTAAAGAACTAACATTTCCATCAAGTTTTTAGCAGGTAATGGACAGAAATCTGGTTTCAACAGGATGAAGAACTTTGTACCTGAGAGTTTCCAGTCTGCAGTTTAGACTCTCCAGTCCAGCAGAGAGAAGCTTCACTCCTGAATCCTGCAGGTTGTTGTTACTCAGGTCCAGTTCTCTGAGACTGGAGGACTGGGAGCTGAGAACTGACGACAGAGCTTCACAGCTTCTCTCTGAGAGGTTACAGCCTCTCAGTCTGAGGAGACAGGGAGAAACATGTGCTATTAAACAATTCATCAGAGATACTGTTTATTTCTTTACAGTCACCAATGTTGTCCTTGAAAAGGTTGATGGATCTGTCTGATTTTACATATCTTTATGTCACCCTTTATTGTGAACTGGTTCATTGTAAATAAACTACCTTTGCGTGCAATTTAGGATGCTGAGATGGAGAAAAAGCGAGGAGGAACTGTGTGAATAAAAACAACTTGCTTTTCAAGGAAGTGGTGGATGCTTCTACCACCACCACCACCAGGTGTTAGTATTGTTTTTTCATAATTTACATTTACTGGTTCCATATTGCACTGTGTGTATATACATTAAGCTCAAGTTATTTTATTTGGACATATATTTACCAATGGGTGCACACTTTACTTAATAACAGTCTGAATGGTTTACTTACACTTGTTCTTTGCTTTGAGGTTCTGCAAAGACAAATCAGCTGGAGGGGGACTCCAGGAACATACCACCACTCCAAAAGACTGAGGGGGGGAGGAATTTTATTTGTTGAAGTTGACCATAGTTATTTCATTATTCACTTATTTGTGCTAAGTTAAAGATGATTTTGCTTTATCTGTTTGTTAGTTTTTGTGTTCATATTTTTGGTTTGTTGTTTCTCTGTTATGTTGTGCCTCCCTCATGTGGAAAGTTTTGGTTATTCCACCCCTATTTAAGAAGCCTCTGTTCTTTGTCTGGAGGTCAGTTTTGTTTGCGTTTTGTTACTGTTTAGTCGACCTCAGTTTAGTAGGGCCCATATTCATTTATTATTTGAATTTTTTTGTATTGAAGTTTGATCATTTGTTAACCATTATTTACATAATAAAATTGAAGTTTTTCTAATTTTGCAACACTCTTTGTCCTTAATTAAGTCTGGTCCCTTACAACGTTCTTGCTGCCAAATGTGCAAAAATAACAGAAATGTTTGTGGCAGGGCCGTCAACAGCTGCCATGGCTGATGATGACGGTGGCGGTGACATAAGGTCTCTCAGTGGCTGCAACATGTAGCAGAACCTGCGGTAATCTGGGCTGTGTTCAGAACACAAGGCTGTGTAATTAAGCAGGTTAAAGCAACCAAACCACTTGGTAAATCTGATAAAACGATGCAGCATCAATACAGGAATCTTAGCTAATGTTCTAAGAACAAAGTAGCCCGTATTGTATATGTAGATGAATTTAGCTAACATGCTTAACTTTGATAGAGACAGAGACACAGAGTCTATATCTACGGCCTTTATGTTTCTGTGTCACTGTTTTGTTTACACTAGTCAAGCTGGTTAAGTTGGTGCAGTGATTTTACTCTGAAATTCACCAGAAATTTATCCTGTCTAGCGTCCGACTTTTCCTGTTTAGCTCAAGGAATTCAGCAGGGGACCGCTGTGGCCTCCGGTCAAACTTCCTTCTTGCCCAGGATTTCATCAACACTGGAGAATCTCCTAATGATATCAAGGGTAATTAATGCTTGGCTATTTCCTGTTTTCACAGTAGAACAGTTGTATAACTCTAACTCTAGGGTCACCTGTGGAGTACCACAGGGTTCAGTCTTTGGACCAATTCTCTTTACTATATATATGCTTCCGATCAGCAAAATTATCAGACAGCATGGGATTAATTTCCACTGTCATGCTGATGACACTCAGCTATATTTATCCATAAATCCTGATGAATCCAATCAATTACTTCGACTGCAGTCATGTCTTGATGACATCAAAAGCTGGATGACTTTAAATTTCCTGCATCTAAATTCTGACAAGACAGAAGTTATAATCTTTGGACCAGAGTCCTCAAAAAATAAACTTCTTAACCAATCACTTAATCTGGATGGCATTAACTTGGCCTCTGGTAATAAAGAAAAAATCTTGGTGTTATTTTTGACCAAGACATGTCATTTAAATCCCATATTAAACAGGTTTCCAGAGTTTCCTTTTTCACCTCAGGAATATTGCCAAAATTAGAAACATTCTGTCCAGGAGTGATGCTGAAAAACTAGTCCATGCATTTGTACTTCAAGGCTGGACTATTGTAATTCTTTACTATCAGGAAGTCCACAAAATGCAATTCAAAGTCTTCAGCTGATCTAAAATGCTGCAGCAAGAGTTCTGATGAAAATCAACAAGAGGGATCATATTTCTCCTATTTTAGCTTCCCTTCATTGGCTTCCTGTTAAATCAAGAATAGAATTTAAAATTCTTCTTCTAACGTATAAAGCCCTTAATAATCAAGCTCCATCATATATCAGAGCTCTGATTACCCCGTATGTTCCTAACAGAGCATTTCGCTCTCAGACTGCAGGTCTGCTGGTGGTTCCTAGAGTCTCTAAAAGTAGAATGGGAGGCAGATCCTTTAGCTATCAGGCTCCTCTCCTGTGGAACCAACTCCCAGTTTTGGTCCGTGAGGCAGACACCCCGTCTACTTTTAAGACTAATCTTAAAACTTTCCTTTGTGACAAAGCTTATAGTTAGAGTGGCTCATGTTACCCTGAGCTACCTTTATAGTTATGCTGCTATAGGCTTAGGCTACTGGAGGACATCAGGGCCTATTTCTCTCACTCTATAGAGTTCTACTGTTCTTCAATTATGCATTACGTGTTGTCATTTCAGCTTTTAACTTTTTGTTCTCTCTCTTTTTTCTTCATAGTAGGTACACCTGGTCTGACGTTCTGTTGACTGTGAAATCATCCAGGGAGGACAGATCACCGACTATTACCATCTAATGTAGAACAGATTACTGGATCAATGTGTGCTTCTGTGCTTTTTTGTCTCTCTTGTTGTGTCTCTGGTCTGTCTTCTGTAACCCCCAGTCGGTCGAGGCAGATGACCATTCATACTAAGCCCGGTTCTGCTAGAGGTTTTTCCTTCCCGCTAATGGGTGGTTTTTCTTTCCACTGTCGCTTCATGCTTGCTCAGTATGAGGGATTGGAGCAAAGCCATGGACAATGCAGACGACTCTCCCTGTAGCTCTACGCTTCTCCAGGAGTGAATGCTGCTTGTCGGGACTTTGATGCAATCAACTGGTTTCCTTATATAGGAAATTTTTGACCAATCTGTATAATCTGATCCAATCTGTATAATATGGTTAAATTTGACTTTGTAAAGTGCCTTGAGATGACATGCTTCATGAATTGGCGCTATATAAATAAAATTGAATTGAATTGAATTAAGTCTGATCGGTCAACAACCAGTCACATCACTCTTTTCCAGCATAAATAAAGTTCATAACAGCTAATCAATAAATGCATTGTTAGTGTTAATCATTACAGGCTGACAGCCCTTGGATCACAACTTTTTGAATTATATTTGTTATAGCTACCATTTGAGTTTGAATGATCTGTTATTCAATTATAATAGCAAATTATAATTAATAATAATATTCATAATCAAACAGGTTTCTGGCATAACATGAAATACACACTCATTTACTTGTGTCTCTATAAAAGGAGACAGCGAAGTTGTGTTAGTTGGGATTCTGCTGAATGAAGATGTGACTGTAAGTCTTGAAAGTCATTGTTTTTAAATTAAAAACAATGACTTTCCTTGCGGCACCGACACTGGATCTGCACCGTGTTCAATGTGAGTCCAGGGTTACCATAACCCTATAACCATGTGCCGTTTTTCCAGAGAGAGAAGGAGCTGTCTGCAGACTGTGACATCATTTGTGTTGACTGTAGGAATGATTAGGGCTAAAAACCTTTTATATTGTTGTTAATATTATATATTTAAAAAGTTTGGCACTGTTGAAAAATTGTACCTGTGAGAAACCATTGTCATATGATGTATTCAAATTTTAAAATGGATTCTGGGTAATCTTCAGAGCGGCACATTTAACGCATCAAAATAGAAAACAATAAAAGTTACGTTTTTGGCCTATTATGTTGTGTGTTGGGCGATTCATGTGGGCACAACATAAAACATTTGAGAACCACTCTTACACGGAAAGTCTGTGCCTAGTTTCTATTGATAGAGAATAAAGGTCAGATGGAATGGTAAATGGCTTGTACTTGTATAGCACTTTAACTAGTCTTGATGACCTCCAAAGCGCTTCACACTACAGTTTCATTCACGTATTCAAACCCTGACAGTGGTGAGCTATGGAAGTAGCTACAGCTGCCCTAAGGCAAGGCTGCCATGCACTGGCGCCACCAGGCCCTCTGACCACCGCCAGCAGGCAATGCAAGTGACGTTTCTTGCCCAAAGACACAATGACGGGGACAGTCAGAGCAGGGGATCAAACCAGGACCTGCCAATTGCAAGGCAACCTCCCTAATCTCTGTTCCACCATCGCCCCAAGTTGACAAATGTATTATTGAACTAACATTTCCATCATGTTTTTAGCAGGTAATGGACAGAAATCTGGTCTCAACAGGATGGAGAACTTTGTACCTGAGAGTTTCCAGTCTGCAGTTTGGACTCTCCAGTCCAGCAGAGAGAAGCTTCACTCCTGAATCCTGCAGGTTGTTGTTACTCAGGTCAAGTTCTCTGAGACTGGAGGACTGGGAGCTGAGAACTGAGGACAGAGCTTCACAGCTTCTCTCTGAGAGGTTACAGACACTCAGTCTGAGGAGACAAGGAGAAAAATCTGCTATTAAACAATTCATCAGAGATACTGATCTTTACTGATAGATCTTTACGGTCACCAATGTTCTCCTTGGAAAGATTGATGGATCTGTCTGATTTTACACATCTTTATGTTGCCCTTTATTGTGAACTGGTTCATTATAAATAAACTGAAGCAACATGAATCAATATTTACCTCATTAGCAGATTTCTCACTATCAGAAATAAAAGCAGCAACAATCTGTGTCCTTACAGAGCTTTGTTGGAGGCTTTAACCACTGGCAGCAGCCTCAGGAGAACCTCCTCTGAAGCAGAGTATTTCTTCAGGTCAAACACATCCAGATATTCTGCTGATGACACTAAGATGAATCCCAGAGCTGACCACTGAGCAGGAGACAGTTTATCTGTGGAGAGACGTCCTGATCTCAGAGACTGTTGGATCTCCTCCACCAGAGAACGATCCTTCAGTTCATTCAGACAGTGGAACAGATTGATGCTTTTCTCTGCAGACACATTCTTACTGATCTTCTTCTTGATGTACTGAACTGTTTCGTGATTGGTCTGTGAGCTACTTCCTGTCTGTGTCAGCAGACCTTGTAGGAGTCTCTGATTGGTCTGCATTGAAAGTCCCAGGAGGAACCGGAGGAACAAGTCCAGGTGTCCATTTGGACTCTGGAAGGCCCGATCAACAGCTGTCTGGTGAAAAGACTTTAGTTTCTTAAATAATGAAGACCTCTTAAATGTTTGCTTTTCTTCCATCAGGTTGACACCAGAGGTGATGAAGGTCCGATGAACATGAAGAGCAGCCAGAAACTCCTGAACACTCAGATGGACGAAGCAGAACACTTTGTCCTGGTACAGCCCTCTCTCCTCTTTAAAGATCTGTGTGAACACTCCTGAGTACACTGAGGCTGCTCTGATATCGATGCCACACTCTGTCAGGTCTGATTCATAGAAGATCAGGTTTCCTTTCTGAAGCTGATCTAAAGCCAGTTTTCCCAGAGACTCAATCATCTTCCTGCTCTCTGGACTCCAGTGTGGATCTGTTTCAGCTCCTCCATCATACTTGACCTTCTTCACTTTGGTCTGAACCACCAGGAAGTGGATGTACATCTCAGTCAGGGTGCTGGGCAGCTCTCCTCCCTCTCTGGTCTCCAACACGTCCTCCAGAACCGTAGCAGTGATCCAGCAGAAGACTGGGATGTGGCACATGATGTGGAGGCTTCTTGATGTCTTCATGTGGGAGATGATCCTCCTGGCCTGCTCCTCATCTCTGAATCTCTTCCTGAAGTACTCCTCCTTCTGTGGGTCAGTGAACCCTCTGACCTCTGTCACCATGCCAACACACTCAGGAGGGATCTGATTGGCTGCTGCAGGTCGTGTGGTTATCCAGAGGCGAGCAGAGGGAAGCAGTTTCCCCCTGATGAGGTTTGTCAGCAGAACATCCACTGAGGTGGACTCTGTAGCATCAGTCAGGATCTCCTGGTTCTGGAAGTCCAGAGGAAGTCGACTCTCATCCAGACCATCAAAGATGAACAGAACCTGGAAGTGTTCAAAGCTGCAGATTTCTTTGGTTTCAGTAAAGAAGTGATGAACAAGGTCCACCAAGCTGAACTTTTTCTCTTTCAGCACATTCAGCTCTCTGAAGGTGAATGGAAATATGAAGTGGATGTTCTGGTGGGCTTTGTCTTCAGCCCAGTCCAGAGTGAACTTCTGGGTTAAGACTGTTTTCCCAATGCCAGCCACTCCCTTTGTCATCACTGTTCTGATTGGTTGATCTCCTCCAGGTGGGACTTTAAAGATGTCTTCTTGTCTGATGGTTGTTTCTGCTCTGTGTGGTTTCCTGGATGCTGTTTCAATCTGTCTGACCTCATGTTCATCATTGACCTCTCCAGTCCCTCCCTCTGTGATGTAGAGCTCTGTGTAGATCTGGTTCAGAAGGGTTGGACTTCCTGCTTTAGCGATCCCCTCAAACACACACTGGAACTTCTCCTTCAGACCAGATTTAAGTTTATGTTGACAAACTGGACCAAGATGTTCTAAATTAACACAAAAAAGTGAAATCAGGAAGTAAACAACATGATCTTCTGCAGATGATGTGAATAAATGTGATTCCATCTCTTCAGACGTCAGTAAATGTGTGATTTATCCATCAGGTTAAATCTTTGTAGAAATCCTCTTACTGCTCTGCAGATGGTCAGCCAGCTCCTCCTGCTTCATCCTCCTCAGGAAGTTCAGAGTGATCTTCATCAGTGCCTCTCTGCTGCTCCTCCTCTGCTCTTCATCCTCACCTTCCAACACCTCCTCCTCATCTCTCTGACTCTCTGAGCAGTCTGGGTCATCTGGACTCAGAACCTTCTGGATCTTCTTCAGCTCATTCTTCACAAAAGTGACAATGTTGTCCTCCAGCAGCTGGAACAGAATAATTCATGAAGGACACATCAGACTGAAATCATGGAGCTGTCAAGGTCAGAGAGGTCAAGCCCGAGATGCATGCTGGGAAATTAATTAAATCTTGAAATCCCCAAAATTCTCAGGCCTAAAATTAGAAGCCTGAGTCAGCAGTTACTGGAAAAAGTCCATCTCACCAGCTGAAGGCCTTAAAAAAGCTGTATTAGGTTTAATTATTGTATTTTCTTCCTATGCAGAATTAAATCAGCTGTATAATCAAGATATCAATAAATCAATCAGAATTGTGGGTATTAATTAATCATATTTTTAAGAGTATGGTGGTTGTGATGTTTCTGAATAATAATGCATAATGGTTGAACTGGTTCTGATCTGATCATGAATCATTTACAGTTTCTCAGATACTAAGGTACTCTTTCACACGCCTTAGCTGCTCTGAGATGCTGCTGTACTATCATGCTTATTGCATTTTTGTAAATATGCTGGTGAGTTTTTCCACTATTTAACTTGAATATTTCATCTTTTTTATGAAAAAAAGATCATTAATATAAAGACCTGAGGAACTCCTGATGCTAGTTTGAGTGCCTTACATTTATTGTTATTAATTGAAACACACTGAGAATGATTGTTTAAATAGGATTCAATCCATTTCATTGCAGTTATGGAAAAATTAAAATGTGAAAGTTTTGCAAAAAGAACTGAATGCTTAACTGTATCAAACACTTCCCTTAGGTCCAGAAATACTGCTCCTACAACACCACTCAAATCTAGAGATGCTTTTATTTTCTCTACAAACAGACACGTGGCCATCTCAGTGGAATGAAGTGGGAAGAATACTTATTGGTTGATAATTGTTTAAAGACGTGAAATTACCAGATTCGCATACTTAAGAAACTAAAGCAGATTTCCAAGCATCTGGGAAGGGCCCTGTCAAAATGTATGATTTATAAGATGAGACATTCAAGGATAAAATGATGGAAAGATGCCTTTGAAGTGTGGAGCTAACCCAAACAGTAACAATTAAACTCCTAAACAATCAAAGTAAGCGGTCGTCAAAGTCGCAGGCTGGACGGAGGAATTTGATGATGGAGCAGAAGAGCAGCTTCAGAGGAATTCAGCATCCTTTGTAGCAGAAAGCTGCAGATCAGTTAGTTTTCTTTGAATATGAATATAAAAACTGTAACAAATACTGCCAGGATGCAGTTTTTGTTCACTGCATCCTGGCTTAGTTGTGGCACCCTCCGCCTTCCATAGAGCCCGATTTCCCCTCTGCTCCGCTGATCATTTCCACCTGCTGTTCTTAAACATGCCCAGATCCTGTTCACCTGTCAACTACTCAGTCTGCTCTCCCCTGCCGGATCGTCTTCCTACCAACCTGGTTCTCAACCCGAACCACTCTCGCCCTATGGGACTGTCATCCCTCCGTAAATTGACTCTCTGTCCCACGGCTCTTGCTTCACTCAGCAGGTCTGGCTTCTCCTAACGATTCACTCACCTCTCTTCAACTCCAACCACCTGGAGGCGTCCTCGGATCCCACTGCAAGACGCAGCCCTCAAGACCCCTGCCTCTACTCTACTCTGGTCCCTCTCCGTGGTTCACCCGCCCCAACGTTCCCCGATTCTCTCAGGGCGCCCAGGATCATGTTCCTGGACGCAGCCCCCGAGAAACCCACTGCGGCTCTACTCCGGACGCACCTTGGAGGCTCACCTGTCAGCCTTGGGTCCCGCCCCGAGGCCAAGCTCGGATCCCGCTCCGAAGCGCAGCTGTCAGCCTCAGGCGCCACTCCTGAGTTCACCTGCTGATCTCCCACTTCTACCTCCGAGCTCCTGCTCGCGTCATCATTACCTGTCTGCTCTGCTCCAGTAATGACTCCCGTCCATATTCACATGCTTTAATAAAGTGCTTTAATCTGTACCCCTGTGTGTGGCTGAATTCTGGCTCAACTCTCATAAACATTACAATTACAAGGCAGGAAAAATCTGCCTATATCAGAGCAGAATGTGTTATAAACATATTTTCTTTGAATAATTCTATAGTACTGTGAATGCTGTTACAAATAAGAAAAACTAAGAAAAGACTGCAGTATTGTCCAAAATAAAAACATTTCAGAAGTAATGAAGGATAGAAAAGCTGAATGCAGCTCTCTGTTAAACTTTAACCCAGGAGAGTTAAAGGAGGTGGAGATGCTGTCCTGGCTGCTGATACAGAGGATAAAATGTTAATTAAAATGTTCATACTTTTCCACAAACTAATCTGCTCTTGTGATGCTCCTGGTTTGAGTCTTGGCTCCTTGTCTCCTTATGTGAGATCCACTGTCACTAGTTTGGGAGTGAAACTAGATGGTGACGTTAAATTTAACGCTCAAATAAGTTGTCTTAAAATCTAGCTATTTCTAACTCACACAAGTTGGAAAAAAAGTTCTTTCTAGAAAGGATCTTGAAAGAGTCATTCCTGCTTTTATTTCCTCACATCTTGACTATTGTAATGCTCAGTACTTTGGTATCAGACAGGCTGATCTCAGCCACCTTCAGCTTGAGCAAAGTGCAGCAACACGTCTTTTAACACGATCTCACAGGCGTGAACACATCACCCTGTCCTGACTGCTCTTCAATGGCTCCCTGTGAGCTACACAACTGATTCTACAATTCTTGTATATTTGTTGCTCAAAGCTTAAACAGCCTTACTCCACATTATCTCTCAGACTTGTGTCAACCATATTATCAGGTCTCTAAGGTCAGCTGATCTGCTGCTCCTGGCCGTTCTAAGGTGGAGGCTGAAGCTCAGAGGTGATGGAGCTTCTGCTGCTGCAGCTCCTCTGTTGTGGAACGGGTTACCGCTGCATGTTAGGCACCTTCACTGTCTTCTGTTAAATCCTTTTTAAAGACTCACATTTTTCTCTGGCCTTCAACACAGCTTGAATTGTTTTTCCCCCATGAGTCAGCTGTGTACTTTGTTTTTATGTCTGTTCTATTTAATTTTTATTATTTGTGTTATTGATATATATATATAATGCTCTTTGGTTGACAATCTGTTGTTTTTAAATGTACTTTATAAATAAATTGGATTGGAAAAAGGGGAGTTTCACAGAGGATCAGGGATGTTTCCTTGGGATGGACGTTGGGAGCCAGGAGAGGAAGCGTTGCTTCAGCTGAAGACTTCACCTCCTGAGAGGATCAACCCAAGGTTCCCTGATGCTTTTGCTCCAGGGTGGATTCCTCTGCTTGGAAACCATGAGACACAGTGTTTCCTGATCAGATTATTCCTCCTTGAGTAATTTAATCATTTCTCGTGTGGATTTAAATTCTAAAAGCTTTTCTTTGGTGATTTTCGAACACTGTGGATCTAAACTGGAATATATTTTTTCAAAGTCTATGTGACGCTGTGGATTTAAGTTGGATTAACTGTTCTGTTTGGATATTTTGGGACTCTGGTTAAAAATTGGTGTAACTTTTCATTGCATATTTTGGTGCTGAGTCAGATTACCCGTTCTTTGGATTTTGAGATTATCTTTTATCATTTTCTTTCGGTTTTCTGTGGAGGTGGTTCCAGTAATATCTGTTCCACAAGCTTTTAACTGCCTGGATGAGCTGTTTGCCAGTTTAACAATTTCCTCCACACCAGAGACCCAGCAGATTCCCAATCATCTCCACTGAGGACATCAGGACATGGATCGACTAAAGAATTCATCGCTCAGGCTGTCAACAAAACCCTGCATCAGGACCAGAATCAACTCATCTCACTGTGCAGTAAGGTCAGTGAGGAAGTGAGCAGAGGAACAACAGATGCTCTGAAGTCTGATCTCAGCTGCAGCAGAGAACGACCTTCAGCTGGGAGACAGCAGCAGAAGACAGGACTGAGGGGCCCGTGGGCCAGAAGAAGCTTTGTGTTCTGCCCAAAGTTATTCAGCCCCTGTAATAAAAGGCTGCAAGTTATATGCAAGAGTGATTAACGTCCTGCTCTGGTCCTGCTAATCAAGACTAATTCAGTCAGCCAAGAGTTCTGTCTTAAAGGAGAAGATTCCAGCATGTGTCAAAAAGAGAGTTCACACCTGCCTGGTGAAGATCCTCTCCACACCTGTTCTAGGAGCCGACCCCATGAAAGGAAAGGGAACCGGGACAAAAGATGGAGAAAGATCTGCTGCTCATCAAAGTAAGATTTAGAGTTCATTAGTATCAGTAAACTAAGGAGAGTTAGTTTAGATAAATAAATTCAGTTGTTGTGGTTTGATCATTATTTTGCTTCTGCTGTTATTTTAACTGCTAAGCTTTGCTAATTATAGAAAAATATAAAATTCTAAATAATTTGTGGACATTCAGTCATTAGTCATTTTCCTCATTGAGTTCTTTGATGGTGGTAAAATAGTTCTGGTCTTGGTTCTGGAAGTATTAGGAGGTTTTTAAAGGTTGCCTTGGCCCAGTTTAAACATCATCCTGGTGACTTTTTCTTTCCTCATCACTAAAATCTTTCTAGCTCAGATACAGATTGTAAAAGAGGAACAGCAGCTGTTAACGGTTGTGGGTTGAAAACCTCATCCCAGCAAGGCCACTTAGAGGCTAAATGGAAACAGGAAGAAGGGTGGGACGCTCTGAAGGATGTAGCTGTTAGCAGCTAGATGAATATTCTTCAGCACCAGCTTGAATAGATCACCTCAGAATTCTGGACCGGGTAACACCCGACAGACTTAGGAACCTCAGACCTGTTAGATGGAGAGCTGGATAGAGTTAACCTCTCATAGTTAGGGAGTTAGAGGGGAGGGGCTTAACTCTGTGACATCAGAACCGTGTTGGACAGACTGACGGTCCACAAAGTCCAGCATGGAGACGCTGAACAGAACCAATGGAAAAGTAGTTGTACATGTACAGACCATAAATATGGAGTCCAGCTGGGTTTGATGCTGCCGGGCAGACGGACCTCTGGGAACCTCTGAGTTCTGCTGGTCCACTCTGTGGAGGAACCAGAACAATCAGGAAGGAAGGAAATATTCATCCTTTCAGCACATGTTGGAATAAAACATTTCAGATTGACTCAGTTTCCACAGTTACAGCAGTTAGATACAGCTCACCTCTCTGAGGACGGAGGTCCAGAAGCTTTGAAGTCAATGACGGCACCCTTTGACATGTCACTCTTAAAGGACACACAGCTGGGTAATGGTTCCTCTTGATATGTTTGTGTCAGTCTCTTAGGAATCCTGTCAGAAGAAGAAAACTTATTATAACCCATTTTGAGACTTAACTAGTTGAGCTTGGATGGACCCAGGTCCAAACCCTACAGAACCGCTCCATGTGGGCCACCATCTGCAGGGAGTTCAGGTTCTATAGGAGCTGGGTAACAGGTGAGGACGGGGAGGTGGGTGTTATAATTCCTGGGATCACATCTGGATCTAGGGACATGGAGGTTCATCTCACTGCTGGGTCAGGAACCAGAGCTGGTGAATGAGGTTAACTGGTACCAGTGAGAAGTGTTTGGACTCACCTCCATGAACAGCTGGGTTCTGGAAACAAACTCCTGCAGAGGGGCTGGACTTTCTCCTGCTCTAGGGTTACCCAGAGAGGATTCTGGTGGCTGTGGGGAAACTCTTCAGTTTGCCTTAGAGAAGTTCTGTCAGCCTGATTGGTCCAAAAGGGACAGAACGGTCCATCCCCGGCTGTGTCTGGTTCAGGGACTGCAGACCTGGATTTAGGATTTTATCAGGTGGTGGGAGGAGCGCTCCAAGGATCTCCTCACTCTGGTCACCATGTCTTCCATGGAGGAAGCAGAGTCTGAGTCCTTGGAGGAAGGTGAGTCCATCACTTTCTCTGAGGTTGGTGAAGGAGATCAAAAGCGCCCTGTTGTCACGACAACAGGAGTGAAGGAAATATATCCTGAGATGCTGAAGGCTCTGGACCCTGTAGGGCTGTCCTGGTTGGCATGCCTCCTTTCTTTATGTCCAGTTTAGATATTTTTATATAAAATGTTAAAGAATATTAAATTCATTATCATGTTTTTAAGACTATAAGTCACACTTTTTCATAGTTTGGCCGATCCTGGGACATATATTCAGGTGTGACTTATATATCAAATTTAAATGGTAATTCATACTGACCAACAAGAACCAAGGAGTAAACATTACCGTCTCTAGCTGCTAGAGGGCGCTCTAGGCTTGTGAAAACTATTCTGCTCCTGTACCACTTAAAAATAAGTGGAACATTAACCTATAGATAACAAAGACTGAACACATGCTTGTATGTTGTTTTGCTTTTTCAGTTTGCATCCACACAGCAGAACGTTGCATGGTGCAGCTTGAAGTACGCAGACCGCGACAGAACCTGTTATTGGGTTGTCTATGAAGCTAATAACAGCTAGCGCTAGCTTACAGGTCTGTTGTCAGAGCATTTTACAACTTCGCTTTATGTTGCTCTGGAACATCCGTGTTGTACTGTTAGCTTAACACGTAGCACCATTACGCTCACGGTATAATTTAGGCATAATTAAGGCAACCTTCAGCATAACAGTCTGTCACTCTGAAATGCGCTGGATGAAACCTGCTGGTTGGAGTAGCTAATTTAGACCATTCATCCTCCCAGGTATATTCCATGTTATTCAGCCGGTTGTGGATGTAGTGGTGTAATTTAATAAGATGTTTTACCAGATTAAATGTCAGTTTTTAGTCTTGGACCGTGTGAAATAAATTTCTAACTAAAAAGTCCGGTGTGACTTATACATGTCTTTTTCCTCTTTATGACTCTTAATGATGTAACATCTTTATATTGCGGAGCAATTAACAGTCCAAAAACTACGGTATTTCATTTGTGTTTATTTTTGTTTATGTTTGAATAAACAAAATAACTGATAAATCCTTTATCAGTTATTGTAAGGGAAGGTTCAATGGTTGTCACGATACTAAAAGGTCAAACTCGATATTGGTACCAGGAAGATATTTGATACTCAACACCATTTTCCATACCACAGGGATAAAAAAAACTTACCAATAATCAAAGGCATATCAAATATTTTATCAACATGAAAAACTCACCATTTTCAATCTCAAAATGGAACATGCTTCCTCAAAAGAATCACAGATGCTAGTTAAGTAAGTGTGCAAATAAATACTAAATAAATAACCCAAATATGACACATGCATAGCAGCATGCTAATCATAGTTAATCACACAACATTAATTCAGACCACCGGTCACCCTAGCATCACTAATACATTTAATGTATTAAATTATTCAGAATTCATCACAGAGGCCAAGGTGTCGTTCCTTGAGATGTTTGGCCAAGTTTGTTATGCTGCTTGACTTTGTTGCACCACTTTAAAGCACTATTTAAACAGAGGCTTGTCAAGATCTTTGGGTTTCCTTCTTTGTTTGCCTCATATGCTAAAATATTTAGTATCAATACCATGCCAAGTTAGTATTGTATCCGCATATAGCGTTACAGTGACGTGCGGTAGGGTTCATAGCTGGTGAGGCACTGACATCATCAGAGTCAGATTTACAAATATATACACTCTACAGAGTAGAATCATTGCAAAGTGCTGAAGGAGACTGATTGAGCCAAATAAATTCACCAAGAGACAGGAAAAAATATTGATTCTTTGATGAAAAAAATAAAACTAAATTATTTGTCATTTGATTGGTAACAGTTTATGAGTTATGATGGATTTCTGCATTTGTAACACATTCAAAAACTATAACCTACATTACGCACATTTCATTACAGAAACAAAACATGAATAATTATCGCTGTCTTACCTCTACTTAGAAATGAAGTCCAGCTGCGCTCTGACAAAAAATATCGGTCACTTTCCGGTAAAAGTTCTCTTTATCTTCTTCAGTTTTAAAAGTCTCTCAGTCTCAATGGAGCTCACTGCCAGGGAGGAAAGCCTTCCTTGATCAGTCCTGTTCCGGCTGTATGTTTAGAGTCTTTTTAGTGCTTTACTTGTTTAGCATAAGTCGCTAATAAAACATCCAGGCCAGGCCTGGCCTCACTTGCCTTCCCTGACTGCACATCACTGCAGCGTTAGAGTATCAATATTTTTTACAAGAAGGTTCAGCAATAAAAGTATCAGGGAACGGTTCATAAATTGTTTATTTTTTCCAAACTCAATAAATAATCATTTAACTGCTAGTTACTTCAATATGGAGAAAAAATTTTCCTGATTATACTTGTGCGTCATAACAAAGCTGCTTTGGGTTCAGGGACTTTTACTGGTGAACAGGATTAGGCCTGGATTCTACAGAACCACAGAGAACCAATCAGTTAGCTCCAGTCCAAACTAAATCTTTGACTTTAAGCAGAGAAAAGTGTTTAATGATGGCGACTAATCAATGAGGCCCAAAAGCAAACAGATCAGAGCTGTTAAACATGATGTAGCAGCATCCAGGACGCCTCCAACAACATCCATTCTTTCCACTTTCACTGCTGTGGTTCTGGAGAACATCCAACACACACCGCTTCACATATGAACATAGAAATGTGGGAAAAAGAGCTGAGCTCACATTAAACACATGTTGGAATAAAACATTTCAGAATGACTCAGTTTCCACAGTTACAGCAGTTAGATACAGCTCACCTCTCTGAGGACGGAGGTCCAGAAGGTTTGAAGTCAATGACGGCATCCATTGACCTGTCGCTCTTAAAGGACACACAGCTGGGTTCTGGTTCTGGTCTGAGACTCTGATGGATCCTGACAGAAACATTATGATCAAAACCCATCCAGTGAGGTTCTGTTGACATACCAGCCCACATTTACTTCATGGACCCATATGGGCATAAACTGAAAAATGGACCCAGATGTAATTGTCTATAAGTTAAATAATGGCTCTATGTTAATTGCTCTGTGGGTAAAAACTGGGACCCATATGGGTTCCAGAGGTTCTGCTACATTCGATCTGATTTACCTGAGACCCATTAGAGACCCAGTCAGTACCTCCATAGAGGGACCAGCTGGTTCTGTTGGTCTGGGTCGTATTCAGACAGAAAATAAATGTAAAGATTCTTCCATAAATGTCTGATCAGCCGTCCTTCTTTCTAGGATGAATAATGTCGAACACATGTTGGTCATCAAGATCCTGGAAATGTTCTGGAAGTTGGTGAGTTCTTCCAGATGTGTCCTGCTGGAACCCAGAGCTCTAAGCAACAGGCTGGTGTCACTCAGCTGGTTCTGCAACACTGACTTGCTGTTTGTCAGAACCCACTGGTACCATGCTGAGCTGCTCTGTTCAGTCTGGATGAAGCAGCAAAGAGGAACAGCAGCAGCTTCAGGACCACGTCTCTTCTGGCCTGATATAGTGAGAACGCTGTGTGAAAAGACACACTTAGAGATGCTGATCTCACCTCTGAGCGTGGCTCTGGCTCTCAGCTTCCCCACACAGAGTGGTTTTAGAGGGAGGGACTCCCTCCTCTCTGTCCTCACACTGAGCCATGCTGCTGAATTCACATCAGCTCACACACACTTTCTACCTTCACCTGCAGAGGAAACACAAATCATTCATCTGCAGATCAACTCTGATCATCCTTTACATAATTAGTGCTGGAAAAAGATCAGCTGCTCCTCCTCTGATTGGCTCTTCTTCTCTGTGTCTCTTCTTCTCTGCTTCATATCAGTGTCAGTTGAATGCAGTCAGACAGCAGTGAGAGGCAGAGGAAGCTGCCATCAGCTGCTGTACTTCTACTATCAGTCCACTAGATGGAGCCATGGAGCAACATTTCATCCACTGACACTGATTCACTCTGACTGAACATCAGCAACTATTTTATTTCACAATCATCAAACTCTACAAGTGAAT
Organism: Fundulus diaphanus; assembly: GCA_037039145.1. Taxonomy (NCBI): domain Eukaryota; kingdom Metazoa; phylum Chordata; class Actinopteri; order Cyprinodontiformes; family Fundulidae; genus Fundulus; species Fundulus diaphanus. Next base: position 4,531,313 of record CM073128.1, read on the forward strand.
TATCTGCTGCATCAAATGTGAACTATTTATTAATCTGACTGAATTAAACACAAATTGACATTGATGTCGTTTTATTTTGAAAGGACCCACAGGAAGCTGTTGTGTCTGACTTTAATGGGAGACCAGAGTTTGATTCCAGGAAATAAAAACATGAAGCAGTTTGTTGAGCGAAGAGAACAAAGAAACATCAGCTGTTCATCGTGTTGTTTGGTTCCAGTTCATCAATAATCTAATAATCCTGTAGATTAGTCTTTAAACAGCAGAGATGAAACTTTGTGGTGAAATCAGAAGTGAACATGTTCTCCAGACATCAGAGAGCAGAAACAAAGAGGAAAGTTCCTCAAGACAAAGTTCTGGTAGGAAACAAAGCAAACTTACAGTTTGTTCAGACGGTCCAAAGTGATGAAGAACAAGATCTGAACAAGAGACTGAGACCAAACAGAACCACCGTAGAACCGAGCTGTGTGCCTCACCTGAACAGGTGAGTTCAAACTGATAATAACTGAGAGGAACGTTGTATGACTGATGACGTCACAGCTCACCTGGTTTGCAGTTTATTTCCTTTGAGACCAAAACAGTCAGTAGAGCGTCTGCAGTTATATCAGAGGCAGGTTGATAAAGTCTTCATGAGAAAGGAGAGAAGTTCTGCTGAAAATGTTTCCTGATGGCGTCCTGAGGAGAAATGAGCCCAGAGAACAGAGCTGCTGGTTGCTTCCTGCTGCAGGAACTGGTCAGACTGTTCTGGCTGAGTGGAAGTCAGAGGAAAGTTCACCTGCTGACGTCTGAAGACATGAAGCCTTCTCATGATGAAATAATTAGATTAATTAAGACAGTTGCTGCTGCTGGTCTGAGAGGAAGAACAGCAACAACAGAATAAAAAGGAGATAAAAATAATCCCTCCTTGTGCTTCTTAATCCTTGTTTTATTAATGAAGGTCATTACAGACATCCAGCCCCTCACTTCTCAAACAACAGAAAAACCGGCAGGGAGTCATTTCCACCTCCATTATGGGATGTTTCTGGTTTACTGTAAACAGCGGAGAGCAAAATGGTGACTGCAGGTCAGGAGACGTATTTCCTGAAGGTTAAATCTGATAAATTAATATTCTTCCATTGAGCTGGATGACAGAGGCTGAAACATGCAACAGGCTGAGCTGTTAAAACAGGAATATTATAGCAGCTTTAGATGGAAAATTGTACAATTATAGTCATGCTTAACCGAGAATATAGATAATTATCCTGAGTGGGATTCAGGATTAATGCTTCGTGCATTAATTAAATTGTATTCTTTAATCTGAGATCTTTGCTGATTGTCCAGTAATCAGATTAATTTCTACCAGCAGCTGAGAGGAAGAAGCTGCATCTGTAACTGTGTGCGTCTCCGTCCTGCAGACCTCAGACATGTCCTCTCAGCTTTTCCTGCTAACAGTCGTCTCTGCGATGGTTTCCAGTCAGATTGCTGCTGACAAGCTGCAGGACAGAGTGAGTAGAAACCAGGTGACCTTTGTTAATTATGTAGTACTGGCCAAATCCTGCTTCGCTACTGAAGGCCCATTTTTACCCCGGTTTAAGATTTGACAATAAATGAGAAAACATTGATCAGAGGTAAAACATTGTAATATGCATATTTAATTTATCAGAAATTAAATATGGAGACAGAGTATTACATTACCATTTGTAGTGTTCATTATATGGTGCCCTCATGGTGATGCAGAAGTCTGTCTGAAGTAAGTTTTGGAAAGAAATCCTTTTCATCAACTTAGTGCTCCTCCTGCTAAGCTCAGGGGGAGGGTGGTTGAGCCCCTCTGTTTGGAACAAAGAAACCCTTCTGGTTCTGACCAACCCCCCCTCTGGCAATAAACCTTCATGATGTTATTCTACCCAGCAACAGGGAGAGACATACCTTCTGCCTAAGATATTTTTCTTAACAATTCCCTCTGTTTTGATCCAACAGATCAAACCAAAAACTAGGCTAAACAAAGTCTATGTCTTGAAACCCTTAAACAAAATGTAAATAAGATGCAATATTGCAACCCACTGTCCCCTCCGTTGGTGACTAGTAAAATCAAATTAAGTTCAAATTTACCCCTTAAAAGTAAGACAACCCAAGTATAAACTAATAAGCTACTGAACCGATCTGAATCGTAAGCATACTAGAACCAATAAAAGTAAGCACCTTTATCCGGTAGGTGTAAGCCCAAGATAACTTTGCAACTACCAAAAAACTGTGATATGAGCTAAATACGACTCTAGGAGTCCTAACCTAGATTAACAAGATGTCTTTTTAGAAATGAATATAACCTGTGAAAGCACTGCACTCCGATCAAACCACAGAATAAAGACCAAATTATCATGCAATGCAAAACCAAGATCCTAACATATGGAGATAATTTCCTGCCAAAAGGTTGTTAGCAAAAAAATGTGTTGCACACAAATAAAACCTGTTTTGCACACAAAATGATATGTTTCACACACAAAAAATTGTTTTGCAAACTGTTCGCCAACCTTGCACTCAAAATATCATTTATAAGTTTTCCTCGAGTACAAAACGGTCTGTGCTCGCACAAAACTTCCTCTGCTCGAGTACGAAACAATCCCACCACCGCTGCGGTAAATTTGTGCCAAAAGTCACGTGATGCATTGAGTTGTTGTTCAGACTTTCCGACAGCAGGGGGCGCACCCAAAAAAACTGAAACGCGCCGGTTTGGCTGAGGAAGAAAGACGTTATATCACCGCTAACAGCATCAGCACCCTTTCAAAAGTTTTGAAAGTTACAGCATCAGTAACTTTCAAAACTTTCCCGGTGAAAAAGTAACAGCTCACTGATAGATCATGTAAGATTTCAGTTAAAGGCACTGTTTAGTTTTATCTCTGATCTAAAAATGCTGTGTAACAGACTTTTGAAAAATAATGTATTTAAACCATGATTTGATCTTTAACTCTCCTTTCAGAATTGAATGTCTTTGGAGAGACGTGTGGTGTGCAGGAACTAACATACACAACAATGTGCTGCACTCAGGAGAGGACAACAATTTGCTTGACCTGTCAAACATGTTAGATAACTTCTGTTGTAGGAGCCATAAATTAAAAGATAATTTGATGTTCGTTTGTCTGGGTTTAGAGTTGTTTTTGTTTGGTTGTTTGTTGCAGAGGTATGGGTAAACAGGATGTGGGCGGAGATTGCTAATTGGGTATATTACTCACCTGTTGGTGTGTCACTGGAGGAGAGTGGGTGAGCGGGCTGCTGTATTTTTTGTTGACCGCTATACAGATCGCTGTGATTAACCCTTTTGTCAAGATATTTTGGATACGTTACTCGTTTACTTTATTTTTGTCAATAAAGTTCACACATCAGCACTATTGGATCTCAGCGGATTCCTCTTTTTTGTCAACGAGCGCGTCAGACAAGGAACGGCCCGACCTCAGCCTCTCAGCAACTTTTTTTAGTTTCCTGAAGTTGCTGCAATATTGTCAACAAAAAGATCTACGGATGGCAACAGGATCAGCAGATAAAGTACGGACGGGAGAGGATTAAAGTAAGCAGCCCTCCGACACATAATACAGAGATATGTGAAACAACTTCTGGAGCAGCAGGCGCCGCTGGAAGCCAGGTAAGCGCACGTCGCGCACCTGTAAAGAAATTAAAGTTGTAACGCCAAAGGAGATGGATTGCGAAATGCTGGCTGCTTGTCTGTGAAGTTTATCTGCTGAGAGTGGACGTGCAAAATGAGCTCGCAGTTTTGCTGCGGTGAAAATCCTGCTATTATTTTTGATGTATTCTGCGCCATAGGTATATGAAACTGCTGCTGTGATGTTAATGGATGGATCGGTGGATGCTCGGACGCAACAAGCGTGCTGAATCCTCAAGTTTGAGTTTGTAAAGGAGTCAAATTTATGCTGCAATGGAAAGGTGTAAAAGAGAGAGAAAATTGACGGCTAAAGGTTTGGCAAATAAAATTGAAAATCTTCAGGAGGAACGTAAGGGTGCAGTGAATAAAATTAAAGCCCTTATTCCTGAAATTAAATCACTCTTAAAAACAAAAGAAAATGCTCCTCATGTTCAGCTGCTGTTTAAGAGTTTGATCCAGTTGTGTGAATGTGCAACATTGTCACATAATACATTGATTTCTTTACTCCCAGAGGAGGAGAAGAATAAACAAAGTGAATGGTTTGCAAGCATAATGGAATACAGCAACACATTTAAGGACAATGTTCAACGATGGCTGGATGAACCTGATGAGCTGCGTCAGAAAGAAGACCCAGAAGAACCCATTGCTTCTGGTGTTAATGCAGAAATAAATGAAGCTCCAGAGTTTGCTGTGATCTCAGAGAATATGGAGGATCTGCAAAATGATATAAACCCGGGGGATAGTGTGTCAAACATGGAAAGCAGAGCAAGCGCCTCAGAAAGAAAATCATCTGCTTCGTCATCATCTTCTGCTCGTCTTAAAGCTGAAGCTGATTTGGCAGCTTTAATGGTGAGACAAAACCTGCTAAAGGAAAGACATCTGTTAGAAGAAGAGGAACAAAAATTAAAGAAACGGAAAGAACAACTAAACCTGGATGAGGAGATTGCAGCTCAAGTGGCCAAACTAAGTGTACTAAAATCACAAAGTTCCACAAGTGGAAATAAATCACGGACAAAGAAGACTGTAGATGGAATGAACTCTTATCTAGGAAAAGGAACAGTCAAAGCATCATCTCTCTCATTTGATGGGAAGGCCTTTGTTCCAAAAGTGGCAATACCGCTGCAAGACATGGAAACAAAATGTTGTGATCCAGCAACACGGCTCAAAGAACCTTTATCATCTCAACATTCACAGGGTGAGCCTGCGTCTAGAAAACATGGTGTGCCATTATTTCCATTTGGTGATCCAGACAGAACACAACATCAACATGAAAGCAATCAAAATCTTAATTACAGTTCTGGAAATGGGGATCATAACATATTGGACTTAATGAGGAAACAAAATGAAATAACAACTTTATTGATTCAACAGCAGTGCTTTTCCTCTTTACCTAAAAGAGAAATTCCAGTTTTCAATGGAGACCCACTGAAATATCATGCATTTGTGAAGGCTTTTGAAAATGGAGTTGAAAGAAACACACAAAGCTACAGCGATCGACTTTATTTTCTGGAGCAATACACAAGTGGCCATCCAAAGGAACTCGTTCGAAGTTGTCAGCATCTCAATCCTGAGAGAGGATACAAGAAAGCAAAGACATTGTTAAAGGAGCAATTCGGAAATGAACAGAAAATTGCACATGCCTACATGGAACGAGTTCTCTCATGGCCCCCAATTAAGACTGATGATGTGAAATTGCTTCAGGATTTTAGCCTTTTCCTTAGAGGATGTTCAAATGCAATGGAGGAAGTACAGTACCTGGATGAGTTGGACATTCCAGCTAATATGATCATGATCATCAAAAAATTGCCTTACAAACTGCGGGACAAATGGAGGACCACAGCCTGTGAATTACAGGAGAGACGCAGCCAGAGAGCTAACTTTATTGACATTGTCAACTTTGTTGAGAGACAAGTAAAAATCCTAGGTGATCCTGTGTTCGGAAACATTACTGATGCTCCATCACCAACAACAAGTAAACGTGTGAACAAGGAGGGAACACAGCCTCATTTCAAATTAAAAGGGAGTAGTTTTGCTACAGCTGTTGCTCCACTGGAAAAGATTGAAAATGTGAAAGTAAATGACCCTAGTGTGCCAGCACAGAGAAAGTGTCTTTGTTGTGGAGGTGGACACGCTCTAGCATCATGCGTACAGTTGGAACGAAAGACTCACAGAGAGAAGATTGGCTTCTTAAAGGAAAAAGGCGTCTGTTTTGGCTGTTTGTGTATTGGACACATCAGTAAGAATTGTAAAAAACGGATTGTCTGTAAAAGATGTGGTCTTAAGCATCCAACTGTGTTACACATTTATCCAAAGGAAAACAAAGACCCTTCTGACCTCATGGATGAAGAACCAAAGAGTGTAGTGGACAACACACTTGTGTCAAGTGGCTTAACAGGGGCTGGTCATTCGAAATGCAAACTTCCTATTGTTCCAGTGCAAGTTAAAGCAAAGAAAGGCAGCCAGACACTGTTAACTTACGCATTCTTGGATCAAGGGAGTACAGCAGTTTTTTGCACAGAGAACTTGATGAAGAAGCTTGGCCTCACTGGAAGGAAAACTCAGATACTTTTAAGAACAATGGGCCAGGAAAGAATTATGAGTAGCCACGTTGTTGTGGGTTTGGAAGTGGCTGGACTTAAAGCGGAGAACTTCTGTGAGCTTCCAAAAACATATACCCAAGAATGCATGCCTGTATACAGAGGAAATATCCCTACACAAAAGGATCTACAAGGCTGGCCTCATCTGAAGCACATTCATCTTCCAGAGATAGAGGCTGATGTTGAGTTACTGATAGGAACAAATGTTCCTAAAGCATTAGAACCCCTGGAAGTTATACGGAGTGTTGATGATGGTCCCTATGCAGTTAGAACCATGCTTGGCTGGACTGTTAATGGACCACTTACCGGAGAAAGTGGAAATGTAATGGATGAGGAACTGCCAGAATTAAGTGTGAACAGACTCTCAGTGGTAAATCTGGAGGAGCTCTGGCAACAACAATTCAAGAATGATTTTCCTGAATGTAACACCGAGGAGTGTCAAGGACTGTCAAGGGAAGATCAGAAGTTTATGGAATCTGTTACGAGCTCTGTAAAGCAACGCAATGGTCATTATGAGATCAGCTTACCTTTGAGGGAGAAGGATCTTAAAATGCCACACAACAAAAGGTTGGTGGAGCAGCGAGCTTTACAGCTGAAGAAAAGGCTTCAAAGACATCCATCCTTTCACACAGACTATACTGCCTTCATGGATGACCTTATTGTCAAAGGCTTTGCTGAACGGGTGCCTGAAGAGGAACTACAACGTAGTGATGGAAGGGTTTGGTATATCCCGCATCATGGAATCTATCATCCCATGAAACAAAAGATAAGGGTTGTCTTTGACTGTGGAGCCAGTTTTCAAGGCACATCACTTAATGCAAAGTTGCTACAAGGTCCAGATTTGACCAATTCACTAATTGGGGTGGTGACTCGGTTCAGAAAAGAACCAGTGGTAATCATGGCTGATATTGAGTCAATGTTCCATCAGGTGAAGGTTCCCACTGAAGATGCAGATTTATTGAGATTCCTATGGTGGCCAGAGGGAAATCTAAATAAAGATCTGGCAGAGTTTAGAATGACTGTCCATCTTTTTGGGGCAACATCATCCCCAAGTTGTGCCAATTTTGCCCTGAGAAAGTGTGCAGAAGATAATAAGGATGAGTTCAGCAAAGAAGCTGTGGATAAATTGTTTCACTCTTTTTATGTTGATGACTGTTTGGTGTCTGTGGCTTCAGAAGAGCAAGCAATGATGCTTTACCACGAACTCGTCTCTATCTGTGCTAAAGGTGGCTTCCAACTTAAAAAGTGGATAAGTAACAGGCGATTGGTTTTGGCCAAAATTCCTGAAGGCCATCGAGCCAAGGACATTCAGAGGCTGGACATGAACAAAGATCCTTTACCTATGGAAAGAGTGCTCGGAGTTTAATGGTGTATCCAGTCTGATTCATTCAAATTCAGGATCAGAATTAAAGACAGACCACTCACTAGAAGAGGAATCTTGTCCGTGGTGAGTTCTATCTATGATCCTTTTGGTATATTGAGTCCTGTTGTTCTGCTCGCAAAGAAAATCCTGAACGATCTCAGCAAAAGAGCATGTGGCTGGGATGACAGCATTCCTGAATCAGTTGCCAAGGAATGGACAAACTGGTTGCAAGAACTGCAGCTAGTTGAGAACTTCAGCTTCATGAGATGTTTGAAACCAACAGACTTTGGAGAAGTAGTCAGTGCACATTTACATCATTTTTGTGATGCAAGTGAGTTTGGATATGGGACCGTTTCTTACTTGATATCACAAAATGAGAACGGCAGAGTACACAGCGCCTTCCTTATGGGAAAATCAAGAGTGGCTCCTTTAAAATCCGTAACGATTCCTCGCATGGAACTTATTGCTGCTACAATGGCAAGCCGTATTGATGTGCTATGGAAACGAGAACTGCATATGCATTTGAAAGACTCTGTGTTTTGGTCAGACAGTGCATCTGTGTTGAGATATATTAAAAACGAGACCTCAAGATTCAAAGTGTTCGTTGCGAATAGAGTTTCAGAGATACGGAAAGCTTCAAATGTCTCTCAGTGGAGATATGTTCAAAGTTCAAGCAATCCTGCAGATGTGGCCTCTAGAGGTTCAAGAGTGGATGTTTTCCTTAAGAACACATTGTGGGTGTCAGGGCCTCCCTTTCTGCTTAACCCCAAAAGTGAATGGCCTGTTACCTTGTACAAAGAGCATAAGGTTTCATCAGAGGATCCCGAAGTCAAGAAGGTTGTTGAAGTCAATCTGTTGCAGATGAGAGAAACTCACAATCCAGTAACTCGGCTGTTTGGTTATTTTTCTTCCTGGACTCGTCTCAAACGGTCTGTTGCTTGGATCTTGAGATTTAAGAACTGGCTTTGGTCCTGTTGTCAGAGGAAAAAACATTTAACTGTGGAGCTCACTAAAAAGGGTTTGTCTGTTGAACAACAAAGTCAGTGGCTGAAGGATAAAATGGACAAGATCAAAGGAGAAGTGGACCATGGTTTTTTGACTGTAAATGAAGTAGAAACAGCTGAGCTGGAAATAATAAAGTTCTCCCAAAAAATCACCTTTGAGGAGGAGATTTCAAGGCTTAAGGAAAGCAAAGGTGTAAAAGCCACTAGTCACATTCATAAACTCTGTCCAGTAATAGAAGATGGGATTTTGAGAGTTGGTGGTCGGCTAAGAAGATCATCCATGCCAATGGAATCTAAACATCCCATAATACTAGCCAAAGACCTCCACATTTCAGATCTTCTTCTGAAGGACATCCATCAACAAACGGGGCATGGTGGATGTAATTACATGCTATCCAAGCTGAGAGAGAAGTACTGGATTACCGGTGCTAGTACCGCAATCAGAAGGATTTTGTCAAGATGTGTTATGTGTCGAAGAATAAATGCATCACCAATTCTCCAGCAGATGTCAGACTTACCGCCTGATCGATTAACTCCAGATGAACCACCATTTACCCATGTTGGCGTAGATTATTTTGGGCCGTTTGAAGTGAGAAGCAGGAGAAGCATTGTGAAAAGGTACGGTGTTATTTTCACCTGTCTCACAATAAGAGCTATCCATATCGAAGTTGCAGCTTCACTAGACACAAACTCCTTCATAAATGCTCTGAGACGTTTCATAGCAAGGCGTGGTCAAGTTAAAGAGCTTCGGTCAGATAATGGGACAAACTTCATTGGAGCAGAGCGGGAGTTGGGAGCAACTATTCAAGAATGGAACCAGTCACAAATCAGTGGTGTCCTTCTTCAGAAGGGAATCAAGTGGACATTTAATCCTCCTGCTGGTTCGCATCATGGAGGATCTTGGGAGCGACTGATTAGATCCATACGGAAGGTCCTCAATTCCACCTTAAATGTGCAACATCTAGATGAGGAAGGCCTTCACACGGTTCTTTGTGAAGTGGAAGCTATACTTAATAGCCGTCCAATCACCAAAGCCTCCACAGATCCTGATGATCTTGAAGCTTTGACACCAAATCATCTGTTACTGCTGAAGACTCAACCTTCTTTACCACCTGGAAACTTCCAGCAAGGAGATATGTATGCACGAAGACGATGGAGGCAAGTTCAGTATATGTCTGACTTGTTCTGGAAGAGGTGGGTTAACGAATACTTGCCTCAGCTACAGGAGCGTCAGAAATGGTTAAGGACTAAGCGCAATCTTGTCCCTGGTGACATTGTGCTTATTATGGACGGGACAGCACCTCGCAATTCTTGGCTGATGGGAAGAGTTCTGGAAACCTTTCCAGACAGAAGAGGATTTGTACGTCAAGTGCGTATTAAAACAAAGTACAGCATATTGGATCGTCCAATAACCAAACTCTGCCTGCTCCAAGGAACAGAAGATGAATGAAGAATAAAGTTGAAGGAGTACCTGCTAACTACGACTAATAGACTCAATCTACTAACCTTTGATTAAATCCTGATTAGAACTTCTGGACTTTAACAACAACAAAAAAACGAAAAATATATTGTGCAAAAGATTTTGTATGGACTTGAGTTTTTAACAGATTTAATCTTTATGTCTCCTACTTATTTTAAGAATGTAATTATTATGTAATGATTTAAAAATTAGGGGCTGGTGTGTAGGAGCCATAAATTAAAAGATAATTTGATGTTCGTTTGTCTGGGTTTAGAGTTGTTTTTGTTTGGTTGTTTGTTGCAGAGGTATGGGTAAACAGGATGTGGGCGGAGATTGCTAATTGGGTATATTACTCACCTGTTGGTGTGTCACTGGAGGAGAGTGGGTGAGCGGGCTGCTGTATTTTTTTGTTGACCGCTATACAGATCGCTGTGATTAACCCTTTTGTCAAGATATTTTGGATACGTTACTCGTTTACTTTATTTTTGTCAATAAAGTTCACACATCAGCACTATTGGATCTCAGCGGATTCCTCTTTTTTGTCAACGAGCGCGTCAGACAAGGAACGGCCCGACCTCAGCCTCTCAGCAACTTTTTTTAGTTTCCTGAAGTTGCTGCAATATCTGTTGTCACTATTTATTTGTCCCAAGACTACAACTAAGTTTTCACACCATCAGCAGTGGCTGGGATAACCATTCACACAGAACTGAAGGAAATCTAACACTCAGTCAGTTATGGGAGATGGGAAGCATCCAGCATGCTGCCATAGAACCAGAAATCACAGAGGTAAGATGGATTTTTTTGTGCTTGCTATTATACAGTTTTTCACATTAATGCATATATTTCAAACCAGAAATGAATTTATCTGATCACTCCAATACAACAAAACATTGAGTACATCAGAGAGGTGGCACTGAAACTGGTTTCTTTGAAATCTGTTTATTATGGTCCTTCAAAATAATTAATGGATTTTGGAGTCATTTGCTTTTCCATCATTAGCTTCATGAATTCAATTATATTCAGTAAGTTGTAGCAACAGAATCATGGCCTCTTTTTTATTCTCTATATATCTCCGTCTTTCTTGCAGGGACTCTGCCTGCCTCATATTTACTGGGACGACAGTGGACTGCTTGATGACCCACACTGTGGGATCACTATTCCTGAAACTGGCAATGTGTTGAGCCCCGAACAACTGGTAGCACTGAGGGCAGCCATGGATGCACTGGGAATTTCTGAATCGCACGGCTCAGATATATATATATATATATATATATATATATATATATATATATATATATATATATATATATATATGTATATGTATATATATATATATATATATATATATATATATATATATATATATATATATATATATATATATATGTTGCTACTGTCCAGTATGACCAACACTTTACGGGTTTAATCTTATTGTGGTTACCGTTGTTGCAAAAGGTTTTTAAGTAGTAAAATCTAGCCAGGGAAATGTAACTAAGTTAGTGTATTCACTGAATAAAAGTGTAGAACTGCTGGGATTATGATGGTAAATGTGTAAGGTACTGTATAAACATTTTGAAAATGCTGAGGTTATTGAAAAAAAGGTCACATGGGGCTGTTACTAAAACTGAGGATGCAAACATTGTGGGAAAATTAAACAGTCCTTTATTTTCCACATTGCATAATAAACATACCCTTTCATAAAGTTTTCATTTCCAATTTTTACCAATATCAATCAAAGTGAATACACCTTTCCACAAGGATTGCTTTTATTGTTGAAATTAAGACTGAAAGAACTCCATTAATTCTCCAGGTTTTTCCCAGTAAACAATCCATGTATTACCATAAAGCGGGCTGTATAAAAAAACTGGCTGATGAAATGGATGAAGCCAAAAACAGGACTATGAAAAACAATTTCTGCATGTAAGACTGTCAGGAAATTTAGAATTGTCTCAAACCTGACCTTTTTTTTTTAACCTTTATAGAGCTATGAAGGACATGCTGCAACAGTTACTGATCAAAGTAGTTAATACTGGGAACTAAAACGGTTACATATTAAGTTATTTTTAAACAAGCCCAAATCATCTGCCGTATGTTTAAAGATTACATCAAATTTTGAATTGTTCAAGTCTTGCTAGTCTTGTGATGGAAGTCGGCGTGTCTCAAAGCAGGTTGATGATCTGGTAGCCTTCCATCCAGCCCAGAACTTTGATGACCTTCACCTCATCATTATGGATGCTGGAAAACAGATATGTGTTATGGTTATGTAAAGGATAATACTCCTCTTAAAGAAAAAGATGAATCACCAAGATGAAAACAAACGTTTTAAGAAAATATCTGCCCATGTGGCCAATTCCAGCTGTAGTTTTTGCCATGGCCAAACCAATTTTATTAAGTGCACAACCTATATTTGCAATTGGGCACAGATGACCTTACTTTTACTTTGAAGAAATTAAGGAGTTAGAAAGGTAGTGAGATATAATCTAGATCTGCTGCTATATGCTTTACTTGTAACATTCATATTTATGTTAGAAAACGCAATTTTTAATTAATTTCTAGTGATGTTACGTGATGTGCCGAGGCTTCGAGGCGTGTGTCGAGTAATGGAGGGGGCGTTTCCACAATGCGCGTATCGAGGCTTGCTTCATTTGGGGAGGAGCCGAAAACGATGACGTCCGAAGCCTCGCTGCCCGGCTGTACCACGTGACTGCTTCGGGAAGTGGTTCAGATTTTGGTGCGGGGTTTGACAGCTTTAGAAACCCGACAGGCTCCATTCAAAATGTGGGTTGTTGTAGACAAGTTGCGGTCAGTTGAGAGAGTGGATAGAGTTTGATAGTTTGGATAGCAGAGTTTGGATAGTGGTTATTTAGTTTGAGACAGTTAGTTTGGTGTTTGGAGAGTTTAGGAGAGAGAGAGATAGATAGGAGATCAGTGCTCTCAACTATCACGCATTGACCGTCACTGACTTCACACGGTCACACGCAAACATGGCATTTTTCACGCATAAAAATCCCAACGCCCATCTGGGCAGCGGACGATAAAAACTCCGCCTTCTGCTGAGATGTTTCAGCTTCTTTCACAGCTTGTGGCCATCAGTAATTCCTGCTGCAGTTCATGTTAACAGAGCAGCAGGAAGAGCGATCAGAGTTATGAATAATTTTAGTCTTAACCAGCGGTGAAAGTGAGCCGGTAAGGTCCTGTACTACGTACGCAGGAGGGGAGGGGGCGGGGGAAGAGAGCTGCTGCCAGATATTGCCTTCATTCAGAACCAGTGATGGCTGCACTCTGGATCATAAAACAGTTCTGCTCACCAGATGCAGTTTAAAACGCTACGTCTGTTTATAAGTTGTTTTTATTAATTCTGCATTTTTTAACTACATGCACCGTATTTCTGTGCCTCAGCGCTTGCTCCTCTCCCCCCTCCTTTCCCTCGAACCCAGGGGCTTTTATCACCGTTCACCATTCAAAACGTGAATCATTACGTAGCAAAGTGTGCCAATTAAAGTCACTAGGAGAGTTATGGCTGTGTTTCATGATCTTTTGTTTTAAACAAAACAGAACCGTGGCGCTTCGATGCGCTGCTGCCTTGCGCTTTAATTCAGGTGCGCAAAATTACGTTACTTGCAATTTGGGTGCGCACTTTTAAGAGTCATTTTAAAGAACTTGTAACATCAGGAGGTTGATCTCAGACCGGTCAGCTCCTATGATCACTGTATAGGAGCCATTTACAGTTTTTATTTATGCATTTCCCCCGTTTATCCCTCGCACGCAGCGCACCATCGGGTAAAATCCTCCCACCTCACCGCCCAGAGCGCACTGAGGAGAGCAATAGAGATTTGTCTGGTCGACTGAGATGAGAAACCTGTTGCTGTGAAAGGTGATATAGGTTATAAACTGTTACTGTCTAGAATTGCATTGAGCTGAAAAGAGAGGAGACATCAGCAGCTGGATCGTGCGTAAAGACGCAGCGGGAACCTCTGTGTGCTTCAGTGTTGCTGCTGAGGGGAAAATGTGGGGCCGTATAGTACTGGACTAATCATTTATTTATTTATGCACCCCGGCATCATCTGTGCCATGTGAGCCTGTCTTTTCAAAGGCTCGAGAAGTAGTATCAAAAAAGAGAAATCATTTGAAACCAAAAACTGTGGAGAAATTGTTGTTTCTTAATAAAAATGCATGAGATCACCCAAGTTACTCAAGCATTAGCCGCTTCACTACCCCCTGCCTAGTTCCACAAGCACTTTCACTGTCCTCTGCCTGATTAAGCCCATGCCATTTTTCTAGAGTCACAGAAAAACATTATTACACAACATGCCATATCACGTCACTACTATTTTGGGAATAATTACACACAGACAATACATTCAAACAATGTTTTATTATACATATGTGTATACAAAATTTATGTAGACAAATTATTTCGTCCTACACCTTTTGTGAAGTCATTCCCAAGAGTCATAATAGACAAAAATTCAATGCATCACACGTGTTAAGATACACCTGGCCAGTAGGTGGTGTTGTGTGCACATGAAGCATCAAGAAATGAACCCTTTCTCGAACCAGTTGGCTCAAGTGGTTCAATGCCTCATGAGGCTTCATCTCACCATCACTATTAATTTCCTTACCAATTTTCATATAATCAATATCCACTCGTTGCAATTATTTTAAATTGCTTAAGAATCCGTTTTGCACATAAGCATACATGCATTGGTTTAACAGTTTTAGGATAAATTACCAAATCCAAACACCAATTTAGGTTTACACCAATAAGAACAACAGACAGTCATTTGAAAACAACATAAAAACACTCAGGTACTCAGGTACTATTTATTTGACAAAACATAGTAAAGGGAGAAGCCAACCAGTGGGGTTACATTACAAAGCAAAAGTTGTTTTAGCATGGCGTTCAACCTAAGGCTAGCTTTCATGTTATTTGCTCTAAAACGTAACATGGTCCCTTACTGTAACACAGCAGGGCCTTTAACTGAAATCTTACATGTTCTATCTGCAAAGTGAGCTATTACTTTTTCACCAGGAAAGTTTTGAAAGTTACCTGTGGGAAGCTGATGCTGTTAGCTGCACTGAGCTATGATGTCACGTCTTTCTTCCTCAGCCAAACCGGCGCGTTTCAGTTTCTTTCGGGTGCGCCCCCTGCTGTCGGGAAGTCTGAACAACAACAACAACAACTCTTAATGCATCACGTGACTTTTGGCACAAATTTACCGCAGCGGTGGTGGGATTGTTTCGTACTCGAGCAGAGGCTGTTTTGTGCGAGCGGAGGAAGTTTTGTGCGAGCACAGACCGTTTTATACCCGAGGAAAACTTATAAATGATATTTTGAGTGCAAGGTTGGCGAACAGTTTGCAAAACAATTTTTTTGTGTGAAACATATCATTTTGTGTGCAAAACAGGTTTTATTTGTGTGCAACACATTTTTTTGCTTACAACCTTTTGGCAGGAAATTATCTCCATACTAACAGTACTAATATTTAACACCTTATAAATATGGAACTTATAAGACAAATACAGTGATTACAAAATTCTCTTTTTTTTTTACACAATGCATTCAATTGTTGTCATGATGTCTTGCGTCTCAGAGATGTCTTCTTCTCGCCCTTAAAGATAATGGTTTACAAAGTCATTTGTCCCAACCGCGATCTCCACACAGCTGTATGTTAATCTTTTATTAAAAATAAAAAACAAAAACAAAACAAAAATCCAGCAGCCTTTTCCAGGGTGCGTAAACATTGTTCATGGGAGCGTTATCCCCTTGCTGGGGTACTGACCTTCTGGAGGTGAGGTCATATTGGGACTTCATGTCAGGCTGACTTGCCGGTGGTGTGAAACAGCCTCATGGCCAGGGCCCGGCGTAAGCAGCTGTAGTAGATGTCTGTAGGTGTTCGAAAAGTTCTGACATGTCCACCTCATCCTTTCGGTCCCCTGCTCCTTCCCCCATGTCTGCGCTAATTGTCACAATGCCATCCGGGTCCATGTGCAGGAACAACAAATCTGGAATGAAATGAAGAATAGAAAAGCGGAGGAGGCAGCCCCCCCCCCCCTCCTTGAATTAAATTGGAGACATTGCTTGGTGCAATCTGCTGCTTACTGTTACTCCCTCTCTGCGTTGTTTCCAATAACTGTAAGTGTAGTATCTTTTAGTAATTAACAAACACAATCGTTGTGTTTCTCCCCTCCTTTTGAGCCACAGGCAAATGGTGTATCAAATATTGTCCCAGCGAGTGTATCAGGATTTAAATTCATCAGCTGAGATACTGAAGAGGACACGTTTTTTTTTTAACACTATTACTCTAAATAATTCACCCAAATTGGACTGATAGTTTTAGGATCCACACCTGTGTGTTTGATCCATCCTTCGGATTTTTTCCAGTAGATGTTGTAAATCTCAGTCAAACTTAGGAAGCTCTGCTAAAATAAATAAAAGAAAATGCTGTGTAACTCCATGCGGAGGTTACACAGCTTTCTTCCAAGGAAGAAAGTAGAAAGAAAACACTAAAGTTACATCCTAAAATTGCTCTGAAATCAGTGTTGTGCCTTTGTTTAGAATTATTCAAATTCAGCCAGCCACGATCGATCACCAGCAACGATGTTGAAAAGTTTATTCACCAGAAATCGCATATCACCAAATGAACAAAGAAAAGATTCCTCGGCTCCTAAATTACTGTGTGACAAGGGCATCTGCATTTTGGTAGATCTTTGAAAATGTGGTTACATATACTGAATAATTTGGGGACAGTCCTGTGATTATCCCGTAATATTTTCCGTTTCTACTAATTTCTTTCGCTCTGCAATATCAGTATCTATAATAAAATTATGCAAGCCATTAACATTTGTCATAGATTCCTCAATATTAGCTGCTTCATTTGAGGATGACTTCAAAACTGGCATATGATGACTAAATGCAGGGTTAACAAAATCTATCAAATCAGCAACAATGTCCTTCTTCCAGCACAATTAAGGTACATTTTAACCTTAACTCTTAACTTTTAGTTTTGTTCACTCGTGTTTTCTCCCAGACCTGCGATGAGCAGAACGATAGCGTGCTATTTCCTGCTCTCTGTTAATCAGCTAAATTTAGGGCTGGTGTATTATATTCATATATATGTATTACAACTAGAGCTATCAAACAATAGAAACATTTTAATCACTATTTAATCGCAAATTATATTTTATTTATAAAAGTGTAAAAGCTCATTTAGGCATTTTAATATGCTATTTTGCAATAGATGACACTAATGCTAACACCATCAGACGCCATTACAGATTTCTGCATCCTGCATGAGGCTGCATCCTGACTTCCTGTTTGCGGTAAGGCGTATTGTGTCACTTCCTGTTGTTGCTGTGTGAACGACGGATTTTTGCTCCAGGCTCTCTCGCTTTTTATCTTTTAACCTCTTTGCTGTAACATCTGTTTCCAAACATAAGCACTTTTAAAACATTTTCTGTGGCTGCTCATCACGTTTGGGAACTCCTCGTGTTTCACACGGTTTGTTCTTTGGTGTGATAACAGGGCGCTAGCCTAGCTTTAGCCTAGCGTTAGCCAAGCCTTAGCCTCATAATGGCTTCTCCGTCTCTGACTAAGTCTCCTATCTGCTGCTCTCTGTGTCAGATGTTCAGTTATTCCTCTGCCCCCTTTAGTGATAATGGTACATGTAATAAATGTAGTATTTTTGTAGCTTTGGAGGCGAGGGTGTCAGAACTGGAGACCCGGCTCCGTACTGTTGAAAAACCAGCTGATAGCCGCTCCTTTCCTAGCGCGGAGCCACAAAGAGTAACTTCACGTAGCGAACCAACAGCCGCACTCAAACAGCCGGTTAAGCAGGCCGGCTGGGTGACGGTTCGTAGTAAGCATAGCTCTAGATTTCAGCCCCCAGATCACCACCAGCCCATCTGCGTTTCTAATAAATTTTCCCCTCTGAGCGACAGTCTCGCCGAGGAGCCGACCTTAATTATTGGCAGCTCCGTATTAAGAAACGTGGCACTAAAGAAACCAGGGACTATAGTTAAATGCCTACCAGGGGCCAGAACGGGCGACATAGAATCCTACCTAAAACTGCTGGCTAAGGATAAGCGTAAATACCGCAAAATTGTTATTCACACTGGCGGTAATGACACCCGGTCACGCCGATCAGAGGTCACCAAAGTTGGTGTTGCTTCGGTGTGTGAGTTTGCTAAAACAATGTTGGACTCCGTAATTTTCTCTGGTCCCCTGCCTGATCTGACCAGTGATGACATGTTTAGCCGCATGTCATCATTCAACCGCTGGTTGTCTAGGTGGTGTCCAGAAAACGACGTGG
This sequence comes from Fundulus diaphanus, assembly GCA_037039145.1. Classification (NCBI taxonomy): domain Eukaryota; kingdom Metazoa; phylum Chordata; class Actinopteri; order Cyprinodontiformes; family Fundulidae; genus Fundulus; species Fundulus diaphanus. The sequence goes on from CM073128.1 coordinate 4,549,676, forward strand.
GCTACATTGATAACTGGCAAACTTTCTGGGGAAAACCTGTTCTGATCAGGAGAGACGGCATCCATCCCACTTTGGATGGTGCAGCTCTTCTTTCTAGGAATCTGGCCGGATTTATTAGTTCTCCTAAATGCTGACAACCCAGGGTCCAGACCAGGAAGCAGAGCCGTAGTTTAACACACCTCTCTGCAGCTTCTGTACTGTTACCCACCCATTATCCTATTGAGACGATGTCTTTCCCACGGCCAAAACTTAACAGATCAAAAACTCATCTAAAGGGAACAAATCATAAAAATCTAATAAATATCCATACGGATCACTTTGAACCAAAAAATAAAATAATTAAATGTGGTCTATTAAATATAAGGTCTCTCCCTCCAAAGACTTTGTTAGTTAATGAATTGATTTCTGATAATCAGATTGATTTGTTTTGTCTCACAGAAACCTGGCTACAAGAGGAATACGTTAGTAGAAATGAGTCAACTCCCTCCAGTTATTCAAATTTCCACATTCCCAGATCTGTGGGAAGAGGAGGAGGAGTGGCAACCATCTTTCAGTCTGATTTATTAATTAGTCCCAGGCCAATTAATAATTACAGTTCTTTTGAACATTTAACCCTCAGTTTCCCTCATCCAAACTGCAAAGCAATAAAACCTCTTCTGTTTGTTGTTTTGTATCGTCCACCAGGCCCTTACACTCAGTTTTTGGATCAGCTGTCAGACTTCTTATCTGATTTGGTGTTAAATACTGACAAGGTTATTATAGTGGGTGATTTTAACATCCATGTTGACACTGAATGTGATAACCTTAGTGTAGCCTTTAAAACTATCCTAGATTCAATTGGTTTTGCTCAAAATGTGCATAAGCCAACACACTCTCGGCTCCATACTTTGGACCTTGTGCTGACATATGGCATTGATTGTGAAGAATTAACAGTATTCTCTCACAACCCTGTCCTATCTGATCATTTTTTAATAACATTTGAGTTTAATCTAACTGATTTCTCCACCCCCAAAAGAGGGTTCCATTATAGTAGATCTTTATCGGATAATGCTGTATCAAAACTTAAAGAGTCTGTCCCCCTTTTAATATCCTCAGTATTGCAGAAATGCCCTGTAGATGGCAGCAATGCTGTTTCTTCCCATTCACAAATAGATACCTTTGCTAACAGTGTGACTTCCTCATTGCGTTCTGCATTAGATAATGTAGCTCCCTTGAAAAAGAAGGTGATAATTCACAGGAAGCTGGCTCCCTGGTTTAATTCAGAGCTGCGTTCCTTGAAACACAATGTTAGGAAATTGGAGAGAAAATGGCGCTCTACACACCAAGAGGAATCCTACTTAATCTGGAGGGACAGTCTATTGTTGTATAACAAGACCCTTCGCAGAGTTAGAGCAGCATATTTTTCATCATTAATTGAAGAGAATAAAAATAATCCCAGATTTCTCTTTAGTACAGTTGCCAAACTTACTCAGAGCTGCAGCTACGTTGATCCATCCATTCCCTTAGCTCTTAGTAGTAATGATTTTATGGGATTCTTCATAAATAAAATTGATGCCATTAAAAATAAAATAGTTGGCATCCTCCCTGTTGTGCCATAACATGCCATGATAAATAATTGATCTCAGATTGGATTCTGAACAGTGGAAGAGTTTAACAAAGGAATTCAACTCTGGCCGTAACACGAGACTCTCAAGGCTTGGATGGGCCTTTTTCCCAGCAGGAGGTCAGCTGTGAGCCCTCCTAACAGATAAGACACAGCACAGACAAAAAGATCTTCACTTCAGCATTCTTCTGCAGACCACCCCAGCTCTACGGAACTCTCTCAGAGCAGAAGGCCCTCACCCACACACAAGCCAGCAGCTGAGGGAGATTGCCTGGACCAACCATGCTTGATCCAGGGTCTGCTAGACCCGACTGCCTGCGTCAGAAGAGGACCTGACTGAATCCGGACGAACATGTCCGGGCAAATACAGAGCTAAGTTGCTGTCTTAACCACAATCAGATGCAGGGGCAAAAGATCCTGCATGCGAAACAGCTCTGTGTGTTTTTCCTCAGCCTGTAAAGGAAAGCGAATCCAGACTGGGCGGAAAGCTGTGGAATTCTGAGGAAAAACCCTGTTCAAATCGGACTGCAGCCGGTTCAGAGAACGTGCTCACACCAGGCCTCCGACCCGACCACGCCGTTAGCCACATGCTGCTGCAAGGCTAACGCTAGCCTGCCAAGAACCGAGCGCTAGCCCGCTAGTGCTAGTCAACCATTTCCTCCTTCAACGCTTCTTCCTGGAACGGCCAAAGTGGACAGAACTCACACATGAGGCATCAACAGGTTGGGCAGCGGTCTGAGGGTGAAGAAAAAGGTTTATTGGGAAATGTTTGTAAACCGTGGTGTTTAGAACAAAGGGCTAACCGGTAGGTCGCGCTAGCCAAACATGCTATTAGCCTTGCTAACATCCGGTTTCGGACATTTGAAAAGGAGTTTGTTTTAAAGCATAAAGCGTAACTGTTCTGCTCTGCCATCCTTCAATGGTGTTATCTGCCTTATTCCCTCATCAATATGGTATAATAATGCCGTTTTCCAAGGCAATTTTGTCAACTTTATGTTGTAACCTCTTAGCCACCGAGTTGCCACAGCGACCCCAGACGCCCGGAGGGAGAATCGCATTAACAAACTCGGTCGTAAGGGTTTAAATGATTTTACAGGACAAACCGGTCCTCAGAATATTATTTTAACAAATAATGTTTTGTTCAACTTGGGCTTTGCATTGTGAATGGATTGAAATACATGGCAGATGTTTTAACTCCACTCCATGCTTTTGAAATCAGATCTGTAGTGAACAGGGATTCACTGAATTAATCTGATTATGATCAACCACTTTTGTTTGTCTTTTGTTTGTTTTTGCATGTAAATAGTTCCTTAGCTTAGCTTCTTTTTATCTTCATTTTGCTTAGTAGTTTAGTTAAGTTTCACTAGCCTAGTAGAGAGGATTTGTTAATCGAAATATTGTGTTAATTCAGATAAACAGCATTACATAGTGATGTTCTCTGGATGTTCATTTTATTTCTGTTATTCATTTCTTGGACTTGAAAAGAAGTTGTCACTCTTTATTCTATGTGTGTGCAGGTTTTGCTGTTAAAAGATCGCTAGTGCTCGAATTCATCCCTTTCAACCGTTGTCTTGATATCAGCTTAAGATCATCACCAGACAACACTTAACAGACAGAGAGTTATTTATGAAACATTAAATAACTTTAAACAGTGTATAATAATTGCACAACACTCCCAAACATGATTACCTCATCCCCAGTAAGTAAGGCAGCATTGGAGGAATCTTTAGAACCTGTACAGTGTTTGAACTGTTTAGAAACAGTAGAGCTTTCTGAGCTATCTAAAATCTTAGCTTCATCTAAACCTTCTACCTGTATGTTAGACCAAATCCCAACCAAGTTGTTTAAGGTATTCCCTTTGATCAGTGGTCCTATTTTAGACATGATTAATCTATCCTTAGTAAATGGATATGTACCACAGGTTTTTAAAGTAGCTGTTATTAAACCTTTACTTAAGAACCTTCTCTTGATCAAGATGAGCTAGTAAATTACAGACCTATATCTAATCTTCTTTTCTTATCTAAAATTCTTGAGAAAGTAGTTGCTAATCAACTTTGTGAACATTTACAAAGCAATGACCTACTTGACGAGTTTCAGTCAGGCTTCAGAGCTCATCATAACACTGAAACAGCTCTGGTGAAGGTCACTAATGATATTCTCATGGCCTCAGATAATGGACTTGTGTCTGTACTTGTCCTGTTAGATCTTAGTGCTGCATTTGATACAGTTGATCACAATATTCTCCTACAAAGACTTGAACATACTGTAGGGATTAAGGGGAAAGCATTAGGCTGGTTTAAAGGAGAAAACCGGTCAAAATCAGAATTCAAACTGCTGAAAGTACTTTAAATATAAAACTACTACATACTGTGCAAAAAATTATAAGTTTTTTTAATTAATAATAATTCTCATTTAATCATGTTTATGTGGAGGAATCCATCTTGGTCAAGAATAGTACTGTCACCTCCCATTTTTTGACGTCACTCGGCGGACCCGCTGTTGAGCAAGTTTCAACGCTCTGTTTGTCACGGCGCACTATTTTCCAAGATCAAACTCAGTCGGGTCCTACAGTATATATCTATACACGCGTGTGTGTGTGTGTGTGTGCGCGCTCCGCGCAGCACGGCTTTGCCGCCGCTGCAGCTGAGCGCGCGCACACACACACACACAGCGGAGGAGAGATCGCTGAAGTGACTTAAGTTAGCTGATTATTATAGTATAAGTATTAAAATATAAGAGCATTCCAGCACATGCTGGGCTGAGCACGGCTTTGCACCGGCGCTGCAGCTGAGCGCGCGCGCACACACACACACACACACACACACACAGCGGAGGAGAGATCGCTGAAGTGACTGTGTTGAAATAAGCAATGTTTTTTCCTCTTTTACCAGTTGTGTTGGAACATCCGATGGCCATGCACGTGGGCATTGTTGCTTCAGCAATAGCTCTTGGGAATGTCAGCGGTGAAGTCCTCTGGAAATCCGAAATAATTATTGATGATCGCAGCTGTGTAGAACGGCTCCTATTGACTTTGCATGGAAAGCGGAGAGAAATGCTGTCGCCGCTTCCGCTCTTCCACGTCGCAGGATGTGATGTCAAACGCCCCTTACTGCCCATATTTGGGCAGTCATGTCAGCCCCCATACACAGTGATTCAGACGACAATTTATGTTTTTATTTTCTTATTGATTAAAGATAAGTTCATTAAATAACCACAAATGTATTAGTTTTAGTTATAGCTAATGATACCCTGATTTTTCCTTGTTGACCGGACTTCCCCTTTAAATCTTATCTGTCGGACAGATTCCAGTTTGTTCATGTTAATAATAAATCTTCCTCAAACTCTAGGGTCACCTGTGGAGTACCACAGGGTTCAGTCCTTGGACCAATTCTCTTTACTATATATATGCTTCCGATCGGCAAAATTATCAGACAGCATGGGATTAATTTCCACTGTTATGCTAATGACACTCAGCTATATTTATCCATAAAGCCTGATGAATCCAATCAATTACTTCGACTGCAGTCATGTCTTGATGACATCAAAAGCTGTATAACTTTAAATTTCCTGCATCTAAATTCTGACAAGACCGAAGTTGTAATCTTTGGGCCAGAGTCCTCAAAAAATAAACCAATCACTTAATCTGGATGGCATTAACTTGGCCTCTGGTAATAAAGTAAAAAACCTTGGTGTTATTTTTGACCAAGACATGTCATTTAAATCCCATATTAAACAGGTTTCCAGAGTTTCCTTTTTTCACCTCCGGAATATCGCCAAAATTAGAAACATTCTGTCCAGGAGTGATGCTGAAAAACTAGTCCATGCATTTGTTACTTCAAGGCTGGACTATTGTAATTCTTTACTATCAGGAAGTACACAAAATGCAGTTCAAAGCCTTCAGCTGATCCAAAATGCTGCAGCAAGAGTTCTGATGAAAATCAACAAGCGGGATCATATTTCTCCAATTTTAGCTTCCCTTCATTGGCTTCCTGTTAAATCAAGAATAGAATTTAAAATTCTTCTTCTAACGTATAAAGCTCTTAATAATCAAGCTCTATCATGTATCAGAGCTCTGATTACCCCGTATGTTCCTAACAGAGCACTTCGCTCTCAGACTGCAGGTCTGCTGGTGGTTCCTAGAGTCTCTAAAAGTAGAATGGGAGGCAGATCCTTTAGCTATCAGGCTCCTCTCCTGTGGAACCAACTCCCAGTTTTGGTCCGTGAAGCAGACACCCTGTCTACTTTTAAGACTAATCTTAAAACTTTCCTTTTTGACAAAGCTTATAGTTAGAGTGGCTCATGTTACCCTGAGCTACCTCTATAGTTATGCTGCTATAGGCTTAGGCTACTGGAGGACATCAGGGCCTATTTTTCTCACTCTACTGATTTCTACTGTTCTCCAGTTTTGCATTGCATTACATTGAAATGACTGTTGTCATTTCAGCTTTTAACTTTTTGTTCTCTCTCTTTTTTCTTCATAGTAGGTACACCTGGTCTGACGTTCTGTTGACTGTGAAATCATCCAGGGAGGACAGATCACCGACTATTACCATCTAATGTAGAACAGATTACTAGATCAATGTGTGCTTCTGTGCTTTTTGTCTGTCTTGTTGTGTCTCTGCTCTGTCTTCTGTAACCCCCAGTCGGTCGAGGCAGATGACCGTTCATACTGAGCCCGGTTCTGCTAGAGGTTTTTCCTTCCCGCTAACGGGTGTTTTTTCTTTCCACTGTCGCTTCATGCTTGCTCAGTATGAGGGATTGCAGCAAAGCCATGTACAATGCAGACGACTCTCCCTGTGGCTCTACGCTTCTCCAGGAGTGAATGCTGCTTGTCGGGACTTTGATGCAATCAACTGGTTTCCTTATATAGGACATTTTGACCAATCTGTATAATCTGACCCAATCTGTATAATATGATTGAACTTAACTTTGTAAAGTGCCTTGAGATGACATGTTTCATGAATTGGCGCTATATAAATAAAATTGAATTGAATTGAATTAATGAAAATTATGCGCTTACAAAAGGTATCTTCCTCTTTTGTTGTTACGTGTTGTCATTTCTCAATTTTTTTCCCAATTTTTATTGCCTCAAACAAATGTTTAATGTTCTCCCAACAATTTTTCCAAACTTCTTACCTCTTTCTAACTTTTAGGCAACAGTTTAAAATAAAAATTTTCTCCAAAGTCTCCATCAGTCTGTGCTTCTCACTCTCATAAATGGATCCCATTCACAACCGAGTCGTAAAAAACATAAACATTAACATATAAAGACAGCTTGTGCATCACGGAGGGACCTTTGTCCCTTCCGTAGTCGACGGAACGTTTTCTTTTAATATGTCCTCGTCTAACCGTCGTGCTTCTGAAAAACACCGTTTTGGGAAGCCAAGAAACAACCACCCCCCCCCCCCCCCCCCTGGCAATAAACCTTCATGATGTTATTCTACCCAGCAACAAGGAGAGACATACCTTCTGCCTAAGATCTTTTTCTTAACACCTTCTAAGAACCTGCAGCCGCCTTTAAAGACTCTTTCTGAGCAGAAACCTTCAGGGTTCTCTGCTTTATAGTGCTGATCCACTCAGAGAGGTTCTGCTGCTTAACTCCAGGGAGAAAGAGTCGCTATGAGATGTTCCCTCATTCTCCCCACCAGAATCTCTGTGAGGTCCTCAGCTACATCTACAACCTGAGCCCCAGCCTGGGGGTGGTCCCCACTCTGTGGAAGACCTCCTGTGTGGTACTGTCATGATATTTTTCTGGGATGAACCCGGACACAGCACGCACACACAGAGCTGGTTCTTAAAGTGAGTTTATTGAACAGGGTGGATGATGGATGACGAGAGGAACCAGAGTCTTTTAACTGACGGAGATGTAGGGTGCAGAAGCTGGCCGACAGGAGGAGTGCGGAGAGACTGACCAGTAAGGAACACCAGAGCCGAAGACTTGAGACCAGGGCGGAGCACTTGAGACCAGAACGAAACACAGGAGCCGAGAACTTGAGACCAGGACGGAACCCAGGAGTTGAGAACAGGAGTTGACAACTTGAGGCCAGGACGGAACACAGGAGTAGCGAGCTTGAGACCAGGACAGCTCACCAGTAGTTGAGAACTTGAGAGCAGGACGGAACACAGGAGTCAAGAACTTGAGACCAGGACGGAACCCAGGAGTTGAGAACAGGAGTCGAGAACCTGAGGCCAGAACGGAACACAGGAGTCGCGAACTTGAGACCAGGACAGCTCACCAGGAGTCGAGAACTTGAGAGCAGGACGGAACGGTGTCTTGGGTTGAGGCTGGGCTGGAACAGAGCTGAATCAGAGTCTCTGGCAGTGACTAAACAAAAATAAAGCTGAAGAAAAGTCTCCTGGCTGACTGAACAAAAAAAACACAAAGCTGAAGTAAGTCTTCTGGCTGACTGAAACAAAAACTGAGCTGACATAGGGTTCTGGGTGAAACAGAGCAGGAGTTGAACACTACGGAACGGCAACGAGAACAGAATGAGGTGAGTATATATAGAGGCGAACACAGGTGGCAACAGATCAGTGATAATTGCAGCCTGACAGGTGGAACCAATCAGGCTGCGCAGGGAAGAGAAAGAGGAAGGGAGGCTCAGCATGCAGCCTACAAGCTGCATCCTGACAGGTACCAGTTCCAAAAATGCTGCATGTCAAGGAACAGGCCCACTTCAGACCAGTCACCCTGACCTTGCAACTAATGAAGACCATGGAGCGCCTCATCCTAGCTCACCTGCGCACCGTGGTGAGCCCAACCCTGGACCCGCTGCAGTTTGCCTACTGGCCCAACATTGGAGTAGAGGATGCCATCATCTACCTGCTGCAGCGGGCGCTCATCCACCTGGAGAGCACCGGGAGTGCTGTGAGAGTCATGCTCTTTGACTTCTCCAACACTTTCAACACCATCAGACCGGTGCTGCTGAGGGAGAAGTTGGAGGACGCTGGGGTGGACAAACATTTAGCTGACTGGAACATCGACGTGGACATACGTGCGGCTGAACGGCTGTCAGTCAGAGGTGGCAGACGAGATACATGTTTTGCGCCGTCCTAAGAGACATTTTCTCATTCAAGGTGTTGTTAAAGTGTTATTGCACCTTTAAGCGGAGAGCTGGTGGGTGGGAGGTCATTTACAGCTTCCACAATTTCATTCAAAGCATCTCTCATTTGCTGATTATCCATATTTACAGAGGTCTCAATTTACTTGGTTAACTGTACTGTACTGTAGTGTTGATGGGTCGATCAGTTGATCTATCAGAAGCCGACAGGTTCTCAGAAGCACAGCAGATCTCGAACAGTAGACCGTGGCTTGTCACCGAGTAGAAACTGGTATCCGTTCTATAGTTGATACAGTCTCTGTAATACGGCAGAAAAATTATAATTAGATTTTCATCCTATATAATCAGGAAAAAATAAAACATTAATTTATCATATCACAAACTACTTGTAAAAAACAGTCATTTAATATATAAAGAAAGGCATGACTTAGACAACTTTATTGTAATTTTGTATGTACAGAGTGCATACAGAACGAAATTTCGTTGCATACAGCTTATAAGAGTATAATGAGGTTCAGGTGGAATAAGGCAACATACAATATAAAGTGCAGCAGTGATCAGAATTTAAAAAATGCAGGAGAGAAAGTCTGTAAGAGAATATTCAAACCATTTATATGTGCAAAATAATGGTGCAAAAAGGCATTTGTGCAAAAATGGATTTACAACTAAAAGTTCGGCAGCATTGGTAATGCCAGATAGAGATGCAGTGATGCAAATGTGGTGCAGAGTCCAGTTTAGAGTTCAGCAGTTCAACAGTCTGATGGCAACAGGGAAAAAAGCTTTTTCAGAACCTGGTGGACCTGCAGCGGATGCTACGGAACCTCTTCCCAGAGGGCAGCAGGGAGAACAGTCCATGGTGGGGGTCTGAGGGGTCCCTGATGATGTTACGGGCTCGGGCCACGCAGCGCTGTGATGAAAGGTCCTTGATGGAGGAAAGAGGAGCTACGATGATTCTCTCTGCTGTCCTCACCACTCTCCTCACGTTCTTCCAGTCGGAGGCACTGCAGCCTCCACACCACACAGAGAGACAGCTGGTCAGAATGCTTTCTATGGTGCTTCTGTAGAAGGTCGTGAGGATGGGCGGGGGCAAGTGGGCTCTCCTCATCCTCCTCAGGAAGTACAGTCGTTTCTGTGCCCTCTTCACCAGTGACGTGGTGTTCACAGACCAGGTGAGGTTGTCTGTGATGTGCACCCCCAGGAACTTGGTGCTGCTGACCACCTCCACAGTTGAGCTGTTGATGAGCAGTGGAGCCAGGGTCCGAAATGAACACTCGCCACTCGCCAAATGTGAGTAAATTTCCCGTTTGGCGAGTGAATTTCAGAGGGCTAGCTGCCACATGGCGAGTAAATCTTTGTACCAAATAAATAAATAAATAAATAACAAAGCCCATCTGGGCTGCGGATGATCCATTCACAGAGCTCAGTCTAGACCCGCCTTCTGTGGAGCTGGTTCAGCATGTTGTGCCATGTCAGAGCGTGACGGACTGCATTTCCCATGAGGCAAGGTGGTCAAAATGGCCACCAACTCCCATCATGCAACCGACCGAGATAAGGTTGCTATGGTGACAGCTATAAAACACAGCCAAAGACGGCATTCTGCCTTCTTCCCTGGCGCGCTGCCAACCTGAGAAGACACACAGCTGTTTCACTTCGTTGGGGTAACCCCCACACCACGTGCTCGATAACTCTTTGCTGGTTCGAAGATTACCGGAGCAAAACTATTCCCTGTGCGGACACAGGAGGTCGACTTTAAAAAGTACTTTTAATTTCCTCTGATCAAGAGAGCCCCGAGGCACCTCAAAGTAACGGGTTCTCCCCTTTGATTTATTTTTCGCCTTATGGTGATAAAGCTGTGCCTGGGCAGGTGTTAGGGACATTAGGTTAATGCGTGTTACTCCAAGGCGGAGTTTGTTGTTTAACTGTTGAATATTTTTCTTTGTATGTGCATTCTTTGTATGTGCGAGCAGGTGTGCATGCGCACACCTGCTCGTTTCACACTCAACACCAGCTGTGCACTCGCTCGGCTGTTAAAGCCAATCACAGACAGTTTTTTTTCCCATTCAATCAGAGTATGGCTTGCAAATACTGCATTCAGATGAATTAAATCAAAATGCTGCAGCCTTTGGCAGAAATTACTAAACATCACAGAGGGATTGAAGAAAAACAAATAAAAAGTGTAATATTTTAGCCTAAAATATTTAGGCTAAAGTATTTAGACTTCTGGGAGGTTATGCAAAAGTTTATTCTGATCATAATCATCATGAATGTCATTATTATTTAAAGAGCACTTTAACACGAGGTAAAACAAAGTGCCAAACATCAGAAATACATCAGATAAGAGATAACAACTAATAAAATGCTTGTTTGTTAAAATAGCACTAGGTCTAAATTATGTATAATTAGCCTAAAAAGTAAATTGGAATATGGAATATGTTGACGTCTGTTAAATTCAGGTTATCTTTTTTATTATCATTTCAGTTGACGTTGACGTGAGTTCAGTTTGACATTGGCATCTGTTTAGTTCAGTTTGACTGCTGTTGAAAACAGCACTTTAATGTATCTAATGCTGATTATTCATTGAAACATTTGAATTTAAGTATTTTAAATACTTTCACAGCAAAAAAATTATATGCGATTAATTTAGATTAATTAATTACAGAGTATGTAATTAATTAGATTAATTTTTTTAATCGATTGACAGCCCTAGTTTATATACATAAAGATCACTATGTATGTAAATAAGACAGCATATGCCCATCCCTATATGTTTTTGTATTTTTTTGGTATTCTTTTTGATCCATTGTATATATGAAGATTCACTGTATATAACTGAATGCACCTCCCCTACTCTGCACCTTCTTGTATGAGCCGATGTGACGAGTGAATTTCTCCATTGTGAGATCAATAAAGACTATCTTATCTTATCTTGTCTTACTCCAATGCGGAGTTTGTTGTTTAACTGTTGAATATTTTTCTTTGTATGTGCATGCGTTTGTGAAAGCGATTATTTGCTGTGTTGATTTGTGGTTTATCACTGCTTCAGTTCTTTTCCATCTCCTTCCATGCTTTTCCCCCCTCTCTTTTCGCTTCTTCTTATCAGTGAATTTCATCGCTTTGTTGAATCTTAGTTCGCGGTTTTTCTTTAAACTCACCCGTAAACCACTCCCTCTCGGAGCGAGGTACCACCTCACATTAGCGTAAGCGCGGTGACATCATTAGGACCTCCCCTCATGCATCACGCAAATTTGCAGAGCATACGTCATCATAGTCGCCATCTTGGAAGGGTGTCGGATGACTGAACTGTAGGTAGCTTAGCTGGAATAGCTTTGTAAGACATCAAAGCGTCCGGTGGGACTCTCAAAGCTGTTCTGTCTGTCAATGCTGCTACGTCAAATGCCGATATTCTGAGTGTGGTTTAAACAACCGTGAGCTGAACTAAGATTTGCTACCTCTCATTTTAATCCATTTGGGGTTTTTTTTTGTTTTTTTGTTTGTTCTTTTATTTCCACATATATTTTGCATGTTTAGTTTAGTAGCGAGTAAGATTTCCAAGGTCGTTGAATCAGAGAATTACTGTAACAGGGAATTGCTTTTGGTTCAATAAAACAACAACTGCGCAATAGAAATTGTTTTGTGTTCAATCTAATTCACAGTTGCATGGGTATTCAGAATTCAGAGCTAACCTCCTTTCAGAGTTAACATCTGATATTAATACAGAGACATATCATTGGATGGTGATAAGGAATAAGGATTTAAACTCTAATTGCAGTTATATTGGGGTTCTCACAGTCTGCCGGATAAACCTCGTCGGTTAAAATCCGACCAGATAATTTATTCTAGCACACCTGAGTTCATAACAGCTAGTTAATAACTGCATTAGTGGTACAAATCATTACAAGCTTCCAGCTTTGACATCACCACAATTTGAACTATATTTGTTATAGCTAGATTTTGAGTTGAATGACTTATTATTTAAATTATAATACCAAATTATAATTAATTATAATAATAAGCATATTCAAACAGCTTCTGGCATAATAAGCATCACATCTTATCTCTGGGGAGAGCGGCTCCCAGATAAAGCTTTCATTCAAAACCAGTCATGGCTGCACGCTGGATCAGAAAACAGATCTGCTAACCAGATACAGTCTAAAACGCCCATTAGTCTGTTTATAAGTTTCGTTTTTATTAATTCTGCATTTAACTACGTGCGGTCCGAGGAAAGGGAGGAGAGCCTTTCCTCGGAGCCAGGTGCTTTTATCAGCGGCCATTCTTCAAAACGTGAATCAATGCGTTTAATGTCCTTCGACTCGTACCAAAAGCTATGTTTAATGCTCTTTTGTATTTAACGACACAGAGCCAGTGGTGCTTGGGTGGGCTGCTGCCTTGCGCTTGAATTCAGGTGCGCAAAATTACGTTACATGTAATATAGGTGCGGACTTTTTAAGGAATCAGGAGCTTCCGCTCAGACCCATTATTCATTCTCTTCCCTGTAAAGGAGCCCTTTACAGTCTTTATCTATGCATTTTCCCCACTGTTTATCCCTCGCGCGCAGCGCACGAGGGTAAAATCCAGCAACTGGATCAGCGTAAAGACGCAGCTTGAAGCCCTGCGTGCTTTAAGTGTGGCAGCTGAGAGAAAAATGTTGAACTGTATAGGCTTGATGAAACTCTGCCTCATTCACAAATTAGACCAACACAGATAGAATAATGATAATCTGTAGTGTTTTTATTGCCTGGATGTAAATGTGATAATTCTTATTGTGCTTTTTATAATCAACTACAATATTTTTTTATTAAAGTCAGGAAACAAAGATTTCTCTTCCAGGGTCCAGACAGCCACGCCCCCAACCACGCCCCCCGAAAATTAACATAATCTCACTCTTAATTTTTGATAAAAATTGAGGTCTGGTCAGGATTAATATTTTGGCCAGTAAAAAATATGCCTGGCCGGTTGATTTTTACATCTACCGGCCAACTTGGCCGGTGAATCAGGAAGTTAATTTCGGACACTGAGTGGAGCGTGGTGAGGCCGGTTCTTCCTGAAGTCTACGATGAGCTCCTTCGTCTTCTCCACGTTCAGGATCAGGCTGTTGTCTCTGCACCAGCCCACCAGTTGCTCCACCTCCTCTCTGTAGTCCTGGTCGTTGTGAATGACAATACATGACAATACATTCATTTATTTTATCGCAAACTAATTCTTTGAAAACCTAAACAAATACTGCATATCAAAGAGGCAGTGAAGATGATAATCCGTTGAATCGTTTCTACCTTGGACCCGATTCTGGTAATAACTCGTTGGAAGGTCCGGACTGTCGAACGCAGTCTGTTAAAACTGGGTCTTTTTTTCTTCTTTTTTAAGAAGCATCTTGCGTGGCTGGTGGCGGTAGCTACTGTGAATTTAAAAAAATCACATAGTTTAATTTCATAATTTAAGATTCATACAGATAATTGCAAACTGTAGGCTGACAGGAAAGGGGGTGGAAGAGGGGGGAGAGACATGCAGAAAAAAGACCGCAGGTCGGACTCGAGCCCGAGCCGACCGCGTCGGGGACTAAGGCCTCCAAACATGTGCCGCCATACCGGCCGCCCCATGAGCAAGCCCCAGCAAAACTTATTGCTAACTCACCGAGTAATGATGGCTGCTGCTCTGATGAGGTGTCCAGTGTTGCCAACTCCTCAGTAAGGAAAGTAGCTATTGGCTGTGCTAAAAGTCGCTAGAAGTCGCTGAATGACGTCATCACCTAATTTGCATAATCTGACACATGATGTGATGTGCAAGTTATTGACGCTGTGGGAGAAATAACGTTGTTAGAGAGAGACAAAAAGTGAGTAAAAACACTCAGAATATATAGAGCTACTTTTTTCTGTCAATTAATGTTTATTTATTTATTTGTTTATTTAAAAAAAAATTATTAATGTTTATTTTATTACAATACTAACCCTCCTCCTTTACCCGGGCTTGGGACCGGCAAAATGAACCATAAAGAGGCACTATGGCGGAGTTACAAAAAAAAAATTCAACTTTTTTTTAACGTTTTCTTTTTTCTCTTGTGGTCCACTAAGGAGCCTAGAAATCACGGTAAAACATGAACGTGTGGCTGTGTTAATCAAATGCTGTTATTTATTTAAGATAAAATATTTCAAATTCAGTTATTTATGATCACCCTGCGCCGTCAATCCCGGCGCATGTGCGCTTCATTTGCAGTCTGGACGCTGAGGGTAAACATGCTGTGTCTCTGACTGCAGCGCTGAGAGGGACTCCTGCGATAGCGGGAGAACGGGGTTGGGACGGGGGAGGCGCCCCACGGCAGCACCTGCCGCTGGAGGACAAGTGTAGGAACGATACGTGATTTCACGTAAGAGTCTCCAAAAGTCGCCAGTGACACCAGAAAAGTCGCTAGATTTGTCGCTAGTTGCTTTTTTGAAAAATAGTCGCTGGAGGGGTCTGAAAAGTCGCTAAATATAGCAACAAAGTCACTGAGTTGGCAACACTGGATGTGTCGGGGTTTTGTGCTCCTCCTGCAGTATGCAGAGAGAGAGAAACTATCTGCAGCTTGATGAAACTCCGCCTCATTCACAAATGAGACAAACATGGATAGAATAATGATCATCTGTAGTGTTTTCATTGCCTGGATGTGAATCTGATCATTCATATTGTGTCTTTTATAATCAGCTACAATATTTTCTTATCAAAGTCAGGAAACAAAGATTTATCTTCCAGGGTCCAGTCACCCACGCCCCAAACCACGGCCCCGAAAATTAACTTAATCTCACTCTTAACATTTGATAAAAGTTGAGAAGTCTGGTGAGGATTAATATTTTGGCCGGTAAAAAATATGCCTGGCCGGTTAATTTTGACATCTACCGGCCAACTTGGCCTGTGAATCAGGAAGTTAATTTTGGGCACTGGTTGTGGCGCGTCGGCGCCTCGAACCAGCGTTCCTGGTCTGCTCTTTTAACAAACTCCTCCCGAACAGATGTCCTGAAACTCATGTCATGGTCACTAAGGAAGTATAAGCAGTCGCGTCCACTGACCTGCTCAGTAAAACGGTTTAGCTTAAAGACCTTGCCGAGCAGAGTAGAAACTGGATGTATGGAGGGACGGATGTGCTGGAAACTGTCCAGGGTGAAGCAGACTTTCAGACATTGAGCTTTATATTCTGGCTAAAGACAAATAGTTAAAATGAGGGTCGGCAACCTGCGGCTCTAGAGCCGCATCTGGCTCTTTAGCGCCGCCCTTGTGGTTCCCTGGAGCTTTTTTAAAAATGTATGAAAATGGAAAAAGATGAGTGGGGAAATACATTTTCCATTTTAGTGTGGTTTCTGTAGCAGGGAAACCCTGAGACAAACATTCTCAATGTTTTCCAATTAAGTAAAATGTGTAGAATACATATTACATTTCAAAATATCTGTCAACGGAGATCTGCGTCATAAGCTGCGACACGCCAGGCGGGTCGCTGTTGTAAACAAACCGGTGGGTGTGTGATGGGCCATGGATCCCAAAGAGAAAAAGAGAAAGATAGCTGAGGAGAACAGAGGATTCAACAGTTCTTGGACCGAATATTTTGCTTTCATTGGTGATATCACAGTAAATTGGGCAAAAGGCGTCTATTTCTGCCCTGCGATGGACTGGCGAACAGTGTTCCCTCTAAGCTGCGCGCGTGCGTAATTGCGCACAGCATCTGGGTTCATCTGGGTGAAACGGTGTTCCAGTCTCTCTCTGTGAGCGGCAGGTGCTGATCGGAGCTCACCGCTGATTGGTGGGTGTGGCAGACGCATTTATAGTTGGGAAGGTTGCGGTGTGCGTCTTGGTTGTGGGCCCGTTTCAGAAAAAAATGGCTGATCCACCCTAAGTAGAAAGCTGCTGCTCTGAGTAGTTCTTCCTTCCTCTGTCATACTCAGGTATTCGGTTTCAGAACAGGTGATATCAGTCAGGTAACTAAACTCAGTGTCCAACCTACCATGACTTCAACGGGAGCACGAGCATGAAAGAAGCCCGGATCAATGGAACGCAGATAACGTGCTTCACCATGGCAACGACAGGAAATAAGCCTTAAAGTGCGCATTTCCAACGAGTGGAATTAGAAATTTTTAATGAAGGCATATGGAGAATAATCATCCATAAGAAATAATGCTGTTGCTGCTGAAAAAGCAAGTTGGCTTGATATGAGAGTTATTTGATGGAGAATTAAAGCTGTTTTATCACACTTCTCTAATTCAACACAAAAAGGGGAAGTGGGGGGGGGGGCGCATTGTTTACAAATAGCATTGAACGGACATGGCAGCCAATCATGATGAAGTTTATTCAGGTATGGTTAAGTTTTTTTATGTTTAAACATACTCAACTAAATCATTAATTGGCTATATCTATATATTGTTGTGTTAGTGAGCATTAAAGAAAACTGCACTTTATTTCCATGGGGAGGTCTGAAGTTGTAGGAGACCTATTGTGCATGTTCCATTGTTGTTTTTTCAAATCCTCAAAATAAAAATTACATAAAAAACTAATTTCTTCATTATTCATCAATGCAATGAAATATAATTTGTTAATGTTGTTATGAAAGTTAAATTTAAAGCCTCATCATAGAGCAGTATAGTCAAGTGGTGCTTTATTCTCTCCAGGATGTGCTGCATGAATGCTGATTATGTATTTGTAGCCTACTTAGCCATTTGATAGTGCTGCATTTGATACAGTTGATCACAATATTCTCCTACAAAGACTTGAGCATACTGTAGGGATTAAGGGGAAAGCATTAGGCTGGTTTAAATCTTATCTGTCGGACAGATTCCAGTTTGTTCATGTTAATAATAAATCTTCTTCAAGCTCTAGGGTCACCTGTGGAGTACCACAGGGTTCAGTCCTTGGACCAATTCTCTTTACTATATATATGCTTCCGATCGGCAAAATTATCAGACAGCATGGGATTAATTTCCACTGTTATGCTGATGACACTCAGCTATATTTATCCATAAATCCTGATGAATCCAATCAATTACTTCGACTGCAGTCATGTCTTGATGACATCAAAAGCTGGTTGACTTTAAATTTCCTGCACTTAAATTCTGACAAGACAGAAGTTATAATCTTTGGACCAGAGTCCTCAAAATATAAACTTCTTAATCATTCACTGAATCTGGATGGCATTAACTTGGCCTCTGGTAATAAAGTAAAAAAATCTTGGTGTTATTTTTGACCAAGACATGTCATTTAAATCCCATATTAAACAGGTTTCCAGAGTTTCCTTTTTTCACCTCCGGAATATCGCCAAAATTAGAAACATTCTGTCCAGGAGTGATGCTGAAAAACTAGTCCATGCATTTGTTACTTCAAGGCTGGACTATTGTAATTCTTTACTATCAGGAAGTCCACAAAATGCAGTTCAAAGTCTTCAGCTGATCCAAAATGCTGCAGCGAGAGTTCTGATGAAAATCAACAAGAGGGATCATATTTCTCCAATTTTAGCTTCCCTTCATTGGCTTCCTGTTAAATCAAGAATAGAATTTAAAATTCTTCTTCTAACGTATAAAGCCCTTAATAATCAAGCTCCATCATATATCAGAGCTCTGATTACCCCGTATGTTCCTAACAGAGCACTTCGCTCTCAGACTGCAGGTCTGCTGGTGGTTCCTAGAGTCTCTAAAAGTAGAATGGGAGGCAGATCCTTTAGCTATCAGGCTCCTCTCCTGTGGAACCAACTCCCAGTTTTGGTCCGTGAAGCAGACACCCTGTCTACTTTTAAGACTAATCTTAAAACTTTCCTTTTTGACAAATCTTATAGTTAGAGTGGCTCATGTTACTCTGAGCTACCTCTATAGTTTTGCTGCTATAGGCTTAGGCTACTGGAGGACATCAGGGTCTATTTCTCTCACTCTACTGATTTCTACTGTTCTCCAGATTTGCATTACATTGAAATGACTGTTGTCATTTCAACTTTTAACTTTTTGTTCTCTCTCTTTTTTCTTCATAGTAGGTACACCTGGTCTGACGTTCTGTTGACTGTGAAATCATCCAGGGAAGACAGATCACCGACTATTACCATCTAATGTAGAACAGATTACTAGATCAATGTGTGCTTCTGTGCTTTTTGTCTCTCTTGTTGTGTCTCTTCTCTGTCTTCTGTAACCCCCAGTCGGTCGAGGCAGATGACCGTTCATACTGAGCCTGGTTCTGCTAGAGGTTTTTCCTTCCCGCTAACGGGTGTTTTTTCTTTCCACTGTCGCTTCATGCTTGCTCAGTATGAGGGATTGCAGCAAAGCCATGTACAATGCAGACGACTCTCCCTGTAGCTCTACGCTTCTCCAGGAGTGAATGCTGCTTGGAGAGACTTTGATGCAATCAACTGGTTTCCTTATATAGGAACATTTTTGACCAATCTGTATAATCTGACCCAATCTGTATAATATGATTGAACTTAACTTTGTAAAGTGCCTTGAGATGACATGTTTCATGAATTAGCGCTATATAAATAAAATTGAATTGAATTGAATTGATAGGAGGCTAACATAGCTAATATAGACACAGCCCATGTTGCCTTTATTATAAGGCTTATATCAGACTTTTACTTTTTTGCGGCTCCAGACAGATCTGTTTTTTTTTTTTTTTTTTTTGGTTCAATATGGCTCTTTAAACATTTTGGGTTGCTGACCCCTGAGTTAAAACAAAGGTTGTCAAACAAAATCCCATCACATCGTGGAGCTTGCATGGAAATGGTATTTGTTTTTATTTGCAGATTTCCCTTTAACAGCTCCTTCCCTTCACCAAGACAAGTTTTGATTCTAAACAGTAAAGTTTCCTATCCTGCAACCTTTACGCATTCGGAGTCTGACAGTTTATACAGCTGATACATAAATCATAGGGTCATAAATGAAGTTTGACATAGGGCTTCTCCATATATGTGTCCCAGCAGAGGAAGGCCTGGAGCTCCGCTTCCTGTCAGACACAGATTACTTTCTAGGAACCAGCTTGTTGGTTTCTGGGCCAGAAAGGACACCGCTGCTGTCCGCCCAGGGAACTTTCTCTGAGGCTGGAAAGCTGCTGGATGTTTGGCTCTTCTCTTGGGGTTCAAATCCAAATTAAGAAAAAGGAAAAACTGAAAGAACAAATGTTGTTAGATTAAGTGCAGCTCTTGGCTGGTCAGAGGTCCATCATTGTGTCCATGTCTCTACCTCTCTACACCGTCACGTCATTCCTCCATGTGCACCTTTGGGTTCTTCGGATGCAGCTCTAATGAAGTTTCCACAGGACCAACCCAGTGAGGATGAGGATGAGGACACAGAGGACCGGGGAGGCCACAGCACCATAATGACCTCTGTTCTCATCTGTGTAGAGGAGAGCAGAGAATCTCAGAAACAGACAGAAAACACAGTTGGCTCAGAGAGACAATGAAGGGAATTTGGGTCAAAGAAATGTAGGTTTCAGGCTGCAGATCAAACCGGATCATTCAGCTGCTGAGGATCTGATTTAAACCTGTAATATATTTAGTTTCCATCTTCTTCTGCTACACCTGCTAAGCTGAGAGGAGGTCCTCCCATCTCCAGCCCAAACACACAAATGCTGCAGCCAACAGTGCTGAGCTTCTACAGCCTAGGAGCCAGAGCCGCCTTCCTCACCGTCACATTTCGACTGGTCGCGTAGCCGCCCTTAGCTGATCACACAACTAGCCTTCCCCCAATCAACCTTCACCCCCCAACCCCCCCTCCGCTTCAACTGCTTCCAACTGGACGCCCAAAGTGAACCGATCCAACACGGAGGCATAGACAGGTTTGGCAGAGTCGGCCAGGGAAAGTTAAATGGTTTATTTTGAATGGTTTGTTAAATTTTAACTTTGTCACCAATCCATAACTTTTATGGACAGGATTTCTAGGCGCAGCCAAGGTGTTGAGGGGATCCGCTTTGGTGGCCTTAAGATTGCCTCCCTTCTGAAGCTGCTACCCCCACGACCCGACCCCGGATAAGTGGAAGAGGATGGATGGATGGATGGATGGATGGATGGATGGATGGATGGATGGATGAATGGATGGATGGATGGATGGACGGATGGATGGTTTACTTAATGTGTTTTCGCTGTGTTTTTAAAACACACGGAGCTTACAGGATTGCACTCGCTAGCTTCTTCAAAATCATGCCCTGCTCATGTAATTCGAGTGTGCATTACGGTTATAACAAAGTTTATTTCCATAACGGTTTTATACATTAATAGGATCATTTGTGTTCTCCGGTCTGCTCATTACAACTATAAACAGCTTGAAGCCTTTTTAAATCAGCGCCGAATATCCCCTAGCATAATGCTATTAGCCACTGGATGATAAATAATAATTGAACTTTATTGATCTCACAATGTAGAAATTAAGTTCTCCATCTTAACCCATCACCCTTGGGGAGCAGTGGGCTGCCATGTGTGGCGCCTGGGGAGCAATCTGGGGTTAAGGGTCTGCTCAGGGACCCAGAGTGCAGGCGCTGGGGATCGAACCGGATAACATCCGTTCTTCCCGAATACATTACGGATACCTTGTGTTTGGAACGAACTACGGTTCGTTCCAAACACAAAGTTTATTTTTTTATTTTGTTCTGCCATTGTTCAATAGTGCTCTGTGCATTGTTACCACATTAATATGAAGTTTAATGTTGATTTAATGGTGTTTTGTACAACTTTACCATTAACCCATTTAGCGGCCGATCACTGCAGCGACCACTAGCTTTCTAGATGTATAATCGCATTAATAAAATCAAGGGTCTTAAAGTTATAGATTTTACTGAGCAAATCATTCTTTAAAATATTATTTCATCAAATAATGTTTTGTTTAACTCAGGATTTACTTTTTGAATGTGTTGAAACACATACCAAATGTTGTTCTAAATTAGTTAAGCTAATTTAACCTTATTTCACACTTTTAAGATGAACTTTGGTCTTTAACTTAGATCTGCAGTGAACCAGGATTCACTGAATGATTCTGATGTTGGTGATCAACCATTTTATTGTCTTTTGTTTGTTTTGTATGTACATGGTTCCTTAGCCTCTTTTTATCTTCATTTTGCTTAGTAGTTTTAGTTCAGTTTCACTAGCCTTGTAGAGGCTGATAATATAGTGTTATTTCAGATAAACAGCATTCTGTAGTGATGTTCTCTGGATGTTCATTTTATTTCTGGTAATAAATTCTCGAACTTGAAGAGAAGTTTCTTTTTTCCATATGTGTCCCTGTTAATTGGGACATTTTGCTCATTCTAGAAAAGTGGCTCCACCAGTTATCCATACCTTCCTCCCTCATTGCTCCAATAAGGCTCAGTAACTTCCATCATCATCTATACCGGCTTATCCGTGCAGATTTACTGATCTGCAGCAATCAAAGCAACGTTGTTTTGTATTAAACTTTTTGCTCTCACAATTCAACACAATTTAGCTGTCATTATTTGGAATGTTTGAAACTCAGGCCCTTAAAAGAGCTATAAGCTAAATATCTTACCTACAGATAGAAATATCTGTTAGTAAGATATTAACTGTAAAATTAAATCATTCTCATTTCTCACCCATGATGGAAGCAATATTCCCTATAAACAATCGATCCTCTCCATCAACAAGGTTTTAGCTAATTATTTTCTCCATTCAAACCTAAAGGTATTGCCCAGAACTACTTTGGTTCAGAGTGTAGCCCGTGTTTACTTCCTGGTTCCTGAACCAATCATATGAGAGTTCCCAGGATTCCCAAAACAGAGCGCAGCATTTGCTATTTTATTTTGGCAAAAGAGCAGCAGCCTGAAAACATGATAACCAGAAAGAGAAGCTGGCCAGAATCAGAACAGAATACATAATTTACCCATCATGTGGAGGTAAAAATTCTGTTGAGTTTCACAGCAACAACGGACCGTTAAGTAAATGGTGGGGGTCCGTGAAAGGCACTGTGCATGTGTTGTTCCAATTTTAACCACTAGATGTCATTATGACATCATCAGTTATACCTCCTTTAATGTTTAAACTTGACTCTGAGGCAGAGCTATCATTTTTTAAATCTGAGGAAAAGTGTCTGAAACTCACCATCAGGGGGCAGCTTGGATTCATCTGTAAAAGACCAGAGATCAGAGATCAGTAGTCAGATTTTACAGCATTAGACTCTTTACTTGTACTTGATTTATACAGCAATGGAAATAAATTAATGATTAACGGATTCAAAACTTTTAAAAACGTTCAGAAATGCATTTTAGTGTCAACAAGCTTTTAATATTTAAGTCTGGCATGAAGGTGAAAATGCAGCATCCATCCTTTGGCTATAGCAGCTGATCCCTAATTGGGGGAGAGGAGGGATCCACCCTGGACTGATGGTTTTAAATAACCAGACACACACTCAGACCTAAGGCCAGTTTAGAGAGACCAATAAACAGTTTTGACTCCGGGAAGGAAGCTGGAGTACCCAGAGAGAACAGGGAGAACACGCAGACTCCATGCAGGAAGACCCCAGGCTGGGATTTGAACCCAGGACCTTCTTGCTGTAAGGCAGCCCAATAGCAAAATCATCACCATGATTTTATGGTTGTTCATTTAAAATCATAATTGGTTGTTTTTAATTGGTTATTTGAAACAAATAAGGTCTCTTACTGTAAATAAACGTTAGCAACTGTTGACTGAAGTGCTTCTGATCATGTAGTGTTTCTACCCTGAGCAATAAATCACTGACCGTCTTAACTAAAAATCCCAGAAAACACTCTGAACTGGTGTTTTACTTTACTTTATTGACTTTATTCGTTTAATGTAATTAATTTGTTTGAATACAATCACTGAAACAGAAAACTAAACTAAATACGCTTACAATACCATATGATTTAAACAATAGTCAAAGAAAAGAAAGCTGCATTTTCAGTTTTCAGGTAAGTAACACTCTGCTGATCTTTTATTCACTGGTTTGCAAAAAATGCATTTAAAAATGTTTTTAAGATAACTGATGATTTCTTATCAGTAAATTTTTTCTATTAAAACATGTGAACTGGTGGTGTCGAGCTTGCAACTCTTCCTTCCCAGTTTCTGAATGTAACTTGTTTCAGAGAGAGAGGGCAGGTTTTCTGACCTGATGCCATGATTTTATCTGAGTGAGAGTCGCCAGCAGGAGGCAGGATGGGACAAGCTGGAACAGAGAATCACAGAATCAGCTTCATTGGACAAGTTTGTGTCTAGCTAACAACAGGAATAAATATATCAACTTTAGAGAATAAATAAAAAGAACAAATATGCTGCCTGGCTACTCTGGCTGTGAGGAGTTCAGCACAGAAAAACGCACCAAGTACTATTGAGCCATATGACACACTCCCACTGTTACATTAAGGATATAAGTGTATATGTAGAATATGGATCCAGGCTGCAGGGACTCAGCTGAGCAACAGCCAGGAACCACGGATGTTTCTGCAGCATCACAGTCTCCTTTAGCTGCTTTTGTTAGGAACCGTCAACATCACACACATGGACCCCAGTTGCATTTTCTTTGCATTTAATTCAACCAGAAACAGTGGATGTGAAATGTGTGCATATAGTAATAAATAAATAACAGTGATAAAAATCTTAGTGCTATTATGTTTTGCATACCTATACTTTAACATTTTATCAGAATGTTATATTACTGTTATCCCCACTAGGAATACTTAAATACACTGAAGCATGTGCTTTAATAGCCGCATGTTTATGGTTTGCAGCAAAAACAAACTGATTTCAGGTTTTTATTTTATTTTTAAGATTCAGCAAGTTATCATGGATTACATGCTGCCTGTAGCTGCTAAACTCATTATAGATGGCGGCTGCACAGCACGACTCCGCCAAGAGGCCATAGTGGTCCATGAGGCGTCTACTCTTTATACATCTATCCCAGACTGCAGAGACCAGCCGGGTCTGAGGAAGTCCTCCATCCCTGTTTAGTGCTGCCCAAACATGATCGGGTCACTCAGGAACCATGTTGGTACCGAGGGGAACCGGGCCTTAGAAACTCTCCAGAACAACACCTGGTCCAGTTTTCTCTCTAAGATGGATTTTCCAGAGATTAAAAAGTCATTTTTATTTTAAAAAAATAATAAAGGACCCAGAACAGACTAAGAGAAATGAAAAATGGGTTCTCCACGACCCGGTTCAGAGTTCTGCTGTGGCTGCTTACCGCTCTCCTTGGTGCTGATGGCTGATCCAGGACGCTCCAGATGCAGAACCGCTCCAGCCGGCAGGTTATCACAGAGGATGTAGACCTCCTCCCCGAGGAGACAGACCTCACAGTGGGAGGGAGACGGGGAGGAGGAGGAGCACCGAGGAAGAGGAGCAGAGGTTGGGTCTCTGCTCCACAGAGCTCCTTCATCATTGTGGTTACCATGGAGCAGCGTGGCGTTCACAGCAGCTGGATCAGAGGAGCTGAGGCAGGTCAGGTTGGGCTGCAAAGACAGAGGAGATCAGAGTTCCTGGTGGGGAGGATGAGGGAAGCATCTCACAGCGACTCTTCCTCCCTGGAGTAAACCAGCAGAACCTCTCTGAGTGGATCAGCGCCATAAAGCAGAGAACCCTGAAGGTTTCAGCATAGAAAGAGTCTTTAAAGGCGGCTGCAGGTTGTTAGAAGGTCACCTGGTTTCTACTCACTCTGTCCTGCAGCTTGTCAGCAGCGATCTGACTGGAAACCATCACAGAGACGACTGTTAGCAGGAAAAGCTGAGAGGACATGTCTGAGGTCTGCAGGACGGAGACACACACAGTTACAGATGCAGCTTCTTCCTCTCAGCTGCTGGTAGAAATTAATCTGATTACTGGACAATCAGCAAAGATCTAAGATTAAAGAAAAAAACATAATTAATGCCTGAAGCTTTAATCCTGAGTTATATTCAGGATAATTATTTATATTCTGGGTTAAGCATGACTATAATTTTAACATTTTCCATCTAAAGCTGCTATAATATTCCCGCTTTAATGGCTTAGCATGTTGCACCACTGTCTTTTGTTTTATATTAGGGCTGTCAGGTTTAAGGCGTTATTAACGTGTTAACTTTGTTATACCATAACAAAGACATCTTCTTGGAGTGCATCCTGCGTCGCCGCCATATTGGCTGGGTATTTTCTCCTCCAGACTGACATAGGAGCCGACGGTAGTAAAGGCAGACAGAGCAACTCTGCTCGTATTTTCTGCAGTTTACGGCTGCAATAACCGGTGATAACGCCTGAAAGTAGATTACTTGGTGCAGATCACCATTCTGAGCAGAGACTGGTTCTGAAGATGATTTTTTACACGCTGATAACATTGCAGTAACCCAACCTATAAAACATACTTTAATGCTAATTATTTTGAAGTCTCTGTATTTGACAAATTAAGGCTAAATCACATTGCCAAACAAAGTACCTGGAGTTACAGTGTCATCACATGAAGCTGTGCGTAACAGTTCTCTTTCAAGCTCCTGCCCCAGTTGCAAGCAAATGTAAGACTCTGGAATGATCTGGAAATTTAAAACCTTTTCCAGGCTTTAAAAAAAAAACTGTGTATGAACGTGGATATAAACAGCATGCAAAAAATATACAAAATAATTATTGTTGTTGGTGTGAAAGCTCAGGATTAGGTGTGTGTGCTGAGAGTGAAGAAATGAACAATAAAACTTGTGACTTTATTAAAATGTGAAATGTATTGATTTATATGTATATGCGTAATACCATGTCTATCTTTGTTTAAGAGGCAAAAAATTATATTTTGGTATTAAAACAGGTATTTATTTACACATTTGTTTACACATTGTGTAAACATTAGAACGTCATGATTTATGATTTAGCCATTATTGGCCAAAGTTTAACATTTTATGGCACCAGGATGTTTTCACTCCAATTCTAAAAAGTGCTTGAAAAAATTTAAAATATTTTTTGTTTTTTACTAGTGTAATTTATTGCAAAATTGCATATTAAAATGCCCAAATAGGCTTTTACACTTTCAGAAATAAAAAGATAAAATATGCAATTAATCTCGAGTTAACCATTGATATTATGCGATTAAATTTTTTTATTGACAGCCATATTTTATATATTATATTTATATCCTGCATTCCACCTCTATTCCTTACCAATACTTCTATACCAGTGAAATTTGCAGCTGAGCAGCAAAACATTGCTCTCCAGTAATAGCAGCTTTACTTGAACATATTTCTACTCAGATAAAAGTAAAAGTAGCCCACCAAGAAATGACTAAATTGAAAAGTATGCAATAATAAGGCGACTTAAGTACTGAGTAACTAACCATAACACCTGACTTAATTTTTGTTAAACGTAAATGGACAAACAAAAATATAAATTAATTTATTCATACTGGCACTCTTATATTAAAGTTTTTTTCACCCTTTAATGGAGGAAAATTAACAATAGGCAACAGTTTTTAAATGGGTTTAAAACATTTCATTTTTCAAATACTAAGTCAAAAAATTATATGGATATAAAGAGAAAAGTGTAAACTACAAGTAGAATAGTTTGATTCTTTGCTGAACTAGCAATGTAGCTAGTTCAGCACGGGGCGTGACAACCGATAGTGTCGGTGTTGTTTTGATTTAGTTATCAACTTTTAGAATAAGATACGATATAATAACTAAATTGCGTTATTTACTGACACTTTAAGCTTCGTCCTGATTATAAAAATGTTTTTAAACAAACATTTGTTTTAGGAATTTGACCCCGGGTAAGCGGAAGTCGATGGATGGATGGGAACGTGTGAAAAAACGTGACATCCATCCCGTCTCCTATAACAACAGAGCTCTGACTTCACGGAAGAAACTGATTCGTCATCGGTCAGCTCTGCACACCTGATGCCAGGGAAACCGGTTCTGACGGGGATTCCGACACCAGGTCCACTCACGGATACCGGTCCCGGTACCAACTGTCTCTGAATAGCGCAGCGGGTTTCATTTCAGGCACATGACTCTTCTGATCGCGCAAACTGCTGCTTTGAAAAATAAAACACCGCAAAACCTGCGCAGTGGAGGTTGTATGGCGCTGATGGTGCAGGCTGCGCTCTCGCTCCTTCAGCCCCGGCAGCGTTTTAAACAGCAGCCAGCCTCTTTCTGCAGGACGGGATGTTTTTACCGGGAACATCAGCGCTGGTTTGCCGCTAAGCCCGAGGCGTCCCCAGGCCAGCTAGAGAGTCTCCAATGCGTCCTGGGCCTCCTCCCGGGGGGACATGGCCTGGAACACCTCCTGAGGAGGAAGGAGGCCCAGATGACTCCTCTGGAGGTTTCAGAGGTTTGATTTTGAAACGACTGATTAAGAAAAGTGTTTCTTCTGCAGACGCCTTCAGCTCTGCTGAAGTGAGACCTCTAGTTTGAACACAAGCTGAGTTGTTTCATTTTCTACTGAGCCGTTCAGAGATCAGAGAATAAACTTTAATGAACACATCAGCTGAACACAAGAGAGGTATTAAGAGTTTCTGCTACATGAATATATTATTGTTTTTATACTTTTTTTATTTAAAAATAATCTTTAAACTAACAGAATTTACACAGAACTTTATATTTTGTTTGATTACAATTTTAAATAAATCAGATGTTATGATCAGTTACTCAGTACTTTTACAAAAAACATTTAACACTCTTACCTGATTATTTATTTTCTAAACAACACAAATGTCCGCATATTTCCCAGTGTTATGAGTCTCCATGTGCACATTTTCTAGAACTAATCATAATAATAATAATCCGCAATGCCAGGGCCATTATTTCGTCCCCACTCCAGCTCTTTTCTCAAATAGAAAACTATTGTCTTCAAAAGCTGAACATGAATCATCACATAAAAGCACATTAAAACATTGATTAGGTAATTAAATCTATTGAAAGGATTAACTTAGTTACCTCGGAACAGAAAACTGTGAATCCTCTGGTCTGATCGGAGTATCCAAAAAGTTCCTGATGCGGGACAAGAGAGCTTTGGAGCGAAGACAGCAGGTTTTAAAGCCCAGATGTGAAGGATCAGAAGCTCACCTGGCCGGCAGGTGTGCTCTGATCACTTTCTCTGTCTCTACGTCATCGCTGCTTTTAGCTCTCCGTGCCTGAGTCACATGTGACGCGTCGCTCCGCAGGGAAACCCTGCCGCTCCCACCGGGAGGTAGAGCACAGAGTTGCGACATATTTTGACAAACATATCTGCGTTTTATAAAATCCAGCCAGGTGCGCTTAGATCCACCCGGCTTGAAGAAGAGAAATGGTCCGTCGCCATTAACAAAAAGAGCCAGACGTCACAAATTCAGGCTTCACAGCAGATCGCTACATAAAGTATTAGGCGGTAAGAACAAAGGTTTTCTTCAGGAAATAAAAATCTCAAAGGAGAGGAGAAGAAGGGCGAAACTCCCCGATGTCCTCCTGATTTCCTCATTGTAGGAGAAAAAGTTTCACCAAAACAGGCTCCGTTAGTCAAGGAGGTAAAGACGCGATATGTTAAATGGAGACATTGTTGACACAAACCACTGAATATTAATTTAAAAAAGCCAAAATTTCATCCATGTCGTAGCCGAGTTTAGGAAGCGATCCTGTCCGACAGATGAGGAACGGAAAAAAGTGCGCATGCGTCGTTTGAAAGCGCACGTGGCTCGCGGGTTTCTGTTGCAGGCTAGAAACCAATTGATTTGAAAAAAAAAAAAAAATTTTAGATTTATCCAAATGTGTTCGTTTAAAATATCCCGTTTATTTACTTAACCATATATTTTATAATTAATTGACCTTCACTGTATTTCTTCTCCTTATTTTTTTATATTTTATTCAAGCATCTATCATCTAAAACTCCAACTTCAATGTCATTTTATTTAAGCATTCCATTTAAAGAGACATTTTCCCCTTTTTTCTCCTACTTACCGATGTATTTGTAAGTTTTATTTTTCCCATGAATTCTCCTCCTTGTGTTTTTTTCCTTAAGCCTTTTTATTACGAGGAAATAAAAGATACATCAATGCATTTCTAAGTAAAAAAACAACAATAAAAGGTGAAAGTCAAACAATTAAATTATTTCTTTAAAATAAACAGAGAAAATAATGAGAAGATTAATTATATTTTAACACAGGCAGTAAACTAAATACATTAGATATACATTTTTTCTATTTTTTTAATTAATACGGACATTTTAAGTGTAGCGTTCTTTTATTGAGTCATTTATTTGTCTTTACCTTCTTTATTTAAAATACAAATACACTGAAAATGTATTTCCATTTTATCCAGTGGTTAACTGTTTTTAATTAATGTTAGAGCTTTGAACCTTATTTTGCCATTTTGAAAGCCACATTCTCTACATGTTTGTATTTAAATGAAATTCATTTTTTGGTCGTTTTTAATTCGGTTTCTTGCATTTTAAGATTATCTTCATTCCATAAATATGTTCTATCGGTAAATTAAAAAAACACAAAACATTTAAAAGTCAAAGTAAACATAGACTTTTCCTCTCCGCCATTAACACAACATTGGGACAACGGACCCCACAGAGCGTGACCACAACAACCACGGTGTTGGTTGGCACAGCTGAACTTCTGATTTAGTTATCAGGAACTTTTTAATAGAATAAGATAATAGAAAAAAAGTAAATTATTTACTGACACATTAAGGTTCGTCCTTATTATAAAAATGTTTTTAAACAACAGTTGTTTAAGGAATTTGGAAAATTGTAAAAAAAAAAAAAAAACGTGACAACCATCCTGTCTCCCCTAACAACAGAGCTCTGTCGGTGTTGTTTTGATTTAGTTATCAATAACTTTTCAGCAGAATAAGATACGATATAATAACTAAATTGCTTTATTTACTGACAGCTTCGTCGTGATTATAAAAATGTTTTTTAACAAACAATTTTTTTAGGAATTTGACCCCGGGTAAGCGGAAGACGATGGATGGATGGGAACGTGTGAAAAAACGTGACATCCATCCCGTCTCCCCAAACAACAGAGCTCTGACTTCACGGAAGAAACTGATTCATGTCATGACTTAGTTCTGCACACCTGATCCCGGGGAAACCGGTTCTGACGGGGATTCCGACACCGGGGCCAACTGTCTCTGAATAGCGCAGCGGGTTTCATTTCAGGCACATGACTCTTCTGATCGCGCAAACTGCTGCTTTGGAAAATAAAACACCGCAAACAAAGCGCAGTGGAGGTTCTATGGTAGGTTTCGGCAGCGTTTTAAACAGCAGCCAGCCTCTTTCTGCAGGACTGGATGTTTTTACCGGGAACATCAGCGCTGGTTTGCCGCTAAGCCCGAGGCGTCCCCAGGCCAGCCAGAGAGTCTCCAAGGCGTCCTGGGCCTCCTCCCGGGGGGACATGACCTGGAACACCTCCTGAGGAGGAAGGAGGCCCAGATGGCTCCTCCGGAGGTTTCAGGAGTTTGATTTTGAAACGAATAAACAGTAATAAACACGTCGGCTGCGGCAAGTATTTATTTTGAACAACAATATTTCGTCTGTATGAATGTATTATTGTTTTTTTATCTTAGTCTTTAATATCAGAATTTTCGCATAACTTTATATTTTGTTTGATTAGGGGTTTCAAATAAATTAGATGTTATGATCAGTTAGCTAAACATTATTTAATAAGATAAGATAAGATAAGATAGAACCTTGTTGGTCTCACAATAGAGAGATTAACTTGTCACATGGGCCCTTATGAGCAACAGAAGGTGCACAAAGTATATACAGTACATTATATTCAATTCAATTCAATTTTATTTATTTGGCACCAATTCATGAAACATGTCATCTCAAGACATTTTACAAAGTCAAATTCAATCATATTATACAGCTTGGTCAAAGATTTCCTATATGAGGGAACCAGTTGATTGCTTCAAAGTCCCGACAAGCAGCATTCACTCCTGAAGAAGCGTAGAGCTACAGGGAGAGTCGTCTGCATTGTACATGGCTTTGCTGCAATCCCTCATACTGAGCAAGCATGAAGCGACAGCGGAAAGAAAAAACACCCGTTAACGGGAAGGATAAACCTCCAGCAGAACCAGGCTCAGTATGAACGGTCATCTGCCTCGACCGACTGGGGGTTACAGAAGACAGAGCAGAGACACAACAAGAGAGACAAACAAGCACAGAAGCACACATTGATCCAGTAATCTGTTCTACATTAGATGGTAATAGTCGGTGATCTGTCTTCTCTGGATGATGTCACAGCTAACAGAACACCAGACCAGGTGTACCTACTATGAAGAAAAAAAAAGAGAGAACAAAAAGTTAAAAGCTGAAATTACAACAGTCATTTCAATGTAATACAATGCAAATCTGGAGAACAGTAGACTGGAGAACAGTAGAAATCAGTAGAGTGAGAGAAATAGACCCTGATGTCCTCCAGCAGCCTAAGCCTATAGCAGCATAACTATAGAGGTAGCTCAGGGTAACATGAGCCACTCTAACTATAAGCTTTGTCAAAAAGGAAGGTTTTAAGATTAGTCTTAAAAATAGACGGGGTGTCTGCCTCACGGACCAAAACTGGGAGTTGGTTCCACAGGAGAGGAGCCTGATAGCTAAAGGATCTGCCTCCCATTCTACTTTTAGAGACTCTAGGAACCACCAGCAGACCTGCAGTCTGAGAGCGAAGTGCTCTGTTAGGAACATACGGGGTAATCAGAGCTCTGATATATGATGGAGCTTGATTATTAAGGGCTTTATACGTTAGAAGAAGAATTTTAAATTCTATTCTTGATTTAACAGGAAGCCAATGAAGGGAAGCTAAAATTGGAGAAATATGATCCCTTTTGTTGATTTTCATCAGAACTCTTGCCGCAGCATTTTGGATCAGCTGAAGGCTTTGAACTGCATTTTGTGGACTTCCTGATAGTAAAGAATTACAATAGTCCAGCCTTGAAGTAACAAATGCATGGACTAGTTTTTCAGCATCACTCCTGGACAGAATGTTTCTAATTTTGGCGATATTCCGGAGGTGAAAAAAGGAAACTCTGGAAACCTGTTTAATATGGGATTTAAATGACATGTCTTGGTCGAAAATAACACCAAGATTTTTTACTTTACTACCAGAGGCCAAGTTAATGACATCCAGATTCAGTGAATGATTAAGAAGTTTATTTTTTGAGGACTCTGGTCCAAAGAGTACAACTTCTGTCTTGTCAGAATTTAAGTGCAGGAAATTTAAAGTCATCCAGCTTTTGATGTCATCAAGACATGACTGCAGTCGAAGTAATTGATTGGATTCATCAGGATTTATGGATAAATATAGCTGAGTGTCATCAGCATAACAGTGGAAATTAATCCCATGCTGTCTGATAATTTTGCCAATCGGAAGCATATATATAGTAAAGAGAATTGGTCCAAGGACTGAACCCTGTGGTACTCCACAGGTGACCCTAGAGTTTGAGGAAGATTTATTATTAACATGAACAAACTGGAATCTGTCCGACAGATAAGATTTAAACCAGCCTAATGCTTTCCCCTTAATCCCTACAGTATGTTCAAGTCTTTGTAGGAGAATATTGTGATCAAATTAACAACTATAAAATTATCTGATAATTTTTCATAGGTAGGATTTTGCTATTGGGCTGCCTCACAGAAAGAAGGTCCTGGGTTCAAATCCCAGCCTGGGGTCTTCCTGCATGGAGTCTGCATGTTCTCCCTGTTCTCTCTGGGTACTCCAGCTTCCTCCCAGAGTCAAAACTGTTAATTGGTCTCTCTAAACTGGCCTTAGGTCTGAGTGTGTGTCTGGTTATTTAAAACCATCAGTCCATGGTGGATCCCTGTTCTCCCCCAATGACCGCTGGGTAACAGCCCACCTCAGCAACCCTGTAGGGATCAGCTGCTACAGCTGATGGATAGATGCTGCATTTTCACCTTCATGCCAGACTTGAATATATTCCCACTGGTCTCATTTGTGAATCACGAAGAGGGAGAAAGCTTTGATGAAGGAGATCAGAAAGGAATGCTGTGGTTCTAATCTACAGGCATGCAAAAGACTGCTGACCTTTTTAACAGCTTGTCTGTATAAAAATTCCAAAAAAAAAAGGAAAAAACAAACAAACGAGAATCTTCACCAGCACTCTGTATAAAAATGCTTTTCAGAACATTTTTAAATGTTTTTAATCCGTTAATTATTCACATATTTCCATTACTATAAAAATCAAGTACAAGTAAAGAGTCTAATGCTATAAACCTGCCTGCTGATCTCTGGTCTCTGGTCTTTTACAGATGAATCCAAACTGCCCCCTGGTGGTGAGTTTCAGACACTTTTCTTCAGATTTAATAACAACAGCTGTGCCTCAGAGTCAAGTTAGAACATTAAAGGAGGTATAAGTAATGATGTCATGATGACACCTAGTGGTTAATTGGAATGAGATATACACAGTGCCTTTCACGGACCCCCACCATTTACGTGACGGTCTGTTGTTGCTTAGAAACTCCACTGAATTTTTACTTATACGGGACATGGTGATGTATTCTGTTTTATTTCTGGTCCGCTTCTCTTACTGGCTTCCATATTTTATGGCTGCTGCTCTTTTGCCAAAATAAAACACCAAATGCTGCGCTCTGTTTTGAGAACCCGGGAACTCTCATATGATTGGCTCAGCAAGCAGGAAGTCAACACGAGCTACACTCTGAACCAAAGTAGTTCTGGACCGTACCTCTAGGTTTGAAAGGAGAAAATTTTGACAAAAACATTGTTGATGGAGAGGATCGATTGTTTATAGGGAATGTTCCTTCCATCCTGGGTGAGAAATGAGAATGATTTAGTTTGATTTTACATTGAATATTTTACTTACAGGGGCGCGCTCATGGCGCAGTGGGTAGCGCAACCCATGTACAGAGGCATTTAGTCCTCGACGCGGTCGACCTGGGTTCAAATCCGACCTTTGGTCCTTTGCCGCATGTCTCACCCCCTTCCTGTCAGCTTACTGTCATAAAAAAGAAAGCCACTAGAGCTGCAAAAAATCCCCCAAAAA
This sequence comes from Fundulus diaphanus, assembly GCA_037039145.1. Taxonomy (NCBI): domain Eukaryota; kingdom Metazoa; phylum Chordata; class Actinopteri; order Cyprinodontiformes; family Fundulidae; genus Fundulus; species Fundulus diaphanus. Next base: position 4,584,230 of record CM073128.1, read on the forward strand.
ATATCTTATTTATGGCTCCTTTAAGGGCCTGAGTTTATAGGATTCCAAATAATGAGCGCTAATTAGCGTTGAACTGTGAGAGCAAAAGGTTTAATGAAAAATAACTGTGCTTCGATTGCTGGAGATCCCTGCAAACCTACACAGACGATTGATGTATGTTACTGAGCCATATTGGAGCAATGAGGGAGGGAGTTATGGATAACTTGTGGACCCGCTTTTAAACGTTTTATGAATGAGAACTGGGCTGGAAGTAGACGGCTGTAATGGGAGCTGCTGTCAGACAGACAGACTGCAGTCAACCCCCCATAAACACAAAGCGTGGTTAGACCTATGCTGCGCCATCAGACAGACTCATCAGATTATGACAGACTTCTTCTGTCATTTTACCAAAGCCTCCTTTCTATCCACAAGGCAATTTTTGAATCCGAGTTTGCACCTGACTTTCAAAGGTACTAAATGTAGAGGCAAAAACTGCACCAACTCTCAGTTTCAGCTTTGGAAAATTGCTTTGCAGCTAGTAAGTATTAACATTTACATTTCACCCTCCATGAATATGCGCGGTTTGGTTATTAGAATATTTGGTCTGCCTCCCTATCTCTACTCCTGGATTGTTTATGAGGCAGGAGCTCAGAACTACACCCCGCTACCTCCTCCCCCCGCTGACACCTGCAGATGCTTTTCTGAACTGTGGGCCGGCTGATAAGACCAAGGACAATGGCCTCTGGGGCGTGTTCACGGAAATATAAACACTTCACTCAGACACATACTGATGCTCACAAATACAGATGAAACTTCACCCGACCAGCATTCAGATGTTTACCTTTCTGCATATATGTGTGTCGTAATTATTTGTGCTTCTCGCGCAATGAGGTTTTTTGTCGGATGCTTCACATTATATGTAGAAACATAAATTGTGAAGTACCTGTCTTTTTTATCTCCCTCCACTTTCCCAATATAAATCTTTCTTCAACAGATCTCAACGGCAGCGCCTGTGGACTCCATGTAAATGGGGTCTGAGGCAGTTTGGAGGAATGCGCCTAAACGGCTGCGCTGAAATAGCAGCGGCCGACTGGCTGCGTTCCTTGGCAAAGCAAGGCCTCGGTCAATCGTTCCCCCAAAATGTTTGTAAAGTGTATGTGATGGACGGTTGTACTGGAACTGAATTTTCGATTGCAATGCAAATTGCAGTTGACAAATAAAATTGATTGATTGATTTATTGATTGATTGAAGAATGCTAGAGATTGTAGCGAAACAGACCCACGCTCACTGTTGCAAAATCTGCTAATTTTATGTGACTTTGGGATTATTTTTTCTAAAGTAGCTTGTAAATTTCATGTGTCGCAGGTTGTGTTTTTTTGAGGCTTGTTTCTAAAAGTGAAGTTGCTTATTTGGGCTCTAAAATGAGTGCCGCTGCTCCACTACAGACACAGTGAGTACAACCATCTGAAATATCTCTCCAGAGAGTTTTTCCTGCAGATGCCGGGGGGGGGGGGTAACTCAGGATAACTTATTTTCACAGTGCTCAACACAGATGGAGGCGCAAGCAAATGTGCACCCAGAACTCTGATATCTGCCAATGTCATCGATAAAGTGTGTAATAAATACGTGGTATTCTGCTACTAAATTAAAGTATACATAAACATAAACTGCAACAATGAATTCACTGTATTCTTTTTCCCCAGATGCATCCATGGAAATTCAGGCAGAAACAAATTATAAATGTCTGCATTACACGTTCCTCAATCAGCGCTTTAAATGGAAACAAAAAATAAGTGCAGGTACTCCCCTCAATGTCATACAAATATGTTGGGTAATATTTTTAATATAGATCTATCTATCAGTCAATAAATCAAAATTTTCACAGAAATGACCAAAATAAAGAATAAAGCCGGTTCTAAATCAAACCCACATGAGCCGAGTTCAAAGTGTCATGAAGTCACTTCTATTAACTTCGAGACTCATGGTGTTAAGATGGACATGAAAAACAACATCAAACACTATAAATACAAAACAAATAATCTTTAAAAACATAAAAGTAATAGGTTTTAGACCCAAGATTTCAATAATTAATATTTATTACTGTTACAGTTTCCTTCTGTAACATATATTTCTTCTCAGTATTAGGCCTGGCCTTAACAAAACCATGCCACCTTCTAAACTTACCTTTAATATGAAAATACGTTAGTATCTTTAAAAACTCAATGTATTGATGACCCATACACTCACTCTCTGCATACATATTTATATATTTAATCATATTTAACATCAAATTGCCCATCAGGTAACGAGCTGTATACAGAAAGTGGAAAATTTAAAAAGTCATGAGGCCTGTACTTCTGTTGTCGACTGGAGGAGAACAAAGACAAGCTGTCTCCACTTCCATCAGACACAGGAATGGATATGGAGAGGAGATAGCAGAGGCTGAAGGATAAAGCAAAAAGAAGCAGTATTTTTCTCTTTGGGAGACTCGATTTGAATACGTCTCTGCAACAGTGGCGTCTCTGGCATGATGAGTTAAGTGTGGCACAAAAACTCACCACCTGTTTGCAGCAACTAATTTATTTGTGATGCATACAACCTGACGTTGATCATTGATGAATTAAAAAGATAAATTGGCATAAAGCAACACACTAGAAAAGCCATTTTGTATAAGCTAAATGTAATTTAATCTTTATGCATAAAATAACAAATAAACATTCACTTCTAATGTTCATTTCTTGTCCAGAAAAGATTCACTTCAATCCTTCAACGAGCCAGCAAGGCCAATCAACACTCAATTAATGTTTGCTTTTAGTTTCCGTTTTTCTGTGTTTTATGTTGTTTAATTTTTCCTACATTTTATTCCAGTTGTTTTTTTAACTTGCTTTTATTCTGTTTTTGATTTCAAATGATTTAATCATTTAAATCACTTTGCATTGTCCTTGTATTAAAATTTGCTATACAAAAAAATTTGCCATGCCTAGATGGTCGCACACTATCCAGCAGAACGTAAATAATAATAATATTAATAATTTAACGTTACGTTTCCAATATTTTGATCGGACGATCCAAGCTTGGGGCCAGAGGATTTGTGCCCCAAAGCTGATTACTGAGAGCGTGTTGGGCATGCTCACTGCAATTTCAGATGTTCATTATTTAAATGATTATTATTATTATTTCATTATTTAAACAAACGTTGGTGGGCCGGCCCCAGTATCAAGGCATCTCAAGAGGATTTAGCCACTGAGCTTGTCACTATTCTGGTAGACTTAGATATATAGACACAGATATTTCAAACAGAATTTTATTTGATAATTGCGAACACAGAGCTCCACAGCAACATCTGGTGGGTCCTGGCCCACTGGCCCCAAATAGAGACCCATGTTACACAACATGTCCAGTTTTTTGTTTCCCAACATGGCAGAAAGCAGTGAACAACAGTATTTTTGGAGATTTATTCTGTTTTCATTTTTGCCATAGCTCAGTGTTTCAGGTCATTATTAACATTAGATAGAGATAACCCGACTACTGAAGACTAAAAGGAGCTTCCTGATTATGATTTTATGGGCAATGTACCCCCAACACCCAATAAATGATGAATGAACTGGAATTAAACAATTTTTGTTCAATTTCATGGACAAAGCCCAGTCGAATTTCTGCCAGTCATATAGAACATAATAAAGAATAAGTTAGCGTAACATTTCAGAAATCATAACCTAGATTTCAAATGTACTTGTTTTACTAACAGGGAAATTTCCCCCCTGCGTGAACAAATAAGTGAACCAATGGATTGAATTAGATTAATCACATTTTATTTATTTTTTAATTTTTATGGTAATACAATAACAACTCCACCTAGTTGGTTCTAAAAAAAGCCGTATACATCATTCCCTGATCCAAAGAAATCAAAGTGACATCATTCGGTCTGAAAAGCCATTTCCAGGACTTTGGGACCCCATTGAACCAGAGTGAGGACCATTGTCTGGCATATCCACCTTGGAAACTGCTGTCATAGCTATCAGTTCTCTGTTGCGCCAACCTGAAGGTAGAAGTCTAAATGACCTGTCACCAAGATGAGTTACGTCGATAGCTATGCTAGCAGCCCCTTTTACTGACTCTGGGCCTGTACAGGTCATAAATGGAGGGAAGGTCAGTCCTGATGATCCTTTACAGGTCCAGACTGCAATTTTGTGTTGCAGTCTGGACCTGTCAAGTTTTGTGGATGAGCTAAACCTCATGAGATGGAAGAGAACAAGACAGAATGAATGAGTAGAAGATGGCCAGCAGCTCCTGAGGAAGGTTGGACTTCTGAAGTTTCTGCAGGAAGTCCAGTCTCTGCTGGGCCTTCTTACAGATGGTGTCAAAATGTGTGAGGACCTTCTTATGGAGTAAATTTTGTTCCAATACTGTTGCAAGCAAAGTACATGTTTTCTAATTAGAAATTTAAAAAAATACAGTCAAAAACTTCTTAGTGAAAAAAGGGTTTTGAGTGTAACTTTCGTGATGTTATTTTTTCAAAAATATTTTTTTTCAGATTTTATTTTTGCAATTTTTTTTTTTTTCAGATTTGTCTTCCTAAATTTTATTTTGTCAAATTTCTCTTTTTCATATTGAGTTTTACAAAGTCCATTCTTTTCAAATTGCGTTTCACAGATGACAGTTTCTTCTCTTCTTGCTTGACCCGCACATTGACCAATAAAAACGTTGTTGCTAACGTCCATGAAGACCAATAGAAATGGGTCTTTGCTCCTCACTCCAGAAGAAAGCCCGCCCCAGAACTGAAGAGAATAGCTCAACCAAATGCCCTTATAGACTTGACTTTTTAGCCAAAGTGTGAGTGCGTCAGCAGTCACCATGATAACTGCTGTCTGAATATTGCAGTCAGTCAGCAAGGAGGGAGGAAAAGTAGCCTGTATGTTCCCTCCTACGGCTAGTTTTGCCTAGGAACCTTTCGGTGTCCCTTACCGGCACTAAGAACCTTTACGGTATCCCACAATCCTTTGCCTTACATGACATGTAAGCACAGCCCCCTCACGGAAAACAACAAAAATGACTGAAGAGAAGAGATTTCACACTTGGTAGTTTATTTTCAGAAGGCTGAAGGCCTGGTGTCGACACTACCCCACCGTGTGGATCAGTGCGGTCAGGTTGGCACGAGCGGTGGAATAAACAAGGTTGATACCAATGAACAAAAATGAAAGGTAAAGCAGTTTTGAGGTCCTCAGTTTCCTTGTCCTTTTTGTTTTCAATTCAAAAAAAGGCCAAAAAAAGTGCAAATGCATTCAAAAGTGCATGGAGGTTAAGCAGTTACAGTTTTAAGGGTTTTTACCTAGTAGCAGCAGAACAGCAGGTTACATTCCAAACTCCACTCATTCCAACTCTCTCATGAATGAACAAGATGGCTTTTTAAAGGGGCCACACCCAGCTAGGTAAAACCCCTTAAAGCTACTAGGGGTGTACAAACAGTTATTTTAAAACCAATGTAAAATTCCTCCATAAAAAACCCACCAATAATTATGTAAAAATAAACCCACCAATTAAATAGACAAAATCCTATATCAAACACATTTACAATAAATAATTTTCCAGCAATTCTAAAACCAATAAACAACTCCCCCCTGCCTTCTTGTTCTTGGTCTGGCCCGGAAGGTTTCAAATAGGTGTCTGGTCTCTAGGGAATCATTTTGCCAGACACCTGGACACAAAAAGCAGGTTAGAAAAAAACACACACATTACACCACTCTAAAACCCTTTAAAACACACCACATACACTACACACTGATACTTAAAAGATACTACCAAAATTACATTCATAATTCTTATTTCTACAGGCCGGAGCCCTGGTGATGTGCAAATTAGTAAAAAAAAACTTTAAAGTGCAGTGTGCTATCAAAAGTGCTATGTGCACGTTCCAGTGTTTCAGGTAAGAGCTATGTGTCTACTTCACCAGTAACGAACTGGGTCTTCGTTACACCTGGATTTGACTCACATCAACCATTTGCATTTCCATCATGTCGTGACATTGGAGTTAAAGGCTGTCAGCACAGCACAGCACTCAGAAGCTCCTTCCCCCCCGTCATAGAGTTCTTACTCTTGACTCCAGTATTCAGACGGAGCCAGAACACCCCAATAATAGCTTGTAGTCCCTGCTCCTAGCTCCTGTTCCTTGACCTTTCATGGGGTCAACAGTCAGAACTCTATCGTGCCGGAAGAGGAGCTTCGGACTTCTGTGCCGATTTTGGACAGCCTTTAAATGAACATGTAGCCACGTTATATGACTATTTGTTTATTTATACGTCAGTAGCTCACTCTGGTTGCATACAAATTTTTTATTAAAGATTACCACATCCTGCTGGCGTATTAGTTGTTATTTTGGTGTTTTATTCTTTGTTGTGCTCAATTTGTTAGTAACAAAAGCCCGTCTCGTATATTTATAATAACAACGGAAGTACGACACTGCGCGTGTGCAGTGGGGGATAAAACAAGGAAGCGACTAACGGTTATTTGCATCTCCCGGCAAAGTAATGGAAACAGTGAAGAAAGGTCCAAGATCCAGTGGGGAAAAAAGCTCAAAATAACATGATTCCAAGAGGGAAAAGCCTGGAATGTCGCTGGGAATACAGGATGAATGTTGGTGTTCACTGAAGCGGACGCTAAACCTGCCGAGGCTCAGATCTGACGCAGAATTTACTGACGTGATGAAATGTTTTGATATTAGGCTCTTAGAGTTGCTGTAAATCGGTTTATTTAATTAATAACGGGTGGTGTTTGATCACGCCGAGTTGCCACTTTACCACAAGGCATTGCAGAGGTTCAGGCTCGATCAGGCGTTATTTACTAATGGTTTATCTTGCTTTCTGATAGGTCTGCAAAACTGTCAGTAGATGGCGACACGTCTATCTGTATCTGCTCATCGGACCCGATGCTGGGCTCTATTCAACCTCAAAAAGGACCATCAGAACACTATCCGGATGGAGGCTGGGTGTATATCACCTAATTTTATCATGATCAAATGGTTTTTGCTCTTTTTTCTATTAATCATATAACGTGACTGTATACCTTTAACTTCGATGTCGTTACATGATGGAAACATACATGGATGAGGCAAGTCAAATCTGGGTGACTGCTAGGCTAGGCAAGGAAATTTATTTGTATAGCACATTTCAGTACAAAGACAATGCAAAGTGCTTTACAAGATTAAAATATAGGAAAATAAAACAGAATAAAGGTAAGTTGGAATAAAATGTAGAAAATAAAACATGGGAGAATAAAAACTAAAAGCAAATATTAAAAACAGTTGGACTACAAAATTAAACTAATGATGTTTCAGTAAAACATTTTAACTAGAACAGTCAAAGGCAATCCTAAACAAATGTATTTTTAACCTTGATTTATAGGAACTCAGGCTTTCAGCACTTTTACATTTTTCTGGGAGTTTGTTCCAGATCAGTGGAGCATAGGAACTAAATGCTGCTTCTCCATGTCTGGTTCTGGTTCTGGTTCTGCAGAGCAGGCTGGAGCCAGAAGACCTGAGTGGTCTGGAGGGTTGATGCACTGAAGTTTTTGCTGACGCAATTCCAGGTTGGCTACAGTGTCCTTCCTCTGTAAGGGTATTCAAATTGAGCCAATCTGATGTTTAAAGCTTAATTTGAAAAAAAAGATGCAAATCATAAAACTCAATCTGAAAAGAGAAAGTTAGAAAAAATGAAACAAAAAAAAAATCTGAAAAAATTTAATCTGAAAAAAAACAACAATTATTATTATCACTTGTTTGTTTGTGTGGAAAAAATAAAATCTTAGAAAACACCAAAGTTACGCTCAAAACCTTTTTTTGATTGAGAAGTTTTTCAAAGTTTAACTTCTGGACAGCATTTCATTTGTCAAATTTCCATTTACAAAACATGTTATTTGCTGCAACAATAATGAAACAAAATTCACTCCATGATCCACATGCGTCATCTTGTGGTACAAGCAGAGCAGTAACACTTGAACAGGTTTTTTTTTCATGGACCCTGGAGGTTTGCAGAGAAATGTCAGTGTTGGATACAAGCTTGTAATCGAGAGGAGTTCATTGTGGAATCTGACCAAAGACACCTAAATGTGGTCTCTACATTTCCTCTGGGAGCTAGGAGCCAATGCTCCTGCACCTGAAATCATCTGGGCAGGTAGGCGCCGTTTATTTGGCTTTTTCTCAGCGGCTTTGAAACATCATACAATCCATGAGGGCTGTTCATGTGAGCTTCAGTGTTGCATTTAGTCTGCCTGTTATCAGCGACTTTGGGCTGTTTTTTTATGGAGCTAAAACAGTGACAACTTGCAGCGACATTGAAAAAATATTTGGCATTAAAAAAAAATAGAAACTGAAAAGTCGAACATTGTAAAAAAGTAAAAACAGGATATTCTGATTTCATGCTGCAGCTTTCTTTCAATGAGAGATGTTTTCAGTGTCACTGCAGAGTTCCTTCAACTACAATGAAGCTACAAGCTGGTGATGTTTAACGTTCGGGGGCGGGTCTAAAGTGAAGGAGCCCTCATGGGCCCTTCGTTTTTCCAGCACTCATCATCTACCTGCTTTGAATTTATGGAAAGCTCCGGTCAAGTACCGTTGCTCGACCACAAATAAGGGTATTATTATTGTTAATATTACCTTAATTAGCTTATACAGCTAATGATCGTAGTGACATGGAGCTAAATCAGAGAGAGCAGGTGGATGATGAGGAGCACCAGAAAAACGGAAGGCCCTTGAAGGGACCTTCAATGTAGCCCCGCCCCCGATGCTAAAACAGTGCCAGTAACAGACCAAAAAAAAAAAAAAAAAAAAAAATATATATATATATATATATATATATATATATATATATGTACATGTGTATACATAATGGCTATGGTGCCAGCGTGGTGACATCATAGCTGACGGAGCTCTGCGGTGACACTGAAAACGTCGGTCACTGAATTAAATGCTCTGTTTGATCCTTTTAGATCCTTTCTACTAATATTGGGCTCTCTACATTTCAACCAGCATTTCAGCTGTTCTATGCTGGGTTTCTCCATTGAAGCAGGTTGAAATAAATCTCATTTGAAGTCGTCATCTTCCTAAAATGGTAAGTAATATGATTTTTAATTTTTAATTAACGAATTTAATTTGCATTTAATCTCGTCCTACTCGTCCTGTCCGACTAGCCGGGTTGGGCAGGAAGAATGACATAAAACTGTTAACTCTTTTTGACAAAAAGTAAATAAAAATAAAAACAGTTTTATTTTGACAGTCAGCGGAAGTGGTTCGTGTGCATCGTGCTGCAGTTTGACGCTGACGGAGTGAAAAACAGTTGGAAAAGTACCGCAGGCTGCAGCTGATCAGGAAAACTGCGGCAGTGAAAGTTGAAGCGGAGTTTAGTGAATGAAGATGGACTCTGCGGCGGTGGAGATAGACGGCAGCGTCATGGAGGGAGTGAGTATTTCTGCTACCGGCGGAGAAACCCGGGCAAAGCCGCTGGAGTCGCTGCTCCGCGCTGGTAATAACAGGCTAGCGGGGAGCTAGCGGCTAGCAGCCGCCTCTCAGCGCTCTGACGCGGCTTCTGTCTCACCCCGGTGTCGGTTCTCCGCAGGGCGGACAGATCCTCCGGGTGTCGGCGGCGCTCAGCTGCATCACCGGCTCCGCCATAAAGATCACCAAGATCCGGGCAGGCAGGAGCACCCCGGGGCTCAGGTGGGTTAGCGGCTACCAGGCTAACGTTAGCCTATTCATTAAAGTTGCTTCAGTCCGATTTAAATTAACAAAAAACTGGTTAATCAACACTGCTGAGGGTTGGTTTTATCCTAGATTTCTGTCCTGGCTCTGCATAAATCATTAACCTTTGTCTCAATGCTGCTGATTTTTAACTTTTTAGACCAGTATCTCTAAAATAAACAGCCCAGGTTTGATTAAAATAATCTCCATAAATAAGAATATTAATGAGCATCTGAGTGAATCAGCCTGCCAGCCAATAGGAGCGACTCTCTCCAGATTACTCCCTGCTTTCTGTGCAGATTGCTTTCCTCCAGAAAAAGTCTCATCATCAAACATCCATCACTTCTCTCTGATTCAGTCCAGAAACTGGAGCATCAACTCCAAGCAACTGATGTTGCCTCAATTTGCAGCCATTTTTTGATGGTTTCCAGGGGTGAGCGATATGTATTTAAAATTAAACTATTTTATTTATTATGATGAGAATTAAAGGGACAATGAAAAAATGTTCACAGCATCTTTGCAGGCTTTGTCGAGGTATCATACGGCCAAGACAGCATGTCACGGCAATAAAAGCCCCACAAACTGTTAAAAAAACACTGTTTAAAAGAAAAGGCTGCTTCTGCACACCAGGTATATAAAGAAATTAGATTTTTAGCTCTAAACTAAACTCAGTACCTGCATACCCTGCAATTTCCTTTTTTCAAATGAGTGTATTTTCCCTCGATTTGAGCCGGTAAACAGGATGATCTGCCAATGGAATAAGATTTTTGCACTTAAAATAGGAATAATTCATCGCTATCATCTTATTTCAAGTGCACTTTATCTAATTATCTTCTTTTAAGGGTAAAAATTCTCATTCCATTGGCAGATCATCTAAACTACTTCCTTATATTAAAGACAAATACATTAATTTCAAGAAAATTTTACTTTTAGTTCCCTTTTTGCAGTCAATACTATATTTTCTGGACCATACGTCACCCTTTTATTGTAGTTTGGCTGGTTTTGCTACTTGTATGTCAAAATATCTATTTAACATTAATTTGACAGTGTGTAACTAATTTGGCTTTTAATGAGCAAAAATCAAGAATTGCTTTTATAAATACATAGTCTGCCAAAGTCTAATAACATCACATCATAAAGGAGAGCTTTCTCATAGATTAGAATTAGTAGTTTATAAACACATAGGCCTCCCAGTGGGGGGCCAAACTTGTCAGTCATACACGTTTTCACTATCTGTCTTCTATATGAAGACGTGCTGTTGGTGGAGGAGAAGTATAAAACAATCAAAGACGACAGTAGATCATCTATTTGCCGTTTTCTGTTGAAATTAAGGACCATCCATACTCTATGTCCAGCGAGAGGGAAGAGAAAGTAACCCAGAAAAGAAAAAGAAGTAATAAATGGGAGAAAACAAAAGGACCTCGTGGATACGTGAAGCATAAAGCAGCGTTCACACTCGGTGTTGGCCAGTCTGGCTGGCCAGGCCTTTAAATGACGATTCATGCTGATTAACAACCAAGGAGCAAACAGTACCGTGTACCGCCACGAGAGGGCGCTGTGAAAACTAAATACTGCTGCTGTAGAACTATAAAAATTAACCGGCCGCCTGTGGTTGTGTGCTGTTGTGTAGTTGAATAACCTGCTTTTCCTGATTAGATATCTGTTCTTGGACTCGGATTTTGTTAAATATATTCACAAAAGAGTTGAGAAAATAGTGAAAGTCACAATAGAAACAATACAAACAGGTTTGTAGTTTCAAACCTCAATTATTTGTATTTATGGTCACAATAAATCCTAATCCGAAGAACATTTTTATTACTAACGATAAATATCCAACCCTAATTGGGCCTGATATCAGAGGCTGGAGAATAATGGAGCTACAAAAGGCAGCTAGTGATGTACGCTTCTGATTGGTTAACAGTTATGACCTGAGAGAGAGATTTATTTATTCGTAAGGTTTTCTTGTCCCAAAGAGTTTTGTTCTTGAATTTTTGGTTTAAAACGTTTTTTCAGTATGAGAGCAGAGAAAGGGAAGAGAAAACTTTATGTAAAATAAAATATATTAATGAATTTAAAATTCAAACTGGGATGTATAGTGAAAACTTTAATATATTATAACAAACTCACTGGTTGTCAGTACTTTAAGGGTTTTGGTGAATATTTGTTGAAAATATCCAGAAAAGTATTTACAAGCCAAGATTCTTCAAATAAGAGCCAGTCTTGTTGTTGTTGTTATTATTATTATTATTAGTGGCTGTGGCTTTAATATTTTTGCTCATTTCCATCTTATTTTGGGTCTGCAGAGCTGCAGCTTACAGACTGGTCTGAGTCGTGTCATCAGCGGCGGCTCGTTAGGCCAAAGCATTAAAAACCTGACAGATTAATACGTTTATTCTCTTTATCCTGTTTTCAGACCGCAGCACCTGATGGGGCTCCAGCTGGTCTCAGATCTGTGTTCAGGCAGTCTTCAGGGAGCCAGCATCGGATCCACCGACATCAGTCTGACTCCAGGAAAGATCCGGTCTGGGAACCACACGGCCGACACGCAGACCGCAGGGTGAGTCTCTGCTGCGCCGTCGCCTCACCTGGTGGCTCCGCCTCACCTGGTGGCTCCGCCTCACCTGGTGGCTCCGCCTCACCTGGTCTCCGCTGCCTTTGTGACACCTGTTTTCTGGCAGGAGTGTGTGTCTGCTGCTCCAGGCGGCGCTGCCCTGCGCCCTATACGCCGACGCTGCCTCACAGCTCTGCTTAAAGGGAGGAACCAACGCAGAGATGGCCCCTCAGATTGACTACACTGTAAAGGTAGGCTGTGTGCGCCCCCTGCTGGAGCTGCAGGGTCACTACGTCAGGACAATGAATGATTGATCTGATGTTTTGACCTGCAGGTCCAGTTTGTAACTGTTTGCATCTTTAAGGTAAACATCGGCCATAAAAACAATATTATGATTGGATATCAGCCCAAGGGTCATGTCTGCGCGTCCGTAGCTTCACTGCTGAAAAAGATTAGATGAAAGTTTTGAGTGCATCAAAGAGGAAAACTGGATCACAGGTTTAAATTGGATTAAAAACAACGATGTCTTAAATCAGAGCTGTTCTTAGTTCCTCCTTCGTCCTGAAGCCCAGGTGATGAGAAACATACTCTGTGATCAGGTGAAGGGTAGCAAATGCTTTTTATCATCCGTCTTCACCCGACACGACTCACCTGGTTTATTTATTATACATATTTGTGTTTAGGCTGACGGGCGATACGGCCTAAAATAAATATCATGATATAGCGAGCAGGTCACCTCGACGACGATAAATGGACGATAACCCGAAGGCGGTGCGGCTGAGGGGGGTTTTCCCTCAGGTCTTAAACCCATCATGGAGAACTCATGGTGTCCACTGTACATTAAGTGGTTAATTGCTCCCTTTGATAGTTGTGGATGTTTATAATGCAGTGAAATGTAGAGAATTACATGGTACAGAATTATGTTTACAAATGTTTATGCTGAGCTTACAGGGTTGTACTTTAGAGATTTTTAGTATAGCAACTCTAGATAAAATATATAGAATGTGAAACGTTTTAGCAAATATAGATTTGTCTCACTATTTGTCAAGAAAGTGGTCAGTTTTGTTTCTTTCTCACCACATATTATTGCATAAATAATAAATAAAAGTTTTTTAATAAAGTTATTAATGATATATAAATGGTTACTGATTAAATTATAAATTGTCTACAAACCCTTTAGAAAACTCTATAACTATATTATTGTAAAGTGGTACCATCAAAACTGTAATTCCAGATTCAAACTATTTTGCCATTCGTGTTTAGTTTTGACCAGTCAGAATTACATGAGCTATATCTTAAATGAAAATTCATACTAGACAGAGACACTACGACTAGTCAAAATTACATTATAGATGTCTATTATGGTAATTCTGGATAGTTAAACTTACTGATTAAATAATAAACCATCTTCCCCTATACCAACCGCGGCAGAGCTACTGACGTCAGTTTCTCCAAATTACTTCACAAAAACCTTTGAACGGATTAGAAATTCAATGCAATGACCACCGATTAGCCCTAGGAGGCGCCACACTGACAATTCTTGACACAAAAGCAGGATTTCAACAAATATGCACTAATTTGACATAAATAATGACCAGGATATGTAGACGGTGCTATAAGACAACCATGTTAGCAGTTTAGGGATAATCAAGGTTGATTTGGGGGTGACTTACCCTTTAACTGAACCAAGTGACCTTTTTAGGACCTAAGGCCTTTAGGAAGGTCGGGTCTCCTGGTGGGAAAAGAGTTTATGCCTCAGGAATAGATCTGCCTGCTTGGCTCACCTCGACCTACAGCTGGATCCCTGGAGCTGACGGCCCGGCTTTGTTCTCCTTCCTGATCAGATTGTTTTATTCAGGGACTCCATCTGAGAAACCTCCTGTGACTCTAACCCTAAACACTCGTTAAACCACCTGCTGACGTCTGGATTCCTCCTTCAGGTCTTTAAACCCATGGTGGAGCGGTTCGGGGTGCGGTTTGACTGCGACATCAGAATGAGGTCCGTCCTCCGGCTTCTCCGTGGCCCCTGCTGCTGTGTCCTGTGAGGACGTCTGGATGTGATGGTTGTGTTTGTGCTGCAGGGGCTACTACCCTAAAGGTGGAGGCGAGGTGATGGTGACGGTGAACCCGGTCAAAGAGCTGCAGCCCGTCACCCTGACGGAGCGAGGAAACATAACCAAGATCCACGGCAGAGCGTTCGTGGCCGGAGTCCTGCCCTACAAAGTAAGATCCGCTTTTCACCTTCATTCCTGTATTAACATCTCTTAACCCAGGATTTCCTTTTTAATTTGGCTTTAATGCCTTTTAAAGTCGCTGTTTTTCTGCTTATTTCCCAGTTGGCTAAAGACATGTCAGCCGCCGCCGTTCGGACCATCAGGAAGGAAATCAAAGAGCTCTACATCAACATCCAGCCCTTGCAGGAGAAGGACAAGGCCTACGGCAACGGGAACGGCATCATGTAAGCCCCGCCCACCCGTCCACGTCACGCAGCATCTGCCCGTGACCCCCCCCCCCCCCCCCCCCCCCTCCGGCAGCTTGCTGACCGCTCGCTCCGTCTGTCTTTCAGAATCATCGCAGAGTCGTCCACAGGCTGTCTGTTTGCAGGCTCGGCTCTGGGGAAGAAAGGTGAGGACGTTGGCCGGCCAGCAGGGGGCAGCACCGCTCTGAGAGCGCGGCACGTTGCTGTCAGCGGCGCTGCTGAGCCTTTTATCAGTGTTTGAAAAGTTGGCGGTAAAAAACAAATTTTAGTCGGCCAGATTAATTTCAGGACGGCCGTATCTTCAGCAGAGGTGAAGCCGCCTCGGTCTCTGGTGTAAAAGAGGATCCGACAAGCTGAGATCTTTGTGTTTGTAACGGTTACCGCCAGAGAAAAGCAGGCAGCCGTGATCCGTCTGCAGGAAGCTGCTGCTGAGGAGGTCAAAGGTCACCAAGAGGGTCAGCTGTTGGGATGAAGGCTCCAGGAAGTCCAAGAGGGACCAGAAAGCTTCAGGAAGATCTCCTCCTGAGGGCAGAATGATGTTGCCACCAGTGCAGAGCTTGCTGAGCGCTGGCAGCAGGTGCAAACAGGAGCCTCTTCTTTTCAAGACGCACCCCAAGAAATCCTGCAGGAGGTTCTGGGATGGAGTTAAGGGTGAAGCATCCTGATCCAGTCCATCTGTTCTGGAGGAAAGGGCGGCGATGAACCCAGGAGCTACAAGCTGTGACTGAACCTCCGGATGGAGAAGACGAGAATGGGTCCACCTGTCAGGATTTGGTCCAGAAGTCATCAAGACGGAGAAGCGTCCCTGCAGATGTCATTAATGTCATTTCTTAATAAACATCTCAACACGCTTTTAGAGTAAAACATAATCCTGGAGATAAACAGCAGGCTGGGTCTCAGCCAAGACGTTTACCTGCCGCTGACCTCAGCATGAAGCCTGCTGCCGTGGTCCGGTCGGGCTACGCTCCCTCAGGGGGCGGCTCAGTGTCCTGACGTCAGCGCTGACCAATCACGCCTCCTGTAACCTCCCACCTGTCCGTTTCAGGTGTGTACGCCGACAAAATCGGGATCGAAGCCGCCGAGATGCTGCTGCGAAACATCAGACACAACGGCTGCGTGGACGAGTTCCTGCAGGACCAGGTGAGCTTCACCTGTCCTCATTAAATATCTGAATAAATGCGACACACGTGGGTTTTTCCCTCTTCGTGTCGCATTTCTTTGACCGAAGCCACTTATGGTCCAGAGTTATTGATGGACTCAGAGCAAAGAGTGGAGAAACTAGTGAGCCCTTCCTCCTCCTCAGCTCATCATCTTCATGGCGCTGGCGAAGGGGACGTCTCGGATTCGGACCGGCGCCGTGACGCTACACACGCAGACGGCCATCCACATCGCAGAGCGGCTCACTCAGGTCAGACGCCCTCAGATTGGCTTTAATGTCACTAACGCTAATATTTAATGAGGCACTGACGCCCTGAAGATAATCGCTGGTAAAGATCCAGTGAAATATTATTTAAGTTATTTAATTTGATCAGTTATGTATAATGATGCTCCCAGAAACTGTAATGTTTTATGAATTATTGCCATTTAAAACATGTTTTACACCCTTGAACCTTTTCATAATTTGTCTTTTTCATCCCCAAACTTTGATTTATTTTAGAAAAGCTGTTGTAGTTCCTCTGAACCCGTTAAGAGGAGCTACTCAACTTTTTAATCTTTCTATCAGGATCATTGATGCATTTAATGTATTTTATTGGGAACTTTGGGAGCAACATGCAGCAGCTTGTTACCGAGGGAGGAATGAAAATTACACATCAAGGTCTGTGAGGGCGACTTTCATTTACTCTGATGCCCTTAAATAAAACCCAGAGCAGCCAACTGCCTTCAGACGTCACCCTAGATGTTCTGTTTCTGGCCTCAGAGGTTCTTCAGAGAACATTAGAGAACAACCAGCATCATGGAGACCCAGCAACCCAGCAGACGGGTCATGGAGGAAGTTCTGGTCCAGTTTACAGCAGGATCAGGTTCTACAACAACACCTCAGAGCTCTGATCATCATCTAGACCTGATGAGAGGATGGACCTCCTGCAGACCTACCAGGACATGGAGGTCCAGCTGGACCAACAGGCTGGACCAGGAGAGCATTAAAGAATCAGCCATGATGGCTCTGGAGGAGCTGCACAGCTCAGGTGGGAGAATCTGTGGACAGAACGGCCAGTTCTCACACTTTTCACCAGTCTGGCCTTTAAAAGGGAGCCTTTTGCCTCAAGCCGTGCTGGGGCCACAGCAGACGTTTGGAAGGAGGCTTTCTGAAACTTTTCAGCCTAAACTGTGTGGAGGAAAACTAACTCTGCACGTTGTGCTGATTAATGCGTCCCACAGTGAAGCGTGGTGGTGGCAGCATCATGCTGTGGGGAGAGCAGCTGCTCACAGTGGATGGGCCCTCCAGACTCTAAGCAAACAGCACAGGCTCCTGTGTTAGGGTGGCCTAGTCAAAGTAAAGGCCTAACTCTGAGTCTCCAGACGTACAGGAACTGCTGCTGCCAAACGCTGCTGAGCTGGACTTCACACGACGATCCTGCAAGAGAAGCGAGTTCAGGTCAGACTTCTGTGTGCGAAAACAACACGGAGGGAGAGAAATTCAGATGGAAACAGAAAATAAACGTCACCCTGACGGGAAACTGACCCGATTATAGTAAAGCTGAGCTGAAGATACGCAATCATTTCAGGACAGGACTACATTATTACGTTTATCCTTGACTCGTTGGAGGTACCAGAACCTTTCAGGCTGGAGTCCAGTGACTCTGGGGCGACTCCTGCAAGGCAAAAAGCGTAAAGAAGACGATTCTGTCCAAAAACAGCAGCTTTAGTTTCATCAGAACACGGATCGGGTCTGAAAGCGGGTTTGTAGCATCGAGCTTTTACCAAAGTTTAGACTTTCTAAATGTTTCTCTTTTCTGCCTATTTAAACCAACGTTTTGACCCGTCGTTGCAGCCTGGAGTCGATCCGCTGGTTGGTTTCTTTTTCTCCGCCTGCTTCCCCGTTTTTATTAGCCGTCGAATCGAGCTTCACTTCCGGTTTCAGTGTCAGAAAAAACACAAAGATTCTGTCGAGTTCTTTAAAGCTCCGGACCTCATTTTGCCTGGAGCTCCTTCTCCATCAGAGTCGGAGACAAATCAACAGATTTCAGCTTTATTCTGAGACTTGAACTCATTCCAACCTCTGCTCTGTGTTGTTTGCAGGCAAAGTTCACGATAACAAAGAGCGAAGACGAGCTGAGCAGCAACGTCACCTTCATCATCGAGTGTCAAGGATCAGGCGTGGCCAACGCCAACCTGTAGCGCCACACCTGCAGCTGCTCCTGACACGGCCGACCCTCCTAGTTTCTGTCGCTCAGGGTTCTTTTTTTTTGTTTCCTTACAAATGCTGTAATAAACTAAATAATTAAAATTCTTCCAAACAAACATAAGACGTTTTTTTTCTTTTAATTAATTTCAAATAAGCGATTCGAAGGTTTGACTCAAGACAAATTCATTTATTATTGATCGCAGGCGTCTGTTTCTGACCCGCTCTAGCACAGCTGAATTCTGGGTACTGTAGTCCGCTCTGGCTGAGGATGGAAAAACCCAAAGAAGAGAAAAAGCGTGGCGTTGTGCAGACTCCAGCTGCTGGGTCAGCACCGGTGCTTCCTGTGTGGCCCTGCCTCCTTTCCGTGGCGTCAGCAGCGCCGCGGCGTGTTGACTCTCATCCACCTGCTGCAGGTGAGCTGCTGTGCAGCTGGGAGTCCTGCTCACATCTGAGTGTGTGTTGAAACCCGAGGATGCTGTAAGCTCACACCTCCGTCCGCTCCGGGACCGGCGGTAACCCGATCCGGGTCACCCGACGCCTGCGGGGCACAGTGTCCTCGCAGTCTGCCTGCCGTCCTGCAGCATGGCGGAGACGGGCCCCTGGAGGAGGCACCAGGACGAAGCCCGCATCCCCCAGCCCACACCGGGACATGGACCAGCTCCCGGCTCGGGACCAGTACCAACCTGCGTCTGGATCTCACTGATTGCAGGTAAGCTTAACATCATGATGGCTGTTTTTGAATCGTCTGCAGCCTCAGCTGGACTCAGAAACCTTAAAACCTTCAAATCAGAACAAAATGTTTCTTCTTCCAACATCAGCAGCAGCTTTTTCTCTCAATCCACTCAGTCGAATGAGTCCGACTCTGAATCAAGCGTGGCGCTGCTATCTTAACAAACTAGATGTTTTCCAGTTGAGAAGATGAACGTTGAAGCCGTCTGCGGCTCCTGAACATCTCAGATACTGTTTGTGGTTTGACTGAACAGAACGAAGATGTGCAGCATCCTGCAGCTCCTCCTGGTCTCTGGAAACCGTCTGAGCCGAACAGAATAAAATGGCCTCTGAGCAGGAAAATGGTTTGCTAAATATTTGGTTCTGGAACTGAAATCCTTATAAGTTTCAGACTACAAAAAAAAAATCGAAATTTTAAATGGTGATCGTGCATCGCCTGAGAACCTCTCAGATTAAGTCAGAATCATAGCTGTGAATTTAAAGAGAAGTGAAACAAAAGGTTTCTAGACCTTGCATAATTTAGTCAAGTTTGAGAACCTTTAGAATTTATTTATTTTCTTTTTTTGGCTAAATTTGGTCTTTAATTGAATGATTTATTTTTTGTCCCCAGGAGGGAGATTACATTTCAGTACAGCCTGTCCAATAAAGGCCAAACATGGGTTGAGGCTGCTGCCCTAACGGCGCTGCTTTAAGAAAAAATTAATTAGGACAGAAGAGGTCAAAAAAATGCATATCTCAACAGAAAACAGTGTTAGAATGGAAAGACTTTAAAGCTTCACAAATGAGTGATTCTCCATGAATAAAAATATTTAAGTCAATTCATATCAGTAATTTAGCACAAGAATTAATAAATTAAGTTGCTCTATTAGATATAGTTAGAGTTTCCTCCTGTAAATTTAGCTGATTACAGCTTACAGCTCAGCCGCTAAGGGTTGGGTTCAGAAATGTAGAACTCTACCCAGACCAGTAAAAAGACCTAAACAATGTGGACGTATAGTAAAGTATCTCCATGTATGTTAAAGTATATTTACTCAGTACCCGGTCTGGGCTCCTCAGTTCCTGCATCCATGCAGTGGATCATGGAGCCGATCAGAACTTCATGTCAGCTGCATTGTCGGTTCTGGTGTCGTTCTTCTTCCTCTGGGCAACACTCCATAGATTCTCCACAGGGTTCTTATCGGACCTGTTGTTTACTGGCCGATTAAGCTCGGTACCACCACAGTCATTGGATCCGGTTTTGGTATCTTCTGCAGCGTTGGTCGGTACCAAGTTCTGCTGGAAAATGAAATCAGCATCTATGCAAAGTTTGTCAGCAGAAGGAAGCATGCAATGCTCTAAAATATCCCGATAGATGGCTGTGTTGACTGAGGACCTCAGAAAACCCACTTGACCAGAACCAACTGATGATATGCCACCCCACGTCATCACTGACTGTGGAAACTTCACTCTCGAACTTAAGCAACATGAGGTTTCCCCTGTAGTTCAGGGGGAGCTCAACACAGTGCAGGTCATAGCAAAACATTTCTGTTTCTGTTTGATTCACTGCTTACATTTTCTGAGAAGCTGTCTTTGAGTTTCCAGTTGGTGTAAGCAGTAATTATCTGAATAACGATTTTAATATGTTATGGTGTTTGTACTTAACCTCTATAACAAATTTCTGAACTACAATAGCTGTTAATTGAAATTTATTGAAATATGGCTGAAGAAAATAAATGTTCAAGAAAATGTTTGAGTTGTTTAATTTTTAAACAATATTTAATGGTTAAATGTAGGCCTTAAAGTTTTATTTGTTTATTTTTTTTTTCGATAAGGTCCTACAAAACACATGACGCATTTTTTACAGCAGCATTTGACATGAACCAAACACTACAAACAACATACACAAGTAAATATTTCCGTTCGGAACTATGCAAATCCGGTACTTAATGTTATTTTATTTGAAAACAAGTAAACAGTAGAAAAATTACATTAGTCTTTTTTTTATCCTCCAGTCAGTTGTTCGGGGGTTGCTGTTTTTCCTTCTCCCGTTATTTCCCGGCGGACCGTGAACGCGGCACAAAGTGTTCTGCTCGCTGGTTGGCTGCGGTGTCCCGTAGCTGCCGTTGTTATGGTAACGTGTCTTAAGGAGGGATTTTGTCAATCAGAGTCCAGTCTCGTCAAGCCTCCGGAGCGCTCACATGCTAACATGCTAACCCGGACACATTTATCGGGTAAAGGGGGATAAACAAAACAACAGAAACTATGGGAACAAAGCCGCGACGAGCGAGAAGCAGCCACAGCGACTGACGGGAAACCGAGGAGAAGGTTTTTAAACTTTTTCAACACTCCGCGTCCCGCTCGCTGCTAGCCCCACCAACGGCGAACGTCGACTAGCAGTTTGAAAAGTTTCAAAAGCCGACCAGGAATTAGACGGTCCCCATCGTTGGAGTTCTTAGCAGAAGCTGAGCAGCTGCAGGATTTAGACAGAGCCAGGACGGTGGAGGGTGTGAAGCACTCCCCGGTCCTGTCTGCCCTGTTCGGGATGGCTGAGGAGGGCGAGCCGCAGGGAGCGGCAGAGTTGATAAAAGGTAACTTCAACAAATATGACTTTAAAATAAGAAAAGTAAAAATAAATCTCACGGGACTAGGTGATTTAAATGAGGTACTTTAAATGTAATTTACTCACTTTAAACCCCTCCTGTAACTTTTTAACTCTCCCTCATAACAAGACTTTTAAAAATAATAATCTATATTATATAGCATGCGTTACATAACACATGTTATAAAATAAGCAAAAGGAATGTAATTAGTTGCTCATTTAGTGAACTTAAACATTCAATAGTTGCGTTTGATTCTTTTTTTAGTTTAAATAAAGTAGCAACCATAACTGTCAGCCATATAACTTATGGATTTGAGGCTATATCCTAAATGATCAACTAATTTCACGGTTACTCGTGGCTTTTTCTGCTCTGAAAAATGTAAAGGGATCTCTTTAAAGCTCTTAAATTTGAGTTCAGCTGATAGTTTAAAACAAATTGAAACGCTTTTAATTGAGTTTGCTGAGCAGGTGGATGTCCGTCTAAACATTTAATTTTTCTGCTCTGAAGAAAATCTGTGTCTGATCTGTGATTAGTGGTTTAATTTAATGGAGGAACAAAAAGCACATTTCCACATTTTTCAAACCCAGCAGGTTTACAGATATTCTTTAATAATTTTAAATTAAACAGTTTAGTTAATAGGTTGTTTCAAACATAGTTGAAAGGAAAAACAAAGCAAGAACAAAACTTGTCCAACCTGCATCCTGTTTGAAAAGAAGTGGGTAGAGTTAAAACCTATTATTCTTCTATTCTTTAAGGGCACTGTATTAAACGCTACCATCCTACATTTCCTGTTTCCATATTACACTGAAAAGATTTGTATTAATAGCCGCCATGTGACGGAGAAGTAAACCTCACTATAACCCATCCTCGTGTATAAATCTCCCCAAAATGTCATATTGACAGTTTTTAAAATGATTTATATTTTGGCTTTGTTTCAAGCCATTACACCAACTTATTTTTTTCTTATATAAACATGTTTTTTTTCTTTTTGCTTCTGTTATATCCCCCATTTTCTCCCTAAACATCTTTTTGACAATAATCTTTTGCTCTAAACATAGTTAATGCTGTTTTGAAATTTAAAAAAAATAGTGGATTTGTCTGTTCCTTGTTTCCTACATTATTTACAATCCTGGTTACTTATTTTTATAATAGGCATGATCCAATAATTTTTTTTTTAATGGGCAACATTTTTTGCTATTTTAATTTTTACCTGTCTTATCTGGGGTTTCCAGCTGATTCTATCTTTAATGTATTTCCATACTGTTGTTCGTTTTTAATATCATCCATAGTTCTGTATTTTTGTATCCCCAGGTGGTTTTAAATTTCCACCACAACAACAACATTTGTTTAAATTTTTGAAAATAAGACAGATTTGAGCATTTTTGTTGCGTGTGTGTGCTTTGGACCTGGGGCTGGGCAATATATCAAGATTTTAAAAATATAATGATAAAAAAAAGAGATTAGACTATATTGTTTATATTGAGACGGTCTACGTTGCGTTAGAATTATACTTATCAATATTACAGTAGGTTATCTTTCAGCCATTTCTCATATTTATCTACATCTGTTTGTTAAAAAATGTGCCTGAGAGACATTTGGGACATTTGATTCAGAGACGTCATATCGCCCAGCCCTAAGTGGACCGAACACTGAACCCTGTGGGACACCACAAGTCAGATCTTTATTCTCCCATCCGTACCCAGAGCTGCCTGTTTATAACACATCCAACACAACACCTCTGATATCATACCTTTCTAAAAAAAACATACACACGTTGTCTTAGGGGTGGACAAAATTCACAGGTTTTATCGTCATCATAGCCTCAAGTCAACATGTACAACATGCAAATCACTAAGAACTGTACTAAATCTTAGCTTATTGTTTAAATGCCGTTCAGGCTGTTATATTTGCTGTTAATGAGCAACTTTTCAATAAAACCTCCATATTTACGCAAAGAGGCAGCAGCAGCTGTGGTGTGCCTGTGAGACAGCGCTGAGGGACGAGGGAACTCTCATGGCAGCTCTTTCTGCTTTGGGTAAAGTTGCAACAAAGTCGCTAAACTTGTTACGAGTAGCTTTTTGAAATCAAATTGCTACAAGATTCTGAAAAGTAGCTAAATATAGCAACAAAGACGCTAAATGGGCAACACTGGACTGATGTCTCCAGTTTTCCTTCTTTCCTGAGATTAGCGCAGCTCAGTAGCTGCTAGCAGCCAGACAGGAAAGAGCAGGCGGTGTTGGTTTTTCAAAATAAGGTACATTTTAACCTTTAGTTTCCTCTGTTAGCTTTATTAATGTGTGCATTATCAATCACAAAGACAGCTTGGACGCCAAACTTGATCGGATATAAAGTTTAAAAGCCGGTCTTGCAACCGGTACTTTCAGCAGCATGAAAGTACTTTCAGCAGCATGAAAGTACTTTCATGCTGCAATTATTTTTCATGTTTTCTGCATTTTTATGTAGTGTGAGTAAAATATATTCATTTGTATGTTCAGAAAAATACTGACTTTGTTGAAGAGGTCTCCGAAATATTTGTATCAAAAATGATAGATTAGGTTAATATTCATTTATCTTCCCTTTTTTACACATCACTAAAAGAAGTATAGGCACTATATATACATTATTTTTCTTTATTTATTTTTATTTTTGTTGTTTTCTGTTACAAACTGGAAGTAGGAAGGTGATGTGAAGAAAACTTCCTTAAAAGGAGAAACTGCTGCTGTCGGTCTCCCGTCTGGACCCTGATCAGCTCTGTTCTGCCAACCTGTCTGTTTGTTGAGAAGGAAACAAAAATGAGCTGAAGCTGAATGTTTGAGGACGGTCGTCCTGCTTCCAGCGCCTCAGTTTTAAAAGATCCAGACCATCAGCTCAGAGCAGCGGGGTCTCCCACCGAGGCGCTGAAGGGTTACTCATTTGCATCACGGCTGTTTTCTAATAAGCAGCCAAATGTCCCGTAGATATAACTGGTTATAATCCTCTGCTTCTCACTGCTGTTTATGGGACGCGTTGTTCTGCTGGAGACCAGATTCAGGTCTAACGGCTCCTGATGTGTTCTGCCTTTTCCCCTCAGACCGTCTGTACTTCGCCACGTTACGCAGCAAACCCAAAAGCACCGCCAACACCCACTACTTCTGCACCGATGACGAGTTCATCTACGAAAAGTAAGTTTCATTCCAACACCGACTGTTGGGTCTGGACAGAAGTTCAGCCCCAATATAAACGGGAGCAGCGACGTGTTGAGACGCTGCTAAAAACTTTTCTTCTGGCCGCCATCACCTGGTTGAGAGAAAGAACCCAGCATGCAATGTCCTACATGTTCATGGTTGCTTATTTTGGTCTAGATCATTTTTTATTTCAGCGACAGGAACAGGATATGGTTCATTCTGGCTTTTTTTTTAGCCCGGTTTAATAAATAGGTACGCCCAAGTCTGCTTTACTGTGATGCTTGTGGTGCCATTTATTGTCTAATTAGAAGCATGGTTGATAAAAAGTAAAATACGCCGTGTTGCACTTTTAAAGATTTCATTTGTCTGGATCTGTTTTTATCAAACCTTTATGGCGAAAGATCAAGAACTCTTTTAATGGTTGGCCTGACAGCAACACGCCAGGAATCTGTTTTGTTGGCAAAACAAAATTACGAAATACTTGAATTGTGGTCGAGAGCCACCAAATCCTCAGGAGGGCCACAGATGGAGCCCTGGGGTGCAGTTTGGACAGCCCTGGCGCCGGTTCTCAGGCTTCCAGGACCAGAAGGCCCTGATAGCTGCTATAGGAGGCAACAGGACTTTTTCTCTTGTTATTTGAAGACGTTTGACTTCTCATCCAAAAGGCTTCTTCAGGTGTGGACAGGTGTTGGAGGCCGCCTGGGTCACTTCAACCTGCAGATGCTGATTGTAGCATATTTATGTTGTTTTGTATAATCTTTTCTGCCCTGAGGGATCATTAATGATCTATAATAGGAGCTGGAGGTGACGTAACACTGGGTGTATGGGTGAGCAGTAGGAGTGTAGGTCAGCAGCTGTAGCGCGATACGATGTTGTATCGATTCATTTGGACGACGATACAATATTTGCTGATATCACAAAGTCTTTTATGATTTCTGATTGATATGATGCGATATCATCGTCCATTGGGCCCAAATATTTACTCAAAAAAAGTAACACAAGTTTTATTTCTAATCAAAAACTGCATTCTTTTAATTTTAATATAACAGATCACCTGTTCACTATAGTCTCATGCCTGAATTTTCAAAATAAAGGTGTATCTTAAAAATGCCGACATGGAACGGTATTTTAGACTTTACTGACTCGTTAATCGTTATACCGAAGTGGACCGTTGTTACACCTCTAGTGAGCAGGCGCTGCAAGAGGAGGAAAAAAAAGGATTTTGATGAGATATCATTTATATCATTATATAAATGATTAACGAGGTTAGCATCTTAGACAGGCAACCTGTCCATGGTGTGTTCAGGGGACCAGAGGAAAGGTTGGATCTTTGAGTTGCCGGCCGGCGGGTCCACTAACTTGGATCGTCTCTTATTTTCTCCAGGGAAGCTGATCGGATTCTGGTCGCTCTCATCTCATCATCGGCCCTAAAATCATCGACTTCATTGATTTTTAATATTTGAGACAGTTTAAAAGTGGAAAATGTCTTCTTCTTTTTTATCACGTGAACCAACTTCATTGTTTTTCAGTCTCATTTTCGGAGAGAAATGGAGACTCTGGGTGACCAGAAGTGATTTTATAGGTGAAGGTGAAAGTCTGAAGCTCTTTAGGTGAATAAATGCAGTGAAGAGAGAGCTGTCATGTTGTTCTGATCCGGTTTTCAGGAGTAGCTGCAGCTACAAATCTGGGCCTAAACCTAAATAGTACCACCAGGAAAACCACACAGCCGTCGTTGCCTCAACCGGACCGGGTCGTTTTCCCCGCTCAGCTGATCAGATCTGGTCCTCCGGACTCGAGGTTCAGCGTAGAAAATAATTGTCAGTCGCTAAAGTTTGAGGCTAACGAAGTATTTCATTTATTGTTCTGTTGGATTTTTCCTGTTTAATCTGTGAGGATTAAACAGGATCTGTTTACATCTGTGATACTGAAACAACCAGTTAGTGATTATCTGCAGCTGTCATGTGAGGAAAGAAGCATTTTCTAACATTTTATCCAGATTTTTTTCCAACAAACAGAAACTTGTTGGTTGTTTTTGTTATTTGTGGCATCAGCTGACGAGGCCAAGTTTCAGGTGAGAGCTGAGCGGCCCGGCTGGTTGGGAGGGACCCGGCGTTGAGCTCATTCATGAAACCGTCCGATAAGGAGGAAGAATTCCTGGAATCTCAGGGGAGACTTTCCCTCTCGGCTGCTCAGCCGTGCTTCCTGCCTGCTGTGTTTTTTTTTAAACCATGTTTTTCTGCTCCTCCACAGCTTCTACGCAGACTTTGGTCCTCTGAACCTGGCCATGCTGTACCGATACTGCTGCAAGCTCAACAAGAAGCTAAAGGTGAGTCTCTCTGCTGCCGGTCCTCCCTCTGCAGGAATGTCCTGAATGCCGAACGGTAAAGATGTAAACATGACGCAACGCAGCGACGGGACAACGCAGCAGGTTTGCCATTAAACGCGCTTCCTCCCTGTTTGTGACGGCGCTCCGAGTTTGACACGCGGCACGGAGCAGCTATTATATATAACAGATCATCTGGGCTGAAGAGTGGTGGTTCCAGACGGGCCAGAACCGGGCCGCCATCCTCTCCCGCTCTCATCTGTCGGTGCAGAAAATGCTCCAGACGTTCCCATTTAAACCAGCTGACCGGGCCATGATGTCACTGGTTTGCTCTGCATTTGAACTTTTCCATTCGGACCCAAAACCTTCCACGTGCCGGGCCTGGCTGAAGAATCCGCAGCCGGTGAACTTCTGCAGATTTCCTTTGTTTTTCATCCACAAAGTCGATGTGATTTCGTCTGTGAAGTGGAAGGAAAACGAATCATGGAGCTGAGAACGTCACCAGATGAGGAAACACAGTCAGGCTGCGTGTGCTGTGGAATATAAGTCGCATCAGTCATAAAATGCGTAATAAAGATGAAAATAAACACATTTAAGTCGCACCGGACTACACGCATCAGTGAAGCTGTAACCCGCCCAGACAACAGAGCTGTAAGCTAGCGCTAGCTGCTGTTAGCTTCACGGTCAGCCGGTCCTTCAAGCTGCACCACACAACGCTCTGCTGCATGCAGACGTATGTTGTTGCAAATAACATACAAACATGTTCAGTCTTTGTCTATAAGTTAATGTTTCAATAAATCTTTAAATTAAGGTGACCAGATCTCTGTAACGAAAACCGCGGGCGTCTCTGATTTACTGGAGAATCTCTGGGGGTTGGTTTGTTTTGCCTGATCTGCAAAGCCGACGCGGCGCGGATCCATTGGACGTGAAATAGTCCCAGAATAAAATCCCCGTGAAGGTGGATGGATCTAAATCCAGGAGGAAACTCTGCTGGAGGCGCCAGGAGACCCGAGACTGGGGTGGAGGTTCAGCTTCCAGCAGGAGAACCACCCAGAACATACGGCTCAGTTGGTTCTGGGTTCCTGTAAGAAGTAAAACTAGAGAATAACAAGATGACATCAGAACTGTACGGTGAGCAGTTGGCAAAAAGGTCTCAGGTTTGATTCCCGCTCTGGTGTCTCTCTGCATGGAGTTTACATGTTCTCCCTGTGCTGGAGGGGGTTCTCTCTGGGTACTCCGGCTTCCTGCCACAGCCCAGAAGCAATAACTGCTGGTAAGTCGGTGTCTGGGTGTGACGACTGTCCTGTGATGATGGTCCATAAAGTATTTAACACAAACACTTTCCACACTTTTCAGATGTTCATTTATTATCTTTCATTTTCTTTGGCAGGCAGAACAATTCACCAGTAGCTGTTCTCTGACCCATAAGTTCAGTTAGTCACAGTATTTTATAGAAATCTACTTTCTAATATGAGTTTTCATGATGGGCGGTGGCCACCCTCTCCCTATGAGCCATGCAGACGCTTAGGAGATGTTTTACCCTTTTTAAAAAAATGTTGTTTCTCAAAACCAATTTCTGTCACGTCTAAGGCTCTGGCCCAGATGAGCCGGTATGTTTCACGTGGTTCCGGTCCGTTGTCCCTCCTGGAGCGTAACTGTCATGGGTGACTGGATGGAGCGAGGACTCTGGACGGTTGGCGAGCTCAGCGGGTTCATCAGGCAGCCTCTAATAAGAAAATGGAGGCGGCTGATTGTTTAACAGACGGCTGTGAGAATCTGCAGCTCGGTGTTTGTTCTGCAGTTTTAGTTCTCAGTCATCAGTTCACACATTAATACCAAAGAGATGTGAAAATCTCTTGACTCAGCTGCCGTTTCTGGCTCTGGTGTCTCAGGTCCGTTCTCTTGGTTCACTGCTTTGCCTAAAGTGGTGGAAAGTTCACCGCCACTGGACTCTAGAGCAGAGGAGGCTCGTTCTGTGAAAATCTGGTCCATAAAGACGTGGATCAGAGGTTTGGTGCCGTGGTTCATGTTGGCCACGTGTCTGGGTGTCGTGGGTCATCAGGGTAGGGGGTTAGGGTAGGGGGTTAGGGCCAGAGTATGGACCGGGTAGGTCGGGTCGTGGCTGTTGGGGGGGGGGGGGGGGGGGGTTCACTCTGCAGGTCCCTTCGGGTATCTGGGGTTCTGGTTCCCCTGGCGTCCGCCTCGGTGCTCTGGGGGTCTTTGGCTCTTCACATCCACTATTGAGCATTTTTCTCATGGACAAACCTACAGACACAAGTTCACTCTCACCAACACCTACAGGAGGATCCAGGTGCTTACAGACTAACTTCTATACAGATAAACCCCTGTTATTATCTTCTCCTGTCTCTTTATACATGTCGTATTAATTAATACTGGATCTTCTTCAGTGGTGGTATCAAGGCCTTGGCTTTTTGTACCTGTAATACTTTATCGGCTGGTTCTGCTGTTCTTTATATCTCTCTTTGCAGGTGTAGAAGCAGACAGAGGATGTTTTATTGCTCTCTCCTCTTTCTCTTTCACCTTTTCTCCCTTTTAAGCATTTTGTCTCTTCTGTTTCTCTCCTTTTTCCCTGTTTCTGTGTCCATTGAACATGAAATAGTCCCAGTATAAAATCTAATCAAGCTTCTTGCATATATAAACAGGGTCTGAAATTAACACTCACCAGACGCCAAATGCGAGTAAATTTTCCGTTAGCCGAGTAAATTTCAGAGGGCTAGCCGCCACATGGCGAATAAATGTTTGTACCAAATAAATCATGTTTTTTAGTCATCATCTGGGTGGATGCTTCTTCATGATCCTCTGCTGTCAACTCGTATTACAGCAAAAACGCATGCACACAAACACGTGACGCGAGAACGACAGCAACTATGTTATGTCCGTTTGCTAACAACTAGCCTTTAGCTCAGGCTAATATGTACCGGGATTATGTGGAGACATTTAGCAGGAATCAGTCAGACTTACTTTGGCTGGTAAAAATAAAATATGGTTGGCCGGTGAATCAGGAAGTTAATTTCGGACACTGTGTATAAATCAAGCGGAGCACTATGGAGAAAGCAGTAAGGCTCCACTTGTGAAAGTAAAATCTCTCTTTTTGGCATTAAGACAATTCTTAATGCTACACTGCCAGACAGGAGACACACAAAACACTAGACTAGCCTGCAGAGTCCTGATGTCACCCCAATAAATCACCTTTTAAATGAATTAGAGTGGAGACTGAGAGCCAGGCCTCCTCGTCCCACATCAGTGTCTGACCTCACCAATGAGCTCCTGGTCAAAAAATGCCATAAACCGCCGTAACAGAATAGCTGAAGCTGTTTTAGATGCGCAGGCTGGAGCAACGTCACGTTAAACCTGAAGGATGAAGAGAGGGAGGTCACAGGGCAGGGGAGTGAATAGTTTCGGCAGCATAGTTTATGTTTTAAGGTTTCTGTGAAAGAAATACAAACACTAGCTGAACATCACTAAGTAAATATTATCTTCTGTTGTTAATTAGTTTAATTCTGTGTGTGCAGTCATTCACGCTGACCAGGAAGCGGATCGTCCACTACACCAGCTTCGACCAGAGGAAGAGATCCAACGCCGCGGTGCTGATCGGAGGCTACGCCGTGAGTTTCTGTCCCCTGATCCGTTCGTCTGGGTCGGCACATCTCGTCTGTTGTTACGATAAACAGGAGAAAAAAACATTGTTGGGTTTTAAGAAGGTTTCTGAAAAAGTTAGGAAAGTAATCTCCTCTCTCTGCCCAGAAGCGTTTTAATTAATGCTTTGAGCTCATTGATTTCTACATTTTGTTTGCCAAAGACATAAAAATATTTCCAGATTTGTATTATTTATCACCAGCAGAGCTGACCAAGTCTTCCTCAGTGCAAAAAGGAAACTAAAAATAAACAAAAGCTTCTTGAAATGAGTGTTTTTGTCCTTGTATTGAGCAGGTAAATAAGATTATCTGCCAATGGAATAAGATTTCTGCTATTAAAATGGGAACATTGCTAATTTCAAGTGCAGTTCATCTATTATCTTATTGTAAGGGTAAAAATACCCGTTCCACTGGCAGATAATCTTATTTACCTGCTCAATTCAAGGACAAATGCACTAATTTCAAGAAAATTTCACTTATTTTTAGTTCCCTTTTTGCATTGCTGTGTCTGTAGGGTGCTGGTTTCTAGCTTATTTATCGGGTTGGCAGCAGCCTAGCCGCTATTATTTTTGGCACGGCCTGCCTTTATGAAATCATCGAAACAAAACCACAAAGTTACAGACGGGTTGAGAGCAGCTTGAGGCGATCCCAAATTGAAAACGAGAAACTGAAAGTGTTGCATGAACGCTGCAGCAGAAACCTGAGCAGCACCTCAGGGGCGGAGGCTCCTTAAGTTACCTTAAAGTCTGGATGCAGGTAAAGACAAATCCTCCAGCAGCTCCAGACGTTGAGTTGCCACCGTCATTTAGGAAGTGTTGTTCTCTAAACCCTTCTCCGTGATCCGCTACAAACCTTCTGAAAACGCTGCGTTTCTGTTCGGATCTGCTCTCCCAGAACCAGCAGAACCGCCTCAAGCAGCTTCCACGCTCTGGGTGTGGCTTTTAAAACGGGTCGGAGTGCTTTGGGACCTCCTGGTGAAGGTTTGCATCTCATGGACTAACAGCTGGTGCAGATCTGGACCCGGAAATGATCGAGGTTCATAAACGGTGTACCGGTCCGACCCATAAACAGCCGGCTGTTAACGAACCGCCGACTGATTAAAGACGTCCTGAACCCCTTAAACAGAACCTGAGACCCGGTTCCTGCTCACACGGATCACGTCTCTGCAGATGGTGCTTAGTTATTTTAGGGCTGGGCGATGCGGTTTGAAAATAAAATTTATGATTTCATTATAAAAAATCCAATTGATCAAGTTTTTATTTTATTTTTTAATTCTTAAATTAAAGAAATTTTCTTAAAAACTTGCTTTTATGTCGAGCGTGTTGTCTGCGAGTTGATTTGAAACCAAAGTGCATCTGAACACAAGCTGTGAAGCAAGATGGCCGCCGTGCCGTAGTAAACTATGAAAATATAAACAAATAAACTAAATGTTTGCTGCTGGTGGTTTTATTACACAATGAGCTGAGAACAGACTTCACTGTGGAACTACAAACTAACTTAAAAACAATTAAATGAATAAATTAAAGTGTGTATATATATATATATATATATATATATATATATATATATATATATATATATATATATATATATATATATAAAATCTCATCTTCCTAAACATATCTTCAGCACTGCTGCTGTTCTCTTCATGGAAGCCCAATTAGTTCATTGGAAAATAAAAGCCATATTTTCCAGAATTTAAATCCTAGTAAACCATAAAGTGGAATTAATCAGTTAAATCGATGGATCTCCCATCCCTGCGTTGTTTTAATGTCTGCCAGCTTGTTTTATTCCAGCCTGAAGCCGCCGTAACGTTTCCCGCTCTGAGGAGTGTTTCTCGGCCTCCAGAGGAAAACTGATCATTAATAAACATTCGTTAAAACTCGTTACGAACGGATGAATCTGCCCCTCAGTCTAGTTTGCTTCGCTGCACCTCAGGTCCAAACGGACCGACGCCATGAGTCCACAATCTGACGCTGCGGTGATTGTGACAGCGAGCGTTCCCCTTTAATCAGCCTGGGAACAGACGGTTCATCTCTCCGTCATCACGGCCCTGAACAGGCTGCCCAGACGAGTTTGGCTCATTTCTCGGCTTCAGCTGCGTGTAAAGCGGCCCGTCTGCAGCGCCGGCTGCTGGTGACGCTCCTCGTCGAGTTTTTCAGGAACTTTGTCTCCGTCGTGCAGGAAGAGATGGAGTTGAAGGACGAGAACGATCAGCAAACCTCCGTGTGTCTCGGCGCCCCGCGTCCCTGATCTGCTGTCGGCTCAGAGCTGCTAACGAGGACGGGGCAGCTGGTGTCTGAGCGCCGCCGTTGGTGCTACAAACACGTTTGTTCTGACAACCACGGAGAAACGCTCCCAGTCCTCATCGCACGAGCTGCTGAGCTCGCCCCCAGAACCAGACGTCCCGCTGACGCCTAGAGTCCAACCAATGTGTCCTGGAGCGGGTCCAGCTCAGGCTGCCGGTGCCACCGCTGCAGAGCTTGATCAGGAATGGCAGCAGCGAGGCGAGTTCTCCTCTCCGGGCCGACGCTTCTCCATCAGAAAAGACCCGTTTTACTTCCTGTTTCCACGGTTCTGCTGTTCAGTTTTATTTCCCAACACAGACTCTGGTGGTTTTCTGTAAGATCTGTGAGTCGGGTTCTGTTCCTCTGAACCGGAGCGGCGCCGTCGGGCCGGTTTGCTCCGGCCGTCCTGTAAAAGCGGAGCGCCGCCGGTCCGGAGCCGGACTCGCTGCGCTCTCTCCCGCTGCGCCTCGCACGTTGAATATTTGATGCCGGTGCCGCGGCCGAAACAAAAGGTGATTGTGCTCACGCAGCGGCTTCAGAATCTCACACAATCGGACCCAGTCAGGCCCGCAACAATGAGACTTTTTCATATTTTAGGAGATTAAATCTCCACAGTTGGAGGCAGAACCTCCAGAGGAAACCTTAGACGCAGGTATGGGTCACCTTACGCTCAGCTTCTCTCCAATAAAGGAACTTAAACGCGTCGTCTTCATCGATCCAGAACCGTCATCTAAATTCTGTTTCTGCTGATCTACAGGAAATCTCCGGGTTTAGACATCAGTTCGTGCAGCAGAGCCACTTTATTTCCCTTCTTGGCTTTGTGTTCTCCAGATGGACGAACACTGATCTCTGCCTCCTTCCTCAGGTGATTTACCTGAAGAAAACTCCAGAGGAAGCCTACAGAGCCCTGATATCCGGCTCCAACGCCTCCTACCTGCCCTTCAGGTAACCTGCTGCTCTACCAGCGCAGTAATAATCTGCTGTTAATGTAAAGTTCTGCTTATTTTAACTCTCATCCAGTCTGAATGATCATCATGTTTCTGCTCATGATGACCCAGATGTGAAAGTTACAGGCAGAAAGATTTAATTCATTTAGCAGGGATGTAACGATATGAACGTTTAGGATCAGGATTATTTCATTTAGTTATTTGTTTGAGCAACAGATTTTTTATTTTTTACAGAGTTTAACAAATGGCTGTCAAATTATTTTGTCGCAAACATCCAGCTGAAACTTTGACTAAGCTGTCAGCTGGAGGGTGGGGGGCGTGGTTTATGCTTCATGATGCTTCAATCCTTCAATTTTTGAGAAAATTTAAGGATTTTAAGTGCACCTCATAGAAAAATATGGTAATATATATAAATAATATCATCATGAGCCATACCAGCAACATTAATATTAAATGTTCCCATCGGTGTGTGTCTCTGGCTGCTCTCCATGAGCTCCAGCAAAGCCGGCGGTTAAATCGTGGCTGCAGAGCCTGAATGTGACGTGTTGCACCTGCTGATTATTGCAGACGGATTAAATGCGCTGCTCTGTGTTCATGGGAGCCGTTAAACTGAACTGAATGAGCAGGTCGTGCTAAAACCTGCAGTTTATCAGCCAGACGTCGCGTCTTCTTCTCACCGGCTGGACAGAACCGGAGGCCCAATGTCCTGAAGGCTTTTTGTTCAGGGTAAAGCTGCGCCGCCCGGTTCTGCAGCTGCTCCTGCGATCGTTAAAGCTGTCCTGGACTTTTTAATCTCTTCTACTTTAGAAGGAGGTTCTAATAGGAGGAGAAGCAGAAGTTGGTCATCCTGGCTGACCCAGACAGCGGACCGGGGCTCTGTGAGGGATAAAAGGCTTTTTGTTGCCGTTGCATAAGAGCAGAGCGCCGCTGAAAGGAGGAGCACTTTGTTCTCCAGCCGGCCTCCTGAGGAGCGCCGTGCTCTCTGCAGACCGCCGCCGATGGATTAAACATGATGCAGGCAGGCCACGCCCACTCAGGGAGGCCTTCACTGGCCGCACGGAAAACGAATGCCTCACACTTTTCCTGCAGTTTGATGAGGAATAAGATGGAAACGCAGGAGGTCAGAAGTGGTTCTGAAAAGATGAGCGGCTACCCTGGCCTTTAAAATAATTTAGAGACTAAAGAATTAGAAATAAGTCGAATTAAAATCATGTTACATTTGCATAGAACATATTTCTATATTCTGAATATAATGTAAAATGGGATACAGTCCAGGGTCGCTTGAGGGAGGCAACAGCTACCTTTCACAGATAATCGGGTGTAGATGATTTAAAATATGAATACATAGAAAGTATTAATATATAAAAGCTAAATCAATAAAAGCCTAATGTTTTTTATTTCAAGATGGTTGATTTACGTGGGGAAACATGTTTTCTGTGATTATTGATCACAGAAGACGTCCGTCGACGTTCTCCTCCTGAAAAATGAAGCGCTTCATTTTCACGCGTTGCCAGAATTAAATGCAGCAGATTTTATAAAGCAGTTTGGTTGAAAGTCAAAGCTGCAGGTTAGATTCTGACATCAATGCAGCATCTCTGCTGATGGGGGGGGACTAAACCTGGCAGCGACTATCATCACAGACGCTGGTATTAAATGGATTATTATGGCTCCATCCTTTCATTTTGCACAACGTTTCCTAACCGTGTTTGATCCTCTCACCTCTGCAAGTCGTCTGCGTTAAACGTTGAATATCTCAGATCTGCAGCCTGAGTTTGTGAAGTCGGCATTCAGAGGTTTGACAGGAACTATGAGATTCAGAAGGTTCAAGTTTCCTTTGCTTGACCAGACAGACGGGTTGAAGCAGTCAGTAACCCGCCTTCTGTTTTCTGTCTCTGCAGGGACGCCTCCTTTGGGAATTGCACCTTCAACCTCACAGTGCTGGACTGTCTGCAGGGAATCAGGAAGGTGAGGTTGTCCTGCAGCAATCCGAGCTGAAGTTTGTTGAAACCTTTATGGTGTTTGAGGCGGTCTGGAGACCCAGAGCAGCTCAGACTGACGTCCAGCGGCTGCAGGCAGATGTTGGTGGACGTCCTCCAGCCTGGAGCTGATGGACCTGAGAGGAGATCAGAGCCGTGACTGAGGCAGCCGAGAGCAGCCACTAATCTATCGATTATCTTTATATCCACTAATCTATCGATTATCTTTATATCCACTAATCTATCGATTATCTTTATATCCACTAATCTATTGATTAGTTTTTGTATGATCTCCATCATCACTTCTGTTGCTTTTGACTCACCTGTTCTAGTCGACAGACCTTTGAACGCATCTTTATTGCTTCTTGTTCCTTTATTTATTAGCTTTATAAACGATCCTCCATAAAATATTCATTTTAAATTTAACTGATTCTGTTTATTTTTAATATTTCAATCAAAGTAGTTTTTTTTTTTACCATACAAAATGTTTTTAAAACTATATTTCGACCTTCAAGCTGTTAACGTTGCTTAATGTTTAAAAAGATTTTAAATTATAGTGTTAAAAAGAGGAGGGTATTACCATGTTTGCAGTCAGGCTTGTTCTCTTTAATTAGACAATATTCACAGCATCAATATTTAAAACGAGCAAAATATTCATTTCCACATAAACTGTATCGCTCTAGATAAGTTAAATAAAATTATGCTGTCATGTAGCTTCACTTTAATCTCAACCTGAAACTGAAATAAACTCAATTAAAACCTTTAGATATCGTCTGATTGAACAGCAGCGGTAGATTCAAACAGTCTGGCCCCCAGAGGCCTCTTCCTCCTCCTCCTCCTCCTCCTGGAGCCTGATCCCCTCTCAGCTACAGCTGGTGAAGCTCACCTAGAACCATATCGTGATAAAACTAGCAGATATTTCAGCTTTACAGCCTCATTCTCATCTAAAATCAGCCTGAAAGTTCATTTTGTACCAAAGAAAGTCTGATTTATAAACTTTACCAACTTTGGTGCCTTCAGCCGTCAGATAGTCTCTCTGCTCACTGGTGAGCTGACTCTCTACTGCCCTCTGCTGCAGCCTCAGCGAACTGCAGGTGATTTAATCTCTACCACTTTGATACCGCAGCAATGTTTATATATCTTTAAACGACACAGGAACGTTTGCGTCGACTAATCGTTGCTACTTTAAATCAACTTTCCATCCTTCATCAGCGTGAGTTTTCCTATTGGTTATCACCTTCAGCCCAAGCGTCTCTGTTCATCCCGTCCTGTGTGGAGACAGACAGAAGAGTCTCTGTGGGTCTTTTTTCTGCCTCAGACAGAAGCTGAAAGAGTTGATGGCTGACGGCTCTGGAGTTTAATGTTTAGTTTAATAACCATTCTGTGGACGTTACGATGAGGAGATCAGGAGGTTTTCTCCATCGTGGCTCCACTCTCCTCCGTACCGTCAGTGTGAGGCAGGGAAGCTCCTTCCTGCCGTCCATATATGGAATCGTATACAACGGATTATGATATTATATGTAACACATGATGTAGATTAATTACAAGCCTTTATCTCCTCTTAATTATGTTGATTTTAATGCTCACAGACAATGAAAACATGAAGTTTAAGATAAAATTATTACATCAGACCACTAAAAAATTATACAGAAGTTTGATCTTAATAGACAGGATGTTTAACAGCAGCTTGTTGTATTGAGAAGGTATTTTATTCTACAATGATGAGCCTCATCGTGCGTTTATGTATTAATATTGCACTGAAGCGGTTCCTTGTAATGTTTTTGAAAACATTGATGTTATGAAGACGACTTTGGAAGCATTGAGTAGGTCTAGATGTTAATTAACTGCTCAGTCGTCCTAATTGATTGTTTAATTTATTTAATGAAAGAACCACCAGAGGGAGGCGTGCCTCACTCCTGGTTTTATTAACATTAATGCTCTGAGTAATATTTGCTCTCTGCGTGGTCGGTGTTGCATATTCTGAGTTTACGCAGTAAAATAGTTGTTGAAGGAAGATATTACAGAAGATGGTTGATTTTAATGACTGCATCCAGCTGCAGCCGTCTTTAGATGCTGAGGACGCCTCCAACAGCCTCCTCTGGGTTTTACTCTGAGTTCAGGACCATTTAGTTGTAGACGAGAGACAAAATTCAGTTTATTGTTACAAAAAACGGTTTTGGTTCTAACAGAGTCTGAGGACCCGACCCCCCCCCCCCCCCCCCCCCGACCCTGCAGCATGTCAGATAAATTATAAATGTTTATTGTGTGGTCTTTAAACTCTCGTTTTCGTTGTGCTTTTCAGGCTTTGCAGCACGGCTTCTTTGACTTTGAGACATTCGACGTGGAGGAATACGAACACTACGAGGTAAAGCTGCCACCAGAAAGGCTACAGACTCCATTACCAGCTGCAGAGTCTCCAGTGGTTCGGCTGGGAGGGAAACCTGCAGGATCTGGGCCGATTCGGCCCGTTGGTTTTTATTAAGCTGGTCAAAGTAAAGTTTTCTGCAGCAGGAAGTCTCCAGTGGTGAAAACTGTAGAAATATGGGCTGTGGTGCCCTCTAGTGGCCGAGCAGAGTACTTCCAGCTCAGCAGGTGTAGATTAGAGGACGGCTCGGTTAAAATGATCAGAGTTAGGAGCCTGAAATCCTCCAGCAGTCGTTCTCCATCTGTGTTGCATTTCTGTGTCCAGCGTGTGGAGAACGGAGACCTGAACTGGATCGTCCCGGGGAAGTTTCTGGCTTTCAGCGGACCTCACCCTAAGTCTAAGATAGAAAACGGTGGGTGAACAAGTTTAAACTGTTGTATTTTGCTTCTCATGCTTCATTAAAAAACACTAATAACGCTCCGTTCCCCTCGGTATCACTGCTAATATTTCACTGACAGACTGCAAGCGTCCTGCTGTCATGCAGGTCGTCTGTTTACGACGTTTTACGTTAAAATAAACGACGAGTAATTTTCTCTCCATCTAGCAGCAGCGTCTTATTTTAAACTTAGCGCCTCCTCTAGTTTAAACGGCATCGACCTGAGCCCTGCGCGGCTCTCCTGTTGATCTTGGGCGGGTAAACGGTTGTAGGTCAGATTCCAGAACTTCCACAGATGGCGGATAGGTGACGGCGGAGCATTTTCCACACCTGCGCTCCTCACCTGGAATTTTCCAGATAATTTCAGAACGTCTGAGTGAGAGAAGACGAGCGGGCAGCACCAGGACAGCGTTTTACCCCTGATGATGCTCTGCCCCCCTGCAGGTTACCCGCTGCACGCGCCCGAGGCCTACTTCCCCTACTTCAGGAAGCAAAGCGTCACCACCATCGTCCGCCTGAACAAGAAGATCTACGACGGCAGGCGCTTCACCAACGCCGGCTTCGACCACTACGACCTCTTCTTCGTAGACGGCAGCACTCCCGGTGACGTCATCGTTCAGCGCTTCCTGCACGTCTGTGAGGCGGCGCGAGGAGCCGTGGCCGTCCACTGCAAGGGTGGGTGCTCTCTGCATTAGGGCTTAAAAATGCAATCTCTGGTTTCAATCGTACGAAATCTGATGAATCAATTGTTTTATTTCATGAAAACAAATTACTGAAATCATTTTTGTTACATTTTTATTTCAATCATCTCATCTGGAAGTTGACCTGAATTCAAAATGTAACTACCGTATTTTTCGGACTATAAGTCCCATCAGTCAGAAAATGCGTCTTAAAGAGGAAAAAAACATATATGTTGCATTTTTTAAAAATTAATTTCACACAATCCCAGACTAAAAACTGAAAAGAAGTGTGACTTATAGTCCGAAAAGTACAGTAAATGAATAAATTAAAGTGCCTCGTATGAGAACTTTAGACTGTTTTGACAATATATGTTTATTAAACATATATTCAATATTGCATGCTCTTACCTAAACAATTACGCCTGAACTGATAAAATACGTTTCATGGAAACCCAAGAGTGTTTTGGCCAAAAGAATCTTGATTTTCCAAAAAATGTATCTTTAAGAATTGCAAATTCAAATTAATGGATAAAATTTATGTATCGACCCCCAAGATGTCTCCGCTGTCTCTATCATGAGTTGTAGTTCTCAGACCAACCAGCAGAGGGGGATGTGCTCCTGGTAATAGTTTGTAGGACGATGACGGATTGTTTCAGGTTGTCAAACAGTCGCAGCTCTGATGTCGATAGCAGCAGAGGATTCCCAGCAGGGATGACTAGAGAGGAGGAGCGTAACGGTACCCGTACGTACCAGGGTGTTTGGGTTCAATGAAATCTGAGTCCACCTCCTAAACACACCGCAAAAAGGAACTAAAAAATGAGCAACATTTTCTTAAAAAGAGTGTATTTGTTCTTGATTTGAGCAGGTAACTAAGATCATCTACCAATGGAATCAGTATTTTTACTCCTAAAATAAGATGATTAGATATTCTGCACTTAAATAAGACGATGGAGACGACCTGTTCCTATTGTAAGTGCAAAAATCTTAATCCATTGGCAGACAATCCTAATTAGCTGCTCAGATCAAGAACAAATACACTCATTTCAAGAAAATGTTACTACTTTTTATTTTTAGTTCCATTTTTGCAGCACAGAGGAGCCTCATTCATCTTCTAATGGTGGGATTGTTCTGCCTGCGAGTGATAAACCTGTTACTTCCAGCCGTGTCCAGAACTGGGGAAGCCTTTGGATGGAGGGCTGAGATGGTCCAGATCTGCTGAAGCTCTTAGGAGTTCATGTCCTGGTGAGAGAACCTGGACAGAACCTGGAAAGCTGCAGAATGGTGAAGGTGTTACAGGAGAGCTGGACCCAAAGAGCAGAGAAGGGATCAGGTGGTTTGGAGCTGGTTTTATTCCCATTAAAACGTATAAATAAAGTCAAAACAAGACGATGAAAGACGGACGACAGCTAACTCGGTAGATCTGTGTAGCTAATCCAGTTCAGAATAACAGAATATTAGATTTTGGGTCCAAACAATCACACGAATG
This sequence comes from Fundulus diaphanus, assembly GCA_037039145.1. NCBI lineage: Eukaryota > Metazoa > Chordata > Actinopteri > Cyprinodontiformes > Fundulidae > Fundulus > Fundulus diaphanus. The sequence continues at coordinate 4,624,942 of CM073128.1, forward strand.
AACGTAATCTTAACAGATTAGTTTGAATATGTTTCGTTTTTAATTCTGCTCCAACATCTGACGGGCCGTTCTGAGCTCTTGGTCAGGGGTCATAAAAATGGCTCCCTGGACATGTCCGTATGCCCACTTCCTCCTCCAACATAACCTGTCGGCACCAGGACCCAGCTGGGGCCCAGCAGAACCGACAGGCTGACGGAACTTGGCAGGAGTTTCATACCGTTGCCGTGCAAAGTCCATGATTCCTTGATACCGTCTGTTTAGGTTGTTTGTTAGAGACCCAGAGTTGATCTTCCTGCATCCTGTTATCTTTATCCGACAAGTTAATAAAAGCGGCTTTTCTCTCTGGTGCAAACGGAGCTCCTTGGTGAACCTTTCTCTGGTCAGCAGGTGGCGCCACTGAGCCTCACCTGTGCACACAGACAGGAGATAAAGGTTGGTTTCTTTAGGACACCACCGAGATGAGCTTGTTCTGCCTCAATATTTAGAAGAAAACCACCTTCTCTGGAGCTAAGCGTCGTCTGGTAACATGCCCGCCCCCCCGCTGTCCTCATCAGAAGCCGCTAGGAGGCGTTTGGCCGACAGGAAGCTCCCCTAGTTTCAGGAGATGCTCCCTGTGTCTGATGACCGTCTGCCGCTGAGCCCAGTGTGGATGGCAACAGTCCACGGGTTCATCAGGGGGTTCCCAGAATGCACTGCCTGTTTAAATCTGGGATTCCCAGCATGCACTGCCTGTTTAAAGCTGGGATTCCCAGCATGCACTGCCTGTTTAAAGCTGGGATTCCCAGAATGCACTGCCTGTTTAAAGCTGGGATTCCCAGAATGCACTGCCTGTTTAAAGCTGGGATTCCCAGAATGCACTGCCTGTTTAAAGCCGGGATTCCCAGCATGCACTGCCTGTTTAAAGCCGGGATTCCCAGCATGCACTGCCTGTTTAAAGCCGGGATTCCCAGCATGCACTGCCTGTTTAAAGCCGGGATTCCCAGCATGCACTGCCTGTTTAAAGCCGGGATTCCCAGCATGCACTGCCTGTTTAAAGCTGAGTTTCCCAGCATGCACTGCCCGTTTACAGTCTCGCTACGTCGTCTGAGTCCGACTCAACGGACCGGCGCCATGATGGGTTTTCCAGAAAGTTAAACTCCTCAGAATGTTGTCCAGAACTCTTTTGGTTCGTCATGATACATTTTTGGACCGTGTGGTTCTTTTGGGTCAGCAGTGGTTCTGACCTTGGATCTCTCCTGGTTCTGCCCAGTTTCTCCTCCTTTATTATTCATGATCTCTGACCCCAACTGAGGCAGCAAGGCCTGCAGAGCTTCAGATGTTCTGGGTTCTGCTGGGACCGCTCCCAGGTTCAGGACGTCCATCTGTGGGTTTTGTGTGTCTTGGTTCTGGTTCTGTCTGAATGTGGGCAGCAGCAGCAGAGACCCGGCAGTAATGAAGCGCTGTTTGTTGTTCAGGATGATGATCTGCAGTTCTGTTGGGTGGTTCTGATCCAAACGGATATTTTTTCTGTCACGTCTCTCGGCTGAATCTCACGGTGGTTTCTGTCTCTCCCTCAGCTGGTCTGGGCAGAACGGGCACTCTGATTGGCTGCTACCTGATGAAACACTACCGCTTCACTGCCGCCGAGGCCATCGCCTGGATCCGGATCTGCAGGCCGGGTTCTGTGATCGGACCGCAGCAGAACTTCCTAGAAGAGTGAGTCTCGCCTTATTTAGTCTTTTTCTTTGCAGCTCAGAGTATTTCCTCCGTTCTGGGATTCTTTAATTTTCAGCTTCCAGTAGAAACAAATCAAACAAAGAACAAAAGGTCCTCCTATATTTAGGTCCAGTCACGTCTCAGAATGGTTCTGATTCTTTGAGGTGCTGCCCCCTTCCCAACAAATCGGACCTGAAACGACGAGGAAACGCAGCCAAGTCTGAAGTACTTAGAGAGTTTCACAGAAACCAGCAGAAAAAACACTTTAAATCGGACCTCGTTGCTTCTGCTGTCAGCAGGAAGCATCGGCTGCTAATTCTGGTGTTTATTGGACCGCAGGTCCGATCCCAAACCTTCCAGCAGGATTTCGGCTGGACGCTGGGACTGCTGCAGCTGTTCAGACCCCAGAGGACCCCCGCCTCTGCGTGCAGCTACACCGCAGCTTCCCCAACCCGCCGTACGGGTCATAGGATAGTCAGGTCCTCCTGAGGCAGATCGGGTCGTAGCGTTGGTGGGTCGACTTTAACCCCCCCGTCCCGTATGGGGCCCTCAGTTGGTCACGAGGCGTAAATAGAGAAGGCTCTAAAAAGAGGTTCAGTTACAATTCAGAGGGAGAAACGTCTCCGCCTGACTTTTAATGGATTATGTTTACAGACACAAAATTTCACGATCGGATTGAAATTTATTCGGATAAAAAAACTAAAAAATGCCATTTATGTGCACACAGTCAATTAATCCGATCATAAAGTGTGTTTATATGCACCTGGCTTTATTCAGAATAAAACCACTCTGACACGTGCAGTTATCAAATTTCCCCTAAAAAAAAAACACAGAAGAAGAACTTCAGTCTTTGCTGAACAACACAAAAAGCAAAGAAAACGTTTTTTTACGCGTTTCCTTTCCGAGCGCTCAGGCTGGACTTTCACTGGCTCCTGTATCACGTTGTTTCTTCTCCTTAGGGGAGATTCTCCTTACAGCAAGGTGGGACAAGAACACAGACCATAGCCACGCATACAGAAACTATCCCATAATGACATAATATTCAGACGTTCGGGAAAACCAGCATCACTTTGGCTCAGAGAGTCCGGTTCTGGAGGTCCGGACCAATCACAGGTCTTCTCGGGGAGAGATTGTGTTCCTGAAGTGAAAACGGGGAACAGAGACAGGAAATCCTGCTGGAAACGTTTTTTTACATCACCACTCAGATATCTAATCGTGCAACAATAAGAAATGAAAACCTCCTTATTGTCCGGATCAGTGGGAAAGAAGCAGCTTCTTCTTTAAACGGGCCCTTCCTGATGGTTCGGGTCTGTAGTTCATGTCTGAGGGACAGTAGGACAGCAGCATCAGAACCACAGGGCCGGGTTTCTGGGATCTGGACCAGACTGAGCTTTAAACTCAACTATACACGATAAATTATGACTTTTATTTACTTCAGCAGCTCCGTCACTGAGAGAAACGTTACATAGATGAATTACAGCCAGACTGACGTTTTCAGGTCTTTATTTCTGTTAGTTATAAGATTAGAGACAGAAATGTGGGCTGAATGGAAATGGGTGTTTAAAAGCTGCTTAATGTTTGTTTTAAAAAGGCAAACGATCCTCATCAACACACAGATTCTGACTTATTGAATATGACTGTATGTTAAATAATCTGCATTTAAAATCAGGTTCTCTGATGTTTTTATTGCTCATAACACAATAAATAAAGTCTGGGTTAAAGAAAACCAGGCGAGTAAAGAGCGTTTAGGATGTTTTTATAAATAATAAGTTTGTTTTAATCGGGTAAAACAAAAGGAGCATTGCTAGTGTTTAGTGGACTTTCCATATACTTTAATTTTTCTGGTTTCGTCCTCATCACCAGTTCTCCAGGCTTCCTGAACGTCTTCCAGGGGTTTTCTTCGGACTCTGGCTGCTTTCCTCTCCATTATCTGATCGTTTTCAGCCTCTTCACTCCAACCTGGGAATCATTCAGACATTAAAAGGCTCCTAAACTAAACAACCTTTATTAAATCTTTATGCTGTTTACCAGCAACTGTTGGCATTTCTTTAAAGGACTTGATAGAAAATGCTAAATCTGAGCCACGTGATATTTGTCCCCCCGCCTCTGAGGGACGGCGTGTCCATCGGGTCGACGCTGGACGGTCAGATGGTTCTGAAGGCCGTCCTCTCAGTTTTCCTCACGTTTAAACAGCTTCGTCACACATCAGCTGAGTCCTGTGGAGGTCTGACCTGCTGCCATCTTTTAACAGGAAGCAGGCGGCTCTGTGGTCTCAAAGCGACGGCTCGCACCCCCAGAAGGGAAAGACGGAGGACAAGACGGCGCGCCTCATCACCGGCATGGACGGGCTCTCGTTAAGCTCCGCCCACAACAGCAACGTGACCCGGTCGCCGAGCTCCGACCATCTACAAGAGGTGAGCGGCGCGGCGGGCTCCGTCTCACCGACACTTGGTGCCAAACTCTGCCTTAACCTTCAGTTTTTAGCGCTGCGGTCCCGTTTTGATGGACCCGCCATCAGCGCCGGTTCTGACCCGGTTCTAGTGGCTGCTCCTCTCTCTGTCTCGGCGCCGACTCTCTGCTGGGCCTTTGGAGAAGCTGCTGTCATCAGGAGCAGGAGGCGGCGCCATGTAGACCGACAGCCAATCAAAACGTTTACAGAACAAACTAATTAAAACCTTTTAATCAGAGTTCAATTTTAATCAGTTATTTAAACTGGAGTCTTGATTTGGTCGATTCCCCGTTTACTTTGTTCACCTGTAACTGGCTGAAGTAAAACGATAAAGCTTCTTTATTTATTTATTTGGGTTCATTTTCATCTATCGATACCCGTCTGTGTCACACATCACATACTTTTTACAGCTATCGCCAGGCGCCACCGTGGCCATTATTTGACTGATCGAAAGAGAAAGCCGGATGTTTATCAGCCAAAATAAGTTAATTATGGAGCAGCTAATAGGGTAGAGGCGGTGAAGTGAGAATATATTTGCTTTCAGGGGAGCAAGACTTTAGGAAATGGCTAAAAGTTCAACAATATCTGCAGAAATTTGGTGTAATTTTGTCTGAAGTACGCTGAGAATCTTCTGGCATAAGTACAGAAATATTCAGATGGAGTGCAGATCGTAGGAGGTTAACAGTCGCGGTGTAAATCATCAGTATCCATTTGTTTGGATGATGATACGATCTCTGCCGATATCACAAAATACGTTTAAATACGATTTCTGATCGATGCGATATCGTCTGCCCATCTAACGCTATTATTTACGCTATTAATGTAAATTTGATTTGACCATTTTATTTCCAAGCAGGCATTAATTAAATAAAAAATCTTCTAATTTTAAAATAATGATAATAATGTTATTAAATCACCTGTTCAGTATAGACTCATGACTTGTGAATTTCAAAATAAAGGCACAGCTTGAAAATGACCATTATGGATCGATATTTTCATTCTGCATCGATGTAATTGGATCATTAATCATTTAATTGATATATCGACATGGATGGATGTATCTTTACGCCCCTAATTAACAGCATTAAACACGGAGTAACAGCCAGTGATGAGCACTCGTGTTCAGGAACGTAGTTTTCCTTCAATAAATCAAAGATAAAACTTGTGGGTCTTTGAACGCATCACCAGGTTTGGTGAACCCGGCCGAGGACGCATGGTTCGATGCAGGAACAGAGAAAAACTCGGTAAATCCAATTAATGAATCGTTTATTCCTATCAGGGAACTTTCTGCAGGTTTTGGTCTTCTGGGTTTTGTTGCTTTAATTGTAATTAAAGTTAATTTATGAGTTTGCACGGCAGCAGGTCAGATCTCAAACTAAATGTCTCCAGAACGGCTGAGAAGTCCAGCGACGGTTTACGGTTTAAACGGACCGGCGCTGAGCAGAACTCCTGAAAAACTAGATTGTTTGTCTTTAACTGACCTGTTTCCTGTTGGTCTGCCGTCTTTAAGAAGCGCTTGTTTCGTCCTCCAGGGCGACCTCACCGACGGCTCCGGTCTGACCCAGGGGGACAAACTGCGAGCCCTGAAGAGCCGGCGCCATCCTCGGCCAGCGCTGAGCGGAGGCGTGAGGTACGGGACTCTTTAGACCACAGGCCGTTGATTTAAGCTCCGTTTGCAGGAAATAAACTTTAATCTTTTCTCTTTTTTGGTTTCAGATTGGAGGAGCAGAAGGTTCACAGCCGCTCGAGCTCTCAGCCGCTCAGGTACGACCTTCAGCCGCTCCGTTTGGGGGCTTTAATCTGATATTTACAGCCGTTGATCATAACTGATGTGTTTTTGTCTTTTAGGTTATCGATGGGAGGCGGTCAGAGCTACGCCTCCGTCCTCAAGCCCTCCAAGTTCCCAGCATCCTCCTCTTCTTCTTCTTCTCCTGCAGCCAAAAGGATCGGGAGGAACTCGTTATCGCCGATGTCAAACATCCGAAGGTCAGAGCCGCTCCAGACTTCCTGTCTGACTCCCGCTCCTCTTCATCACCTCACACTCCCGCTGCCCTCTTCCTCATAACCCTCCTCCTCCTCGTCTTCATCCCGTTTTCTCTCTTCCATCGTTTCTACATCCTGCTTCTCATCAGCAGGCTGTGATCAGACGATTTTTAAAAAATGTACTTCTTAGGATAATATTTTGTGCTTTTCTTTACTGGTTGTTTTTGATCTGTTTGCCTGACTGATCCACTCAGTCTGGTTTTATTCAGATGAACGTATCTAAAGACGACTCTAACCTGGTGGGAACTCATGCAGGGTCACGTTTCAGCGCAGCGTTTCCATCCCAGACTGTTAAAGACCCGAACCCATCCTGGGTTCTGCTCTCACTCAGCACTTTCTGGCTGTTCAGAGACGAAACGTTTGGCTTCAAAAGCGTCGGTAGAAATCCTTTCACCATGATCACAAACTGACATCACTCTGTGCAGGAGGTGCTGCTGATTCGCATTTCACAACAAAACGGAGCTTCAAACGAACATGAAGGCCTGTAGCTGAGCTGCTACCAGCGGTACAACCCCCCCCCCCCCCCCCCGGCGTGTTGATCTGGGACGTGCACAGACATCTTTAGGGAACTCATCACCCAATCTATTCATAACTTTTAATATAAAACAATAGAATATATTTCACCCATCTGTTCACCTAAAATGAACACAAGCCTAATCAGGTAGAGTCGCTCAACCGATCAAATTGAATAAATCAATGAAAATCAGGCAGAAACTAGTAGAACAGGGTCATGTTAAGGTCGGAGGTGAGGCGCTCAGCACTACATGGGAGGATCGGGACGGTAGACCAGGTTATTTTTAATATTTAAATGTCTGTGAAGAAAGAATCAAAAATTTGGCTTCAGCTAAGGGTGTAAACAAATAATCGACTCACAATTAATCGTTGATTAAAGGTTAATGGGATTAAAGTTTGTTCCATCTGATTAACTGATAACCTCCGCTTAAACCAGTGGTTCTCACATATTTTCTTTTAACTAGCCAATAACCTCATATGGCAAACATAATATTAAGTTGTTAATATAAAAGACAAACTTCAGTTACATTAAGTGTTGTACTTTTTTTACTTGTTTATTAACAGTATTCATCATACTAAAAAGGCAAATACCTGCAGTACCCTCACACACCCCATTAGTTGAGAATCCCTGGCTTAGAGCCTCTTTCAGTGTTGTAGTGCTGCCGCCACCCAGCAGAGGGCGCTGCTGGTCATGCTAAAGCGGAGCCGCACCGCAGTAACAAGAGAAAAAAGTTAATGGCGGAGGCAAAAAGCAGCGATCTAAACGGAGTCCGCTGTGGGATTAGATTTGTTTAATGACGACAAGGATGCCAAATGGTCTTAATGCAGTTCTGTTTTTAAATGTAAACACAGGATAGAAAAAGACACGAAGCCAAAAGGTTCACGATGAGGGCTTTCATGGTTTTTTTTTTGTTTTTTTTATAGGCTGTATTCTCTTCAATTTGGTTGTTTCTATTCAGCAACCTAACAGGTTTCTGTTTTGTTATATTTCATAAATATGTCCTAGTTTATAATAATAAGTGAGAAAACCACAGTTTGTTTGTTTAATTCTGTCAGTATTTAATACAGGAGACACTATAAACTGTTAAAATATAAAGATGTTCCTATTTTAAAATCCAGCATAAAGTAAAAACTATTAGCCCTTCATGTTATGGAAAGACCCTTTTGATACAAGAAAAAACGAGGGTTTTTAGGGAAATTGCCCCCTATTAATTAATTGTTAGTCGATCGATAAGATCAGTCAACTTTTGATGAGCTCATTTATCCATAACTTGCGGCAGAAACCAGCAGAAAGAGCATTTTTTTCTCATCCAGGCAAAAGCCCGGGGTCTTTGGCGCCGCTGTGTCCCTCTGTGCACGTACCTGATGTTTATCTGTATTTATTAAATCTTTGATGCTGCACTTCCTGTCCTGTTTGTGAAGCTATTCCTCGGCACCAAGAGATTGTGCGTTCCAACGTCTTTACAGGCGGACATGTTGAACTCTGTTGGGGTTTATATGCGTCCGTTGCCCCTTGAATTCGTTTTTTTCAGATTGTAAATCTCTTCTACATCTGTGGCGACAGTGTCATATTTAAAGTCATTATAAAGTAAATGAATCACAATACATTGTTACGAGTCATAATCTTATTTTTCAGAAATCCTTTGTTCATGTTGTTCAGTTTAAACTGAATTTTGAACAGATTTTTATTTGCAAAGCAATTTTAGTTAAACTGCAGTTAACTTTAATTTGATTCAAGTTCAAATGTCAAATAGTGTCAAAATATATTATGACACTATTTGACACTGTCAAATAATGGTACAGCTGCGCCACCTGCTGGCACTGATTGGTTCCTACATTGAATCCTTGAGAGAATGTCCTGTTGTGGGAACATTTGCCTGAACTGGCAGATTCTCCTGCAGCTGCTCAGTAACTTTACACCAACAGTTGTGGATTTCTCTAATTGGTCACTAGAGGTAACAATTACCTGCGTCTGTAAATCCTTATTAGACGTTCGTTTGTCGACTCTGTCAAGTAAATTCACCAAAGGTTGCCTTCTTCGCCTGACTCTCCGCAAACAACGAAATATCACAATAATGCTCAAACATAACTTCCTGAACGTTATGGGTGCCGCCATTTTGATTTGCTTGATTTCCTCCTTCAATCCTAGAGCGCAGTAGTACCGTAGATCGTCACTAGGAGGCGAGGAACCGTGCTAGCGTGATGTGTAAACGGTCGTCAGAACCAAGCCGAGCTTGGTTAACTGATCCAAGCTCGGACCGAGCTCGGCATGGATCGGTTTAACAAGGGTAGTGTAAATGGTGCTAATGATGTTACAGGAGGTTAGATGGGAGAAGGAGCTTAGTTTGGGGGGGAGTTGCATGAACCATGTGACCCACTGCATCCCTGCAGCATCGGTACGTCCGGCTGAAGGCGTCAGATTGTTGCTCAGTTATGACTCTGCCGACGCGTGAGCTGCAGCTCTCATGGTGTTCATCTCTGTTGTATTTGCTCCTCCCACGTCTGCTGACCTCAGCTCAGCTTTCAGCTCGCGATTGGCCAGCTCCCTCGGAGATCTCTACGCTGCCGACGTCGAGGAGGACGAGAAGACTCCCTTTCCCTCTCTTCCTCCCTCCTCTGTTTCTGTAAGCCCCTCCCCCTCTTCCCTGGCCCCGCCCTCTGTCCCGAACTACGGTAGCGGGCCTCGGAGCACGCAACACGAGGTCAACAACAACAGTACCTTGTTGTACGGCGGCTCTGTGGCGCCCCCTGCAGGCAAAGGTTATATGAGGCCGCAGCATCAGGACGTCAGTGCCTACAGGGTCCACGGGCCCTACAGCGCCATGAAGGGCCCCTCGGGACGTTACCTGAGCCGCTCCATACCTGTAAGTCCTCTGACACAGCAGCAGCTTTGCCCCGTCCCTTTTTTTTCTGACCGGGTTCTTTCTGTTCTGGCTTCGGTAACACGCTGAACGCAGGTTTAAAGCTCTGTCTCAGTCTGTTTTCATTGTCTTTCTGAACTCTTCCGTTTGATTGGACGAGCAGGTGACGAGGCGTTTCCACGCTGGATCATCATCATTGTATATCATGAGCGTGTAACAAAAGTAATTTCCCTCTGGGATTATTAAAGTATGTCTGATTCTGATTCTGATTCATCAGAGATGCACCAATAGGTCGACCAGCGATCAGAAACGTCCCATTTTCCCTCAATAGGCTCCGATCTGTGATCAGCAGCTCATTCATTAAATGCATCAAAACTAGGAACTCTTTCCATTTCCAGCGCATAAGCTTAACAACCTGCAGCAAGCGCTTTCTGGCATGTTTGAGGTCAATAAAAATCAGATTAAGCTCAAGGAAAGATGCTTTAATGCATAAATGAACTACAGCTGTAACATACATCACTAATTTATCCTAGGCGCTGAACCTAAATGCAATCTGCAGATCCTGAAGAACAGCCTGGACTTCATTAAATGGTAGCTAATTTTTTAAGCAGCATGCATCCAGGTGCCTGTATTATATGTGATGACACTAAAACGCAGCATAAGATGTTTTAGGAGGCCGTAAGCTGGTAAAGTCATTCAGAAACTGCAGCCATGTTGTTCCAATGTCAGAGCATCACAGACATCGGCCAGAAATGTTTTCATTAAAGCCTTGATGTTGTGATGGTAAATAGTGAGTTTAACTACGGAGGGGCATTAAACCTTAATGTGAAAGGATTCTTGTCCTGATAAAAAATTTTATGTTGTCTGAAAACCCCAAACTCTGACTGTCAGGGTCATTACTTTTAGTATTTATACAATGTTGGTTCCTTTAGAGCAGGAATGTCAGACTCATTTTTATATTGGGCCACTTTGGCATCATGAAGTCATTTAAAGGGCCGGTTGCACCTGTATAAATTATACTTTTGATTTCAGAATTTCATTCCAGTTCACATAAAAATATAACAAATTCACAGTGAAATAAAAGTAGCACCTTTAGGTCCATTTAAACAGTTTATCTGAAATCAAAAGTTGATATTGGAGTGAGTTACACTTTAAACTAATTATTCTGCATCACTTTTACTCTTTGTTCATTTCTAGGTTGTTTTAATGTGTTGTGGCGGGAAAACTAGCGAATCTACATTCGCTAGTTTTAGCCACTTTATACACTTTAAAAGGATATATGCCTCTACTTTATGACATGATACGAATCGAAACAAACCAGAATCAGCAGCTCAGGCCTGAGACAGAACCAGAAATGTGTGTCGGGCAGAAGCAACCTCATCGGTGCATCTCTGATCATAATGAAGCTCCAAAATAAAGAGCCGCAGATCAAAGGAACGCCTCGTCATCAACTCTTCACAAGTCTGTTTGATGTCTTTGTTTTTAACCGTGTTACGATGTCATTTACGTCTCCCGTGATGTTTGGTCTCTATAAACCAGAATCTTTCCGACTCTTTTTATTGAACTTGTTCCTCCGTGGGAGGCGAGGTGTTTCTCAGTGTTTTAACTTCACTAACTCTTTAACTCCAAGCTGCTGCTGAGATGAGGAAATGCTGCAACACCTTTGTGTCAAAGTGTGCAGACGACCCACAGACGAGGTTTAAACAGATGATCAAGTGAGGCAGGAGCCAGTCAGAAAGCTTCAGCTGGTTAGTCGGGTTAATATCAGACAATCGGGTCGGGTCGGGCTCAACCTGACGGGGATTCTTCGTCGAACACAGAACGGCATGGAGCCGGGGGGCAGCGGGCTGCTAAAGTCCGAAACTACAATAATTTAAAACAGTTGAAATTGGACCTATTATGAAAAAAAAATCACTTTTTGCACATTTTTGTACTTCCATTTGGGTCTCTACTGCTGCTAGAAACAGTCCAAGCGCTAAAAGAAACAAAATCTGTTTTTGGCAATAAGTAAATGTATTGTTGGTGCCTGGAAAACGAGCCATTTCAAAAACCTTCCAATTATTGCGTCTCAATTGGCCCCTCACCTAGCAACCTACAAACTACAAAAATGTGACATATTGCTTTTATATCACATCTTACATTGAAGTTATGCTTATTATTAGAATAAATCACATACATATCTTAACATTGGCATTAATACATGCTGAAAAATGTGCATCAAATTCTATTACACTTAACCACAGCTGAAAGACACAGAAAACTAACTGTTAGCATGATGCTAATTTGCTTTGAAAATCCTATAGGGACGCTAGCGCTATTAGCATAGTTATTTTTTTCTCAAATTCTTCTGACCTAACACAACCAAAAGGCCTCTTAGAAGTATCTTACATAAACCAACACTAGAAAAACACACTACACTCGCAGACAGATGCTTCTAGTGCAGAAACATGGCTTTTATTGTAGCTCTGGACCTTTCTCTAAGGCAGCCCTGTAGGAATAGGCTACTTATCATCCAGAAACTGTTGCTGCATCCTTGCTGGTTGTGCAGCAGGTTCCACTTCTTCTGCTTCTGGGTCTGACTCAGGGTCAAACATGTACTGTTTACCGTTGTGCATCTGTTTGCAGTAATTGTATTAAGTGTGAGTGTAAACATTGAGTTGGGGGGGGGCACGACCAGCTACAGCTGACAGAGCCCTAAAAACAGCTCATTCAGAAAGGAGCTCAAAATAGGTGAATCTGATAATATTTTGTGCAAATAATGTAGTGAACATGTTTTGTATTATTATCCATCCTAAATGCAGTGGTGAGCATAGCTAACCAAATAGTTATCTTCTCAAACTCTATATAAACTCAATATTTTGCAAATGAAGCTTCGCTACCATTAAACTGATGATAAATCAGGAATCTTAGGAGAAGCTAATGCTAACAGCTAACCAACGGCTCTGTGTTCAGTGCGGTGCTGCATGTTTGAGGGGATTACTGTTTTAGTTCAGAATAAATAACTTTTAAACTTTAACTTTTTTACGGCAGTGGAGGCAATGAAAACAATATTCCTCCCTTTGGATAAATCCCTTTATCCCTCCGTGCCCGCGGTGTTAGTGTGGACTGGCAGCCAGTGTTGGCAGTTCTGGAGATACAAGCAACCAGCTCTGTTTCCTCTACCTTGTAAACAGTGTCAGCAAACAAGCCCAAAGTTGCTGTTAATAAGCAGACTTGGGTTGCTTATTGTTGTAACATCAATAATTTCAAAATTATGTTTTATGGCACTATTGTTTAATTGAAAACCATAAATAAAAATCAGTTTCATCATTGCTGTGTAGAAACAAGTTTTCCTATCCTAGACGTGCTGGTTAAATGTCCCTCGAGGATTGGCATAGTGTCAGCACTGGGCAGTAAGCTATATAAAATAAAACGTCACGCTGAGCCAAGCGGTGACCCAAAAGCCCAACTCCGAGTCCTGTCTCTTTCCATCTCATGCGTTGCTGGTAACAAACCAAGAATGCTCGGATACAATGTTGATTAAAAGGTTGGAGTCACACACCAACGTACTGCTAACAGGAAAACAAACAACAATCAACGCTGACACCAGCTTCTCTGTTTCTGAGCAATGGGAGTTTACCGCATAACAAGAAAAAGAAAGATAAGAAAATCTTTTAGTGGAGCTGTGACTCCAACTGCTGTGGGGAAGTCTGTGTGGATATGTAGTGAGAGCCTGGACAGTGACGTAAACGGCAGATGAATATCTTGTGTGAACAGTTTCTAAACTGTTTTATAATTTTTAATAAAAACTGTAAATATCAGAAATGAGTAAATACAAGAGAGGAAACCTTCTTATCCTGAGTTTATTTGTCCTTGTCCAGCAGAACCAGGACCTTGGCACCAGCAGCATTTCTTATCGTTTACACGCATGAATTCCTCCGAGAAATGTCAGGAAGGCTCAACAGTAAAAACTGAAAGTAAAACATCACGAAGCATCTTGGATCGTTGCCTTTTAGGTCAGGGTCTGAAACCTTTACAGTCAAATTTTTACTTTCAGTTAGATTGGAGCCACTAATGTTACAGGAGCCTGTGGAAAAAAGAAAATTTATAATATTTTGATAGATATTTATTATAGGAAATTATACATTTTTAAAGAACCACCTATTAAATTCCGTTTTTAGGTTTAAAACTAGGAAAAACATAAAACTTTTGCAAAAAGTTAGATACATTTTTTGAGATATTGATATTTTTTGGAAAATTATGTTAAAGCACAGTTTCCAAAAAAGGATGAAAATTAGATCTCTTAAAATATTACTGGTCCTTCTAGTGTTGTTCAATTATTCTATGAAGAAAAAGGAAAAACTGCTTAATATCTATATTATTTTATCTATATTTTAAAAACTTTTTTTGTTCTTCGTCACTTTTAGCCAAAGTTAGGAAGATTTAATGGTGAAGATCCAAAGCGCCACTTCCTCCTCCTAAACCAGGACCCTCAGCCTGTGGCCCCTGGTTTAGGAGGAGGAAGATGAGGAATATTCCCCCTTTTTTTCTTTTTTACATTTTTGGAAAAGAAATGTTGAGAATCATAAGACATCCCTGGTGTTTCTTTATTTTTAATTTACAAACAGAAAAATACAGCCAAGCTGTGACATGTTGCCATGAACTAATTTTCCTTTATGTCTGATTTATTTATTTATTTTAATGCACAACGGGCTGAACAGATACTTAAGGTTCCTTTTAACCCTTTTATGTGTGCATGACTGGTCCCGGTTCTTTATGGTACCTAATAGATAGATCTGTTCTTACGAAAATAGATCCATCCATTACAAATAAAGACTAATATCACCTAAACTAACTCATCAGGCACTTTGGGTTTATTTTATAGCACTTTTCATAAAAAGGGGTGTTTAGATTGTTCTTTAATAAAACAATGACAATAAGATGATTATTATAACATTTATGCTGCTGGTTTCACGTGCAGTGCAGTCACCTTAGCCTGTTATAACACATTTGGTGTATTTAATTATATTTATTTCATTCATTTATTCATTTTTCTTAAAGTGCAATGGCAGGGATGACTTTGCACGCAACATTAATGCGCATTTTTCCTAGCCCTACATTTCTAATCATGTCAACATGAAGCTTGAATCAGAAACAGACTCTGTTAGAGCCTCTATCTGCTGCAGCCGGTGAAACAAAGACAAACACTGCCCCAGCCCAGGAGTACTTTCTATGGGAAGGAAAAGTACAGGGAGACAGTAGCTCCTTCAGTGGCGTTATTCAGGATGGATTTGGTTCAGAACAGAATTTCTGGAGCAGGCGAATGATAACGCAAGGTTTGTGGAAACATTAGTTGTAAAATAGCATAAGGGGAGAGTAGTAGGAGAAAATATCAGAGGAAAGTGGTCAATATGGCCTCCAGCAGGTAGCTTACTGACAGAGATGGCTGGACCAGAGCGGGATGATTTTAGCCCCAGGGGAAGGTTGCCACCGCTGTCCTTTGTGTCGGGGGATTAAAGGCCAGGTGTACCTTCAACAGAGTTTGTGTGTGAAGGAGCTCCAGCTGCCATTTAAATAATTTCTTCTCCCACAGGCAGGATTTTAACCATCACTGCGTAACAAGAACCGTTTGACTGAAGATGTTTTCATGTTTTCTCTTTCAGTCTCTTCAGTCGGAGTACATCCAGTACTAAAACCCAAGGTTCTACCTGAGGGTCCGAACCCACGAACCCCCCCCCCCCCCCCCCCCCCCCCCCTTCATCACCACCTGAATGCTCGGGCTTTTAAAGGGAAACAGAATAAATCAGCGAGAGCTCGCCTCTCTGGACTGAACCGCTTCACCGCTCAGGCTGTATGTAAATTTGATGTAATCTACATGCGTGTTTGGCTGAACATGTATGTACACCAGAGACGGATTTTATATTTGCTATTCGTTATAGAAGAAGACATATATTTTTGTTCTAACAAAGTATTTTTGAGGGTTTTTCCCCCTTTTTTTTTTGATAAACGGGACGGTCAGCTGATCGTTACAGTATTTACGTCCGATCCGATCGGGTCAGCGCCAGATTGTCCTGCTGCTGCCACTGATTAGCAATAACGATGAAGATGGACCAGGTTAGCCTGTCAGCAGCTAAAGTCAGGGGGCTTGAAGGAGACTTCAGAGTGGGTGCCTTTAAAGAAGCTTTAATGTTCAGGTTTTAACTGTAAAAATAAAAAGCGGCTTTAACGTAACGGACTGAAGATAACGATGGATCACCAAGTACAGACAGAGTTCTCATTCTCAGGTTGGAAATTAAGACACCAGCACAGAACGAAGGAATGTTTTTATCTTTTTTTATTTTTATTTTAAGACCTCCAACATGCCTGGGAAAAAAATAAAATAAAATGGGCAATAAAATATTTTTTTGAACAGCTGATCGTTGCCTTGAAGACTTGGAGACATGGGAAGATTCGTTCAAGTGTTATTTTTACTGTCGGACTGAAAGATTTTATCAGAATAAACCCACCGCTGCCTTTAGGGGGCGCTGTAGAGCACTCTGCACATGTAATGCTTCATCACACGACTGTTATATTTAATGATCTTCTTTTATTCTCTGTTTACTAAACAAACTGTCGTAGAAAATTAAACTTATGTTGTGCTCTTGGAATGCCGAACAGACCCAGAATGGTCCATTTTTTCCCCCCTCCCATTTCTCTGACAAAGAAGTGCTGCTTAGTAAGAATAATTTTATTTAAAGGCGCCTTAAAAAACTTTCAAGGTCACCTTCCATAATGAACAACACAGAGAAGCATCACGATTAAAACGTTTGTGACCAAAGCTGCTGGGATCGTCACCAGCATCTCATCGGCTGGACGTGATCCGCCGCCGCGGGGGAAGTTCTCAGGCTTCAGACCTGAACTACGAGGAGTTTTAATGGATGGAAGATGTGGAACTGATGGATTCGTCGGCTGGTTTCTACCTTTAGGACACGATTTCTAACACGACACAGACCGTCGATTAAAGGAAAACCTCGGTTCCTCTCCTGCACACAGCAATCAGGCTCAGAGTGCCTTCAACACCTCATCCTGTTCGAAGGAAAGACTTTTATTTTGGCGGTCCCCAACATGAAGATGTTTGAATGAAGTTATGTTGTTTTAAATCTGTATTTATGTCACTGAGACTTTAAAGGGAAGTCAGAAAATAATGTCACTCTTTTTTTTTTTTTCTTTCTCTTAACTGACCGCAGAGTTTCTATACAGACAAAAATGGGAAATAAAGTCAATTATTCTCACTGTTGAAGTTTATTTGAGTCAAATCTGAAGAGTTTTGTTCTAGAGTCGGGGATCTGACTGGTGTGAATTTAAATGTTTCCATTTTAAACATCCATCATCTGCACATTTTTCCCTCCATCCTCCCATCCACGTGTCAAACTCGAGGCCCGCGGGCCGAATCCGGCCCATCAATGCAATTTATCCGGCCCTCAAGAGCCAAAAAAGGCATATCATGTCATAAAGTAGAGGAATGTATCCTGTTAAATTGTATAAAGTGGCTGAAACTGTGCCTCCTGTAGTGAAAGTTGATTATTTAAACGGTGTACTATTATGTTACTGTGTATTTTTTAAATATTACTATATGAACAGAAATGAAATTATGAAATCAAAAGTGTCACCTATACAGTTGTAACTGACCCTTTTAATGATTACATGACGCCAAAATGGCCCCATATGGAAATGAGTTTGACTCCCTGCTCACATCTATTTTTTTTTGTCCATCCATCCGTCTCCTAGCATAATGGGGCTTTGGTTACTTGAACCACGTCCTCTGCAGAAATGTCTGCCTTTAATTAGCTGTGACTGGACGTTAAAAATGAACTGAGAACTCTGGGAAATGGAGTTTTGACATGAAAAATGTGCAGAAACCCTAAAACTAATGCCTACACATCCAGGTTATAGGACAACATACAAACTGAGTCAGTATAACACATTTTCATGATATAATTAAACTAAGATGTACAAACTTACACCTCAAAAATCACATGAAGGAACAATTCAATTCAATTTTATTTATATAGCGCCAAATCATGAAACATGTCATCTCAAGGCACTTTACAAAATCAAGTTCAATCATATTATACAGATTGGGTCAGATTATACAGATTGGTCAAAATGTCCTATATAAGGAAACCAGTTGATTGCTTCAAAGTCCCGACAAGCAGCATTCACTCCTGGAGAAGCGTAGAGCTACAGGGAGAGTCGTCTGCATTGTCCATGGCTTTGCTGCAATCCCTCATACTGAGCAAGCATGAAGCGACAGTGGGAAGAAAAACCTCCGGCAGAACCGGGTTCAGTATGAACGGTCATCTGCCTCGACCGACTGGGGTTACAGAAGACAGAGCAGAGACACAACAAGAGAGACAAACAAGCACAGAAGCACACATTGATCTAGTCATCTGTTCTACAACCTGACAAGATTTCCTCTTTGTCAGGTTTAAAGCACCTAAAGCATTCATTAACACACAGGGAAGAAAGACAACAGCAGTTAGTTTCTATTTGATGCTGAAGTTCGTTGTGAACTATTTCAGGTAAAGTATGAAAAAAGTGAAAAATCTATTTTTATATGCTTAAGCTTGTTTTTTACTGGTATAAAATTAAACGTTTTAAGGACAACCTGCAGATGATCGAGTGCCAAAAGTAAAACAATCCCGAAAATGATTTGTTAAATAAAGTTGTTAAAATTGAATAAATTTAAATATGTTCCTAATTTTGATAGTTTTGTGAACATGATACAGGCCAATAAAGCAGATTCTGATGTCCTTCATTTCCTAGATATATTATTTAAACATGAAAATCATAAACATTATTTATTCAATTTTTAATTAGTGATTTAAAAGACCTAAACATAGATTTAATCAAACCAATTTTATTTGAATGTTTAACTTAAATGAAAACATGAATTGACAGATAAATACATTTATTTAGTGCAGAGTTTTTTTCCAGCTTTGTTTTAATCCTGTTAAACCATTTAATGACTGATTATGTATATATTTGGTCTTTTCTGGCCCTTTGAAGCAGGCAGCGTTTTATTTGATGTTTGAGATTATTTTACTTTAAACATTCTCACTTAATCTCATTTCCTCTGATAAACTAACTGAACGTGTCGTTTGGAACAGAAACGAGATTCAACCGGGACTGTTGGAGAGACCAAAGCTGCGTTCGGGGATTTAAGCTCATCATGTTTTTATTCATGAGGCGACACAAAGGCTCTGTGGGGGTGGACAGGAGGTGTCATACTCAAAGTAAAATCACGGTTTGCGTTTTGTCCTGCAGGGGGCGCTCTGGACTCCCAGATTTAAAGGGCAGATCAGATCAGAGGGGGGCGTTTGGTTTCATCAGAGGTGTGGGGGGGTGTCTCATGTGTGGAGCTCATTTTCTGCTTCAGACTCAGAGACAAGAACACAAAGGAGACGCTGCTGCTGCTGCTGCTGCTGCTTCATCCATCCATCCATCCATCCATCCGTCCATCCATCCGTCCATCAGTGAGAGGTGAGGATGGACCTGCTGCAGGACCACAGGAGCTTTGTTCAGCTCCTCTCAGGTGAGATTCAGCTTTTCTCTGCTCCTTATTCACACCCAGCGGTCTGTTCAGCATGTCAGCGCAGATGTGAGCTCATAACTGAGGGGGGGGGTCTGGATGCTGCTTCCATTTAAGCCTCTCTGCATTCATTTAAATAATAAACCCTCAGAGGCAGAGGACACGAACACGCTCCATTAAAAGAGGGACGGGCGGCTCTGAGTGATTCATTTACTGTGTTTTTTAGATCAAACGCAGCTGTGGCGCTTCGCCTCGCTCTGTTTGGGTCGATTTCAGCCAAATCTCAGTTTATCTGGAGCTTTGATCATCAGGTGATCAGCTGATGGGTCACAGGTTTCCGTCACTTTTCTCCTCTGTTTATTCCAAACTGCTGATTAATTCATCAACGTGTTAAAGATAAAGGCGGACTGTTGTAGCCTTGAACCAGGTTTCCTTTAAGCATCTCCTCCATGAAATGAATTAAAGGGTCTGACTGAGGCCTGTTTGACAGCTTGTTTCTGTCTGTTTTTAATGCGTTTGTGTATTTATTCAGCGTCAGCGTCAACAGAGCTGCAGTTTTGTCTCTGATATTCAGTAATCAGGGCCGATAATCGGGCTTTTCTCAGGCGGGTTGTTGTGCGTCCTGAACCAAAGCCTCAAAGCAGCGTTTTTCAGTGCGGCTGAGTTTGTTTTTCGTGTTTGCCGTGCTCAAACACAGCTGATTTAAACAAGCGGGTCAACATCAGGCCTCTGCAGAGCCACCCGCTCAGTTGAGACATTTAAAACACGTGTTTGAGCAGGAAAACATGTCCAAGGTGAGGAAACAGGTCAGAACCTCAGGTTTTACTGCTTGGTCTCAAATAGATGTTAAAGTCAGACAAAGATCTCCTGAGGAAATACAAAGAGCTGCTTTAAAGTCATGATTTTCTTTATTTAGAGTAAGAAGCTGTACAAACCAGCCTGGTTTAATGGCTGATTGGTCCGACCTTGGTGGTACCGTCACCAAGGACATTTGATCCACTCTGCTTTGCGGGATTGTTTAAATTCAGCTCAAACAGCCTGTTTAAGACCATGTCTGAGTTTCTCAGTGACATATAAGTCTGGACTTTGACTAGGCCACCCCAAAACCTCCATCGTTCGTTGAACCCTTCCGAGGTGGACCATTTGGGTCATTGTTCCAAGCTTGTCTGGGTCAGAAACTGAAGGACGGACTTCCTCCTTCAGGTTTTCCTCATAGAGACGAGAATTCACGGTCCCAGGAATCTCAGAATCTCATCTAGGTTCTGATCCATTACTCTGATCCATAATGCTGCGTTAAGTTTTGGGTCGTCAGTCTCCAGAATGTTTTCCCAGATGTCTTGAGGATCATCGAGATGATTTTCGCTTAAATGTGAGACGGATCTTTAATGTTCTTTTGGGTCAGCAGTGGTTCTGGACTTGCTGCTCCTCCATGGAGGCCATTTTTGTCCAGGTTCTATTTTTATAGCTAAATGATGACCTCTGACCTTAAGGCTGGTTCACACGGCAGGATTTTTAGTCCGATTTTCGCCCTGATCATCGGCGTGTCTCCTAAAATAATCTTAAGAGAGTATCCTGCCGTGTGGGGAGTGTTCTTTAATCATCGCCTTTTCTTTCTATTATGTTTCTTCTCCGTTAAAATCAGCCCACAAACTATCGCCGTTATTCTCCCCCATCGTTCATGTTTATTTACTCTGAACTCACGTTTGATCTTGAGAGGAATCGTAAGATTTCCCGTCTGACATTCGGCTGATCCTGAGTGAAATCTGTTTGTGTGTTGTACTTGTCGTCTGACTGGACGCCACACATCGTACGACCAAACCGGTTTCATCTAGGACTTTTTATCGTTACGTGTGGCGTCTCTCAAGCTTTGAAAATCGGCCGACTATTTTAAAATCCTGCCGTGTGAACCAGCCTTAAGCTGAGGCAGTGAGGCCCGCAGAGCTTCAGATGTTCTGGGTTCTGCTGGGACCTCCTGGATGGTTGTTGATGAGCTCTTGGAGTAATTCTGGTACGTCGGCCTCTCCTGGGAAGGTTCTCCGTTTGAGGAGAACGGTTCTCACCGTGGTTCTCTGGAGCCTCACAGCCTTGTCCTAAAGTTCTTGTATTTCTTTAGAACGGGGCAGGATCTGCTGCTTCTTGAGATCTTTTAGCCTACTTCGTGTTGTCAGACGGGTTCTGGTTAGACAGAAATCAGGCCTGGGTGTTTAGTGAAATTATTACTTTACTCACAAAAATTAATGTCAAAAATTAATCACTTTTCACATCGGGACACATTGGTTTGGATAACCTCAATAAATAAAATCATCATTTAATTTTTACCCTATTAATATTTAACATTTATTGAAATTTGTTTGTTAATCTGGGACATTTAAAGGTGCATAGCCATGTTATATGCTTATACCAGAAAGACCAAAATCCAGTTGATTATGATAAAATAAGGTTATATAATGCAAGCATCCGTCCAAATAGTATTTTGATGGTCCTTTTTGAGGCTAAAAAGAACCAAGTCATCAGGCGCCATGAGCAGATATAAACAGACGTGCCGCCATTTACCGGCAGTACAGCAGAACTATCAGAAAGGCAGATGGTGACTAATAAATCAAAGTTAAATAATGCCGGACTGAGCCTGACCCTCTGCAATGCCTTGCAGTAAAGCGGCAGCTCAGCGTGATGAAGACCAACCGTTATTAATTAAATAAAACGATCTACAGCAACTTTAAGAGCCTCATATCAGAACATCACGGAGAAATTAATTTCATAAACGCTAACAGGGACACAGCATCAAGCTAAGAATCAACCAATCAATCAATTGGAATTATTTATAATGTTGCTTGTACTTAAGGCTGTAGAGGCTAAGAAGAGCATTGCTATCACTATTATCACAGTATTAATAAGGACCTTTACTCCCAGTTCGCTGGGAGATGCTAATAGGCGTTAGCCGCTTCCTTGTTTTATCCCCTGCTGCACATGCTCAGTACGTACTTCCGTTGTTATTATAATAATACTGACAAATTATTTACTAACAAATAGAGCAAAAACAAGTCATAAAGCATAAAGCGCCAAAATAATAACTAATACGCCAGCAGGATGTGATAGTCTTTGATAAAATCTTTGTATGCAACCAGATTGAGTTACTGATGTATAAATAAATAAAAAAGTCAAATAACATGTCTATGCACCTTTAAGTGTAACAATAAAGACGTCTGTAAGGGGTGTGAATACTTCTTACATCACTCTAACTTTAATCCTCCTTCTATTAGAAGGTGATAAACGCTCAGTTTTGTTTCCTTTTTTAAATTTTCAGTTTGTTTTTATTTTTGTTGGAATAAAAGACGGAAACAAACGTAGTTTCACACAGAAGATCGGCTCCAGATGTTTGACATTTGACCCGCTGACAGTAAACAAAAGAGTCCGTTTTGTAAACCAGTATGTTGGAACAAAAAACGGCAGAAAGGTCTTCTGCGGTTTTGGAAAAAGGGGAAAATATATCCTTTCAGTGCAAAAATAAATGAAAATGCCTGTTTTTAAGCTTCAAGCCTCCTTTAGTTGAAGGATGTGTGACCCAGTGGGACGCTGCTGGCTCTCATTGCGCCGCCCTGAGCAGAAGCCCAGATCCAGCCTTTATTTCTTTGTTTTCCTCCCAAGCAGACAGATTTATCCTCATCAGCGCGTCTCTTGGCTCTCCGAAGTTAGTTTAGAGTTTTTGTGTTTGTTTTTTTCCCGGTTGCTGCTTTATTCAGCCTCCAGATTGTTAAATAGTCCGACTACTTGGATGCAAAATATAAGGAAATTAGAGGTGATTTAAGACTTTTGCACGGCACAGAACATTAAAATGACTCTGTGGTAAGATTGGGTAACGCTGTGCATGAAAAATAATTTCTGTAAAACATCAGTAACATCTCAGACTCAGACAGAGAGGTTTGTGCATTGTTGTCATAACTTTCTTGCTTTTTAATCCTGCAAAATGCAATCCAAACTCCCAAATTTAATAACTAATAGCGATAACAATTAATACACATAAATAACCAATAAAGGAGACAATCAGATGCAGAAACTTTGTTTTAGTTTCAGGTTTTTATGCAGGATATTTGAAAAAATTTGCTGCATAATTTCATTAAAGTCATTTTCTGCATATTTCAGCCATTATGTCATTAAAGTCTGATAGCCACCAGTCTCCTTGATGGACTGGCGGCCTGCCCAGGGTGGACCCCGCCTCTCTGGAGAAATACACCCGCCCCCTACCCCCCCTACAAAGATAAGTGGATGGATTGTGAAGCAACAACTCCTAAAGTGCCACCATTTAATTTTACTTCCTGCGGCAGAGCAAGAAAAGTCTCCATTTCTCAGCTGAGTTTCTCCCTTGAAGAAAAACTGACTTATTGAGGAGTTTGTGGGTTATATCGTCGACATAACCTTCGTCTTTGCCAGATTAATTTCAGCTCTTATTCTGTTTGGACCGACGAAGATGCCTCCAGATCACACGATGCCTTGCAGAGCAACAGATTGCCCCTGGGCAAGGCACCTATTCCCAAGAGTCCTGTTGCTCGGTGTATGACAGCGACTGGGTGAATGTGGCTGTGATGTGAAGCGCTTCGAGTGGATCAGCACGACTAGATTTGAGTTTTCTTCTGTTTTTCTCAGGATTAAAGAAAATGAAAGTTAATAAGAATAATAATGAGAAAACTCCTGATCACCTGCTGCTCCTAAAGGGAGAAACTCTGCAGAGAAATTTAGACTTTTTACCACCTTTGCTCCTCAAACTGTTACAGATTTTCCCTCAGCTGTAGATTTCCGTTGGAGAGTCACTTTAATACTTACTTTCTGACGTTTAAGTGTAATTTTTCTGTCGTTTCTATAATTGGATATGTGGGATTCCCCTCTAATTACAACCTTTTCCTCCTGGACTAAAATCACTCGGGTTGTCTCATGTTTCTGCTCATGTGGAGAAGAAGACTACAGCCAGAAACACACGACCGCCATAATCCCCTTTGACATCTTGATTTTTGCTAATAGCTGTAAGGTTAAATGGTCCCTGCTGGCCCTAGGGGCCCATCAATCATCAGCAAATCACCAACCTCTTTAAGAAGACCCCTAGATCTGTTCTTTAAGCTTCTAATCACTACGGCCTAAATCAGCAGCTTTTTCACGACACGATGTTACAAAATTTGCCAATATCACAAAGTCTGTTACGATACGATTTCTATTAAAGTCAATTCACAACCGCAAATATGATTTGACCATTTTGTCTTACATGTATCAGCCATTTAAATCAAAAATAGCAGTATATACAAAACAATAATAATAGATCACCTGTTCACTATAGTCTCATGCCTTGTTAATTTGACAATAAAAAAGCTGATATGGCTCGATATTATCCTTTTGCATGGATGTAATATAATCTTTAATCATTTAATCCATATATCGTTGCTCCCCTCCTAATCACCAGCAGCCTCAAGTTGTTCCCATTTCTTCTGTGGAGTCTGCGTAAAATCCCGAAGATGGCACAGTTTGAGCGACAGAAATCAGGATTTTAGTTGCTAAGGAGATTCAGCTGAAAACTTGATCTTTCTCTGGATTTTATGAAGTTTGTGTAAGAAAATCTGGGGAAAAAAGTTGAGTAGAGACGCTGGTTTGTAAAACTCTTTATAAAACGAAAATAGCTAGGGATCCATCATCCTCCAGGGAATCGTCTTCATCTCAGGCTTTAAATAGAAAAGGAACATGAACAATAACTGGCCTAGAATATCTGTTACTGGCTGCCCTGGATCTTAAATGTTGCAGCTGTAGAGAAAAAGCCATACAAGTCGACGTTTTGCTGCGAGTAAAGAACAGGAACCTTTATTCCTGCCGTGGATCCATCAGGTAGGTGTCAGAAAGGGGGACAAAACCAAGATAAACACAAACATGAATGAATCAAAAGCAAAAATAAGAAATGTGTAAAATACAATAATCTGTCAGAAAACCTGTAAATGTGCTCAGAGTGACGATCTGAAATGAACCCATGGTGGTTGGTCAGTCTAGACGTTTCCTGATTTCATTTTCTCCCTTCCCAGTTGTGCTGCTGATGTCATCGTGGTGCGTTCAGGGCCTTCACGTCAACGTGGCTCCCATGAAGCCTCTGTTCAGGCTCGGCGCGCACGAGCAGATGATCTGCAAGGCCGTCGACTGTCCCACGGTGCCCACCTTTTCCTGGTTCACCCTGAACGACCGTCCCCTAACGGCGTCCTCCCAACACAACGAAACCCACTCCGTGCTGACCTTTGACCCCGTGAAGACAAGCGATGAAGGACAGCTGGGGTGTAGGGTGACGTGTGGAGAACAGAGGACTGCAGCCACCTCTGTCAGCGTTTACTGTGAGTTCACCTACCGAATAAATTCAGCTCGTCTCGTTTCGTGTCCAGAGCCTGACACCATGTCCTGGTTCCAGCCTTTCCCTCAGACCCGGTTATCACCGCTCCGGACCCCCTGAGAGATCATGTGGAGACCAGATTCACCTGCCAGGTGTCAGGCCTGTACCCCACTGTGGATGTGAACTTCACCTGGCTCAAAGGAGACATCGTCCTGAACAGCACCGTGGAAAGTTCTTGGTACAGCTACATTAATTACACGGCCCTGAAACGGGACTCAGGAGAGAAGATCACCTGCAGGGCAACGCCGGAGCTGCATGGTCTGCCGTCTGAGCACAGGACCAGAGAGACCTCCATCCTCCTCAACGTCCTCTGTGAGTCTAAGTCTTTTCAATTCAGTTCAATTCAGTTTTATTTACATAGTGCCAATTCACAACACATATCATCTCAAGGTTTTTACAAAGTCTAATTCCATCAGATCCTCCAGGTTGGTCAGAAAGTTTCCTCTCTAAGGAAACCCAGCAGGTTGCATCAAGTCTCTCCAAGCAGCATTCACTCCTCCTGAAAGAGCGTAGAGCCACAGTGGACAGTCGTCTGCATTGTTGATGGCTTTGCAGCAATCCCTCATACTGAGCATGCATGAAGCGACAGTGGAGAGGAAAACTGCCCTTTAACAAGGAGGAGAACCTCCAGCAGAACCAGAACCAGGCTCAGTGTGAACGCTCATCTGCCTCGACCCACTGGGGCTTAGAGAAGACAGAGCAGAGACACAGAAATAAATAACAACAAACAATGCAGATTGCAGAACAGTAGGCAAAATCAGCAGAGTGAGAAAAATAGACCCTGATGTCCTCCAGCAGCCTAGGCCTATAGCAGCATAACTATAGAGGTAGCTCAGGGTAACATGAGCCACTCTAACTTTTTTATATAGTTCCCTGCGTGAGGGACTCAGTCCTTAACCAGGGTCTGAGTCCCACCGTCTGTGTCCTCCAGTCCACCGTAGACTCAGGGATCACCTCTCAGCTCTCCTCCTCCTCTGCAGATGCTCCTGTCTTCAGGAACATATCCGACCCTGTGGAAGTGATGGCCGGCTCTCCGCTGACTCTCAGCTGCTCCGCGGAGGGAAACCCTGAGCCGACCATCACCTGGACAGTAGGCGGTAGTTCTCTGCAGCGAGGCGGAGGCGGTCGGCTCGTCTTATCGGCCGTCGGACCGTCTGATGCCGGACGATACGAGTGTGAAGCCAGAAACTCAGAAGGAAACCGGACTGCCGCTGTAAATGTCTCAGTTCTAGGTGAGACTGAACGCCTCGTCTCATTTACGGTCTTTTATTGTCCCGGTCGTCTCCTGACACGTCTGCCTGGTTCTTTAATTAGCTCCGCCCACCAACACCTCCCTGACGGTGGATCCAGGTGAGGAGGTCGTGGAGGGGCAGCAGGTGAACTTTACCTGTAGCTCTGAGGGAGCTCCGCCCCCTACACTTGTTCTGAAGAGGGAAGGGGAGGAGCTTCAGAGGACTGACTCCGCCTCCTCGCTCCACTTCAGCCTTCCTTCTGCCGTGCTGAACGACTCCAGCCGCTACGAGTGTGAAGCCTCCAACCAGCACGGCTCCCAGCGGGCCTCCAGGACCGTCACCGTCAGAGGTACTTCACCTCGGCTGCTGCTCGGACCGCGGCTGGTTCCTGTCGGACCTGGACTCACTGTCCGTCTCCACTTCCTCCTTCCCTCAGGTCACCCTCTGCTGGTGGAGGTGATTCCTCCGGTGGAGGCCAACCTTCAGGTGGAGGCCAGTCTTATGGTGGAGGCGGAGAGGGGCTCGCCCCTGACTCTGACCTGCCGGGCCTCCGGGTGCCGGCACCCCCCCACCCTCAGCTGGAGGAGGACGGAGCAGAACCGGACCCTGCTGCAGAAGACGGAGCGGCAGGACGGCCAGTCGCAGCTCCACCTGTGGAAGCTGGACCTGCAGCATCAGGGCGGGTACAGCTGCGAGGCCGAGTGCGGCTCCGTCATCCGGACCAGGGAGATCCAGGTCCAGGTCCACTGTGAGTCTGACCCCCGCCGCTGCCTCGGCAGTTTCACGTTTTCTAATATTTTCTGATCAAAACAAGGTCAAAGGTTTACATACAACCCAACTAATATTTAAATGTCTCTCAGCGGGTTCCAGCAGACCCGGTCTGGATGAGTTCGGTACCAGCGGGAACCTCAAGCTGTGTCTGAAACATTTAAGCACTGATTCAAGTCCTACTTTATTACTTAATCTCCTTTCTACAAAGAAAGGAGATTAAGTAATAAATCTCTGAGAAGTGGTCCCGCAGCATGATGCTGCAGCCGCCGTGCTTCACAGTCACAGTCATACCTGCTATGAAGTAAAAAATGTACTATTTGACTACTTTCTATGTTAGATGGTAATAGTGGATGATCTGCCTCCCCTGATGATGTCACAGCTAACAGAACGTCAGACCAGGTGTACCTTCTCTGAAGAGAAAAATGACAGAGTACAAAAAGTTAAAAGCTGAAATGACAACAAACAATGCAGATTGGAGAGTAGTAGGAGAACTCAGCAGAGTGAGAGAAATAGACCCTGATGTCCTCCAGTAGCCTAAGCCTATAGCAGCATAACTATAGAGGTAGGTCAGGGTAACATGAGCCACTCTAGTTATAAGCTTTGTCAAAAAGGAAAGTTTTAAGATTAGTCTTAAAAGTAGACGGGGTGTCTGCCTCACGGACCAAAACTGGGAGTTGGTTCCACAGGAGAGGAGCCTGATAGCTAAAGGATCTGCCTCCCATTCTACTTTTAGAGACTCTAGGAACCACCAGCAGACCTGCAGTCTGAGAGCAAAGTGCTCTCCAGCCAGAACTGTAGCTTGACTAAATATTCCTGAAGGAGTAGAGCTTGGATTTATCTTTAAATCCTCAAGGATTAGAGAAAATCCAGAAACAATTAAAAACACTGAATTATGGAACCTGCCCCCCGTATATAGAGGCGCAGTGGGTTCGAATCCCAACCTTGATGCCTTTGCTGCATGTCTTCTCCACCTTTCTCTCCTTGCTTCCTGATTACTGTATATAAAAGGCATTAGTGTCAAAAACAGATAAATTCAAAGTTGTGCTCCCAATTCTTGTTCATTAACAATCATCATCAGTCGCGTGTTGTGAAATCAGTCCCACGAGGAATAAATCCTCAAAAACCCAAATTACATCATATGTATGTCGAGGAGTGGATTCAAAGGTGTTTCCGGAGTGGAAACAGGAGGAGAGATGAGACCTGAGGTTTCTGCAGCAATAATAACCCACAGCTGACAAACGTAAACTTCCAGAGGTTATCACATAATATTTCCAGGAATCTGTCTTATCGTAGTAGCTTCAGTGGGAGTTTGGCTTCCTGAATGATGATAGCGGTTTAAAAGGAAAGTGAAAGCGCTCATAAATCACAAATTAGTTTTCTTTTTCCTGAACAAATGGGTCCAAAGGTTCCGAGGAAAAGTTTCCCAGCATTAATCACCAGAACCAGGACTCGGTTTCAGGCGGATCGGATACGGTAGCTCAGCTTGTCGGGACGCGGTTCCGTCCTGCCGCTGTGGGTCAAAGGTCAAAAAGTTTTACATTGTTGATCTAGTCCAAGAGAGAGCAGCAACATTTCCTCACGTAGATGTTCCCGGTGACACCTCCTGCTGTTTAAAGCCCAGCTCAGCAGCCGTGGGCGTAAAGTTTCTGAGTCACGCTGCCAGAAATACGCAGAGCAGCAGACAGGAAAGTCAGAGAAGGAAGGAGTTGCTGTTTGGCTGCAATTATAACTGAACACGGCAGCAATTAGCGGTTCTGAACACCATGTTTAGACCTGAAGACTCTGACATGAGCTCCACTGAAGCTGCTGGGTGGGAGGAGAAAGTTGGTTTCATGTCTCCTCATCCTTCAGTCTGAGCTGCAGAGGACAAACAGCACCGCTCCGACCGACCGGACGTGACCCAGCAGGGAGGGAGAAACCAACCCCCCCCCACGCACACTGGGGGCCCGGACCGCTTTACCGGGCCGAGAAACCCTCCCACTCAGAGACAGACAGCGGGTCAGAAGTTTATAAGGGTTTCATCCATAACGCTGAGCTTCTGCAGAACATAAACCATGTAATTATATGGAGATAAAACGGTGACAGCTTGCAGCGACATTGAGAAGAGATTTGGCGTTGTAAAATCAAACGTTGTAAAATCAAACGTTGTAAAATCAAACATTAAAAAATTAAACAGTGTTAGAAAGTAAGAACTTATGATATTCTCATTTTATGCTGCAGTTTTTTCCAATGACAGATATTTTGAGTGTTTCACTGTTTTGACGTAGGGGGCGGGGCCAAATTGAAGGCCCTTTCATGGACCCTCCGTTTTTCCGGTACTCCTCATCATTGAATGATGAATGGGACTTTGTCACACCACTGGAACTGGAAAGCTGAGTTCACCTCCTGGTCGGTGAAACTAATGAAGGCGTCTTTAAAGAGAATTCAGGTTCTTTCTTTTTAAATCTACCCTCCCCTGGTGTCTGAACTTATACCTGATCGGCTCTTTCACAAGTTCCCCCTGGGCTCGTTGAGAAGGAACCTGACGTTTTAACGAGTTTAGGACGGATCCAGATGGTTCTGGAGGGTTTCTTTGTTTTAAAGACATTTCTGTGATTAAATCACGTTTAAGGCGTTGGTCCGATGTTTATCATCAGCTTAACGAGATCAACCACAGATCTGATTGTTCAGACTTTATTCCTCACGGGACCCACTGACATTTGGACCTTTGACCGGGTTTCCCTCTTCCTGATCCAATTAAAGCTGAGAAGGACTCACAGTGGTCCTTCTGGGCGTCTTAGGGGCCTTCAGCAGGACGAGGACGTCTTTAAGGAGAGTTTTTAGACCTCCAGAGAAAAGAAAGCAGCAATTCCTGGAAATTTTGATGACGATCCAGAATAACTTGTAGAGGTGTCATGAGGTTGGATATGGTGAAGCGGTTCTGATGGAGGTTCGTGGTGTGACGGTTCACAGCGGACCTTCGAGGGTGTTTAAAGGTTTTGAGCAACTCTTATAGGAAGTTGTTATAGGAATCGTGCTCTCAACTCAACGGAGGCTTTCTAAGACACTGCAGGAGGTTCTGGATGATTTGAGGCGAGGTTGGAGGTTTTATATCGACTTTATTAGATCCATCATTTTTAACCGGATCCAGAACCAGAACCGTCAACCTAATGAAACAGATCCAGAACCAGATGGCCTTCATCCTGCCCGGCGTTCAGTTCCTCTAATTGGTTCCTCTGTTCCCGTCTCTCCAGCGTTCCCCTCCGATCCCGTCCTGGAGGATCCCGGTCCCGTCCTGCTGGACCAGGAAAGCCCGTTCCGCTGCGAGGTCCTCAACATCTTCTCGGCCAATCAGCTCAGGTTTCGCTGGCTGTCGGGGAACGCGACCCTCCTGACGGACGTGCGCAGGTTCTCCGGCTCGCTGCGGAACGTCTCGTCCGTTCTGAAGCACCGCTTCAGGGAGGCGCAGCGGGTCCTGACCTGCGAGGTGGCGCTGCTGACGGAACACGGAGACGTGTGGAGGTCCAGAAACACCAGCGTCGCCCTGCAGATCCACTGTGAGTGATTCGGGCTTTAATCGTCACAGATTCAGCTGTTAACAGATGCAGAGTTACGCTGAAGGGATGTGGGTCAGTCTCAGCAGTTATAGTTGATATAAGGTGCGTAAACTCGCAAAGTTATTCAGATCCGGCTGATTTCTGAGCCGATAGGAACAGTGAGGAGCAGGAGATCTGATGGCTGTTTGGTGGAATGCCGAGAATAACTTCATTTACGAGTTTGAGCTTCTGAGCAGCAGAGCAGACGGTCCAGCGGCAGAAAAACCAACGATGGGGAGTCAGAAAGTGACGAATCTCAGGAGATCGTCTGCGAAGAAGCTTTCACACACATCGCATCGCCAAAGTAAAGCGAAAACACAAAATGAACAGATGCAAATCTATTTAACCCAGACAGAGATACTGAGCTTCAGTCTAAACGGGTCAAAGGTGACAGGTTCGTGGTTTTGTTTCCATGTTTTGCTTCTTCCTGCAGATTCTCAGTCCCGATCCTTTTCTAGCACTCAAACACAAAGCTCTGCGCTGCTGGCAGCCTGGTCCTGTAGTCCAGCTGTTAAACGGTGCCGCCACCAGTGCAGAGCTTGCTCTCCAATGCTGCCAGCTGGATTTGATTGTCTGAACCTCTTCTGCTCCCCCCCATTTCCACGGCGTAAAACTCTGAGCTGTCCCTTTAAGACTTTAACCGTCCTGAACTCACTGTTGTCCGTTTCTGACCCAGATCCTCCGAGGTCCATCTCCCTGTCCATCAGTCCGGGCGAGGAGGTGCTGGAGGGTCAGCGGCTGACCTTTACCTGCCGTTCAGACGGGGCTCCGCCTCCAGCCGTGGTGCTCCGGAGAAACGGCGAGGAGCTTCTGGGGAGTGGCTCCAACTCGTCCTCCGTCACCCACAGCATCAACTCCAGCCGTCTGGAGGAGTCGGGCCTCTACCAGTGTGAAGCCTCCAACCAGTACGGCTCCCAGTTTGTCTCCAGCTCCATCGCCGTCAAAGGTCAGAACGCCAATAATTAAAGCTGAAATTTCCGCGTCGTTTCTCTTCTTCTCTCTGTTCCGACGGCGTTCTTCAGGGAGGTCGACCTCTCGCTGTTTTTCCACAAGACGCCTGGACAGAAATAGACTCTGAGCCTCGAGACGCCTGAGCTGTCGGCCTCCCTTCGGCGGCTGATCGGACCGAGCCGATGCCGGAACCGTGGGTGTCGGAGTCCGGTCTCTCATCCCATAAAATACGCGTCTCTCCCTCCAAGGATTCAAAGCAACATCCAGAAACACCTTAAACCCAAATTAAAGCAGAAATCC
Source organism: Fundulus diaphanus (assembly GCA_037039145.1). NCBI lineage: Eukaryota > Metazoa > Chordata > Actinopteri > Cyprinodontiformes > Fundulidae > Fundulus > Fundulus diaphanus. The sequence continues at coordinate 4,657,291 of CM073128.1, forward strand.
AGTGACGGGCAAAGCCAGTTTAATCTGCAGAAGGCAAACAATAGATTTAATAAAAACTGCCTGTTTGTCCTGAAGCTGTTTGGTTTTCTGGAAATGACCCCCCCCCCCCTCCCCGTCAGATGGCCGGGCCGTCCACTATCAGGTGATGAGGTGCCGGTTAAAGGTCAAGCAGGAGGTCAAGAGTCTCATCTGAAGTGCTTTGACACGGTGCTGCGGACGTGAAACGTTTCCGACCCATTTACAGAAACACTCTGGACACAAAAGAGTGAGGAGAAGCCGATTAAAAGCTGTTCTTTATCTGAAATCATTCATGTTTCTGCTAAGCAGTAACAGCCGATCAGGAAACAGCTCTCAGGGTGCGATTACGTTATCTGAGGAGGTCTGAACACTCTTGTTATTGCTTTTAGTCTTAACCTCCCTAAGTGCCAGGATTCGTCACCAGCGCCGCCTCCACACTCGCTTCTCTCACGGCATCCAGGGATTAATCACAGTAAAAGTGCTGAGAGACGGCCGAGCCTTGATCACTTGGACAGAACCGATCCTCCTCACAGGATGAATCACCGCAACGGTAGAAGCTTTAATAACCGAGTCACTGCGGCAGGTGAATTTAGAAAAGGTAAATACCATCAGAACTCAGCGTACTGAACATGCTTAGATACGTAAAGTTTAAAGCATATTGCCACGGAAACTCTTTATCACTGTGCAGACATAACATGGTCCCTCCTCGCAGTGGCATCAGGAGGTCTAGCATCAAGTGCCAGGGGGATATTATTGTGTTGTATTGTGTAAGTTTTTACAGCGCTGAAATAACATTAAAGGCTGCAACTGCTGCTGTTTGTGCTTTAGCACATAACTAGGCTGTAACAACCGTAACACCTGCAGAACTTCCTGTAAAACCTGCAGAGCAGAGAATGAAACCTGCAGAAAACTATGTAAAATCTGCAGAACCAGAGGGCGGTGTAACGACTGCAGAAAATGTCGTACCACTTGCAGAACATTTAACACTTGTTGAAAACCTGAACTAAATGTGGAGTGACATCTCCAGAACACACAGATATTACACCTACAATGCACAAAATAACCTCTGCAGGAGATGTTGTAGCACCTGCAGATCCCGATGTAAGTCAGTGTAAGTCCTGTGCGATGAAGTAAAGAAGTGCAGGACACACTGTAACCAGGCAACCTGCGGGACACAACATCACAGCAGAGGCAGATCATGCATCTCGGGCAGGATGGACTATAATGCTTTCCAACCGTGACTCAGATGCATTATGTAACATCTGCAGAACCCCATTGTAATGCTTTCCGTCTGGCTTCGCTCTGTTCAGCTCCCCCGAGGAACACTACCGTCCTCATTCTTCCGTCTACGGAGGTCCAGGAGGGACAAAATGTGACGGTCTGCTGCCAGACCATCAGCTTCCCACCGTCAGCAGTGATCCTGAAGAAGCTGACCAATGGAACTGAGCTGTATTCAACCAACGGCACCTTCCTGTTGGTCAACGTCACGTCCAGGGACTCGGGCTTGTACCAGGTCAACGTGAGCAACGATCTCGGCTCTGAGATCAAAGTCTTCAGCATCAGAGTCAGAGGTGAGTAAAGTCACTAAATCCCTGGATGAAGATGTTAGATGATATTTGATTTCATCTTTTGCTCGTACTTCATCTGCAGAGGTGAGAACCGGACTTCCTCCAGAAGTCAGCATCATCCTCATCTCAGCCGCCGGCATTGCTGCCGGGCTGACGACTTCCGCGCTCATCCTCGACTACATGAGGAGGTCCAGGAAGAAAGGTTTTTACCAGCTGCCCCAGTCCGCCCCGTCCTCAGCATGAAGACTGATTCCCGAGGCTCCCGGCCTCTGAGACAGGCTCCCCTCCTCTTCGGTCCTCTGGCTTCCATATCCGGGCGTGTTGCTGCCATGTTGTAAAGTCTGGCAACACTGTCCTTAAATTGTGGCATCTGATTCCAGGAAGATAGCAGCGGGAACACCGAAGTGGGGCTTTGATGCACTGAAAATGTGGCAGCTGACTGGCAGGATGAGGCTCACTGCACTGGAACCTGAATGTATTTGGAGACGATCTCAAACTAATGCTGAACTTTTCCTAAATCTGATGCTTTTCTGTTGGAAAACATTTCCTGACAACTAACACGCATCACGTGGCTCAGCGTCATGTCTCCCTCTGGATGTGGGGCTCCTTAGACCCAAGCTTTGACCTTCACATCCAGACAAGATTTTAAATGGCCCAGTTTTCCCAGCATGCACTGCTGTAACTGGTGTTTTCCCTCCTAAAGGTGTCTTCTACTTCTTTCTTTTTAGTCACATTTGAATGTTTTTCTGTCATTAAGCTAATTTAAAATCCCACAGAGAAAACTCGATTAACAACAAATTACAGTTCAGTCTCTGGGGTAAAAAGCGAGCCGAACCAGTCAAAAAGTAAATTCCCCGTTTTTAAAATCAGAAATCAGCTGTGATTAATCTGAGTTTGGTTATGCTCACCACACTCAGGCCTGACCGTCAGAATCAGGAAATCCTTTAAACAGAACCAGCCTGACAACAGGAAGTAGGCTAAAAGAGTGAAACACGGTTCTTTGCTTCTTCAGAATCTGGACGACCTGCTGATTGAAGGAAACATCAGTTCTGCTCTTGTGCAGAAAAGCCTGAAGGAGAATCTCTGAACACGCAGCAGAGTAGAAGATTTTGAGTGGCCTAGTCAAAGTCTGGATGTAAATCTGTTTAAGATTCTTTGGAAAACCTCCAAACGTGACCGAATTAAAACAGTTCTCCATTTTAAAGTGGGTCAGAAGCTCCTCCACAGTGACGTAGAAGAACCCGTTTTTCACACATCACCCATAAATCCTCCTCAGGCTGCTGATCTGTAACGTTTAAGCGGGACAAACAGAAAGCAGAAACAGAATAAACCTGTAAGGGGGTAAATACTTTTCCCCCACAGCATTAAAACACGTTGCTGCCTTTTCGCTGAACGTTGATTTCTACCTCATCTATGAGCCCAGCGTTTGGTTGCTGGTTCCCAAACATGCGGCGGTAAGTACCGCAGCTCCTGCTTGTATTGCACACCTCCAAAGGCAGCTGTAACCCCCCGGACACCCCCGCCCTGCAGTAACGTCTCTGCATGTCAGGTTTCAGGCTGAAGGTTGCGTCTAAAAGCACAAATGTTGTTCAGCCTTTTTTTAACGGGCTGTTTTTGTTCCTCCTTCCTCATGAAGGGGCCGTGTTTTCTCTTTAAGCTTCGTTTCTGTCTGGTACTGATGCATCCACACGTGCCTCTGCTGATTCTGCTGATGTAACTGTTCCTTTCTCATTGTTTTTATTAAACATATTTATTTCCTCGCTCTTCCTTTACTTGTGCCAACATGATTTGGTATAATGGGATGGTTTTTTTTCTCTTTTTATGGGGATTTCCTTGGGATTTTCCAGTTTTCACTTTTGCTTTTGCTGCCGTTTACTGGAAATATCGAGCTAATCTTAGACGGTTGCTGTGAAGTCGGCAGAGCTCCAGCCCTGACGCTTACATTTATAAGACTGATTGCATTTCACTGTTTTTTTAAGGGAGGATACATGAAAAAAAGCTTCTTGGCTCAGATAGGAAATTTCCACAGTAGTTAACCGCTGCATGTTGCTAAATATTGAAGATCAAAATTATGTGGTAAGATAACAGTTTTATGTCATAATTATGATGACAGGTAATTATGAGACACTATCTCATAATTATGAGATGGTATCAAAGTCACAATTATGACATAAAACTTTTTTTTTCATCAGAGTGGCAGAAATGGGCTTCCACACCACCGGGCCCTCTGACCACTCGGAATTGCCAGCAGGCAATTTGCCCAAGGACACAACGACTGAGACAGTCGGAGTGGGGGGTCGAACCAGCAACCCGGCACCACTGTCACCCCATAACTTGATGAAACATCTGATGTCACATGTATGTATGAGTTGACAACCAGGAACAACTACAAATCTGAGATTTATTCATGTTTATTGACTCACATTTAAAAATTTAAACACCTACGCATACGTTTTTATTGACAGTCTGTTGACCCCATACAAATTTACCTCTAAGGACACATAAAATAGCCTTAGACTTTATTATCATTCAGCTGCACATTCACAATGTAAATTTCAGCGAAATTTTGGCACAAGACTCAGTGGAAAAACAGAAGAAAAAAAAGAAAAATTATAAATATATTCATCATTTGTCAGGAATGTAGCAGCAAAGCAAGAAAATATGTTTTATATGTGGAGAAACGTTCTGTTTAAAACCTTATGAATAGTAAATCTACAGAATGTATGGCAGCAATGAACGGACCAAACTATGGTGCCGATAGTTCATAAAAGAAACAGAAATATAAATATTGTGACATTTCTCAGGAAAGCAGCAGCAAACCAAAACTAGAAACTTGGAGCTAAAATGAGTCAAAGTTTTCCCCTTTAAAGGTTTGTTTTTAACTTCAGCCACAGATTAAATCCTGAGGGGTTTGAATCGTTTTAGTTTCTCTGTGGCGTCGTTATAATGGCCTCAAACATCCAAACCCCCCAAAACAAGAGCAGCTCCGATTCTGGGCTGAAACTCTGGGACCGGTCCAACTCCCGGAGCGGTTTAATGGGGCTGACCAGATGGTCTGAAAGCAAATGTTCTGGTGGCTTTTGTCTCTTCCGGAGCGAAGGCGGCTGGTTGTGATGGAAACTGGGATGAGGTGTGAAGAGAGGAGCGAATGTGGACCGGGTCCCTCGCTTCAGCTCTGGCTCTCTGGAAACACAGTGACCGTCTGTTCTCCGGGTCCATTTCAGCAGAGCCGCGACGTCCTCACCAGAACACGGACCGCCAGTCATGTGACGCTGTCTCCATGGCGACCAGGCCAGGTCCGACCCGGTCAGCCGGGACCGTGAGGAACGAGGGAAGCTGCTGACCGGGCCCGGGTTCATTTTATTACACTTAACAGGGAAACAATGCTGCAGCTAGAGCAGAACACCTGCAGAACCAGAACCCACTGTGATACCTGCAGAACCAGAACACACACTAACACCTGCAGAACCAGAACACACACTGACACCTGCAGAACCAGAACCCACTGTGATACCTGCAGAACCAGAACACACACTGACACCTGCAGAACCAGAACCCACTGTGATACCTGCAGAACCAGAACACACACTGACACCTGCAGAACCAGAACCCACTGTGATACCTGCAGAACCAGAACACACACTAACACCTGCAGAACCAGAACCCACTGTGATACCTGCAGAACCAGAACACACACTGACACCTGCAGAACCAGAACACACACTAACACCTGCAGAACCAGAACCCACTGTGATACCTGCAGAACCAGAACACACACTGACACCTGCAGAACCAGAACACACACTAACACCTGCAGAACCAGAACCCACTGTGATACCTGCAGAACCAGAACACACACTGACACCTGCAGAACCAGAACACACACTAACACCTGCAGAACCAGAACCCACTGTGATACCTGCAGAACCAGAACACACACTAACACCTGCAGAACCAGAACCCACTGTGATACCTGCAGAACCAGAACACACACTGACACCTGCAGAACCAGAACACTGACACCTGCAGAACCAGAACCCACTGTGATACCTGCAGAACCAGAACACACACTGACACCTGCAGAACCAGAACACACACTAACACCTGCAGAACCAGAACCCACTGTGATACCTGCAGAACCAGAACACACACTAACATCTGCAGAACCAGGACACACCAATACCTGCAGAACATTTGGTAACACATGCAGAACCAGAACCTACTGGGGGACCTGCAGAACTACAGCCTTTTGAATGTTATTGAAAAGGAACCGAGGTGAGCTGACGGTTCAGCTCTGCAGAACCTCTTTAAAGTCCAATTTCAAGGCACAAGTTCTGTAAACACGTTCCTGCTGGATCTTCCTGCAGCAGCAGCAGCTTTCTGACTTCTTAATTTAAACGTCTTGAACTCTGGCTGACACGCTGAAGGCAAAACAAAAAAAAAAAAACCTTGAGGGTCCGAACGGCAGATCAGAGGTTAAAGATGTTCCATCCTGCAGAAATCTGCAGCTCTAAAGAGACAAAAAGTGGAATAAAAATCTGCTGCTAGAGACACTTGAGGTCAGGAAAACAAATACCTCCATCTTCACTCTGGCTGGCAGGAAATACCAGCATAGCAGGAGATTAAAATGACAAGACGCAGCAGAACCCATCTCCACACGACCGGGCCCAGAGGTGAGGGGTCGCAGCAGCTCGGCAGGACAGTGAACGCAGCACGACAGAAAAACACCAGATGGAGCCAAGAGAAACATTCGTCATGAAAATCCATGAAACGTTTCTGCTGAATGTGCACAGAGCGAAGAGGCAGAGTCACCGAGATTCTGCACGGCACGCAGAGTCCGGCTCTTCAGGCTCCGCTGGTTCTGAGAGAGGATAAAAACCAAAGTTGGCTTCATTATCAGAGGGTAACCTCAGTCCAGCAGAGCTCTTACATAAACACAGAACTACAGAGAAAAGTGGATCAGGTTGCTGCTGCACTCAGCAGGTTTGTTGTCTGTTGCAAAACTTCAATTAAACCAGATTTTTTAGCTTCTTTACTGAATGTCGAGGATTTTAATGCAGCTGCTGCAGAAAAATCCGTCCCTGCAGGCCAGAAACCTGTTTACTCAGTAAGAGGAGTTTGGTTGCAGCCATTTTTATATAAAGCCAACAGATGAATTCTTTTTGTGATAAGGTGCGCATTTACAAATTACACAAAGTGATAAAATGTTACATAAAGGAGGGCAAAAGGGAGGAAGGGGGACATGTAAGCATATGGTTAATAATGAAATTGTAGGCAAATAAGGATGCAGGAAAAAATGAACACCAAAGAAATAAAGAAGAAACAGTTATATGGTTATATGTGCATGTAAGTGAAAAAAGAATAAATAAATAGGAAAATAAAGCCACAGAAAATGTCCATAGAGGAGAAAAACAAAAAACAGGGGGTTGGTTACAAATGATTCTAAAAATGTGTGCTTTGTTCATAATTAACATATAATGCCACAGTGGTAATAATAATAATAATAATAATAATAATAATAATAATAATAATAATAATAATAGACACCCCACAGGATTCCCACTAGAGAGGCCACGCCTGTATATATATATATATATATATATATATATATATATATATATATATATAGAGAGAGAGAGAGAGAGAGAGAGAGAGAGAGAGAGAGAGAGAGAGAGAGAGAGAGAGAGAGAGATAGATAGATAGATAGATAGATAGATAGATAGATAGATAGATAGATAGATAGATAGATAGATATGAGGTGTCTCAGGGTCTCACATGGTTTTGCAGAGGCTGTTCTGTTGGTTTCTTCAAGCCATTAAATATGCAAACTGGAGTTTTGTGAGAGTCAGTTCCTCCAAATTGATTAATTGCACACAGACTGAAGTGTTTCAACCTCTTATCTCTGTTATCTGTGGATGATTATGATAATGAAAATATTACATTTTGGGGTTTTCATTCCATAAGACCGATATAACAATGGATTGGGGGACTTTGTGGCTCACCTGCGCTCAAAGCGAGTCCGTTTGACCTTCACAACAAGAACCTTTACTCTCTTGGCTTCGTGAATGAAACTCTGCATGGACCTACAGCCAGCAGGAGCTTTCCCCTGCTGCCGAGCCGATCTCTGAACACCGTGTATGGGTCGCAGCGTGGAGGACGTTGGAGCTGCTGCTGCTCCTGCTGAGGAAGCTCCAAGAAACAACCTGGTGGCTCCAACACGCAGCAGCAGTGACCTTCCAACTCCAAACATCCACTTATTATTATTATTATTATTGTGGTATTTTATCTTGATTTCATTGCACATTTTAGGTAAAGCACTTTGTCTGGAATATTTTTGGAAAGTGCTCTATAAATAAAGCAGTTAATTAACGTCTTCCTCTCCATCCATGAGATGGATCACTTTGGTGAGTCCTGCTCATCGACTCTGACTCAAAAGGTCAGCTGATGTTTCCTCCCACAACCTGAACAGGTGTTGGGAAAAGAAACATCTGTGATTCGGTTTATCAGGTGAACCGTGTGTGTGTGTGTGTGTGGGGGGGGGGGGGGGGGGGGGCTGTTTGCATCCACGTCTGAGCCGGATTTGTGTCTCTAAGAGGATGTGAGGAGGAGATAACTCAAAGGAAACGGTCTGCTGGGGGATAACAGGTACATCACATAACAGACACGATAAGGTCGTTAAAGACGAGAATTTTATTAAAATGTTTAACAAAGAACTCCCCTCCGTTTTCAGCAAGTTAGGACAAATAAAACACATGGAAGATGCTACAGTGCATGCAAGAGATCCAGAAAACATGAGGAAGAAGGTGCACGGGTCAGATGAGACTCCAACCTTTGGCCTATAGGGAAAACCCCACATGTGGCAGAAATGTAACGCCCTAGAAATACCATCCATAAAGTAAAACACGGTGGTGGCAGCATCATGCTGTGGGACAGGGAAGCTGGTCCGAGTTGATGTGAAGATGGATGAAGTCCAGAACAATCCTGTTGGAGGCTGCAGAAAACCTGAGACTGGGGTGAAAGTCCACCTTCCTGCAGGACAACCAACCTGAACATGCAGCCAGAGATATTATGGGATGGATTAGATCAAAGCAGATTTGTGTATTAGAATGGCCTAGTCAAAGGCCAGGCCTATATTGAATTATGGAGTCTGTTCCAAGACTTGAAAATGAATGTCTGAGAAATGGGCACAAATTTCCATCTGTAAGTAAAAAGCATGCCACACTTTTCAGATTTTTATTTGTAAAAGAAAAAGGAAACCATGTGATTTTCCCTCCAGTCCCCCAAAAAATCTCTAATTCATGTTTATCTATAACATAAAACCTAAATAAAATACAGCGAAGTTTGTGGTGACACAATGTGGACAAATCTAAAGGGTGTAAATACTTTTTCAACGCTGCTGATCTACTGGCTACTGTCATCTGGTCAGAAAACATAATAATCTCTCCATCATAATTCATCACACGGAGTCCAGTTGGTGTTTCTGAATAAACATCTTGATCTCAGACTCTAGATTCAATACAGCAGCGCCACCTGCTGGTTAAACTGGGTTTACCGTTCTCAAATTCTTTAATTTAAAGCTTAAACATAAGCTGTCATTTTTTTAAAATAAAATGCTAAATTAAAAAAATCCTAGCTCATGTTTTTCGTCTCATTGAGGTTTAATAAAGTTTGTTTGTATTAAATCTGTCAGTGGGAGGCACCATTAAAACAGTGATATTAATTAATTATCTGGCATCAATTAAGGAGAAGCAAAACTGAACTGGCTTTAAAGATAACCTATTTTTTTATCTAAATGTATTTGTCTGTCCATTTAAAAATGTAAAAATCTTGGTCACTGTCTAATAGTTTTGTTTCTTTTTTGTTTCTTAAATATAGGGCCTTAAATAAAAAAAAACAGTACTCCAGCTTTAAGAGTAAAGAAAATTTGGGAAAAAATCAGAACCAGATTTTCTCTTCTTGATTGTAATTAATTTCATTTCTAATTCAAATATTTCCGTGTTTGTCTTGAAAGCGACAGTGGGGCCATAATTGATCACAGATTGTGAAGAAAACGTTAAACTGTCTCTGGGAAATTTTCACAATTTGTCCAACATTATTGTGAGGCAATAATATCAAAAATTAATTCTGAGTCAAGTCGAGTTTAACCAGAAAAACAAAGATTTCTCAGTGAATCTGATTTATCTCTGTTACACAAGTTCACCTCGATGAAACAAAACATCACTGGAAAGTTTATTTACCTCTGTGATTTAATTAAAAAACTGAAACTGCAGCTTGGATCGTGTTCAGATGACACCTGACTATCACTATCAACCTGCTGCTGTCCTGTTTTTTCTACCTTCCACGCTTTTTCTGTCCACTTAATTTCCCACCAATACGCCTGATTGACCAGCAAACATCAAGCTGTCTGCTGGACATCGGTCCAGTCAGCAGTCCTCCTCATTATTGTGTAATCCATAAAATATCAAAATGCAACCCTCTTTCAACAGGGCTACCAGCTGCTCCAGTAAATATAACTCTTTACTACAACGCAGCTCAATTTTCAGAAGAAACAACCGTTTTTTTTATGTTATTTCATATATTTCTTCTTTTCTTTCTTTGTTGAGCCAAAACAAGGGGAAGAGTAAAGCTAAACCTTTCATTTGCCGTTCACTATATTCATTAAAATTAGCAGGAATTAACAGGAGGGAACCAAGTCATCAGTCTCAAGATTTTACAGTCAAATCCAAGTCCAGTGGTTTAAATCTCTAGTCATTAACACAACGAGCCATTCCTGAAATACTAGATGCATAAAAGTAATCTAAAATAAGCTGTTTAAATGTCACAAAGCATCTAAAACAAAAGTTTTCCGTGAATGTTGAACTTGTTCCTTGAAGACTTTTAACAGATGGGCGACTTGTTCAGGGCAAACCCAGCCTTTGACTGGTTGGTGGCTGGGATTGGCTCCCTGACCCAGTTTCAAGTCAATTTCCCCAACTCCAAGTCAGTAGCATTGACAGAACCCATGCAGGGAGAACCTCCATGCAGAAAGTCCACAAGCCGGATTCGAACCCGCGATCCCCTTTAAAACAGGGCTACCAGCTGCTCCAGTAAATATAACTATTTACTACAAAGCGGCTCAATTTTCAAAAGAAACGATCGTTTTTTTATGTTGTTTCATATATTTATTCTTTTCTTTTCTTTGTTGACCCAAAAAAGCAGAAGATTAAAATAAAAAATAAAATAGCGGGAAGATTAAAATAAAAAATAAAAAAAGGGGAAAGAGTAACAGCCATAAACAGGCGGAAGGCTCGCGCGCCTTTATTGTGAAATCCAGCCTCACCGGAAGTTGACGGTTAGCATCTCTGTCAGTTTACCTTCCCGGTGAGAGTGCGCGTGTCCAGGTGTAAAAATGCTACCTTTATCTATAAAGGACGACGAGTACAAACCGGCCAAGTTCAACCTGCTGCTCAAACTGTCCGGATGGTTCAGGTAAGGAGATGCTAGCAGCTAGCGGCGGCTGTTAGCCGCATGCTAACCGGCTAGCCCGGACAGATGTGATCCTCTTCGGAGCTCAAACGGCTCCAAACTCGGCTTCACTCAGCTGTCAGGCTCCGGGAAGCTGTTTCTAAACTCGGTGTGTGTGTTTGGGTCTGACTGTCTGGAGGGATTTTCAGTCTGAAACCTTTGTTTGTTTAATTTGCTGTGACTGTATTCTCGTTTCTTTTTGTTTTTCAGGTCGATTTTAGCAGATAAAACCTCCAGGAATCTGTTCTTCTTCCTCTGCCTGAACCTGTCCTTCGCCTTCGTGGAGCTGACATACGGCATCTGGAGTAACAGGTAGGCTACGAGGCTCGGCAGCATCTCTCTCCCCGGGTTTCTGCTCCCTGGATGTGCCACGTAAGTGTTAGCGTTAGCTGCGCGTCCGTCATCTTTAATCCGAGACGCTGCGGCTTCCCGGCTGCCTCAAACTGCGCATGACCGCACAGAGCGTCACACCTCAAAGCTTTTTACACTTTGAAAGTTTAGAAAAAACGTTGATCTGCAAGTTTTAGCCTTTAAGCGGGTCTGTGTCTTGCTTTATATTTTTGTAGAAGACGAAAATAATTAAATTTTACAGGTAAAAGTGAACATTTAAGATCTTTTAAGGTTGTTTCTGTTGCCTTCCACCCAGCGTGGGAGCTCTCTCCTCACTGTGCTGCCCACCTTCTGCAGGCGCTGAGCAAGCTCTGCACTGGTGGCACCTTTATTCTGGAGAGGGGTGGGGAACAAATGCATGAAATAAAATACCTTTCAATAATTTCACTTGCATCCATTTGTTTCAAACTCCTCTGTTAAAGCTAGGGCTGCGTATCGATTCTGATAATCAAGATTTAAAATCGATTCTTTTCGATTGAGTTCGATCAGATCTGAAATTGGATCGCTGGTATTAACAAAACATTTTCTAGCTGTTACCTGAATTTCTTTTCCATCAGGCTCCCACCAGACTTATGTCAGCACAATGATGCCGGCTCACACGTTTAAGTTCAGTGAAAATTTGATTTAAAAAAGATCAATCTTTAAGAATTAATATGACAATCGATTCATATTTGAATTTTTTTTTAACACAGCCTTAGTTAAAATATCTATATAAAATCAAGTTGTATTGTTTATTATTATTATTTATTATTCATTTTGTCTAAAGGATTCAATATAAATATATCAAAATGCCACATGTGGTAAAAGTCCTGCCTCAGATCATATTGTTATATCTGTAGGAAGTGGCTAAATGATTAAATGTGTTAATTACACAAACTGCATGAAGTAACCTTGTTTTAAATTAGAGATCTGTTCTTTTTAAAACTATACAGTCTGTGCAGCATCACACAGCCATCCTAACGTTTCACTCCTGTATTAATGAAAAGCTGAAGAGCTGCGGTCTCTGCTTTGCAGTTTGAACCTTTTTTAAATGAAAGAATGTTTTCCCGTAACGAGGCTGTCTGGAAAATGTCAGTAAAACGGTGCAAACACATCAAGTTCTGGGTTTCTACACCAAACCATCTTTATTTATAAAGCGATTAAAAACAGCCAACAACTGAAACAAAGTGCTGTACATTAGCACACGCTAAAACACATCATTAAAAAAAGAAAAAAGAAAATTCATGAAAGAAAAAAAAGAAAAGAAACAAACTAAACCAATTAAAAATGAAAACTAAGTCTCACTAGTGGTAAAAAGAATAATAATTTGTTTTAAGGCGAGTTTTAAAGGTGGGCTGTGAAAGAGTCTCTCTTATAGGCAGGGGCGGTTATTCCACATATTTCTCTTATTATATATTTATTTAAGGAATTTTTTGCATTTCTTTTTATTTTTAATCGAGTATTTCTGTTTGACTGTGGAAAAGGCTGGAGTACCCGGAGAGAGCTCACACGTTGACGTGGAGAACACACCGCAGGGATTCAAACCTTTGTTGCTGCACGGCATCAGCATTAAACCGCTGCTTCACCGTGCTGCTACTGTTAATCAGACTAAAGTCAGCTAATAATTTAGTGCAAAGATGGAGTTTTTGGTCTTTTTAACTTAATTAAAGTTTTAGCAGTGAATTAATCTGGATCTGATCTCTCTGCACAATCTCTGAAAAAGATTTTTAACTGCCTGCAAAAACATTTTAAGCCTCAAAATGGATCAAATGGAAGAATGAAATTTAAGCTGCAGTCAGAAACTTTCTGTTGGACAAATCAGACAAAACTCTGGCAAGTTAGAGGAGAAAAAACCTGTTTTCATGTTTGCTTTTACAAGCTAGTGATGACGTCTGCTGGAATAATTTAGTGTCATTTTTACCGTCAGTAGGTTCTCCGTTGCCTTTGATGCCGATAGATGTAACACTAAATGCTTTACAGAAGTTTAAAAAAAGATGCTAGAAATGATCAAAGTGAAGGAATTCAAAAAGATAAACTACTCAGAAATTCATAACTTAAAACCCGAACCACAGATATTAGGATCTAAATATCTGTGATCAAATGTAAAATAATGTTAACTAGACAAACGTATAGAAGTGGTTACAGACAATGAAAACATAAATGCTTGTTAAAGCTGCACTAAAAGCCTGAATAAGTAAGTTTTCTCCTGCTCTGCTGTGTCTGTGTCCAGTTTAGGTCTCATCTCAGACTCCTTCCACATGTTCTTTGACTGCACCGCGCTGCTGGCCGGCCTCGCAGCCTCCGTCATCTCCAGGTGGAGGTCCAACGACAGCTTCTCCTACGGGTGAGGCCCCTCCGCCGTCGCTCTGAGCTCGCTTACTCGGGTCTGACCGCTGCGGCGCCGTCGTCGTTGATCCGTCTGTGTTTGTCTCCCAGGTACGTCAGAGCAGAGGTTCTGGCGGGCTTTGTCAACGGACTCTTCCTCATCTTCACCGCCTTCTTCATCTTCTCAGAGGGAGTCGAGGTAACATTTAAACGGCCACCAGGGGGCGTCGGTGGTGGCTGAGTGTGTGGAGTCATGGCGTTATCAGGCAGTGACCAGAGCGTCCGAAGGTCGGCAGGAGCAGTGAGCGGAGGCGATGGTGCTTAGGGACGTTAGATGGGGTCCTGTGGTGGGCTTCATGTCACAAAGGACGGTTTGTGGGGCAATAAATGTTGGTTAATACATTCTAAACTAAACGGTGTCCAAAGCACTGGACTGATTTGGTGCAATTAAAACATGATTTTGCTCATAAGCAGCAGTAGTTGGTGCAGATGGATCATTTTTACCGTATTTTTTGGGCTATAAGTCACACTTTTTTTTGGCCGATTTTGTGACTTATATTCAGGTAGGACTTATATATCAATTATAAATCATAATTCATATTAACAAATGTGAACCAAATAGTAAACATTACCGTCTGTAGCCACCAGGGGGCGCTCTAGGCCTGTGAAAACTATCCTGCTCCTGTACCACTTAAAAATAAGTAGAAATATTAACTTATAGACAACAAAGACTGAACATGTTTGTATGTTATTGAGCTGCAGCGCCTGACAGAACTTCTGCTGTCGATTATTAATCATTAGAGCCTCAGAGAACCTTGATCTGCTTAGATTAGTTGAAATGATTCGCAGGTTGGTTCTGTATCAGCGCCGTTTACGCATTAAACGGTCCCACAGCATCAGACGCCACCAGTTCTGCTTCTTTTCCTCCGTCTGCTGTCTCCCTGCCTTCCTCCTAACTGGGGATTAATCTCTACAGTTTCCTGCCTGCTGTGAAACGGGCCTGCAGTCTTTGAGCTGTTTCACATGTTAAGCTTCCACAGTGGAGATCTGACCTCCGTCTCCTTCTGTCTGTGCGTCAGAGAGCGCTGGAGCCGCCCGACGTTCACCACGACCGGCTGCTTCCTGTCTCTGTGGCCGGGCTGCTGGTCAACCTGGTGGGGATCTTCGTGTTCCAGCACGGAGGACACGGACACTCGCACGGAGACGGAGGTAATCCCACCTGGAGCGCAGATGGACAGCGACAGAAAACCCAGCGTCACGCAAACGGCTTGTTTTTGATTGTTACACTTAAAAACGTACCTTCTCTGGTTCGTCCTCAGGTCACGGTCACAGCCACTCTCTGTTCAACGGCAGCCTGAGTCACGAACACAGCCACGGCGGACACGGACACAGCCATGAAAAACACGGAGGACACGGACACGAACACGGAGGACATGAACACGGACACGAACACGGAGGACACGGACACGAACACGGAGGACACGGACACGAACACGGAGGACACGGACACAGCCACTCAGGACACCAGGACTCACATTGTCACAGTGAGACAGACCTCCTTATGGAAAGTTTAGCCGTTTTCAGGGAGCCTGAAGCTCAACCCGCTGTGTTGCTTTTTATTCCTCAGACGAGCTGCAGCGCCCAGGAGGAGGCTCCAGTAAACAGATCCTGCAGGGTGAGACCCGCACTTCCTGTTTCTACCCACATTAGGACTTTTTATTGACCTCTGGTCATTTTAGTGACGGTACCAGAACCTTATTCTCACCATGACTCCTACCCTGACCCTGAACAGGGGGCCGTCACATGAAGGGCTGGCTTTGCTTGCCTTAAAGGTGCATAGGCACGTTTATAAGCCTAAACCAGTTGATGGTGATAAAATAAGGCTCCATAAACCGTCTCTTCAGCCTTTTGATTTTGATGCCGTACGTTACGGACCGAAATGTTTTCTAAACACCGATGTGACTAAGATTGAGCTTTTTGGTACCAAACACTCCAGACGCCCTGCTGGGAACATCGACCCCAGAGCAAGGCATCATGAACTCATAAAAAAAAAAAAAACTGGACATTTGAGCTAAAAGTCTATTATCTAAATAAAAACGGGCAGATAAAAGCAGAAACACGTTGCCAGACACAGAATCAGCCTTCCTCCGTGGTCCTCTCAGTCCCCAGACCTAAATCCTGGAGGAGACCTGCAGGATGAGCTGAAGATGAGAGAATCAGGGAGGATTCTGGTGGCGGGTCCGTACCGAGGATCGGCTCGGTTACTTTACAGCTAAACCCGGCGTGAGGTGATGCTGCTGCAACAAAAGATGAATTTGTCTGCCTGCGGAGGCCGCTGGATGAGCAGCGTCTAAATGACGTCATTACGCACCGCTTTCAGCAGGAACCGTCTCTCCGTAGAACAGAACAGCTCTAAAACATTTCAGCTGGAGCTTCAGGAGGTTCTGCTGCTCCTCTGTAGACGTTTCTTTCTCTGAGCTCCTGAATCAAATCAGCAGCTTCCTCCCAGGACCTGAATCCCCGCCAGCAGGGGGCGCTCTCCCACCGCGGCTGGTTGAAACAGGCCGTGCAGCATCTAGATGGATCACATGCGTTTATTTTGTTCCATTTTAAAAGAAATCACCTTTACAAACAAAGCAGATGCGTGTCCTGATAAGATATTTGAAAGATTTGTTTGTTTTAACTGGGAAGCTGCAAAGATTTCCTGTTTTTGCAGATGAATACAGTGGAAATAACCTTTATTGTCCCTCAGAGGGGAAATTCAGGTGTAGCAGCAGCAAAGCGATGCACAGGTGATAAAATATGGACACAAAAATAAGAATAATAGACTGAACAGCAAATCTACAACACAAGAATAAAAAAACTTAGGTTCAAAGTAACGTGCAACTTAGAGGATTTAAAAATGTAATAAACTGCATGTGTAGTTATGCATTTAGAAAGCAGACGACAAAAACTGAACACAGCAGCTTCATGCATGGGCGGGGGGGCAGGAGGCCTTCCTAACCTATGTGCATCCATCCTGCAAGGACTTCAGTCAATCTTCTCCTGTAGGACCTCCGTACTGTCGCTTTAAATCTGTGAAACTGTGATGCTGCAGATAAACGGCCTTTAGTGCTCGTTATGATGTAAAACGTTGCACAGGCGTCCGTCTGGGCGTTACGAATACGATTAGACAAGGTCTGAACCGGTCCAGGTTGATTTCTGCCGGCTGGGGCCGTTAATTGATTGGGGTTGCGTTAGTCGCCGTTGGACGTCTCAGATTGTTGTTTGAGTCTCCAGCTGACGGAGGTGTGTGGCGTCTGGTTCCTCAGGAGTCCTGCTGCACATCATCGCCGACACCCTGGGCAGCGTGGGAGTGATCATCTCTGCCCTCCTGATGCAGAAGTACGATCTGATGATCGCCGACCCCATCTGCTCCATGCTGATCTCCATCCTCATCGGAGTCAGGTGAGACCTGCCGATCGTCTCCTTCTGAATAGGCGGTTCATGTCTGGACCGCGCTGACTGGCAGCTGCTAGCAGAGCTAAAGGGGAGTCCGGCGCCTCAGCAGGCGACCGACCGCGTTAGGAAGAAATCAGTTAATCTGTTTCTCCTGCTCGCCTGAGATTCCTCGATGACTCGGAGACGTTCTGAGCAGGGCTGTGCATAAAAATCAGTACAGAGATTAATATCGATATACCTCCAAACCCCTAGGGGGCGTTATTACAGCGCGCCATTACTGTTCACAGTGAGGAAGTGAGACGAATTTGCGGAATGACTGACAGGATTTTAGAAGCTCCTTCGTCCCTAAAATCAGACGTTTGGGCACATTTTTGGTTTCTGTGATACGTTAAATGCATTGAACCAAATGCTCTTTGTTTTCCTGTTAGTATATCAGTGTTCAATATATTGAACATAAATATAATATTTGGCTGGTTTTGTTGATTGACTTTACGCATTAATTTGAAAGTAATAAATATCGATTTTGGAGTTAAATCAAATCAAGCTGAGCTATATAGAGAACCGTATCGTATCGGCTCATCCTAGATGATACCCAGCCCCAGTCCTGAGGAAGTTTCCAGGTCTTGATAAGATAAGATAGGCTTTATTGATCTCACAGTGGAGAAATTCACTTTTCACACATCAGCTCAATAATCAAAAGAAGGTGCCAAAAGGAGGAAAATAGGTATATAGAGTGTGTCCACATATATACAGTGGATCGAAAAAAAGAAAAAATACAAATTCAAGGTGATTATATACATATGGATTGACGTTGTACCTTAAAGTGGTACCAGGTAAAGAACAACAGTGAGTTAGTGAGATAAACTCGTTTGAAGCAGGTGACGCTAGGTCTGGACGACATGGATAAAAAGCTTATCGATAAAATAGAAATCATATTCATCGATAGCAGTAATTATCAACAAATTCAAAACATTTATTTCAAGTGCAGCCCTGACTGTTTTATGCTGTTGCTTAGCAACATATTTTTAGATACAGACACAAACACTGAATTCAAACTCAAACCTTTTATTCAACCAACTTTTTACCAAAACTACAAGTTTTAAAAAACGGAAAAGAACGCGTGCTCTCTGAACTCTTTGAAGGGGGCGGAGCTTGGTTCCTGGGTCTGCGTTGTGATTGGTTGGGAGGATCTAATGATGTAATATTAACCTACATGATAGGAAGGAAAACTGTTATTCTACTGAACTTTTTATTGACCCTTTTATCTATCATGGATATACGTCTATCGATTCGCTCAGCTTCGTCTGTTTCAGTCGGTTGCTGAGGAGTTTCTTCTCCTTCCTGTTAACACTTAAACACTTAAAAACGTATTCACCAGACGCCAGGATAACCGTAAACACCCCCATGAACCAGTTTATCTGTTACCAGAACCTTAGAAGATCACCTGGACTTGTCAGATTAATCTAGAACAGGACGCTGGCCCTTTAAATGCCATTCTGGGTCGACTGCTTGATTGGAACCAGCAGCGAGTGTTAATCTAATCTAGTCCTTGTTGTTTCCTTTTGGAAAGATGTTAATTCAGGTGATAATTTTGCCAGAAGCTGTTGGTGCTTCTGGTAAACGGCTTCTGGGGCTTTTAGAGTGTTTGGCAGCATTTAAAAACTTCCTTTATGACTTATTGATGCCTCTGAGTGCAACACATCCCGTTTACAGCAGGAAACGGCAACGAGCATTCACTAACTCTTTATCCCCTAACAGCTTCTACAGAGACTATCGCAAGTGTCTGGTGGCATTTATTTGTAACAAACAGAATATTTCCGGTTTCAAAGTTAAGATATTAAAATGTTATTATCTAGACTTTTGAATATTTGACCAGAACAGCCAAACCTTTTGATTTCTGTAATTATTTTGGAGTTACTGAAGTCAGATTACACTGAAATATCACTTTTATTCTCATGTTTTTATTTTTTTTGTTAGTTTTTTTTTTATGTAACTTTTCATGGAGTGCTAAAGACAAAGTTTTTCTGCAGTTATATCTGTTTTGTTGTGTAAATATCTCAAAATCCTTTTACACCTCCACACAACATCAATACTCCTCCTAGTGGGAATCACTAATGGATCATAGAAACCTCCCCAAACAGAAGCATAAACTCTTGACTGATAAATATGTGAGTTATCGACCAGAGGAACCTCTTAATTTCTCACTAAAACATTAGAAGAGCCTCCAGTCTTCCTGCTCCGTGTCAGGAGCAGGAAGACACTATATAACCTTTGTTATAGGAGCTAAAATTCAGTAATTTCCCTCTGGGATTATTAAAGTATGTCTGATTCTGAAAAAAACACTGACAAGAACATTTACAAACAAAAAGCCCTAAAATCACCCCCTGTGATAAACTGGCCTCTCGCCCAGCGACGGCTGGACATCGACACCAGACCCAAACGAGTCTCAAGAGATTTTCCTGTAGCAATAAAAGATTAAAACCTGTGACTCCATGATCCTCGGCTTTGATAAGAAGCCTCAAGAGGTCGGGGTCATAATCGGGCTGGACCAGCGAGGACCTAGAGCGTCCGGTCCAAAGAACCAGAGCGGCTGTGAGGAGATGCAGCCAATCAGCTTCCTCGTTATTTAAACTTGCAAACTTTCCTAAACGTCCCTAAAACATGTTCCCCGCCGACTGAAGCGCCTCTAAAAGCGACGAATGGAGCTTCTGGAAGAAGCCGAAACATTTTAAAATGAGCTGAACGGATCATTTTAGTTTCTAGGAAACAAAGATGGAAACTTCAGCGAGAGCCTTAGTTGCTATTAAAACAAACTATAACAACGCACCACCAGCAGCCGAATAACTTTTAACAGTCTAAACTCTTTAGATGAATAAACTCAGACCGATGGATTTGCTCTCAGGTTTCAGCTCCGCAGATTCATTCCACCGAGGGAACGACCTGAAAGGATGAAAATCAATCTCAGACCCTGATGGCCGCTCTGGAAACTGGTTTCCACTAATGTGAAGAATGTGCCGTCCGTAGCTAATGGGCTCCAAGCCTCCTGGAAACCGTCCCGGAGCCCGGCCTCGGCTCCTCTGTCTCCTGGATGAACACGCGGCGGTCGGGTTTCTCCGAAGCCATGAATCCGGCTGCCGTGCGCTGATGCAGTTTGATAGCTGGAAGCGAGCGTAGCTGCATATTTCAGGACTCGGCAGGGCAGAGCTGTGGTCAGCTGAGAGGCCTTCACATGACCACAGAGATTGGGTTTCTGCAGCTGGAAAGTTGGCGTCACCGCGCAGCTCGCATCCAGCTAAGCGCCTGCAGATGTGGGGAAACTCGGACCGAACTCCGGACTCAGAGTAGTGATTAAAGGTGCACAGCCACGTTATTTGACCTTATTTATTTATACGTCAGTGGCTCACTCTGGTTACATACATAAGCTTTTATCAAAGATTATCACGTCCTGCTGGTGTATTAGTTGTTATTTTGGTGTTTTAAGCTTGGTTTTTGCTTAATTTGTTAGTAAATGAAGCCTTTTGCGTTTACTTACGACTTTAACGGAAGTACGTACTGCACATGTGCAGCAGGGCATAAAACAAGAAAGCGGCTAACGGCTATTAGCATTTTCAGGCAAAACAATGAAGAAAGGTCCAAGATCTAGTGGAAAATAACGGAAAAAAATATGATCCCAAGAGGGAAAAGCCTGGAATGTCTCTGGGAATACATTATGATCGTTGATGTTCGCTGAAGCTAAACCTGCCGAGGTTCAGATGTGACCAGAGTTGACTGATGTGAGTAAATGTTCTGATATGAGGCTCTAAAAGTTGCTGTAGATCAGTTTATTTAATTAACGGTTGGTCTTCGATCACGCTGAGCTGCTGCTTTACTGAGAGGCATTGCAGAGGGTCAGGCTCGGTCCGGCATTATTTAAAACTGTTTTATTAATTAAGAAAACCAGCATTATGGTAGTTCTGTGATGCTGTCACTAGAGGGCGCTACATCTGTTTATATCTGCTAATTGCGCCCTGTGCTGGGGCTGTTTTTATCCACAAAAAGGACCATAAAACACTATCAGGATGGAGGCTTGGTGCATACAACCTTATTTTATCATGATTAAAAGGTTTTTTTAAGCATATAACTTGTATAGCTGTATACCTTTTAAAGGAGCGGCTCTGTTTTAATGAACAGTTGGTTTGTTTCTGTGATGTGTTGACCCCTGCTGACCTCTGACCCTCAGTGTGGTGCCGCTGCTGAAGGAGTCCATCGGTATCCTGATGCAGAGAACGCCGCCGTCCCTCGACAACGCCCTGCCAGAGTGCTACCAGAGGGTCCGTACTGACCTCCACCCGCCGATAACCCCCACCCGTTCAGTTCAGCAGATATTCCCGTCATCACGGCTCTGTCTAATTGCTGGTTTTGACGCGTTGCGCTCAGGTGCAGCAGCTGCAGGGAGTCTACAACCTACAGGAACCTCACTTCTGGACTCTGTGTACAGACGTTTATATCGGGACGTTAAAGCTGCTGGTGGCCCCGGACGCCGACACCCGCTGGATCCTCAGCCAGACGCACAACATCTTCACTCAGGTAACCGAGCGCCGGTTCACGCCGGCACCCACACCAGAACCAGCTGGAGTTCTGCTCCGGAGAAACCAACCGGGTTTCTTTTGGAGAGGACTCGGTTCAAAGAATCATTACAAGAAGTGCTTCTTTGTTCAGTTCACCTCTAAACGTCATTCAGTTGACGCTTTTATTTAATTCTACAGTTGTTTTAAAAGATATTAATGAATCTAACCCAAATACTTAAGGTCTTCACATTATGAGCCCAGTTAACAGCTCTGCTGCTCAGGCACGCCGCATTATGTGCATCCTCCTGGTCAGCTCGGTCAGCCCATACAGCTTCACTGAAAGGATAATTATAAAAAAAGGGCTTCATAGTTCATGGCTCCACAAAGTATATACTTTTCATGGAGTCAAAAACTAATTTTGTCTGTTGCAGTTAAGATATTTGCTGCTGTTAGCCTCTCAACAGAACCCCGCCTGTTCTTCGGTTATAAAGCAGCTCAAAGTTTCTTAATTTAAGAGGCTGGTCTGGTTTAAAGATTTGGAGATTATCAGGTGTTCCACCTTTTTGTCCGTTTCACTGAGCATTTGCCAGAAAATCTAGTCTTAAAGGGGACATAACATGTTTTTAATGCCGTCCATTTCAGATTTAAATCCTTCAGTTGTGGTTTATATAAAGTGGAACTGCGATACTTTGGTCTCAGTACCTGGTTATTGTTGCTCCACTGTCCCTCTTTTACCCTTAATCTGGTGTTCATCTGAGAACAACTAATTTTGGTGCCGTCTCTTTAAATCTAAATGAGGCTCTGGAACCCGTTCGGCCATTTTTGTAGTTTTCTGGGGGGTGGTGTAGTGAACTGTGTGGGTTAATAAACTTATCCACTTGTAGCTTCAGCATCAAAATCTCTCTGAGAAGTAAAAATGGCGGATTAGCCAGAAGTCCATGACTTTGTTTAGCAGCTCAGCACCAAAATACTGTAAAGTTATTATAAAAAAAGGTAATAGAAAGCTGAATGGCTTGAAAAGAATGACCCAAACAGAATATAACGATATCTACGCAGTTCCTTGACAGAATAAATTTACCTTTTCTGCTCTCAGAGACGCCAAGTACGCAACAAAACGTATTTAAGGGCTAAAAAAGTGGATTTTGCCTGACATGTCCCCTTTAAGAGGTTAAGTGTGAACATGACTCCGTTGTGATCTGTGTGAGCTGAACTTGGAACCGGCTCCTGTGAAGGAAGAACTGGTCATTTCAGCCGCCGTCGTCTCTCTGCAGGTTGGAGTCCGACAGCTGTACGTTCAGGTCGACACGGCCGCCATGTAGAAGCTACCATCCTGGGACCAATCACGTTCAGCCACCTGCTGCAGGTGACCTTTAACCCCCTCCACAGAAGGGAGGGGCGTGGGGGACACAAAGAACTTATGAACTCAAGCCCGTGTTTTATATAATATACCTGTGTGGGTTTGGTGGGCAACATGTCCTCCCTCGCTCCTCCCGCCCTTCGCTTTGTTTGTAGCAAAGTATTCTGGGTAAGTGCCTTGATCAGAGACAATCTGAGCCCCTCCCACTATTGGTGACATCACAACCAGGATCTGCTGATTGGTTCAGTGTGATGTCTCTCTTTTCCTTTCTTTTTTTTTTACTGTGCCAAACTTTGTGACCAAATCATGTGACCTGTTAGTGGGATTTTTTTTAAAACTGTAATAAATCAATTTCTCTGCTCAGTAACTGATTTTCATCTTCTTATTGATGTTTACAAAAACAGCATCAAACAAACTTCTGGTTCAGTGAATCTTTTTATTTCCTTGACGATCACGTTTTGAGTCCAGCAGGATTTCTGGCAGGTCGAAGCTTAAAAAGCTCCTGATGAAGTCGGCGGTGCGCTACGAGGTGTAGGTCGAGCTGTCGATCATACGCAGGTGCTGCAGCGCCTCCGGCTCTGCGTTCACCCGCAGCATGTCCACCTCCAGAGGATGGAGCCGGGCGGTGACCACCAGCGAATGGAGCGGCCCGCCCAGATCACATGACACCAGCTGACGGAGCGTCCCCGTCCGGATGATCTGGTCGTCCGCACCGAGCCGAGCCAAGCCGACGCACACCGTGTCCTCTGTTACACCTGGACAGAGACGGACGCAAAAGTTATGACGCTGTCAAGATAAAGCTACAAAAAACACATTTAGTTCCCAGAACCGTATGTTTCAGACCATAAGGCGCACCGTGAATTAACATGTCTGTGTCTTTGTCCACATATAAGACGCATTAAATATTCTTCCCAAGTGTGTAATATCACTCCGTCCCTCCGGTAGGGTGACCAGACGTCCCTGATTTTCAGGGACAGTCCCTGTTTTGCTGAACGCACCTTCCCCGCCCCCCGTCGGCATTCCAGTTCAAACAAAACAAACCAACCCCCAGGCAGAGATTCTGTGCTTAACAAAATCAGAGAAATCCAGTCTGGTCACCGTCCACAGCTCTCTATGCGTCTCTATCAGGAGGACAGAGTAGCTGGACTACACTGCCCTGTTTCTAACATGAGGCCAAAATAAACTTAACTTTTATATTTAATTAACTTACTAGGTTTATTGTTGCTAGTACGTACTCCAGGCTGCCTTACATGAATGCACTTCTAGTTTAGACATTACAGTCAGGCAGTCTGGTAGACAGCTCAGGGGTCCTATCAGGTAGTGACACAGTGTACCGTAATGCTCCTAATATCCACTGAGGAGCAGCTTCGTTGCTAACCAGTCGTACTTACAGATTATTGATAAAATCAGTCAGTAAGCACAACAATAAAAATATATAAGGTGCACCATCAATTTTTGAGAAGATTTGAGGATTTTAAGTGCGCCTCATAGTCCGAATAATACGGTACTCACTACAGAATTTTGACTAAGAATGTAATTGTGTAAATCTGTTAATAAAATCCTTCAGTAAAAGTGATGACATTCAGTTTTTCTTTAGGCCAACGTTGTTGTTGAGCGGATCAGGCTGGACTCACCCAGCTCCCCCCCTTCCTCCTCCCTCCTCCTCCTCCTCTGGACGATCTGAATCAGCTGATCTGCAGCCTGGCTGACGGTCATGAAGCGAGGCGGCTCGTAGATCTTCTTCCCTCTGAAATCAGTAATCGGCACAACGCTCACAACGTGGTCCGTTAAAACCAGGGATGTTCATCACATTTAGCAAAAAACTGAAGAAAGCCTCTAATTTGTGTAAAGAACTTGGCAGCATGGCTCAGGGGTTGCAAAGATGCACAACAAGACTTCTGGAAGGACACATGAGACCAAAGTAGTCATGTTTGGAGAAAACCAATTACCGCAATTAACTGAAACAATGTTGGAGAGAATAAAAGTCAAATGTGGCTCTTATTTAGTTTTTCCCCTTTGTTGATGTTAGAAGTCACGTCTTTGGTTTTATGGCATTTGGTTTTTATTTTATGGTGTGTAAAGCCTAAGAAACCAGAACTGGTTCATGTGAAAAGAACAAATATAATGAGCAGCTTCATGTGGTTCCACTTTGATGTGTTTGAGTTCCTGCCTTAGAACAGAACCACGACTGCAGGCACCGAGGTTCCCCTCAGAAAATAACAGCAGACATGAGATGAGACAGGTTGGACGGTTTGGACCTGGTTCTGGTCCCAGTTGGTTCTTACCTCATCATGTTCTCGATGCTCTGCTCTTTGACTTTAATATCTGACAGAGAAAACAGAACGAGTCATTAAATTAAACTGCGTATTTTAGCAATTCTGTAATTTCTCAGTTATTTGTTATAACAGTGTTTTTTAGGCCTAATCCACACAGTCGGATATCTGGGGAAACGTCATCGGTTTGAAGGATTCTGATTGGCTGACAAAGGTTTTAGCTGAGCCGTGTATTTGTCCAGGTTTGTGTGGATGAAAACTTTTAAAACTATCCTGTGTGTACAATATTATTTTTAAAAATGATGTGGGAGAGACATTCTTATTTTAATAAAAGGCCTTAGTCTCTGTACATGTAGGTGCACATAAAAAAACTGTCCAACGTGTTGAAACTTTGGACTGCAGCTGATAATCAGGTGAAAGCTCATGCGTCCCTCAGGGCCTGGACTTAGACATCACTAGTCATCAAACGCTCTACACGTTTCTTTAAACTGTCTTTTTATGTAGACACGACACACCAGGCAGATAAGACACATCTTTAAACAATGTCACTTGACAGAAAATAAGTGAAAAACCAGCCAAAGAGAAAACGTGGAGAACGTTTAAGACCTCATGAAAAGGATGTACAACAAAGTCTGCCTGTAACATATAAAGGAATCTATAACTATCAGTCTTCCTCTGCTGTACTTTGTCTCTGCAACAAAACATTCATGCTTTATGCAGAGATGACGGATGAGCGTCTGACTCTTTATTCCCTTTAATGAATATTAACACAGACACCAGCAGGCCATTTACCTCCCGGCAGACGGTTAGTTTAAGGCTAGGAGCCTCTGCGGGCCCCCAGTGACGGATGGTGACACCCGGAGGCTCCCTGGACACGCTGAGGTGGATAAAGGAACAGTTCTTTCTGCACCATATAGCTGATCTTCTGTGGCTCGGTTTGTGCACCTCTCCTGGTTTTATGCGTGTGCGATTCTCACCTAGCAGGCAGAGCGTGTGCAGTCCAGCTGCTCTGTTTTTACAGATTTTGTCGTAGAAACTCTCTGGTCTCCACGTTTCTGTCCAAAACACCACCGACACCGTCTCCCCGAAGTTATACAGCTGGAAAAAACAAGAAAGAGGAGGCCAGAGGTCGGCAGTTACCTCTCTGGCTTCACGCGTGTCAATAAATAGGAAATTAAAGAGGAAACAGACGTGTCTGTGTGTGTTTGTGGTTTCTGAGCAGCTGCTGGTGTTATGAACGCGACCCTTTCCAGTCTAAACCTCCACCAGACGCAGACCTGACCCTAATTCTCCGTGTCATCACCGTGTCGTAGCTGCTGCTGCACCTTTGTCCAGAGGCGCCTGACAGAAGCTGCGTGCTGGAGCGGTGCTGGGGGGGGGGGGGCGACCGGACCGACTCATTAGCATATCCAGGCCCTCATTAACATATTAACGACCCAGTGGAGGCGCCGTGTCAGCGCTAAATCTGCGAGTGTGTGTTTATGTGTGTGCGGCGACAGCTGGGTCCTGCTCTCCGATTGGTCGCTTTGACAGCTCAGTTATTGATGAGGTCACATTAATTTGATGCCTTCAGTGGTACAACACTAATACAGTTTAATGAGTTTTATCCGGAGCTGCAGCAGATGGGATGTCTTAGCCCTCTGCGCTGGCTCCCAGGAGGCCACTTACATTAAGATAAGCATTAAGCGTGACTAAAACAAGCCCTGAATTATTCCTCTCGTCTGTTTGGGCGGTGTGTGCCCTGGGTAAGGACTCGCAGGACTGCTTGTGAGACGCGTTAGGACGTAAAGTCACCTGCAGGCCACAGCATCCCACTGCGTTCATGATGGAAGCGTTATGGATGACTCTGTATGGTATCCCAGCATTCACTGCTCTGAGGACCAGGTCACTGTGAGTGGTGGCTCTGCAGGAGAGACACGAGAGAATTACAGGTATTATTATTTGGCACACAAAAAAAAAACGGTTCAGCAGTACAAAAACAGGGGCAATCAAAGGTCAGAAGCATCAGAAACACTCGAGCTTTTGGTTTTTTCTCCTGAGAACCGTCCGAAAGAACAACAACAAAAACACACGGAGGAACAGAATTACAGAGTAATGCTCCGATGCTGAGGTCACACACAGATGGCTGTTTTTGAAAGAAACATCTGAAGAAAAGAAACTTTTCATATAATTTCTAAACCCAAACAGGGTTTCTGAGCAGAACCGGGCAGGCGGACTGCTCACTGCTCTGTTATTAACTCTGAGGAATCTGGCGGTTTTTTGGGGGGAGAAACGAAAAGAACCGAGGGCCGGAGCAGCTGTGAGATCAACCCTGTGGTCACATCAGCTCCTGCCGCGGTTCTGCATGCTGACGCAGCAGACCTCAGATCTGTCGGACCGATAGGGGGGTTCTGGTTCCACAGTCCAGATACGTGGACAATGTGACTCACCCGAACGGGTCGCCCACCACCAGGAAGGCTACGTCAGTCACATCTGCGTCCTTCAGGATCTCATCGGCTCCCTGTTCAACCAGGTCCCTGTCTGCCAGGATCAGCTGCTTCCCATAATACTCCTCCTGGGGGGGGGGGGGTACAATTAACACAGTGATGCTGTTTGCTGTTGTCTGAGTATCTAATGCGTCCGCCAATACCCGATGTGGACTGAAATTATTATTACAAATAATATATCTGCGTTAGATCTGATTATCTATGACATTTCTTACTGCCATATATCACTCAGCTACAGCGTAGTATGTTAAAGGTAAATGTACGAGTGTCGCTGCAGGGTGTAGTACACAGGTAATGTGTAAAAAAAAGGAAACATATAGTCAGAAAAGCTCCTTATGCAGCAAAACCTCTGGTCTTAAAGGAGCTATATGTAACACTGACACCTTGTGGCTTAAATCGGTACAACAGCTGACCAATCACAACAATCTAATGTGCCGTTTTTAAATGTTGTTGCTGTTGTGAATTTTTACTTCCACAGGAGGACAGGTACATGTTATATTATGTTCTATTTCTGGTTCTCTTCTCTTCCTGGCTTCCATGTTTTCAGGCTGCTGCTCTTTTGCCAAAGTAAAATACCAAATGCTGCGTTCTGTTCTGGGAACCCTGGGAACTCTCATATGATTGGCTGAGGAACCAGGAAGTAAACGCGGCTACACTCTGAGCCGTACCTCTAGGTTTGAAAGGAGTAAAACGTGACTAAGATGTTGTTGATGGAGATGAATGACTGTTTATAGGGAATGTTACTAACATCCTGGGTGATAAATGAGAATGATTTATTTTGATTTTACAGCAAATATCTTACTTATAGCGCCTTTTAAAATAAAGCCACAACATTAAAACAGAGCAAACATGCTCCTTTAAAATATAAAACAGCACTGATAAACTAAAACAAACTATCATCCTGATACACTATTTGATAAATTGTAAGAAAATGAGAAAATGTCTCATTCACTGCTAAATTTTTTCCTCAGCTAAATAAATTATCCCTGGAATGAACGAAGTTTGAGTGGTTGCGCAAGAAGCAATTCCCAGTACTGTTAAAATCTTCTGAAAACCACCCATGATGTCACTGATCTGTTGCGTCCCGACACCTCTGGTCACCCTTCGGTTCTCGGGTCAAAACCTTCTCATGGTTCCAGGGACCCGCTTTAAAACCAGAGACCTGACTTTTCTAGCTATTGCTCCAAGATTATGGGATGACCTTCCTCTGTCCCTTTGTGTTGCTGACTCTGTTGACTCCTTCAAAACAGCAGCTCACGTGACGTCTGGTCACCCTAAGCTAAAGTAACTGCTAACAATAGTATCTGCTACAAAACAGCTGTTGGCTGCTAACCTATCACCAAAAAGTAATGTTAGATATTAAATCAAACTACAGATTGCTGGAGCTGCTGAAAGCAGTTACTGGGGAGATAACAGACGACTCAGAAATTGTGGACGTCAGGGAAGTGCCACACTTAGATTGGACAAAATGAACTGATAAAAGACAATGGGTCAGTTACCAGTTAAACTGGAGACAGAATCTGGTGAGACATTCTCCACCAATGTTATGTGAGGAACAATGATGTCATATGGGTACATTCCCTTGTGTGGGAATCTACATTCTCGGTTCTATAAAAGGGTGATGTAACCCTTATCTGGGGCTCTTGCTCATTTGACCATTTTCCTGCATCATGATCAATATAAGAGCCCAGTACAGAGCTGCACTATTTCTCTTGTTTAGATTAAATGTGTTAAAGCATCGTTTCTGTTTCAAGAGTCGTTTCTTACTAAAGAAGCCATCAATAAAGGAAGACCGCGTCTCCAGGGTAAAAGGATCGGGAGGACCGCCGACAGGGGGTGGTGATCTTTAACAGAAACTAAAAGAATATTATTTCTGAAGTTGTTAAATAAAAAAAACCCCACCCTGCTAAAATTACTAACACAACTAGCTGTCTGTTGAAATGACTGCAAACAAAATTAGCCATCTGCTACAGTACTTGCTAACACAACTAGCTTTCTACAAAAGTAACTACTAACAAAAAGATTAGTCTGTTTGAGAAGCTGCAAAGAAGCCATAACTCTGCTAAAATTGCTAGTTGCAATCCGGGCTGTTAAAGAGTCAAAAGAAAAGTAAACACAACTGAATTAGTTAACTGGTAAAAAGGCTTGAACTAGCTGCTAACAGCTGGAACACTACTTAAACAAGCATTGCTAAATAGCTACACGCAAGCTTAAAGTTAAAGATGCATGGCACAAGTTTTGAATGTGAATATTATTTATTTTCTTTCCCATACATGCCCTTACAATTACCCAATGTTTAAAATGAGTTTCCTCTATTAACTGCAGTTGCCTCTATAAACTGGATTAGGCTGTTCATGAGAGGGTGATTCAGGCCGAATCCTGGAAACACGGGCTAGCTTCAATATTTATAGCTTTCTGACCTCAGAAACAGACCCCACTAAACAGAGGACCTGTGTAGTCGCAGCAGCAAATGATTTTAATCTTTTCCCATGCACACGCACAACAGTGGTGTCATTTCAGTCTGTCACCAGAGGGGGCAGGCTTGTGCAAAAACCCTGGAACTTGTGCTGTTTTTTAAACAACTACCTTAATGTAGATAAAGATATTTAACTAGTGCCGCACGTTTTCAGGAAAACATGTAACGACATGCATTTTTGTGTGTTTTTTGTGTTATTAGCATTAACACAAAAACCCTGACGTTTTCTCATCAGGATGTTACAATAGTCCTTGGGAGCTTTAGCATCTCAGACACTTAATATATACATGAAGTGAGCACAACGGGGGCAGTAAAAGTCCTTCCAGTTGGCCAAATGTATTACTGGCATGCAGAATCTAAGTCAGTAGTAGGTCTGATTAATTCAAATTAAAAATTTATTAAAATTTACTTCTTGGAAAATGGGGCTTTTATTTTGCCAATGCACTTATTGGGCTTCCATGAAGAGAACAGCAGCAATGCTGAATGTATGTTTAGGAAAATATATTGTGAAAATATTGTAAAGAGGAAACTTTTTTAACCATAATACGAGACACTTTAACTTATCCGTTTACTTTTTTAAGTTAGTTTGAAGTTACGCAAGTGAAGTGAAGCCTGTTCTTAGCTCATAGTGTAAAACCACTAGCAGCAAACATTTAGTTATATTTTCATTTTTCACAACAGCAGAGCCGCCATCTTGTTTTACCAGCATGGTTCACAGCTTGGATTATGTTGCACTTTGAATTCAGGTCAAGTCCCAGACATGACAGCAATTTATAAAATAATTTCTTTAATTTATTTTTTTAATGAAAAGGAGGGGGAAAAAATCAATTAAATCGGAAATATTAAAAGCTGAGATTTTATTTTCAAGCCATATCGCCCAGCCCTAGTTAGTGGTATTTATTTGGTCATGTGACAATGATAATGGGGCAGTGCATGATTGCAGGGTGTTTAACTGAAGCAGAGAACCAATGTCAGTGGTGCAAATGGATCGCTGTGGATTCCACTGTCAGGGGGAGAGTTACAGTCCGTGTTACAAATAGCTACATCTGACCCAGCTTACGAACTACCGTGTAGAAAAACAAGAGCTGGACCATAATTTAATAACAATATATATCGATCGATAGTCGTATATCGATGATAGAAAAAAAGGGTCAATAAAAAGTTCAACAGAATAACAGTTTTCCTTCCTTTTTCATCCTATCATGTAGATTAATATTACAGTCATTAAATCCTCCCAACCAATCACAACGCAGACCCAGGAACCAAGCTCCACCCCCTTCAAAGAGTTCAGAGAGCATGTGTTATTTTTTTCTTTTTTAAAACTTGCAGTTTTGGTAAAAAGTTGGTTGAATAAAGGTTTGAGTTTGAATTCAGTGTTTGTGTCTGTATCTAAAAATAAATCGCTAAACAACAGCATAAAATGGCCAGAGCTGCACTTGTTTTAAATTGATAATTATCGACATCGATCAATATGGTTTCTATTTTTTCGATGTGTTTTTTTTACTATTTTGTCCAGCCCTAAGAAAAACAATGGCGAGCGAGATCAAGCAGCTTTACGATGATGAAAAGCAGACAAAACACGACGTATTGAAGGCAGCTGAGTTTGCTGCTCTGACAGGAGACCATCGGACCTCCGTGAGCAATTCTAACTACCTTGGTGTGACCGCACACATCATATACGTCAACAAAGACGGGCATTTAGCGTCTTTCGTCCTCGCTCTACAGAAAACCAGCGACACACACTATGCACTAAACTGCACAGACCAGTTTTTTTCTGAGGCTCAGTCCTGGGAAATCGAGCAAAAGGTTACAACAATTGGTCCAGACTGCCAGAAACATGATGGCAGCAGCAAGACAGCCTTTCCAGCACATCCCCTGTGTTGCTCTTTATTTCTATTAACAGAACATGTTAAGCTCTTAAAGGCAATAATGTAGGCCTTGTTTTATTTTTTCCCCATATTCAAAGGAAGAAATGGTGCTATAGTTACTGTTTGTGTACTGTTTACATTTCTAAAGAAATCTTTTTTCAAAGAAGTTAAATGATTGATCAGGGGTTCCTGAACCACTTGAAAGCTGAATAGACATAACTATAACTGAATATTTTAAACAGCAGACTAATGATAAATATATTTGTTGTTGAGCTCATGTCTATTGATTCAATAATTTAGCCGCCAAGAGATTTAAAATGTTTATTTTGCTGATAAATGGCTTTCAACTAAAATGTTGTTAATTACGAACACTAATTAACTCAATTAAAAATTTTAATCAAGTCGAGAAGGATGAAGCTAAATACTCTCAACCGTAGCAGAAAGCTGCTAAGAGGCTGCAAAGGACCACAGGTCGGGTTTACCCTCCATCAGCACATCTACCCATAATGCTTTGGATCAAACGGCCTAGTCAAAGTCAAAACCTAAATGCAAGTGTAAATCTGGGCCAGGATTTGAACAATTTTTGTTCACACACTCTCTTCATCCAATCTGACTGAGCTTGAGAATCATGCATCATTTTCCTTCACAATTGGGCACAAATACACTAAATAATAATCAAATTATTTGACGTTTGCTGTCGCAACCTGGCCAATTGTGAAATAGTCCCAGAGGAACTGTATTATTTCCGTAAACGGCTCAGTCCGTGTTTACATCCCGGGCTGTGGTTGGCTGAGTCCGGACTCACCAGCGCTTCTTTCCCCACCGTCAGGATGGAGGTGTAGGCCTCCAGGTAGACCCGGGAGCAGCTCTTCACCGCCTGCAGACCCTTCACCGTGATGTCGGTGGCGTCTCCGAGCCCCAGGCCGATCAGATACAGCATCCTGCCGGCCCCAGCTCGTAAACTTCACCGCATGGAGCCAAAAAATAACCAAATCTCCGTGTTCTCTCTCATTCACGTGTAATCTCACCGAAGTACACGGAATACGGCTTGCTGTAAAATGTTTACAGTCACGACAGCTGCCGTCGCATTACGGCCCAGCTCGCCTCGGGCAGCGCCAAACTCCATTAGCAAAATCATGTATTTTACAAATAAGTTCCTCTGGCTGCCGAGTTTTGAGCGAACAGGAATAATTTCATATATTCTCTTTAGCAGTACATCCCACCTTTAATGCGGTTAGCACGTAATGAAAATAATTCTTTAGCATGTCCTTTTTTAAAAATATTTTACTCCTTTGTTGCTTGTTTTTTGTGCGTCATTGTTGCATGATTTATAAGATATAATCTGTGAGTCGTTTATTTATAATAACATCTATATGCGCCGATCTAAGGACTAGCTGACAGGAACTGCTGATACATTCACAAATTTAATTTATTTCAGTTAACACGTTTTTACCAGCACAACACCCACTGTTGTGTGTTGAAATTTTATATTTGTTTAATTATTGTCAATCAGTATCTTAAAATCCTGAAAATACTTGTTAAAAATGTCTTATATAAAATATGTTTAATGCATTTTCACAGTTAAGACCACATATTTACATACTTTAAAACAGGCCATGCAATCTTCTCACTGACAGAACCTTTAGCAAAAAGTAGTTCATTCAAATGTACTTCAAGTATACTTGTTTCATTCTCAAAATTAGGCACTGTACTTGAAGGGGAAACAAGAGGGTCTGGAAGCAGAGAAGTCCGTATAATGGATCAAAGGCAAAGTTTCCAGGGTCAATCTTTTCCCCAGGGTGGAAAGTTTGATTTCATGATGAAAAGTATGGGTCTGAAATCATGACATGACTGAAACATCATTAGTTCAACTTTGTAGTCCAGCTGTTTTTAATATTTGATTTTAATTTCTATTTTCCCATGTTTTATTTTGTTTCTACATTTTGTTCCAACTTGCTTTTATTCTGTTTTATGTTCCTATGTTTTCATCATGTAAAGCACTTTGCATTGTCTTTGTACTGAAATGTGCTATACAATTAAATTTGCCTTGCCTTGCTATATATATAACTATATCTAAAATACCTAACAACAGTATAGTGCCATAAACATGACTTATAAATGCAAGCATAACATATAACATCACGGTCCAATTAAAGCGGACCTATTATGCTTCCTTTAAAACAAGGTAGGATAGGTTTATGGGTTATGCAAAATATGTTCATTAAATCTTTTGCATAAATTCATTCTCAGATAATGAGATTTCACCCGTTCTGTGTTGCTTTTATGCAAATAAGCTGCAGCTGGCAACGCCCCCCATCTCAATGTTTACACTGGCTTTGAATACATATGAAAATGACTGCAAACAGATGCGCGATGGTACAACAGTACATCTTTGACCCTGAGCCAGACCCAGAAGCAGAAAAAGTGGAACCTGCTGCACAACCAGCAAGGATGCAAATGGTTTCTGATTGGACACACAGGTCCATCAGTAGCCTATTGTCAGCATTAGCTTGTGCTAAATGACAAACCATTTTCATGCCGAACAGCCATTGCACAACGGTAAAACCAGCTGATGAAGTGGGCGGAGCTTGGCTAGGTCAATAGGTGAGGGGCAACGCTTGACGATTGTGATGCAATAATCGGGAGGTTTTTGAAACGACTGGTTTTCCAGACCCCAACAAAACATTTATTTATTGCCAGAAAATGAATAGATGCTTTTTTTTAGCACTTGGAGTGTTTCTAGGAGCAGCAGAGACCCAAATGGAAGTACAAAAACGTGCAAAAAGGGAATTTTGCATAATAGGTCCCTTAAAAACCCCAGTTACGCCCAAGCTTCACCTTCCTGCCTGATGTCTTATTTTGATATTGCTTTAATGTTTTCATATAATGTGTGTTTCTCATGATGCTGTGTATTTTGTGAAGTGCACCAGAGGCTGGTTGAAATGGGAGTTTCAACAAGACAAATCCCCAAACACAAGAGCAAACCAGCAGCATCTTGGTTCCAGAGCGACAACATTAATGCATTTGACGGTTGAATAATTGGACCCTAACTGTGTTTGGGCGTCAGAAGCTGGTCGACTCCATGCAGCGCAGATGTGAAGCAGTTTGTAATAAACAGTGATTATACCAGTAAAGAGTTCAAGTGATTGAAATGAATTTTAAGCTTCCTTCAGTTTTACAGTAAATGTTTGAGTTTGTAACAAAAAGTGCAAACACTTTTAATACATTTCCTTTCCTTTTTTTTGCAGACTGAAAACAAATTTGATAAATTTCTCCTGTTTGTTTTGATTTGTGGTTGATTGTGCAGCGTTTTCTGTGCATTTGGCTGAATGGAAATAAAGTAAAAACTATAATAAGTATTTCGAGCTTTATCATTTGAACCTGAATGAGCAGAAATTTGCAGCTCTTGTGAAAATCAGAACATTTTCCTGGAGAAAAATTCCCACCTTACTGTTGTTTTAGCTGTCGGGGAGAGTTTTCATTGACAGGCACAACCTTAATGAAAATGATCAACAATGAGTGCTGGTGTTCTGCTCTGACCCTCTTAAACAAAAAGAACCATGTAAAAAAAAAAAAAAAAATAATAATTTCAGCCCCACTTGCTGTGCTGCATCTATTAGTGAAATAAACGAGTTATTGATTTGAAATGATTGATTTCAGGACTTTTTTGGGGGGGATTTTATTAAACCATCCTCCTGTTTCGGTCACATGGGCATGAATGTAATGAACTCTCTCTCTCTGTCGTCCAGTCGTCTCTATGCAACGGCGGTCGGCACCACGGCGTGTGAAAGTAGTTCTGAATGAGTCGGTGGGAAAAGCTACTTCTCCCTCTCTCTCCCTCGGTGTCTGCAGCCTGTTTCTCCCTCGGTCGCCCCTTGTTGTGGTAAACAAGCCTCCGGACCACGTGACCCGCTCCCATCCCCTGCGCCCCTTTAACTGGGAACCAGTGAATGACTGGGACGGTGGGTTGGTGTGGAGGAGGAGGAGGATGGAGAGCAGGATTCTGGCCCTTTGTTGCAGAGCTTCAGGGTTTGTTTGGCTCCAGTCATCCAGAGAATCGACGCTCCGACTCTGTTAACTGTTTCTCTTCAGATCTGTATACTATCTGCAGGCTTGGATCTGGGTTCTGGGTCCAAAATAATATAAAAGCATCATAATCCTTTATCTTTTTCATACCTTTGCCAAAAAAAAAATCCAGATTAAAGAGATTAAAAAATTGTTTTTTTCTATCAGATATCACGCATAGATGAAAGAAAAATTATCAAACATTTATGATGTTTAGGATTTTTTCCCAGAGTTTACTAAAATTGCTGCAAATCAGATCAAGGGTAAAGCTAAGTGTAGACCTCCTTTATCATTCAGACAAATTAACTAAATCCACAGCTCTGTGATTTATTATTTACTTCTTATTGGTCTTAATTGATTGTCTCCATGCATCTGTTGGCCTCCTGGGGGAGCCTCGATGGCGGAGCAGCTGAGGCCTTTTGGCCTCTCCAACCTTTCCTGCTCAAAGAAGCTAAAGTTCATCTTCCACGATCAATGGACACGTGATGCTGTCCAATCTGTAATACTTTAAAACATGTTTTTTTTTTACAGAAAACATTAGCTATCAAAAAAGGCGGTTTTGACAGTCTAAGAATGTAACAGAATTAATTTTAAAGTCTGCAACAAAATCAACCATCTGTCATCTAGTTATTCTCTAATATTGTTGCTAATCTCGCCATAGGGATATGAAAAAAAGAGGTCATTTCACTTTTTCATTCAAAAACAAAGGGGTTTAAAGAGTATTACAGGAAAAAAAGAATAGTGACAAGATAAAGAAGCACTAAAATGTTAATAAATAGCCGGAAACTGATCACTGAACTGAATAAACTTCTGCTAAACTGGCCTTCTGAGAAAATGATTTATTATGTCCTGATGTAAAGATGTAATTTACAGAAGCATACATCAGATTTTTTTTGGGTCCTGTTTTAATTCCTGCAATTTCTTAAAGCGGGTGGGTTGAGGTGTGTGTGTGTGTGTGGGGGGGGGGGGGGTAGATTGCTTTGAGTGCACTGGCTGGTTTCTTTAATGATGCAGCCTCAGAACAACAGGGGATCAATGTGGATGAGTATGCAGACTGTATCTGGTTACATACAGAAATGCTCTGAAGATATCTGTAAAAGCATCACTGCAGGAGCCAATCAGAAGCCCCGGCTGACGAGGGAAGTGTGGACCATGATGGAAGCTCTTAGTGGAGCGTTTTAGCCTGGAGAGGAAGCAGCCCTCAGGTCAGCCAGAGCTGTTATCAGACACACCAAGACGGAGTTACGGCGAAACAAATCCAAAGTCACTTCCAGGACGCTGTGTCCTACGAACCCCATCTGAGCCTGGAACACCTAGGGAAGCACAACACTTATGGCTGTTTGCTGCTTGTGGACCTCGGTTCTGTTTTTAACAGAACACACAGCCCTGGCTCCCCCCAGGGCTGTGTGTTAAGCCCCCTGCTGTTCACCTTGATGTCCCACGACTGCACGGCCCGCTACCGATCACAACGTAAAGTATGCAGAGGAGACGACAGCAGCGGGTCTCACCCAGGATGACACACAGAGAGGAGGGGAAACTGGTTGACTGGTGCTACAACAACAACCTGGAGCTGAATGTTGACAAGACTAGAGAACTCATTGATGATTTCAGGAGGAAACAGCCCCCCCCCCCCCATTCTCCTCTACCCTTTCTATGTTATATGGTAATAGTGGATGATCTGCCTCGCCTGGATGATGTCACAGCTAACAGAACTCCAGACCAGGTGTACCTTCTATGAAGAGAAAAAAGACAGAGAACATAAAGTTAAAAGCTGAAATAACAAACAATGAAGACTGGAGAACAGTAGGAGAACTCATCAGAGTGAGAGAAATAGACCCTGATGTCCTCCAGCAGCCTAAGCCTATAGCAGCATAACTACAGAGGTAGCTCAGGGTAACATGAGCCACTCTGACTAGAAGCTTTGTCAAAAAGGAAAGTTTTAAGATTAGTCTTAAAAGTAGACGGGGTGTCTGCTCACGGACCAAAACTGGGAGTTGGTTCCACAGGAGAGGAGCCTGATAGCTAAAGGATCTGCCTCCCATTCTACTTTTAGAGACTCTAGGAACCACCAGCAGACCTGCAGCCTGAGAGCGAAGTGCTCTGTTAGGAACATACGGGGTAATCAGAGCTCTGATATATGATGGAGCTTGATTATTAAGGGCTTTATACGTTAGAAGAAGAATTTTAAATTCTATTCTTGATTTAACAGGAAGCCAATGAAGGGAAGCTAAAATTGGAGAAATATGATCCCTCTTGTTGATTTTCATCAGAACTCTTGCTGCAGTATCTCTATCTGGCATAAAAGCTGCACTGCTTCAGACCGGAAGGGCCTGTATAGAGCGCCGACTCTCCAGTCAAACCTATTAAGAGCGTTGGTCACAGTCTCTACCAGTCCAAAGCCACCAACCCCAACCATAGACTACCACTGAGGAGAGGGACGTCTAGGTTTCAATCCTGGACCGTTTACCTCCAAGACCCGTCTGAAATAAGTGGAAGACTATGGATGGTTTTAAAATTATTTGCCTCATAAGATCCATTGATTTGAAAAACTCAATTTAAATTATACCCTGGCCAGCAAAAACAGGTAGTTTCTTAAAGAGAGCATGTTAAATTTTTTTTGTAAAAATGGCCTACAAATTCAGAAAACTTGATCAAAAATAGAAAAAAACTCTGCAAAATTAATCGGACTGAACTTTGTAACACAAAATGACTTCTAGAAACCTGATGCTACGCAGGATTACAGTTGCAAACCATGACTGAGAAACTCTGATGCTGATGCCTCGCCTCGAGTATCACAGATCTGATCTGAGGTCAGGACGTCTCCGCAGCACTCAGACAGAAACAGGATTAAAACGGATAACCAGTCCTGAACAGGATTAAAGCTGTTTGCTGTTTGGATCTAGATCTGTCCCCAGATCAGCTGCAACAAAAGACCAAATATCTGATACCAGAACCACATGTTGACTCTTCTGTCAGTAAAAGTTAAGAATTCCCTTCAGAAACTTGACTAAAGTTTTCTGGTTTTCTGTTTAACCGTCAGAATGAAAACAAGCGTATTTCAGAACGCACAGGAGGGAAAATCCAAATAAAAGGAACAATTCTTTTGCATTTTATCACCTTTCAGAAAGTCTGATGCCAAAATATTTCATGTTTTCTCTGTTAATAAGCATCCAACCTGAATTTCAAGCTGCAACAAATCTACAAAACCAGTTGGGAAGGGAACAGTTACGGCCCTTTGAAAGCAGTATTAGGCAGAACAATAACGGGGTGTCAAATAGATGATTGTTACTGGTCCAATAGCAACATCCAGAGGAGTTTGGCAACAAATCTGTGAGAAAAATCTTTAAACTGATTAAACAGAACAGGCCTCAGAAAGGTTGGAAGGATTTGCACATTTCCATTTTACAGAGAAAAATATCTTTCATCCTTTCAAGCTGTAATCTCAGCTGATTGAACCACAAGGACAGGGGATTGCTTTGGGAAACGTTGGAAACTCAAGCCCTACAACACTCCCGTTCATTAAGGATGCACCATCACACAGTGGGAACATGGATATTGGTCAGAAGAATCGGTACCTTTGGTAGGAAAGGTCTGAACATCCACTAACCAGTCCCTGGAGCCAGGCTCTGTAATAGGCCATTGCTGTTGGACACCCTACATCCATCCATCATCTATACCTGCTTATCCTTGCAGGGTCTCCAGGGATCTGGCCCCTGAGCAAGGGGCAGGGTACTCTCTGGTCAGGTCGCCAGTCTATTCATTTACAGAGACACATTGGCCTTACATGCATGTTTTTGGGTTATGCAAAGCACTCACCAACACATGCATGCAGAAAACACGCAAACTCAATACAGGAAGACCCAAGGCTGGGATTCAAACCCAGGACCTTCTTGGTTGTAAGACAACAGTGTTATCAACTCCTCCCCCGGGCAGCCCTGAGATCTTATTGAGGGAGTAAAAAGTTTTCGTTACCTCCTCAGGGCACGACTTTTGTGATAAATTTTAGCCTTAAAAGATGCTTTTGAAGCGTAATTTTTCCAGGGTGAACTTAAAATTTTTGTTACTAACTCTTTTTAAGATTTAACTAATTTTGTATTATCTCTTGCCCACATGAGGTCAAAATTATATATGCAGGTCCAAATATATACGTACATGCTGTATTTTGATAAAAAATGTCATAGCGAGTACCAGAGAAACAGGAACCCTTTGCTAGCCATCAGTGAGCTCCTGTCATAATTGCGACTGGGCGTTTGACCACTCTTGCATCCACCCCCCCCCCCCCCCCCCCCCCTCACAGTCACACCAATGCAGGTGAGAGGTCAGCTGATGAGGCTTAAACAGACGGCATCCCCCCCAGGCTGCTGAGGTTCTGTGCAGATGAGCTCTGTGAGGTCCTCAGCTACATCTACAACCTGAGCCTCAGCCTGGGGGTGGTGCCCACCCTGTGGAAGACCTCCTGTGTGGTACCGGTTCCCAAAAGACCGCACGCCAGGGAACCGGCCCACTTCAGACCAGTTACCCTGACCTCCCACCTGATGAAGACCATGGAGCGTCTCATCCTAACACACCTGCGCACCGTGGTGAGCCCCACCCTGGACCCGCTGCTGTTAACCTACCGGCCCAACATCAGAGTAGAGGACGCCATCATCTACCTGCTGCAGCGGGCGCTCACCCACCTGGAGACCACCGGGAGCGCTGTGAGAGTCATGTTCTTTGACTTCTCCAGCGCTTTCAACACCATCAGACCGGTGCTGCTGAGGGGGAAGCTGGAGGATGCTGGGGTGGACAAACACCTAGCTGACTGGACCATGGACTACCTCACTGACCGCCCTCAGTACGTGCAGCTGCACGGCTGTCAGTCAGAGGTGGCACTCTGCAGCACCGGGGCCCCCCAGGGCACCGTCCTGTCTCCGTTTCTTTTCACCCTCTACACCTCGGACTTTACTTACAACACGGACAGCTGCCATCTTCAGAAGTTCTCTGATGACTCGGCCATTGTGGGCTGTGTGTCTGAGGGGAACGAGCTGGAGTACCGGTCGGTCATCATGGACTTTGTGGACTGGTGTGAGAAGAACCATCTGTGCTTAAACACCAGTAAGACCAAGGAGATGGTGATCGAATTCAGGAGAAGACCCTCACCTCACTCACCTGTGAACATCCAGGGGCAGGACATAGAAACTGTGGAGAGTTTCAAATACCTGGGTGTTCACGTCAACAATAAACTGGACTGGACTCACAACACAGACGCTCTGTATAAGAAGGGCCAGAGCCGCCTCCACCTCCTCAGGAGGCTGAGGTCCTTTGGTGTGAGCAGGCCTCTGCTAAAGACCTTCTATGACTCTGTGGTGGCCTCAGCCCTCCTCTACGCTGTCGTCTGCTGGGCCCCAGGCAGCGCAGAGAGGGACAGAAAGAGGCTGAATAAGCTGGTGAGGAAGGCCACTTCTGTCCTAGGCTGCTCTCTGGACTCAGTGGAGGAAGTGGCTGAGAGGAGGGTGTTGTCCAAGCTCACATCCATCATGGACAACACCTTCCACCCCCTGCACCAGACTGTAGAGGAGCTGAGCAGCTCCTTTAGTGCCAGACTTAGACATCCTGTCTGTAAAAAGGAGCGCTACCGCAGGTCATTCATTCCTGCTGCTACCAGACTCTACAATGCTGCACTATAACTGTAACCAAACTGTAATAACTAATGTGCAATTCTATTTAATACACTGTGCAATAATCCTGAAAGAAGTGACTTCTGCTGCTATTACCACCTGAATATATGTCAATACACATGTATATAAGTCACCGTGAATTTACATAAGACATCCTCTGCCTTATTTCTATTTTTGTATTTTTATTCTTATTTTTCTTATTTACTTTTTTTGATCCACTGTATAAATGAGGACACACTGTATATAACTGATGCACCTTTTCCTACTTTTGGCACCTTTTCTGACTATTGAGCTGATGTGTCAAGTGAATTTCTCCAATGTGAGATCAATAAAGCCTATCTTATCTTATCTTATCTTATCTTACATTTTCTGCTTTATCCGTTCCTGAACCAGTTTGGATGTGTGTTTGAAATCAATGTTCTGTTAGAATTTAAAACTGTGTCCAATGTTGAACCATCCAAACCAAACTGTGTCTCACTCTAAGAGAAGCTTAGACTCCTCCTGGTCTTTCTGGCACAGGGCTTGACTGGTTTAAATGAAGAACAGGAACTTTTATGTTACAGTTGGTAACTTTAAATCACACACATTACTTGTGGGGTCCCACAAGGCTCCATTTTAGAGCCCCTCCTATTCAAGATCGACGTGATCCCCTCAGCTCAGATTATAACAAACAACAACATCAGCTACCATAACTATGCAGATGACACACAGCTCTACATCACAATGTCACCAGGTGAACATAAACCTATTAGAGCATTGGCTAGATGCATAGAACAAATCACTGGATG
This sequence comes from Fundulus diaphanus, assembly GCA_037039145.1. Classification (NCBI taxonomy): domain Eukaryota; kingdom Metazoa; phylum Chordata; class Actinopteri; order Cyprinodontiformes; family Fundulidae; genus Fundulus; species Fundulus diaphanus. The sequence continues at coordinate 4,700,033 of CM073128.1, forward strand.
GATGAGCATTAATTTTCTTCAGATGAATATAAACAAAACTGAAGTAATAATTTTTGGTCTAAAGGAGGATTGATCAAAAGTTAGCACACAGCTTCAGTTATTATGGCTAGAAACCACTGATCAGAGCCGAAGTCTTGGAGTAGTGATGGACTCAGACCTGAACCTCCATCTAAAGACAATCACAAAGTGGACCTTCTAGCACCTGAAGAACATTTCCAGGATTAAAGGACTGATGTCTCAGCAGGATCTGGAAAAACTAATCCATGCGTTTATTTTTAGTAGAATTGATCACTGCAACGGTGTTTTCACAGGTCTGCCTAAAAAGTGGATCAGACAGCTGCAGCTGATCCAGAACGCTGCTGCCCGCGTCCTCACTAAGACTAAGAACGTAGAGAACATGGAGCCGGTTCTGAAGTCCTCACTAAGACTAAGAACGTAGAGAACATGGACCCGGTTCTGAAGTCCTTCCACTGGCTCCCTGTATCTCAGAGAATAGACTTTAAAATCCTCCTGTTAGTCTATAAATCCCTGAATTAGCACCTAAATACATCGCAGACTTGTTATCAGTGCATCAACCCTCCAGACCAAACTGTAAAAGTGCTGAAAGCCTGAGTTCCTTTAAATTAAGATTAAAAACCACATTTGTTTAGGATTACCTGGTTAAACTGTTTTACTCAAACATTAGTTTAAGTTTGTAGTCCAACTGTTTTTAAAATCATTAATATTTGGTTTTAGTTTCCATCTTCCTATGTTTTATTTTGTTTACCTTTTTCTACATTTTATTCCAACAGTTTTTTGCACTTGCTTTTATTCTGTTTTTATTTTCATGTGCTTTAATCATGTAAAGCACTTTGCATTGTCTTTGTACTGAAAAGTGCTACAAATAAACTTGCCTTGCCTTTCAGGCCTCAGCACACTGTACCAACAGTTGAGCATGACGGTGCCGGCATCATGCCGAGGGTCTGCTCTAAATTCTTCGACTTCACTTCAAATTAAAAGCAAGATGATAGAAATGTGGACACAGTTCTGATCTATGACCCAAACCGGTTTGGCTCTGATCTCAACAATATTTAACATTTCCGGACTCTATTCAATTCAATTAAATTTTATTTATATAGCGCCAATTCATGAAACATGTCATCTCAAGGCTCTTTACAAAGTCAAATTCAATCATATTATACAGATTGGTCAAAAATTTCCTATATAAAGGAACCAGTTGATTGCATCAAAGTCCCGACAAGCAGCATTCACTCCTGGGGAAGCGTAGAGCCACAGGGAGAGTCGTCTGCATTGTACATGGTTTTGCTGCAATCCCTCATACTGAGCAAGCATGAAGCGACAGTGGAAAGAAAAACCACCCATTAACGGGAAGGAAAAACCTCCAGCAGAACCAGAACCGGGCTCAGTGTATGAACGGTCATCTGCCTCGACCCACTGGGGTTTACAGAAGACAGAGCAGAGACACAAGAGAGACAAACAAGCACAGAAGCACACATTGATCCAGTAATCTGTTCTACATTAGATGGTAATAGCGGGTGATCTGTCTTCCCTGGATGATGTCACAGTTAACAGAACGCCAGACCAGGTGTACCTAGGGCTGGGCGATAATTCAATAACAATATCTATCGATCGATAGACGTGTGGCGCGATAGGAAAAAATAGGGTTGATAAAAACTTCGATAGACAGTTTTACTTCCTTGCTACAGTCGGCACGCCGTCACTAAGCGCCGCCCTCTCAAACCACAACACACAGCATGTGAATATGTCGCAGCAAGTAGCGGCGGAGGAAATTGTCCCAAAACGGGGTTTTACTAGTTCGCCAGCCTGATAGAAATAAACCACAGTGATTTGTAAAACTTGCAAGGAACCGGTAAAAGCAGAGTCTGGTAACGCAACCCACCAATATTCATCACGTAAGCCGCTCACACCCGCAGCAGCGCGGCCCCGCGAGCTGAGCTGTGCGGCCCCGCGTCGTCGTCGTCTGGAACTTCTTCCAAAACAAAGACGGTACAGCAGCTAAACTGAGCTCCCTTCTTTGTGATAAAATGACAAATCGTCCATGTGGCATAAGAACATAACGCATGCAGTAACATGCTTCATAGTGATGGATATGTCTGCTGTTCTCTGCAGCTGAAAAACCTGCCACTCTTTGTTTAACCAACCAAAGTTGGTTAAACAAAGATTTAATTGGAATTCAGTGTTTGTGTTCTTTATTTAAATCAAATCATTTAGCAATATCATAAAATGTCCAGGCAGAGCTGTACATAAAATATGGTTTTAAATATTTTCAATAATTATCGATATCGATCAATATGCATTTTTTTTTATCGATAAGCTTTTTTTCTATATCGCCCAGCCCTAGGTGTACCTACTATGAAGATAAAAGAGAGCAGTCTGAGAGCGAAGTGCTCTGTTAGGAACATACGGGGTAATCAGAGCTCTGATATATGATGGAGCTTGATTATTAAGGGCTTTATACGTTAGAAGAAGAATTTTAAATTCTATTCTTGATTTAACAGGAAGCCAATGAAGGGAAGCTAAAATTGGAGAAATATGATCCCTCTTGTTGATTTTCATCAGAACTCTTGCCGCAGCATTTTGGATCAGCTGAAGACTTTGAACTGCATTTTGTGGACTTCCTGATAGTAAAGAATTACAATAGTCCAGCCTTGAAGTAACAAATGCATGGACTAGTTTTTCAGCATCACCCCTGGACAGAATGTTTCTAATGTTGGCGATATTCCTGAGGTGAAAAAAGGAAACTATGGAAACCTGTTTAATATGGGATTTAAATGACATGTCTTGGTCTAAAATAACACCAAGATTTTTTACTTTACTACCAGAGGCCAAGTTAATGCCATCCAGATTCAGTGATTGATTAAGAACTTTATTTTTTGAGGACTCTGGTCCAAAGATTACAACTTCTGTCTTGTCAGAATTTAAGTGCAGGAAATTTAAAGTCATCCAGCTTTTGATGTCATCAAGACATGACTGCAGTCGAAGTAATTGATTGGATTCATCAGGATTTATGGATGAATTAGCTGAATGTCATCAGCATAACAGTGGAAATTAATCCCATGCTGTCTGATAATTTTGCCAATTTCAGTACTCTGCTTGAAAAGGTGCATTTGTGCCAAGAAACCAGGCGTTTTATGAGGACTCTACCAGCACTGCTGGCATTCTGTCGGCTGGAATTTCAACCAGATGCAGCAACGACGACACCGTCTTTGCTGCATCTGGCCCCAATATATAGATAGATATATATTAGATGATTTTTCAGGTTAATAAACAGCACTTGGTGCGTATCGATGCGCCAGCCGGGCTGCCCTTCTCAAAAACTCGCCTATGTAAGTTGATTGGGTCGGACCCGTCGCTGAATGGGTCATGTTTTATTGGTTGTCACAGTCCTGCTGAATCTTGTGTGGGCCAAACCTGAACTGGGCCACCAAAGGGTCTTCCTTCTGTGGGGTGTTTAGAGTAAGTGTAACTGTACTGTATGGGTCAGAACAGTGTGTACAGTCACTGTGTTTTGTGTAAAATCCTAACTGGGGACAGGCATTGAGAATTAGCCTTAGCTAAAATGTTGTAGTGTGTGACATGATTCATGAAACATACTTGCCCCTATCAAATAAACGAATAAATAAATAAAAAAAACAGGCCAGACTGATTTTTGCTATGAGCGAATAATCTTTACCAAACTTTTTATAGTTTGGTATCGTCAACGCCAAAAGGATTTGTAAGAGTTGAACGAGACAATGGGAAAGTGGCAAAATGGACCAAACTTCACCAAAACAAACTTCTGTTTTAATTAATTCAAGCTCAATAAATACAAATAGATGGGTCTTAACAGTTTAAATGAATCAAAGCAAACTGTAAAATATCATGAACTTGTTTTCATGCCTTTCTCCCTGTTGTTACAAGCTAATCCTTCTGGATGATGCATTTTGTATTTAAAGGGTAAACAACTTTTAAAACAGAAGGGTTTATGGTGAACGTCAATAAAGTAAATATGATAAACAATTCCAGTTTAACTCAAATCAAAATCAACAGTAATCACTTTAAACACACACAAAACAAAAACATTAAAGATCAGATAGACTATTAGCGCTCTGCGTTGCTCACTTTGGACCCCCCGGTTCTGATGTGACAGGATGTGGACGCTGGTTTTATCTCTCTGGGCGTTCCCGCAGCTCTAATTGCGACCCTGGTCGTGACTGCGGCCGTTCTGATGGCTCAGACTGTGACACATTTAATGTTTAACGTTTAACGGGTCTGATGGCGTCGCTCTCATCAGAGGTAATTTTACACAGAGGACGCAGGCTGTTCACGGCTCATCTGTCTCTGCTGACAGAAATAGCAGCAGGTCTACGTGGACAGAAGCACAAAGCCATGGTGAACCACATAGAAACATAACTGGGTCTAATTTTTTTTATTGGGGAGATTAAAAACTGACACAAAAAAAGAAATGATGGCATAAACACAGAAACACTTGATCTTTCGCTGAACATTTTGGATGTAAATGACCAAAAGCTGTTTAACAGTGGCCAAGCAGAGGTACGATGAGGAAACTTTCTGCTCTTTTACAGGGGTAAATAAGACCTTATGTAACAATGGATCAAAACGGTCCATTCTGACTGCTGTCATGTAAATCAAGAGGTTTTTTTATTGCTACTATCTTTAGCGCGACACATTTCTATAAACGGTCCAAAGGTTTTAGACGTTTCCTGCTGACCTGAGCATCAGGTCGCCTGCCAACACAATGCCAAGGCAGAAATTCCTCAATCATGACACTGGACAGGCTACTGCTACGGTCCATCAATCAGAAAAGAGTTTAAAGTCTGTTCCCAAACAGTTACTCTGCAGAGAGAAAGATGATTCACCGCTGGAGAACATTTCAGACAACGTCCAGTCGTCTCAGGACTGGAAGTCCCTGTAAGTTTACCCCAAAGGTCAGAGAGCGCGCCCATCAGAGACTCTCCAGCCCCATAGGTGGTTGCCTAGAGTAGGGCTGGATGATATAGAAAAAAAGCATATCGATAAAATAGAAATCATTTTAATTGATATCAATAATTATCAACAAATTCAAAACATATGTTTTAAGTACAGCCCTGGACATTTTATGCTGCTGCTTAGCGACCTATTATTAGATACAGACACAAACACTGAATTGTGTCTGTGCTTGTTTGTCTGTCTTGTTGTGTCTCTGCTCTGTCTTCTGTAACCCCCAGTCGGTCGAGGCAGATGACCGTTCATACTGAGCCTGGTTCTGCTAGAGGTTTTCCTTCCCGTTAATGGGTGGTTTTTCTTTCCACTGTCGCTTCATGCTTGCTCAGTATGAGGGATTACAGCAAAGCCATGGACAATGCAGACGACTCTCCCTGTAGCTCTACGCTTCTCCAGGAGTGAATGCTGCTTGTTGGGACTTTGAAGCAATCAACTGGTTCCCTTATATAGGACATTTTTGACCAATCTGTATAATATGATTGAATTTGACTTTGTAAAGTGCCTCGAGATGACATGTTTCATGAATTGGCGCTATATAAATAAAATTGAATTTAATTGAATTGAAACTCAACCCTTCATTCGCCAACTTTTTACCAAAACTACAAGTTTTTAAAAAAGAAAGAAGAACGGGTGCTCTTTGAACTCTTTAAAGGGGGCGGAGCTTGGTCCTGGGTCTGCGTTGTGATTGCTGGGGAGGATGTAATGACTGTAATATTAACCTACATGATAGGCTAGAATGCAAAAGGAATGGAAAACCTTTATTCTATTGAACTGTTTATTTACCCTTTTTTTTTTCTATCATCGATATACGTCTGTCAATCGATATATAGATCGACATATATTGTTACTGTATTATCATCCAGTAATAGCCTAGAGTACCAACTACTGATAAAATGTTTGAAATAAACAATATCATCAATGTGTAGCCCTGACTGAAAATAAAAGTTCATAAACTATAAGCAACAACAAGCTACATCATGCTGTTCCACATTGCGGCGGCCCACCCACCGCTGTCAACCGAGTTCACCTACCGATGCGCCACAATCAGTTGATCCAACATAAGAAGGTAAAGAAATGTTTAAATTAATTATTTTCTATTTAAATGACCGTCTGAGTGTAACATTTTCCTCCAGTTAAAGTTGTGCCAAACACTGTTAGCTGGTTCTGTTGTTACAAGGTGAAGTTGATCTGTAGCCTCTGGCAGGTCAGTTTCACTGTTGGTGTTTTCCGCCTGAAACAGCTGTGAACTGATGTTAGAACTGCCTTTGTTTATTTGTTTAGCTGCTGAGTGCTTGTTGGACTGTATTTCCTCTGTAAATAGGCCGAGCAGACGCCATATCAAGTCAAATACAAATGGCAAACCATTATGTCGCGTTGGGAACCCAAATGACTAGAGCCGGCTCTGATGAGAGGACAATAAAAAAAAGGCTCAACAAATATGGCTTGTTTGGAGAGGTTGAAGGAGAAATTCTTTACTCATTAAAAAGAGCATGAAAGCAATATGCAATTCAATTCAATTTTATAAATATAGCGCCAATGCATGAAACATGTCATCTCAAGGCACTTTCCAAAGTCAGACTCCATCAGATCCTTCAGGTTGGTCAGAAAGTTTCCTCTCTAAAGCCGGGCGTACACTGTACGAGTTTTTCAGTCGTGGTACTTATATACATCTCAAACTGTGCGACGGAACCGCGGGTTTTAAAAAGTTCACCGCTCACGATCTGTGCGGCGCGGCGCTTGGACGCGACCGGACTGCTCACACTGTACGTCGTGCCCCCTCTGGGACCGCTCGCTGTGATGGCAGAGGCAGGCGAGCGACGGTAGGTGACAGGGACCCAGAGCAGGGGTTCGAGCCCAGCTCTGGCGAGGCCCGCAGGAGGCACCGGGCGAAGGGGGAACGGAGGGGAGAGAGGAGGGACGAGACGCACCGGCGGCTGCTCGGCACGGCAGGTCGCCCAGCCCGCACCCCCCTGCGAGCGGAGGAGTGCCGAAACAGGCGGCCAGCGCGGACCGCGGAGGAGTGCCGAAACAGGCGGCGGACCGCGGAGGAGTGCCGAAACAGGCGGCGGACCGCGGAGGAGTGCCGAAACAGGCGGCCAGCGCGGACCGCGGAGGAGTGCCGAAACAGGCGGCCAGCGCGTTGCCGCCCTCCCCAACGCCCCCGCGAGCGGGCCGGGCGGAGGACGCTTCAGGGACGCCCGCTCCCCTCCCTCCGCTGGTGGGGACGGAGAGGAGGAGAGGGCGCCCCCTCGTAGCTCTGCTTGAACAGCAGGATGCGCTCACGAAAACCTCACGACAGCCGACTGATTTTCAAACATGTTTGATTTTCACCGATCGTCCGATTCCTGATCGGGAGGTAGTCGTGAGAAGCCAGTCCCCCCTCCTCCCCCCCTCTACGATCAAGCTGAAATTCACCCCGATTCAAAAATGCCCGCACGACTGAAGAATCGGCCCGAAAAGGGGAAAAACTCGTACAGTGTACGCCCGGCTTTAGGAAACCCAGCAGGTTGCATCAAGTCTCTCCAAGCAGCATTCACTCCTCCTGAAAGAGCGTAGAGCCACAGTGGACAGTCGTCTGCATTGCTGATGGCTTTGCAGCAATCCCTCATACTGAGCATGCATGAAGCGACAGTGGAGAGGAAAACTCCCCTTTAACGGGAAGGAAATATATCATACAGGCTATACTTTCTGAAAATTACATTACTTTCTGCCGTTCTTGCTGCTTGGGGACTCACGGGTTACTTTCCTGGAGAAAGGACTATTGTCTTTACCTGGACGCTCAGGTAACCTTTCTGGAACTTCAAGTTACTTCCTGAAGCTTACTTCTCTTGCAAGAACCACTCTGCAACAAGGTGAATTTAAAGGTTTAATGGAGCAAGAGCTTTGGAGCTGAGTCTAGGTGAACTGACTTTTCTCAAGGTCCCCCAGATGGCACCTAGAACCAGGCGGAGAGGAGATGGAGGTGAAGAATGAAGATGAGAAGTAGAGGGAACTGGATGAGGTTAAGGAGATAGAGGAGGTATAGACAATGGATTAAGTCATGCCCTCTAGAGGGTCAAAGGGAGGGTGGGGTCGAAAGATCGTGACACCTATTGATGGGTGAACTGGAGATATGCTGCATTCTATTTACCTCAGAGTTTGAAACGCCGAAGTCAGAGATTACATGGTGTCTGACTTTTTGAGTACCAGTTTCCACTAAACAAGCCACTAAGGCTACTGTTGTTAATAAATTAACAATGACAATGTTAAAATGTTACATTAATAGAAAACTGCTGGACACAGACAAAGTATGAAGCTTTATTCAACGTCAAGAACCAAGAATCAAGAATCTTTATTGTCACTATGCAGCCATAATTACATTCTAGTGAGACATTGGCTCTGAATGCACAAAGATACAAATCAGAAACACCCATGGAAAAGCAAAGAATGAGCATTCAAAGAAAAAGTGTAAAAAAAACAACTCTCAGAAATGGAAAAAAGCTATATTTAAGGTTAAGTTGTACAACAGAGGAGAAAGACATATCAGAAGGGGTACAATTAATAATAGATAATATGGCATATTCACATAATGATGAGATGTTCAAGAAAAGAAGTAGCAGTCGATTCACAAAGCGTTGTAAAAAACAATTTACATGAACGTACGAAACTCTCCCCGTGACGCTAAAAAGTGTGCAAACGGTCATTAACACCTTAAAAAGTAAAATGTTCAAGTTAAAAAAGAGGAAGAACAGCACTCTATTTACAGATTAATGTTAAAAATGCATGAAAGTACAAACAAGCACCCACAGAGAAGCTAAAATTGTGAAAATAAGCATTAGCACGTGAGAGGTAGTTTAGTAATTCTTATTGGCTCAAGAACCGGTGGAACCAGCAGCATGTATGTACTCATGTAATCATGAACTCGGCTGGTGGTTTATTTGCATCTCAGCAGGGGGCGATAGCCCTCACAGCTTTGAGAAAGAACATCTTAGTTTTTTTATGTAATGTTCCTGAACCGTTGTTCTGATGAAAGTGGGTGAAACAGCGCATTGCCCTGGTGGGAGGGATCTGTAGCAATACGACTGGCTCTTTATTGGACTTGTGTAGAATAAACCACGTCTATATCTGGTAGACGGTATCCCACAATCCCCTGGGCTGTCCTCACCACCTCTGCTAAATCCTTCCTTTCCTGCATCTGGCAGCTCCCTCACCACACTGTCACGTTGAGACTCAAGATGCTTTCAATTGTAGCTCTATAAAAAATTATAGTAGAAAGTCCAGTTCATTTTTGTTTCCTGAGAAAGAAGCGTCGTTGTTGGGCCTTCTCCACCCGTTTGGAGGCGTTCACAGCCCAGGAAAGGTCAGAAGAGACCGCTTTTCTGCTGTCCACAGGCTCCACCACCTCCCCCTGTATGGTGGACCAGGAGGAGAGGGATGTCCAAGCTCCCCAGGACATCTACAACAGAATCAAGCTGTGGTAATGGCCCAGTCAAAGTCTGGACCTCAACCTGATTAAAATGCTGTGTTGGGCCTTTAAGAAAACTATGCAGAAACATGTCTGCATACTGACTGAACTGATGCAACGTTGGACAGAAAGTGGGACATGGTTCCTCCACAATAATGATGAAGTCAGATGGACTTCAAAATAATTTTATAAAAAAGTTGCTGGTGCTAAATGTTGCTTAACGAGACATTTAGTTCTGTTTTTGTGAAGCAGAAAATGGCGCTAAGTTCATTCTCGGTGCGTGTTTAAAAGTTGTTGAACTTCATTTTGACACCTGCTGAAAATTTAAATAAGAAAAGATAGAAATCTTATTGTGTTTTTTTTTTTTTTTTTTTTGGTTTCCTGAGAATCATTTTATATTTGAGTAAATAAGTGTCGAGTCATTCCAGGTAACCGGGTTAGATCCTTCTTTTTTTTTTTACGTTTTCCTGTTTCTGAAGCTGGGCATTTTATCCGGATCATTTCCTGGAAGCTGAATCTTTATGCAACAAGTTACAAAACTGTGCGAGGAGGAAGGACGGGATGAATCAGAGAGAAGTGGAGAGGGTGAGGAGGCCCTGCTCTCTTTGTAGCTCCCACAGAACCATCTCCAATTACAGGACAAAGGCAACTCTTTCAGCCCCACAGCTCCAACACTGCAGCTTTGCATGTCTAATGAGCGCTCCGCTGAATGCTAAAAGGACTCCGGGGTGCTGGAGAGGCCTCAGCATGCCCCCCGCACCCCCCAGGCACCACCTACACATCACCCGGTAACCCTCTGGATTGGGACAACCAGATTAGCCCTCCTATTTCAGAACCCACCGCTCCTGATTTGTTCCACAGCCATGTCACAAGACACAGGAGCCAAATAAAACCAGGGCGGGAGGAATGATTTTCAAGATAAATTTTTAAAAAAGCTAACATGTTGATACTGAAAACAAGGTGTGAGAACCTGTAAATTAACAAACAGTTTTCACTTGGCAGATCTGGTCCAAAAGTGTTCTGGAAAATAAACCTACTTCCCATCTACTAACATTAAAAACATCATGGTATCAGACAAGGGGTGCATGGCTGGCCGTTTTAATAAATGTTTCATAAAAAATAATTGTATTTCAGAAATAGGAAATGTTGAAGGAGGTAGGAAAAGTAGCCTGAATGCGCCCTCCTGCGGCTAGTTTAGTTTAGGAACCCCGCGATGTCCCGTACCAGTGCTAAGAACCCTTTAGATATCCCACAATTCTTTGCGTGACTTGACGTATCAGCACAGCCACCTCACGGAAATCAACAGAAATGTCCGAAGCGAAGAGATTGAGCACTTTGTAGTTAATTTTCGGAGGGCTGTAGGCCCAGATCTGACTAGCTTCATTCATTTGCATTCCCGTCATGTAATAACGTCTGAACTAAAGGCTGTCCAAATTCGGCACAGCACCTGTAGCTCCTTTCCTTCCCACCATAGAGTTGTTACCGTTGACCCCATGAAAGGTCAAGGAACAGGAGCTAGGAGCTATCGTTAAGGGTATTCAGATGGAGCCAAGGAGCTATGAGACAACCCTTCCAGTTTCCTAATTGATTTCTGCATATGGGTCCAAAAAGCTTTGTTTAACTACGATAGATGATTTTTCCACAGGTGATTCACTTGATATAGTTTTTGACTGGACAGAACCCAGACGGAGACAAATTTGATTACTGTATCAATGTGTGCTTCTGTGCTTGTTTGTCTGTCTTGTTGTGTCTCTGCTCTGTCTTTTGTAACCCCCATCGAGGCAGATGACCGTTCATACTGAGCCCGGTTCTGGTTCTGCTGGAGGTTTTCCTTCCCGTTAATGGGGAGTTTTTCTTTCCACTGTCGCTTTATGCTTTCTCAGTATGAGGGATTGCTGCAAAGCCATGGACAAAGCAGACGACTCTCCCTGTAGCTCTATGCTTCTCCAGGAGTGAATGCTGCTTGTCGGGACTTCGATGCAATCAACTGGTTTCCTTATATAGGAAATATTTGACCAATCTGTATAATATGATTGAATTTGACTTTGTAAAGTGCCTTGAGATGACATGTTTCATGAATTGGCACTATATAAATAAAATGTAATTGAATTGAGGACTGATTAAATAATCCACAACATCCTAACTAAACTCATCGAGTTAACACTAACACAAATAAGCCAAACTCAATATGATTAATTTGTGTCATGGTGCAGTTCTGGCCTCCCTGTCTCAGGAAATTTCGAGCACCTTCCTCCTCCTGCCCTGCTCCGTCTCCCTCCACTAATCAGCTACATCTGTTCAGCCTTCAATCAACCCGGACTCATTCCACCTGCCAGCCTCTCTATAAAAGCCTCCCCCAGTCAGCTCCTCACTGCCGGTCCGTCTTCAATCATCTGATGCCCCTCAGTCAGAGATTTTCCCACGTCTGTCTGAGTATCAACCTTACCACCTCTGCAGTCTGAGATTCTTCCACGTCAGTCTGCCAGAGTTCCTGCGCCTGTCTGCATCTCCAAGTGATCTCTCAGCTGTGCTGCTGGTTCTCCTGCTACCCCTGCACTCTCTCAACTGTTCTGGTGGCTTCCTCATACCTGCAGCGCAGCACCTGCAGCTTCCCTGCACTCTCCGGTCCTCAGCTCTCTCCAGTCCCTCAGCTCCTGCCATCCTCCTGCTCCAGCCCGGTTAAAGACTCTGGTTCTCTTCATCCACAACCCATCTCTCCTTCAATAAACTCTCAAAACTAAGCTCCGTGTGAGGTGTGTGTTCGGGTTCATCAGGACAAATCCTGAAAATTTGCACTGTTCATATTATCTTTTATATAATTCTTTTGTACGTACAAGTGTCTTTTTGGTTGCCTGCATTCCTGACAAATACAAAATATTTATGTTTTTCTTTTGTCTTCTGTTTTTACCCTGAGCCTTGCAACAGAATCTCTCTCAAATGAACATTGTGAATGTGCAGCTGAATGAATATAAAATCTGCCGATGACATGAGCATCTGTGCACATTTGCTCTGGCTTATCTTGCTACAGATACATTATGTTTATATTTGGCTCCATGCACCAGAGAGTTTTGTGGGGCTTCAATGGAGAGGAGGATGGTCTTCACATGGAGGAAGCTTGACGGCTTGTTGGACTCGATGGACCAATGACCAACTGCTGGGGAGGCAGCCCAGCTGACTGATTGCAAATTTGTCTGTGGAAGACTTAATGGCCTTAAATCGGCAAATGCAACATGTACCTTGTAAATGCTTACAATATATGATAGGCTGCTAGGCTGCAATGCTTAATGTCTTAACCTGCAGAGCTGCTGTGAAAGAGATGGATGGCTGAGATTGAGGCAGATCATCATTTAAAATTTATACTTCTACTGATCTCTGCATTTTATTCCCACCCAAAGTCCTGCTTTTAATGTTAAAAGTCGATCACACAATAAGGATATGGTATGCAACAATAGTTCAGCCAACTATTAAACCCACGTAGGTAATTCTTGAGCCCTTTACCTCATACTGATTTAAAAAGAAAACTCTCAAATGAGACAGTAAAAATGTGTGAACGTGACTAATTTCATTACTCCATTTTAATCTGCACACTAATAACTATTCATATCTTTAGATGATTACCAACAATCAAACATTTTTAGGCATTTATGTAAGAAATGGCATAAAATGGTCCATCGCCACAATAGTTTTTTTGCAAATTGTAAGAGTATAGCAGCAGAAGTGTAGTTTTTTGTGCACTGAATTAAAGCTACAAATAACATCTTGTGATAGGCACCAGCACCCCTCGCGACCCCATGAGGGACAAAGCGAGTAAGAAAATGGATGGATGCATGGATAACATCTTGTTTGGTGATTTATTTCCTGTGGATTTCCAATCCCTCTCTTTCAAAACAGAAAGAGCACAAATTATTGAAGAAATCACTAAATCTATAGACAAATTCAGGATTGTTGTGTTAAATGTATATTTTAAAAAAATCAGGAAACACAGGAAGGAAAGACCGAAAGGAATATAATAGAAAGAAAAACAATTGAGAAACAAAACAACATAAATACATAGAAGGGGCCCTGTTCATGTTAGATCTGGCACCCAACGTTTTCAGGTTGGAAATGTTTGTCGTACTTGCTAGGGGGATGCTCCATAATTATTTTGATGATATTAAAGGAGATATCTACAGGTTCAACTCATTTCAGCCAGTAGGTGATGCACTCGTTCTCGCCGGCTGCTGTTTGCCAGCCTGTTGCCAGGTCCGTTAGCATGCCAGGTCAGCATTAACAAACATTTTACTTACCTGTCCAGAAGGAAAGCAGAAAACTCTGCGTGGCTTCAGAGCCCCTTTGCTTCCTTAAGTCGACACCAATACTTAAAAGCTTGACCAATGTTTACCCCTCAGTTTGCTTCTTTTTTGGTCCACTTGAATCTGAGAAATGTAACATCAAGAAGAAACAATTTCTCTGCGCTATCGTGGAGCTGCTACAATCTGGCAGCAGCTGAGCTATGTCCCGTCAATCTACTATTCCTATTGGTGCAGAATCGGTGTCGACGTTGGCATTTTAACCGACAAAATGTATCTAACAATTATTTATATGCTATATATTTCTTTTTCGGTAAAATTGAGACTTTAGCCTTTAAGTATTTAATTAAGTATTTAATTTTATTCCACCCATCACTGTCAGGAAGCTCCAGCTGGTAGATTTTCAGATCCATCTAGTCTCAGGACTCCATCCTGCTATCATTGCTGAACAAAGCACCAAGATACTTGCAGTTCCATGCTTCAGGCAGAAACACACCGCTAATATGATAACTCAAAAGATAAGATAAAAATTGGGACCAAATCAAGGAATCATAATTTCAAAACCATGTAAAACAGCACATCAATAAACTTTTCAGCAGGTCCACATCTTATCAATCCGGCAATATTGCAAAAACAATCTACAAAGTTCATGTAGGAGTCCCTCAAGGACAAATAACAGGCCCATTGTTATTTACATACATTTGCATACATTTTTATTTGAGATTTTAAAAACAAATTGTTGATTTTTACATCTTGCAGCTTCTCAGCTGCAAACTAATCAACTTTTCTTCCACAAAATAGAAAATAATTACCTAGATTCCTTTTTTGGTCATCTACCTTTCCCTCCTAACATTCACTGTTACCAGTGAAACCTTTCTGAATTAAAATCTTTTAATTTTAAAGAATATTTTAGCAGTGTCACAAATCTTCACACAATTTGTTGCGCTATTGCAGCAGCACACTTGTGCACATAAGCAGTTCTCAGGGATTTTCTAGGCTTTAAACATCCTGCTGGTTTCTGGCTTTTTGTCTTAAATTGTTAAATAAAGAAAAGAAATTGTTTTATTTATTCAATAATGGCCTGGTTTGTTGCTTCAGTTTATCTGTTTCTACAATAAACTGGATTCAACAGAAAAAGGCTAGTGTGCAGAAAATCTGTGTCACTGTTATCTGTTAACTTTGTAAACAGATACAATCAGCTGGTCCACATCATTACTCCTGTGTTAATGTGACCACCAAAGGTCTGCAAGCACCATGCAGATGAGCAACAGCTTAAATGTTATTGAAGAGTCTATATCTACTGAGACAAATTTCTGATTCATTAAAAAAAACAGTAATCTTATTTAAATTACATTTCCCAACGTCAGTGTAGCCAGACCCATTTTATTTACCCAAAACATACATATTCTTTGATTAATCCAGTTAAATTGCATGTTGAAGTTTTCTAAAGGTATTTTCAGTTTAAAGAGGTAGTAGAGATAAAGCTTGGGTTGACAATTTTCCTGAAGTTTCCCCAAAGTCCCTTCTTGAATAACTGCACATGCGCAAAACCGTCTTTCCTTGCTCTTCCGCTCCTCGGGGGGGATCACGTGAAAAAAATCTTGGATCTCCCAAATCCACTCTGGTCTTATTTTTTTCTACTGAGGCCTTCCTCCTCTTCTCATAAACATGAACACGGTTTGCTTCTTGTGACTCTCAGTCATGTTCAAAGTCTACGATGAGAGCAGCGGAGCTACAACGAACGGCTATACGCTAAGCTAACCATTAACCTAGCCAGTAAGCTAACATACATAAAGACTAGGGCTGTGTCTCATTCCGCCTACTTCTACACTTCAAACACTTAGTTTTAAGTAGGTAGTGTAGATAACACAAAAAGTCAGTGCACTGAAAGTACCCGGATGACCCCCTAAAAACGGTCACAAAATGCAGTGTGTAACGATGGACCCTACTCGCACTAAACGGACGCCATCTTGACTACAAAGCGGAAAGGGAGGGGCTAAGGACGTCGGGAAGATGTTCCCATTTTGAAAATAATGGCGGACATTTCAGCCGGAGCCGCGACACCGCAATCATATAAATGTAAGTAATGGTGGTAATACGAGGCATTGTACTCGATAGGTGTTTGTAAAATACACAAACATACCTCATGTTCAGCCAATATTTGGAGGATCCTGCGTTGACGTCGGAGGCGATGTAATTTCAACATGCTGTGAATGTAAACGATTGTTGTTTTTCTAAAAAAAAAAACGCCGGCATATATTTTTTGGCGGTCTGAAAAATTCGCGGTCACGTGTGTTGCGTTCGTCACGTCATCCCGTCATTTCCGGTAAGTGTTTTAAAATAAGTGTTCCTTTTGGAACACTACTAACGGTCGAAAGTGGGCACTACGGCAGTAAGTGGTCAGTGCACATCAGCAGTGCACTGACGGAAGTAGGCGGAATGAGACACAGCCTAGAAGTGCGCATGCGCAGCCAGCAAGCGGAAACTTGGTAGGTATGAGCACACACACTGGTGTTACGTGAGCGTGTCAGAATGATTGGTATGTGGGACAACCAATAGATAAGGTGATACCCCCGGTATTTGAGGGACGGAGGGGGGTGAGAGCAGGAATAAAACTCCTGCTTTCCCTGCCATTCGGACGGAACGGCAGAGATTGGTTATAGTTTTTACAGGCCTGCAGCTCCCACAGAGAATAATTTTAACCTCCTTTGTGTGAATACATAATGTATTTGCTAATTTCAGGATGAATGGACCAAGGATTACAAAAAGTGTTTTTTGCAGCAAGAAGGTCATGGGTTCGAGTCCTACCCTGGGTCTTTCTGCATGGAGTTTGCATGTTCTCCCTGTGCATGCGTGGGTTCTCTCCGGGCACTCCGGCTTCCTCCCACAGTCCAAAAACATGACTGTTAGGTTAATTGTCTCTCTAAATTCTCCTTAGGTGTGAATGTGTGGGAGAATGGTTGTTTGTCCTGTTTGTCTCTGTGTTGCCCTGCGATGGACTGGCGACCTGTCCAGGGTGAACCCCGCCTCTCTCCAATTGACAGCTGGAGATAGGCACCAGCACCCCTCATGACCTCACAAGGGGTAAGCGTGTTGGAAAATGGATGGATGGATAGTTTGTACTGATAACACATGGTGAACCTAAACACATCATCCCCACTGTCAAATATAGTAGTATCATCATCATGCTTCAGGGATGTTTTTTTATTGTTCACAGTTGCTAAAGATGGATGGAGGTAAACACTGGAAGAGAACCATAAAAGCAAATTTACCAAGACTTATCTGTCCACCTAAATTGACTGGCTGGGTGAGAAAATTAAGCTACACTGCAAAAAGGGAACTCAAAGTAAGTACATTTTCTTGGAATTAGTGTATTTATCGTTGATTTGAGCTGGTGAGTTTAAATGATCTCCCAATGGAATAAGATTTTTGCACTTAAAATACTATCACCTCATCTCCATTATCTTATTTCAAGTGCAGTATATCTAATTATCTTATTTTAGGGGTAAAAACACCCATTCCATTGGTAGATAATCTTATTTACCTACTCAAATCAAGGACAAATAGGACTCATTTCAATAAAATTTGCTTACTTTTAGTTCCCTTTCTGTAGAGTAAGAGGCCCATGGTAACCTTGGAAGAGCCACAACTAAGGTGTGAGTATCTGCTGAGATGGCAACTAGTCAGGCACTCCACAAATCTTGTCTCATTGGAAGAAAACCATTAGATCCTCTGTTTGCAGTTGATTATAGAAGGTAGGACTGTTGTTGTTTTTTTCAAGTCTTCAATAGTTTGGGAAGCACTGCATTAAACTGAGCCTCAGTCATAAATGTAAAATAAATTTTAGAAACTACATTTTTTTTTCTAGATGGAAATGGGTCCTCACAGTGTTGGAGTCATGATCCCAAAATTTGAGCTATACAGGAACACACACACACACGCGCACACACACAATGATTAACTATCCTGAATGTCAGCAACAAGATTCAACTTTCCCAGTTTTTCCCCCTGCTTAACAACAGAAACATCCATCACCCCCTCCCCGCCCTCTCCCACCCCCCCTCTGCCCCGCTCTGAGGGCAACGATGGCGAGTTGCCACATTCCTCATCGCCGGGAAAACAACGAATCACATCCCAGGAAGTCAGAGAGGAAGAAGCTGGCTAATGCTTTCCTGTTAAACACTAAAACACTCGCTCTCATACACAAACAGTGAGACACACTCAGACTGGGCCAGTCCAAACCATAATTACAGGCTGCAGATGTTCAGCAGTTAAAGTTTCACTGCAGCAAAGAGTTACAGGCCCAAGAGGAACCAGCACTAAAACCAGGAGCGGGGATCTGGACCAGAACCAGAACAGATATTTAAACAATGAGTGCAAATAAAAAGAGGATTAGGAACAGCGTAGTACTTTTAACTGAGACCAGAACCACAAATAGAACCAGGACTTTCTGAGAGTTCATCGTTTAGTCACGTCGGCAGATTCGTCTGATTTAAATTTTTAAAGGACTCCAGACTCGGCTGCAGTTTTTTTCTCCTCTCCAAGTTCGAAGGTGATTTTTGTTTTGTTCGTCTCTCTCTCGACGTTCTTCTGCTGCTCGGGTCCCATTTCCCTCCTCCCGTCGTCATGGTGACTCTCAGTTATGCAGAGCCTGAATACAGTCAGCAGCTTCGCGGAAAGAGGCCTTTGTTACCCACAACCCCATCACCTCCTCCCCCTCATCGCCCTCTCCTCTCATGGCTTTTCTCTTCGTTTCAGCAAACGAGAAACCAACTCTGGACCGGTCCCCATGTCTGACACAGGCATGACACTGAAATATGCTCCCAGTAACAGCCAAAGATCGTATTAACTCACAGAACTTTGGAAAACGGTTCATGCATTTTGAACTTTTTCAACACATCGTCAGGTTACAAACGCAAACTTTAGTGCATTTTGTTGGTATTTGTTGCAACCAATCAACACAAATTCAAGCATAGAGGTAGAAGACACCTTTATCGTTGTACCTATAGATAAAATCCAATGCAACAAACCTCCATTAGAGTCCAGTGGCAGGTAATTTAGTCTCACAATAAATCCAGCTGTTTTTGCAAAGCTCTTGGAGGAACATTAGAGAACAACCATCATCGTGAAGACCAGGGTTCCCAGTAGACAGGGGAGGGAGAAAGTTCTGGTCCAGTTTAAAGCAGAGTCAGGTTCTATAATAACATCTCCCAGAACTCTGGTCAATCCATCATCTGGACCTGGAAAGAGGATGGACCTCCTGCAGACTAAGGCTGAACGATAATTCAATAACAATATATATCGATCAATAGATGTATATCGATGATAGAAAAAAAGGGTCAATAAAAGTTCAACAGAATAACAGTTGTCCTTCCTTTTGCATTCTAGCGTTATATATAATGCAATATATAACGTATATATAATGTAAGTTAATATTACAGTCATTACATCCTCCCAACCATTCACAAACTCAAACCAAGGCAGTCACCAAGCCCCGCCCCCTTCAAAGAGCACGCTTTCTTTTTTCTTTTTTAAAAACTTGCAGTTTTGGTAAAAAGTTGGTTGAATGAAGTATTTCAATAGTTTTATCAACCCAGTATGTTGGGTGAAAACAATGACCAATGCCAAGTTGAAAGACTCGGATATGGGTTAAAAACTGGGATAAAAATTTTATTCTTTTTAACCCAGCCGTTTTAGAGTATCGGGATTTATTAAGATAAATTACATAAAAAACTAAAACACACAGATGGATATAATGATGGATGTAATGATGGATGGATGGATGGATGGATGGATGGATGGATGGATGGATGGATGGATGGATGGATGGATGGGTGGATGGATGGATGGATGGATGGATGGATGGATGGATGGATGGATGGATGACAGATAGATGACTGGATGTAATGATGGATGGATGGATGGATGGACAGATAGATGAATGGATGGATGGATGGATGGATGGATGGATGGATGGATGGATGACAGATAGATGACTGGATGTAATGATGGATGGATGGATGGATGGATGGATGGATGACAGATAGATGACTGGATGTAATGATGAATGGATGGATGGATGGATGGATGGATGGATGGATGGATGGATGGATGGATGGATGGGTGGATGGATGGATGGATGGATGGATAGATGGATGGATGGATGGATGGATGGATGGATGGATGACAGATAGATGACTGGATGTAATGATGGATGGATGGATGGATGGATGACAGATAGATGACTGGATGTAATGATGGATGGATGGATGGATGGATGGATGGATGGATGGATGGATGGATGGATGGATGGATGGATGGATGGATGGATGGATGGATGGGTGGATGGATGATGGACAGATAGATGAATGGATGGATGATGGACATATAGATGAATGGATGGGTGGATGGATGGATGGATGGATGGATGGATGGATAGATGGATGAATGGATGGATGATGGACATATAGATGAATGGATGGATGATGGGTGGATGGATGGATGGATGGATGGATGACAGATAGATGACTGGATGTAATGATGGATGGATGGATGGATGGATGGATGGATGGATGGATGGATGGATAGATGGATGGGTGGATGGATGATGGACAGATAGATGAATGGATGGATGATGGACATATAGATGAATGGATGGGTGGATGGATGGATGGATGGATGGATGGATGGATGGATAGATGGATGAATGGATGGATGATGGACATATAGATGAATGGATGGATGATGGGTGGATGGATGGATGGATGGATGGATGACAGATAGATGACTGGATGTAATGATGGATGGATGGATGGATGGATGGATGGATGGATGGATGGATGATGGACAGATCTGAATAAACAGTAACATTTTCTCTCATATTTTCTATAAAACCAGAATAAAGAGCTCTGATCGCAGAGATCACTTTTCCTTTCTTTGCAATGTGAACAATGAAGCATATTTACTGTAACCACAGCTTTAAAGCAGAAGTACAAACATTTACTTCTGCTTTAAAGCTGCTAACTTCTATTATTATTATTATTATTATTATTATTATTATTATTATTATTATTATTATTATTATTATTATTATTATTATTTGGGGAGATCGTTGATGTGATGGGCAGCAGACCCGATGAGGAGGAGGGCGTCATCATCTTCATCCTCCTCCTCCTCCTCCTCGGTATCTGTGTGTGTGTCTCCTCTCCCTCTCTCCGCTGCCTGGACTCCTTTTTTCCTTTTTTTCGCTCCGGACTCGGACTGAAGGTAGAAAATATGAAATAACATGAAAAGCAGTTTTCCAGAGAGCAGCTCGACCACCTGAGCGTCGCCGCGCAGCTTCTGCACAAACTCGCCGGTTTCGGTTCTTTTCTCTGGGAATAAAAGGCAACAGCGGAGCTTCTGGGAGCCGCTACGGGGTTCTTCTGTGCAGAGGATCCGGTTTCTGCTCAAGTCAGGTCAGTTTTATATAAATAAATCAGATTTTAATGGAAGAAAACGTACCTGTATGAGAGAGAGGGTTTTTTAAAATAGAAAATAAACTTCAGAGCACGATCTATCATCTTTTTGAAGGGTGCAGGAAACACTTTACTAAGACTTTTAAAAACATGGTGGTTTAGTTTCTATAAACTTGAATTTATGTTCTGTTTGTGGTTCAAACGAACGAGTTTTAAATGCATGAAAACGAAGCCCAGTTAAAGTGACAGGCTGACGGTCTTGATGTTTATCAATGTTTGCACATTATAACCATTTAACCCATTTTAATGAGCTGCTGCAGAAAAAAACAAACAAACAAGTATTTTGGGGATCAGATCTTCCAGGGATGATCTACCTGAGTTCAAACAGTTCAATGTTTTTTTTTTTCTCTGTGATTATACTGAAACTTCATGCTCTATAAAATATGACAAACCTTCCCTTTCTGTTAGTATTTTCCCCAAAGTCTAAAGAGAAATACAAACTTACATATATTTAATTCAAAAATGAAAAATAAGAATAAATTCACGGATTAGCTTTCTTGATTTGTTTTCATACATTTCTGTAATCGCTTTCCTTGTCCTGTTAATTGAAACATCCATTTCACAGCAGGATGATTTATTATGTTTTTTTTGTCCAGAGTAAGTTGATACAAGTTTGAAAATGTTCCAGCTTTTCTCTAAAAGAAGAACCTGACCAATGATTCGGTTCAGATTAAAAGCCACCTTTTTAAAAAGTATTATTATTATTTTAGTTTCGGGGAGTGTTTGCGCCTTTAATTGGATGGAGTTCAACTTCCTAAATCCTCAGTAAGGGAAGTTTTTAATGAGTTCTAATTAACTCCAGAGCAGACCACAGCTGCTTTAGGCAAAGTCTTTGTAAACGTTTTTCATAAATTCACAGTTAATGAGTCTGAACTGGACTCTGGTTTTCATTCCTTTTCTAGAGATTAAAGATGTAAAGTCAAGAGCAGAGGAAAACCAACTGGCATTATAAACCAAATTGGACCGCGCATAAACCGATATAAATTAGAATAATGGAAGTTGATCCTGTTAGGATTATATTGGATTCTCTTTAATTTGCATATTTCTGTGTTCATCAGGAAGGTGCTTTGAGAAGACGTTAGTCGTGACTTGCTACATTCAGCTAAATCCCTTCAACCTGAGAACAATTACTGAGGCGTTTATTGGGTCTTTCTGCAGGACCATGCCCGCCTCCTGCAGCAGAACTCACTCTGCTCCTCCTCAATGCCACCAAATGACCGGAGGGACTGAAGTTTGAGGACACAGCGCCCCCTGCTGGACCCCAGTGGCAGCTGCATGCCATGGCTGAGCCCAGTTACTCGGACCTGATCGCCAAACACTACAACTACACAGGCAAGTTCCGCAAGTCGGCCCTGCAGGACTCGAGTCTGAAGGCGGACTCTGTGATCTTCATCATCGTGTGCTGCTTCATCATCCTGGAGAACATCCTGGTCCTGACCACCATCTGGAGGACCAAGAAGTTCCACAAGCCCATGTACTACTTCATCGGGAACCTGGCGCTGTCGGACCTGCTGGCCGGCGTCGTCTACACGGCCAACATCCTGCTGTCCGGCGCCAACACCTACAAACTGACGCCCACGCAGTGGTTCTTCAGGGAGGGCAGCATGTTCGTGGCGCTGGCGGCGTCCGTCTTCAGCCTGCTGGCCATCGCCATCGAGCGCCACCTCACCATGCTGAAGATGAAGCTCCACAACAACGGGAACACCTTCCGGGTCTTCCTGCTGATCAGCACCGTGTGGATGATCGCAGCGGTGCTGGGCGGACTGCCAGTGATGGGCTGGAACTGCATCCAGAGCATGGCGCAATGCTCCACCGTGCTGCCGCTCTACCACAAGACCTACATCCTGTTCTGCACCACCGTCTTCAGCGTCATCCTCCTGGCCATCGTGGTGCTCTACGCCCGGATCTACGCCCTGGTACGCACCCGCAGCCGCAAACTGGTCTTTCGCAAAGTCACCAACGGCCGAGGCAGCACCAGCGCCAACAACAAGAGTTCAGAGAAGTCCATGGCGCTGCTGAAGACTGTCATCATCGTCCTGAGCTGCTTCATCGCCTGCTGGGCGCCACTCTTCATCCTCCTGCTCCTGGACGCGGCCTGTGAGACCCTGGCCTGCCCCATCCTCTACAAGGCTGAGTGGTTCTTGGCGCTCGCCGTCCTGAACTCCGCCATGAACCCGCTCATCTACACACTGACCAGCAACGAGATGCGCCGGGCCTTCCTCAAGACGCTGCTTTGCTGCACCGCCTGGATCCGGCCGAAACCCAAGTTCACAGGACCGATCATGGGGGCGGAGTTTAGCCGCAGCAAGTCGGATAACTCCTCCCACCCCAATAAGGAGGAGGTGGAGTACTCGCCCAAGGAGACGACGGTGGTGTCCTCCGGGAACGTCACCTCGTCTTCATAAACCAGGAGTCACGGTTGGGTCAGACGGAGAGTTTTTTTGGGGCTCGGTTTGCTGTCATCTCGAACCTTCGGTGAATCCGGGCTAACTGGATTCATGGAGACTTGGCAAACTTGTGAAACCTGAGTCAGAGGAGGTCCGCCCAATGTAGCTCGTAATGTCCGGCTGGTGTAACTGTGGCATCTCCAGACGTTTCTGCTCCCCAGCTGTAGGTGTCCAGCTCACAGCGGCCCTGCTTCGCTCCTGGACTGGGTCAGAACAGAACTGGATTCAGCAGGTTTCCCCTCTGTCTTGTTGATGAAACAGAAACTTCTCGTGGGAATACATAGCGACGGGATCCTGGGAGCGCTGGGACGGTTTATAGCTGCTCTAGAGGTGAATCCTGAAAAAAAATGAGCTCCGCTTGGGTTTGAACCGGACTTTCTACTGACCCTTCAAGAACAACTAGAACTCGTAGCACTTAAACACACTACTGTCAATTATTTAAGAGATTAGATGCTATAGTTGCCGTCCACTCCCATCCGCTGTCCTTAAAGAAAAACCCGACGTTTGGACACCTGGGTGTGAAATCAGAGCTCAGCTGCTTTTTTCTGTTTTTTCCCCACATAAATCATGCGATTCAACATACAAAATATGGACTTTTATTACATTTTTCAAAAACTAACAAAAGAGGGTATAACTAGTGTTTTATTGCTCTTAAATTTAAAAACACTTGTGTCCAAATAAGACAAAAATAAATGTGTTGAAAATATTAAAATGCAAATTAAGTCACTAGAAGGAGCTTATTTAAGATGTAAGATAATACTTTTTACTTACAGTAAGTTACAATTTTCCACATTCTGAAGTAAGGACACAAATATTACAACAACAAAAAAAGGAGAAAAAAAGAAAATTGAGGCTTAAATCAAATAAATTTTAACTGGAAAACATAATTTTTTCGTCATCAGATTTTTATCTAGAAAAATTAGGTGGAAATTATTAATTATGCATGTTCACAATTTGTTATCGCTTTTAAACCCACCTTGTTTAGATTTAAAGGGGATAAATTAATTTTATAATTAAATTGCTTCCATAACTGCACAGTTTCATTGAGTTTTTACATTATTTTATCAACCCCAGAAAGCAGTTGTGCTAGTTAAAAATCTAAATTTACATCTCATGTTTTATTTGATATTTAATTATAAGCTTTATACTGGGTTATTTGAACCGTTATTTTTTTTCCATTTGCTAATGAAAGGTCCGAACAGAAAACATAGTAACTATATAGTGTTTTATTCCAGTAAAATAAGCCAATAAACATAAAAAAGAATGCAGTTTCTCTGTAGTTTGAGTGGGAAACCGTCTGCCGTCTAGAGATGCTTGTGATCTTGTTTTATTACTGTGTGTAATTTAGGGCACTTTAAGGCTTTTTAATAGTGTTTTAACCTTACTTTGTTGGGTTAAAGATTCAGAGAAGCGTTCATTTTTTTAGAGTCAAACAGAAACAATACTTGGTTTAAATTTATTTTTAAACTGTTGGCAGAAAAACGCTATCACTGAATTTTCAGAACTGTACCTTCTGTATTCCCAGAATATTGTATGACAGCATGACGACCCAAACCCAGTTTCTGGTTCCAGCTGAACTTTGCATTCATGATATTTTCACCTGTACAGACAGTTTTTGTTTTGTAAAAGTTGTAGAATCTGTTTTATGAGAATGTGTTTTCTATGTGTGAATGTCGCTGGTGATCCTGAGTAGTTTGATTAATTTTTTGTGACACTAAAAACTTGTTGAAAAAATAAACTGTGAGCGCTTATGTTACGGGTCCGCTGAGGCCCGTTCTGAGCACAAATGTTTCTGAAACAAAATGTCAGAAAAAAAAAGGAAAATTGCAACAAAAAATTCCTGTTAAATTTACACACAACAAAGATATCGTACAAGTGCTACTCAGGTTATAAAGATTTTAATTTTGGCACAAAGGGGCTCCCGTAGACTTCTGCTGGTCCCCTACTTCTCACTCTTTTTCGTCGTCAGGAGTTGATTAATTAATCCTTCCTCTGATGTTCCCAGACAGTCCTGCCTTAAATGTTCCTGTTCACTCTGTTTAACTCCTGAATGTTTGTTTCTTAGAACTTAATAAAAGAGGAAATAGGAACACAGTTGTTGTCTGAAAAGATTAAAACTCATCTATATGTCAAAATATGAAGTAAGGACAGCTGTTCTTACAGAGGAAATAAACACATGTTGGTATGGCGGTGGGTTCACACTTCGGCCAGTTGAACATTTTAAAGTGCGTCAGAAAGGTCATCCATCCATTTTCCAGAGATAAAAAGGTCCAGGGGGGAAATTCAGACGTCCTACTCTCTATCTCCTCCTGGTGGATCCCAAGCCATTCCAACACAAGAACTTACATGCAGTCCCTGCAAAGGTTCTGGGTTTTCCCCAGGTTTTCCTGGATGTCCCGTCCAGAAAACACCCAGCCAAAGGAAAGCGTCTAGGACCCTGACCAGATGTCTGAACATCTGATCCACAGCGGCTCTACTCCAACATTTCTCAACCCTGGCTGGATATTGGACCTCTAGCTTTTGGCAGAATTGGTCGGTTTTCTGAAACAGACCTAATTCACAAAGGGGATAAGGTCAGGGTTCAGGAGGACTACTGAAAACGCTCCTTGTTAGCTCATCCAGCGTCCTCCTGGAACATCCAGCCGGGTTTGGGTTTCATCCACTGAGCTCTTCATTTGTGGTGAATTTGAAGAAGTTGGGAGATTGTACTCTTTCCTCAGTCATCCATCGTCTTCGAACCCAAAGCATGATGCTACCACCACCATGTTGGACTGAGGGTACAGTGTCCTACAGACTGAACCTTTAAGTACAGTCCGCAAATCCTGGATAAAGACGGTCAACGCTTTGAGAAGGTACTTCCAGAAGGCAGTTCAATATTAGGAGGAAGGAAAGGAAGGGTTTTATGTCCTGGTTTGAGTTCTAGCACCTACTTTAGTCTGACAGGGGAACACAAGGTTCGGAACCTGCCTTGACCCATCAGATTTCAGCACCAGAACTGCCACAATAGAAGACCAGCCTGAGCCTGGTTCTGGTTCTGCTGGAGGTTTTCCTCCCTGTTAAAGGGGAGTTTTCCTCTCCACTGTCGCTTCATGCATGCTCAGTATGAGGGATTGCTGCAAAGCCATCAGCAATGCAGACGACTGTCCACTGTGGCTCTACGCTCTTTCAGGAGGAGTGAATGCTGCTTGGAGAGACTTGATGCAACCTGCTGGGTTTCCTTAGAGAGGAAACTTTCTGACCAACCTGGAGGATCTGATGGAGTCTGACTTTGGAAAGAGCCTTGAGATGACATGCATCATGAATTGGCGCTATATAAATAAAATCTAAGTGAATTGAAAGACAAAAGAACTGTTCTGGAACCAGCTGCTGGGTCTGATCACCTCTTTCTCTTTCTGGAGGGATAGGCATTCAGTTCTGACACAGCAGGCTTTGGAGGTTCCCCACTTAGTTTAGTTTTAGTTTATTTCGAACATGTATACATATATAAAAGGGAAAAAATGTATGTAACTATTTATACATAAAAAACAATTTTCACATAGAAGTCACATAAAGTGCTTCAGACATAACATTGTTCGAAAAAGGAATGGAAAGTACAATACTTTTGTTTTAATTTCCCACCCCTTTTTAACTACTCTTCAGTTAGTAACTAACAGATGATCCAACAACATAATACACATTTATAAATATATACCGTATAGAACTTTCTCAAATATCCATATAAATATATAATCACGAACACTGGAGATAGGCATCAGCAACCCCCGCAACCCCATGAGGGATTAAGTGGGTCAGATAATGGATGGATGGATATATAATCACAAAATTAAATATACGCTACATACATATGCTTGTAAATATACATTTTTAAAAGTTATCCCCATAAATAAATATATACAATACATATCATATGATAAGTTTGTGACAATATAACAATCAACCCTATTCCATGTATAGATTTATCCCTCATCGTCCTCCGTTAGCATACTTCCTCTTCCATGTACTTGTTTAAAAGTACTTATTGTGCCTTTTTTAAACAGATTTATATCAGTGCTGTTCCTTTGGATCATTCACAGACCCACGCCAACTGTGGGTTGTAAAGTGATGCAGAAGGCACGTCTAAGGAGAGGAAAAACATCCAAATCTTTACACAAGATTAAGCAAACACAGGGAAGCGTTTACAGCGTTGTGGATCCTCAGAAATCAGTTTTTTGCTCACCTTTTAATCAGAAGCTTGCTCTCTCAGTCATGATCCATGATAAGAACAGATAGCCAAAACTGTCTTCATGTTGCTATTCTTCTCAGACATGCAATCATCCCACTGAACAAAACAAATACTTCTATGGATCCTTTTAAGATATACTGAATTTCTAAACTTACAAAATAAGATGATTTCCTAAACAGGCGTTTGAGATCTACTGACAAGCTTTCAGATAAAATCTCTCTGAGAGCAGCAACTGACGAGGAGCCATACCTTTCATATTCTGGGAATCTTGGGATAATACAAATAAAATGTTACTTTAATGAGACATTTGGTTCAGCAAGGACATTTTAAAGGGACCTGGAGAAAAGGTGTTCAATCCAGTCCCCCAGAACTACAATCCTGCAAATTTGAGTACTGGACTCTGGCTCCCTGTGTTGGGTGAAAGGTCCCAATTAAGGTGTTTGAGTGCATTACAACAGTAAGACAACACTTAACAAACCATGATTTTGGTGACATCATGCTGTGGGACTGTTATGGATCCAATTTATCAACTTCCTTTCAAATTATCTGTTGCAAAATGATTGAAACTTGGACACCGTTTGGGTGTTCAAACAGGATAATTATCTTAAACTCAGAGAAATGGTTTTCTTTATAATGTTGGAAAAGCCTCAACCCGAAACCTGTTGGAAATCAGTGGACTCTGCTTAAAAGCTGGGTCCCTTCCAGGAAAACAACCAGTCTGAATGGGCTTAATATACGCGAGGCATAGATGGTAACCAGAGCTAAAAATAATAATAAATCCCTGCATTGAGAGAACATTTCACCTTTAAAGCTTCTCTGTCACAGAGGGTTGAAGCACTGAAGGCTAAATGGACGTTTGTTTAACATTTATTTGACACAAAAAGAAAATACAGATCATTAACACAGAGTTAAATGTTGTTGAATTGTTGTGAAAAAGTTCTTTCATCACGTATTTATTTAGTTATTTTAGTCACAAACTTAGTTAATTCTCGCGTTTAATTGTTAAAACTAGAACCTCCACAGGAGCCTTTCCAGTCCACGATCAGCTAAAACAGGAGGGTGTGATGCTGCCCCCGTGTGGTCACATTTAGGGCTGGATTCTGTGCTGCTTTTCTCAGTCAAAATGTTTATCTACACCATACTGCCAAAAGTATTCGCTCCCTTGCTTTGGAAGCATAACACAAACAAACGAAGGACATCACGCAGGACATTGGGGCACCAAACTGTTGACCGAAAACCACTGATCAATCAATGAAAGTGGGTTTGGACCGAGATGGCCTTTCGGTCAACAACTCGAGTGTCAGAGGAGTTAATGTGTAATGAGACTCGAGCCCCAGCCGGATTTGGATCAGTTTGTCCCTCAGAAGTTCAAGGATGGATCTGATCCTGCTTTTTACCTTGGCTCTCTGCTGTGAGTCACTTTCAGTAATACTCATAATCAGAGGAACTTGTGGCACTTTTAGCTGCTCTACGCTGAGTGAGCAATTTTATTAATTTTGCAAATAACCGTAAAAAAAAAGAATAAGTAAACAGGAAACATGACATCTCTGTTCCTGATGAAAGCATGATATAACAGAGATAAAGGACTTTTCTTGGTGTCTGTTCGAAAATGAAGTGACCTTCACTGATCTCCTGCTTGTCTCTGATTGGTTGACAGGTTGGATGGCCGCTTCAGGGTATGTGTGGTCAGGTGAGTCAACTTTAATGCATCCTGCAAACTTTCTGCAACATCTGCTTTGGACAAAATTATTATTAAAATTGTTTATGTGACCACCCCCCGTTGGCAGTTGGACACTTCTGCGTCCCGTCCAGCCGTTACCCCCAAGAAGCGCTTCCATTCCTCAGGGGGATCGCGTGAAATAAATCTCCCAAATCCACTCTGGTCTTATTTCTTTCTACTGAGGCCTTCCTCTTCTTCTCATGAACATGAACACGGTTTGCTTCTTGTGACTCTCAACCATGTTCAAAGTCTACACTGAGAGCAATGGAGCTACAATGAACGGCTAACCGCTAAGCTAACCTAGCAGCTAAGCTAACCGGATACATAAACACTACAAGTGTGCATGCGTAGCCAGCAAGCTGATTCTAGGTAGGAACGAGCGCGCACACTGGCATAGAGCAAGCGCGTCAGAATGATTGTATGTGGGATAACCAATAGATAAGGTGATGCCCCCAGAACCTGAGGGACAGAGGGGGTGTGAGTATTTAATGTCTATGGGTGAGAGCAGGAACAAAACTGTCAAATCCATGGCCTCTGGACCGAAGGGCATGGACTGTTTTTACAGGCCTGCAGCTCCCATAGAAAATAGTTTTTTAACCTTTCTGTGAATACATGATGTATTTGCTGCATTCAGGATAAAAGGACTATTTTACCCAGTATAACAAAAAGTGTTTCTGAACAGGATTACCAGCTATAGCTTTAAGCCAAATCATATCTGAGCCGGTTTGTCGAGAGAATTCACTTGTGTTTTTATGCCATTATCATATTAGCTGAAAAACATCTCCAAATGACTATATTGTGGTTTATCGCGATAATTTTTAGAAAACTTTATTGTCCAGAAAAATTTGTTATCGTGACAGGCCTACCTAGAAATGCCTTGAAGAGGGAAATGCCTGCTGGGGGTGGCTCCCCGCAGCTGTTCTCTATCTGAAAGGCAGGCAGCCGCTGCCTTGTACCGCATGACGTGGATGGATGGACACTTCAGAGACAAAACTTAGCAGCTTTCAATGTAAAATGAGAGAAAGCCTCAATTAATCACCGGATCTGATACAGAGCGTCTGGGTATAGAAAGCTGAAGTGTTCTTTTTCTTTTTTTTCCTCTTCAGGCGTGGTTCATGGTTTGTAAATAAATGCTTTCTCAACTGTTGGCCATCTGACATCATAAAGGACAATGGCCTCTGGAGAGTGTTCAAGGAAATATAAACACTTCACCCAAACAGACACACATAACTGATGCTCACAACAACATCTGAACTTATAGGCGACTAGTCTCCAATGTTTACCTTTCTGCTTTTATGTGTCTCGTCTTATTTGTGCTTCTCGTGCCGAGGTTTTTGATATCTCAAACGGTATTCTGTATTAGGATAAAGTTTGAAATATGTGTTTTTTCCTCCCCCTATTGTGGCTACTATCTTTCCACAGAGTAATGGCAGCGCTCTGTGGGCACCGTGTAAGCGTTGTCCTTGGCAGCAAGGCCTCAGTAAATCGTCTCCCCCTGAAATGTTTGTGATGAATGTGATGGCGGTTGTACTGAAACAGTAATTTCCCTCTGGGATTATTAAAGTATTTCTTATTCTGATTCTGATTCTGCTATTTTCTTCAATGTTGATGAACATTTTTGGAAATCACCTACATTTTTGCTTTTTTTTCTTGTAAACACAGAACCAAAGCCAAGTCATTTTTAGTACATGTTGTCATGTAGCGGTCAAGTGGAGGAACAAACCAGGCTTGTGCCAACAACAGGATGATCTAAAACCACATAGTATTATACCAGGGAACTTGATTACTGGATGCTAAACAGGTGAGTTAATGAGCAGATGAGAGACAGCTGGAGGGGTTACACTGGTAACACAGTAATAGCTTGTCTGAGGCTCCATCCGAATACCCTTAATAGCAGCTCCTAGCTCCTGCTCCTAGATCCCGTTCTATTGTGGAGAGGAAAGGAGCTTCGGACTGCTGTGCCGATTTCAGACAGCCTTTACCTCCGACGTCATTGCGTAACGGACACGCACATGAATGATGCGAGTCAAATCCGGGCCTACAGCCATCCGAAAATTAACTACAAAGTGTGCGCTCTCTTCTCTCTGGACAATTTTTGTTAATTTCCGTGAGGTGGGCTGTGCTGATACATCATGTCACCCAAAGCATTGTGGGATACCTTAAGGTTCCCTAGCGCCGGTGAGGGGACGTTGCGAGGTTCCTATGCTAAATTAGCCGCAAGAGGAAACATCCAGGCTCATTTTCCTTACTTACTTCTTCACTGACTGCAGTATTCGGACGGCACTAAATCATGGCGACCGCTGACACACTTCCGCTTTGGCTAAAGAGTCCTTGCACAATAAGAGTATTCGGATGGACTGAAAGAGTTTTACATTTTATTTGTTGTTGCTGCTGACTTGCTGCTCCGATTCTTTTGGATCACTGTTTCACTGTTGCATTAAATGCATGTCCATTAAATGGTTCTCACGGTTCCCAGCAGAAAGAAATGTTCTGCTTGAGAAACACTCTTCTACAGTGTCTCCTTTCAGCTGTAAAGAACCTCAAGGCGCTGTCTTCGGCCACATTCGGTTCTCTTTATAAATGACTCCCTTTGGGCCCAGTTTCAGATTGTTATTGGGTTCCAAGGATTTGCTGCTGATTTTCACATTTCCCTCCTAAACTAAATGGCAGCGATGCTTTTTTTTTTAAGGCCTTCTCTTCTCGAAATTGCACTTAGGTTGTTTTAAATGTGCCTTCAAAACTAGGGCTGATACAATTCATCAAAGGACTCCTTTACAAAAAGTCCTCGAAGCAAAGTCTCTGACTTGACGCTTCATTTAATCCACATGACTGTATACTACTCGCTTTGTTTCAAGGGAGATCACATGCTTCTGTTTACATTCAGTGTGACAGAGGAAGGAAGAAAGAAGAGAATAAGAAATACATCTGAGACAAAGACCGCAAATGCCAGAAGAAACATGCACAGTATACTGAATTAGCTTAGTATATGAGCTAGCTTGGCATACGAGCTAGCTTGGTATACGAGTTAGCTTGGCATTCTGAATTAGCTTGGTATTTTGAATTTGCTTGGTATAATACATGACCAATGCATTTCTACTTTTTAAAATGGTTTCAACTATGGAAATAATTAACTGTCTTAGCAGACCTGGCAGAGTCATTCTGCGCAAACCGGGTATTATGAGTTGGATAGACATTTCATTGAGGATCACAGAAGGAACCGTCTGGTTGTTCTGTGCTTGTTCTGATACGCAGTTTTACAACAATCTCTGAGAAGTGATGAAGTCCATTTTTAAAGATGCTCATGAATCATGAGTTGAGAAGCAACACATTCCCAGCCTTGAATATCAAGGAGGCCGTTTGCATTCAAACCAGTTTGGTGTCAAAGATATATTGTCAAAAGTAACGAACATCTGAATCAGAACCAGGTTTAGTCGCCAAGTTTGTGCACACAGACAAGGACTTTTTCTTTGGTTCCACTTTGCTCTCAATGTACAAACATTTCAAATATAAATCTGTAAAAAAATCATTGGGACATATAAAACATGTAAAGGCCTGACTCTACCTGTACAGGTCCTGTGTGGAGGGAAGGTCAGCCCTGATGATCCTCTCTGCTGACCTGATTGTCCTTTGCAGTTTGGACCGGTCCTGTTTTGTGGATGAGCCAATATCATAATTTATTTCAATAAAAATGTTCAAAAACTGAAACTCAAGTCATAAATATTTATTGCAAAGAGTATTTTTTTATTTCAAGTGTTAATTTTTGTTATTTGTGGTGACTATTCTGTTCTGCCAAAAACAAAAAAAATCTCTTTTTCATTGAAGGAAAACATGAAATATAACTAAAAGAAAGCTATTTTAATACAGAAATCTTATGTCCATGTTGTGGATCAGACTTGCTGTGGTTTAGCAGACAGACGTTGGCACCCTCTACAAAAAGAGTAGTCTATAAAAGGTAATTGCTATAAAAGCGGAATAGAAGCAAATTGATTGAAAATCAAGTGGAGGGAAGAAGTGTTGTAGAAAAAGGTGTGCAGGCAGTAGGGATAACTGCAGTGCCTGCAGATGATTGATGAGCAAAGCACATTTAAGAATCTGAAGGAGATCTACAAGGCGTGAACTCAGCAGGAGTCATACGTTCAACAGCCACCACAGACTAACCCTAACATCTAACACTTAAGAAACAAGGTCAACATTAGAATCATCTTACCTGGAATAAAAGAGAAAAATAACTAGATTGATGCTCAATGCTCCAAAGTCCTCTTTTCTGATTAAAGTTTTAATTTAAGGTACAGTCCAATGTCCCAGAGTCTGGAGGAAGAGTGGAGAGCCAGGGATGATTTGGGGTGCAATGTCAGCTTCTGATTCTGGTTTACTAGGTTTTCTGAAGTCCACAGTCAACGTAGCAGACTACCAGGATGTTTTATAGGACTTCAAGCCTTATGGCAAGGCTGATTTAAAATTCCAGCACGACTGGACTTCTGTTCACACCACTAAAGGTACCAACACCCGCTGACAGACCATGGTATGACCAGCAAACTGTCTTGACATGTACCCCCCAGCCCAGAGCCCAACCCAAAGGATGCCGTCAAGAGGATGATGACAGACATTAGACCCAACAATGCAGATGACCTAAAGGCCACTATCAAAGCAACCTGGGTTTCCTGAAATAAATTACCTTTAACTAAAGTTGCAATTTGGCAATATCTGCCTTTGCATACCTGTTGGAGACTAGAGCTCCTCATTAGAAAACTTAACAGCCTTTAATTCAATTCACTTAAATTTTATTTATATAGCGCCAATTCACAACACATATCATCTAAAGGATCTTTCCAAAGTCAAGTTCCATCAAATCCTCCAGATTGGTCAGAAAGTTTCCTCTCTAAGGAAACCCAGCAGGTTGCATCAAGTCTCTCCAAGCAGCATTCACTCCTCCTGAAAGAGCGTAGAGCCACAGTGGACAGTCGTCTGCATTGTTGATGGCTTTGCAGCAATCCCTCATACTGAGCATGCATGAAGCGACAGTGGAGAGGAAAACTCCCCTTTAACAGGGAGGAAAACCTCCAGCAGAACCAGAACCAGGCTCAGTGTGAACGCTCATCTGCCTCGACCCACTGGGGCTTAGAGAAGACAGAGCAGAGACAGAGAAAGCACAGAAGCTCACATTGACCCAGGAGTACTTTCTATGTTAGATGGTAATAGAGGATGATCTGCCTCCCCTGATGATGTCACAGCTAACAGAACGCCAGACCAAGTGTACCTTTTATGAAGAGAAAAAAATGACAGAAAACAATAAGTTAAAAGCTGAAATAACAACAGTCATTTCAATGCAATGCAAAACTGGAGAACAGTAGAAATCAGCAGAGTGAGAAAAGTAGGCCCTGATGTCCTCCAGTAGCCTAAGCCTATAGCAGTAAAACTATAAAGGTAGCTCAGGGTAACATGAGCCACTCTAACTATAAGCTTTGTCACAAAGGAAAGTTTTAAGATTAGTCTTAAAAGTAGACAGGGTGTCTGCCTCACGGACCAAAACTGGGAGTTGGTTCCACAGGAGAGGAGCCTGATAGCTAAAGGATCTGCCTCCCATTCTACTTTTAGAGACTCTAGGAACCACCAGCAGACCTGCAGTCTGAGAGCGAAGTGCTCTGTTAGGAACATACGGGGTAATCAGAGCTCTGATATATGATGGAGCTTGATTATTAAGGGCTTTATACGTTAGAAGAAGAATTTTAAATTCTATTCTTGATTTAACAGGAAGCCAATGAAGGGAAGCTAAAATTGGAGAAATATGATCCCTCTTGTTGATTTTCATCAGAACTCTTGCTGCAGCATTTTGGATCAGCTGAAGGCTTTGAACTGCATTTTGTGGACTTCCTGATAGTAAAGAATCACAATAGTCCAGCCTTGAAGTACAAAATGCATGGACTAGTTTTTCAACATCACTCCTGGACATAATATTTCTAATTTTAGCACCTGCAGCATCAAGCATCAATCACTTTAACTTGACGTTGCAGAAATTCTGACATTTCAACTCTGGACAAAGGTAGCTATGACCGACCCACCTACTCTTCTTTCTGGATAGCAATAAAACAAAATACTTTCTTATATATAAATAAGACGTTTCTCAAAGTATCATAAACGATGGGTCTAAACATGTAGTACATGCGTAACTTTATTTGAACTAAATTCGGGCTAAAATAGATTCAAACTAATTGGAAATCATTTGAACCTGTTTATCTTGTACAGTTCCTTACAATGCTGTTTGTTTGGAATTAACCCTTTACGAATAAACTTAGTTTTAATGCTCACTGTTCATCTACATCTCCATCTTCTCTGTGTCATTAAACTTTATTTTATTTTAAACTGTATAGTGAGCTTTAAACAGTAGAGCAGCTCAGGCCCTCATATGCTTGGGGGAAACTTTTACTCTTATAGTATGATTCAAATTGGTCAAACTTTTATGAATTGTCCCAAAATCCACATCAGCCCAAGATTAGTACTTTTACTGCAGTTTTTTTATTTTCTTTTTATTGAACAATTTCAAATTACAAATTCAAACAATATAGGCACAAGTAAACATAAAATGTCATCCCAAAAAGCTGGTAAGAAGCAGAAAAAAAAACATAGGGGTTCAGCTCATATATAGTGTTAACATTTCTGAAAACCTTGAGGCAGTATTTTTTTCCACAGTATCTTAATCGAGGCGTAACGATATTTTAAATCATTCTGAAATGCTTGAAAACTGGGAGAAACCTTGAAAAATCTGCACTTGTGTATATAAAATTTCCCAATAATAAGTACATTATTAAACAGGAATTCCACATCTTTGTTTTGAGAAGTAAAACCCAATTTTACTTCTCATCGGTGCTCCTCTTCCCTCCATCAAGGACATCTCATCTCAGCGCTGTGTGTCTCGAGCCCGTAACATCATCAGGGACCCCTCACACCCCCACCATGGACTGTTCTCCCTGCTGCCCTCTGGAAAGAGGTTCCGCAGCATCCGCTGCAGGTCCACTAGGTTCTGCAAAAGCTTTTTCCCTGCTGCCATCAGACTGTTGAACTGCTGAACTGCTGAAGTATAAAAACGGACTGTGTACCACACTCGACTCGCTGATTTGCACATTTGAACATTGTATCGTATCCTGCAAAATTGCTGCTGCACCTTACCGGGAAACGGTAAGGTGCAGCAGCAATTGGACTGGCTCTTGGGACGTGGAATGTCACCTCTCTGGTGGGGAAGGAGCCTGAGCTTGTGCGCGAGGTTGAGAGGTTCCGACTAGAGATAGTCGGACTCACCTCGACGCACCGCTCTGGCTCCGGAACCAGTCTCCTTGAGAGGGGCTGGACATTCTTCCACTCTGGAGTTGCCCATGGTGAGAGGCGCCGAGCTGGGGTTGGCATACTTGTTGCCTCCCATCTCGGTGCCTGCACGTTGGGGTTTTCCCCGGTGAACGAGAGGGTGGCCTCCCTCCGCATCCGTGTGGGGGGACGGGTTCTGACTGTTGTTTGCGCTTATGCGCCAAACAGCAGTTCAGATTACCCACCCTTTTTGGAGTCCTTGGAAGGGGTACTGGAGAGTGCCCCTCCTGGGGACTCCCTCGTTTTGCTGGGGGACTTCAACGCTCACGTGGGCAATGACAGTGGGACCTGGAGGGGCGTGGTTGGGAGGAATGGCCCACCTGATCTGAACTCGAGTGGTGTTTTGTTGTTGGACTTCTGTGCTCGTCATGGATTGTCCATCACAAACACCATGTTCAAGCATAAGGGTGTCCATATGTGCTCTTGGCACCAGGACACCTTAGGTCGCAGTTCAATGATCGACTTTGTTGTCGTTTCATCTGACCTGCGGCCGCATGTCTTGGACACTCGGGTGAAGAGAGGGGCGGAGCTCTCCACCGACCACTACCTGGTGGTGAGTTGGCTCCGATGGCGGGGGAGGAAGCCGGTCCGACCGGGCAGGCCCAAACGTACTGTGAGGGTTTGCTGGGAACGTCTGGCGGAGTCCCCTGTGAGGCGGAGCTTTAACTCCCACCTCCGGGAGAACTTTAAACACGTCCCGAGGGAGGCGGGGGACATTGAGTCTGAATGGACCATGTTCCACGCCTCTATTGCTGAGGCGGCTAGTCGGAGCTGTGGCCGCAAGGTTGTCGGTGCATGTCGCGGCGGCAACCCTCGAACCCGCTGGTGGACACCAGCGGTGAGGGAAGCCGTTAAGCTGAAGAAGGAGTCCTACCGGGCTTTTTTGGCCTGTGGGACTCCGGAAGCAGCTGATGTGTACTGGCAGTCGAAGCGGCAGGCGGCTCGGCTGGTCGCCGAGGCAAAAACTCGGGCGTGGGAAGAGTTCGGAGAGGCCATGGAGAAAGACTTCCGTACGGCTTCGAAGCGATTCTGGTCCACCATCCGGCGTCTCAGGAGGGGGAAGCAGTGCAGTACCAACACTGTTTACAGTGGGGGTGGTGTGCTGCTGACCTCGACTCGGGACGTCGTGCGTCGGTGGGCGGAATACTTCGAAGACCTCCTTAATCCCACCAACACGTCTTCCATTGCGGAAGCAGAGCCTGAGGACTCTGGGTCGGGTTCTCCCATCTCTGGTGCTGAGGTTGCCGAGGTTGTTAAAAAGCTCCTCGGTGGCAAGGCTCCGGGGGTGGATGAGATTCGCCCTGAGTACCTTAAGGCTCTGGATGTTGTGGGGCTGTGTTGGTTAACGCGGCTCTGCAACATTGCGTGGACATCGGGGGCAGTTCCCCTGGATTGGCAGACTGGGGTGGTGGTCCCCCTATTGAAAAAGGGGGACCGGAGGGTGTGTTCCAATTACAGAGGGATCACACTCTTAAGCCTCCCTGGTAAGGTCTATTCAGGGGTTCTGGAAAGGAGGGTCCGTCGGATAGTCGAATCTCGGATTCAGGAAGAGCAGTGTGGTTTTCGTCCTGGCCGTGGAACACTGGACCAGCTCTACACCCTCAGCAGGATTCTTGAGGGGGCATGGGAGTTTGCCCAACCAGTCTACATGTGCTTTGTGGATCTGGAGAAGGCATTCGACCGTGTCCCCCGGGGGATCCTGTGGGGGGTACTCCGGGAGTATGGAGTACCGGACCCTTTAATAAGGGCTGTCAGGTCTCTGTACGACCGGTGTCAGAGTCTGGTCCGCATTGCCGGCAGTAAGTCGGACTCGTTTCCGGTGAGAGTTGGACTCCGCCAAGGCTGCCCTTTGTCACCGATTCTGTTCATAACTTTTATGGACAGAATTTCTAGGCGCAGCCAAGGTGTTGAGGGGATCCGCTTTGGTGGCCTTAGGATTGCGTCTCTGCTATTCGCGGATGACGTGGTCCTATTGGCTTCATCAGGGCGTGATCTACAGCTCTCGCTGGAGCGGTTCGCAGCCGAGTGCGAAGCGGCCGGGATGAAAATCAGTGCCTCCAAATCCGAGACCATGGTCTTGAACCGGAAAAGGGTAGAGTGCCTTCTCCGGGTTGGGGAGGATGTCCTGCCCCTAGTGGAGGAGTTCAAGTATCTTGGGGTCTTGTTCACGAATGAGGGGAAGATGGAGCGGGAGATCGACAGGCGGATTGGTGCAGCGTCTGCTGTGAAGCGGGCGCTGTACCGATCCGTTGTGGTGAAGAGAGAGCTGAGCCAAAAGGCGAAGCTCTCGATTTACCGGTCGATCTACGTTCCTACCCTCATCTATGGTCACGAGCTTTGGGTCGTGACCGAAAGAACGAGATCCCGGATACAAGCGGCTGAAATGAGTTTTCTCCGTAGTGTGTCTGGGCTCTCCCTTAGAGATAGGGTGAGGAGCTCAGTCATCCGGGGAGGACTCAGAGTAGAGCCGCTGCTCCTCCACGTCGAGAGGAGCCAGTTGAGGTGGCTCGGGCATCTGGTCAGGATGCCTCCTGGACGCCTCCCTGGAGAGGTGTTCCGGGCACGTCCCACCGGGAGGAGACCCAGGGGAAGACCCAGGACACGCTGGAGGGACTATGTCTCCCGGCTGGCCTGGGAACGCCTTGGGATTCCTCCTGAGGAGCTGGCCCAAGTGGCTGGGGAGAGGGACGTCTGGGCCTCCCTACTGAAGCTGCTACCCCCGCGACCCGACCCCGGATAAGCGGAAGACAACGGACGGACGGACCTTACCGGGAAACGTACTGCAAAACTGTGTACAATGCAACTGTCTACTTTTAAATCACTGCTGCACCTTACTGCATATTTGTTTACATTTGTTTTACATTGTTTACATTTCAACTGCCTACTGTTCACTGCTGCACTTTATCCGGAATTTAATTGAAACTTATCCTGTAAGTGACTGCGATTTATCACTGCACTTTATCCTGTACTGTAATTCACTGCAAGGTATCCTGTAGAGTTACTGCAATCTTTCTGAGCTGTGTGAAAACGAAATTTCGTTCTGTATGCACTCTGTGTATACAAATGACAATAAAGAAAGTCTAAGTCTAAGTCTAAGTCTAATTTAACATTGTTATATTCAAAATCAGGTACCACATTTTTTGTTAATAACCATTCATACATTTTCTCCCAAAAGGACTTAACCATACCACAACTGTAGAAAAGATGTTCTTGAGTTTCTATACCTTTTTTGACAAAAGTTACATACATTACTATCAAACTTGAATCTTAAACTTAAAAACTCTGCACATGGATAAGTATCATTAGTAGTTTTAAAGTGAACTTCTTTCATGTTTGGTAACAAAAGAAATGAGAAAAATCTGGTTCTAATTTTAATGACATCCATGTTTAATGACATATATTTATGTTTACTGGGAGAGGAAAATTTTCCTTATTCATATGCTCTCTTAACATTTTATTGCTGCATTTGGAATCCATAAAGTTGTATGATTATTATGATTATGATTATTATTTATCTATAGAGAGAGTGGGAAACACAGGTGTTATATCAGAATACTGAACCACTAGTCGCAGGATTAACTGCAGACAGGAACGTAGTACTTTCACTGAAGTGCTCTGCCAAACTCTTTAAGTGCCATCATGACCCCTCCGCTCACAGAGGCATGACGGGAAGTGTAGTCTCTACAAGATGTGAACGATTCAGTGGATCTTCCCCGCATGACTACATTTCCCACAATCCCGAGCGCATTTTTTTCCTCCTCTCCTTCCTTCCTGCAGCCTCGGCCCTTCACAGCTGAAAAGGGAAGATGAGAAGCCGCCGCAGCCCCGAACGGAACCAGCACTGAACCGAACCGGACCTCCAGAGGAATGCCGGCGGAGCGGCTGCTGTCGGAGCGGAGGCCGATCTCAGCTGCCGATCCCCGGCCCTGAACGCGACGCGACCAGCCCGGGAGGAGCGGGCGGGCGGGTGGAGCTGCAGCCCGCCGGGCCGGGCCGTTCCGAGCCGAACCGAGGAGAGTTCCCGTCATCCGCCGTCCTGCCCGTGATGCAGCGGAACCCGCAGGGCTAGAGAGTCGTCCGCAACCCGCATCCTGAAACCAGACGCCGACCGAAGCCGCCGTCCAGGTGAGACCCCCTCCCTGCACACCTGGGTCCGGCTGGCAGGGCGGTTCTGCTCCGGTGTCACGTCCGAGCCCGGACCCAAAGACATGCGGCCTTAAGTACCGTAGAAACCGGAATGATTTCCAGTAGTGGTGCAGTTTTAGAGAAGGTCCCGGGTTCAAATCCCTGCCTGGAGAATGCACGTTCTCCCTGCGCATGCGCTGGTTCTCTCCGGGTACCCTGCATGGTTGTGTTGCCCTGTGATGGGCTGACTTCTTTTAAATAAATGAATGATTAGGAGCACAAGTCTGAATTTACTTAGACTCTAAAAGCATAAAGCTGGTTTAATAATTGGTTAAATGTCAGCCAGGCTCTTTGTGACTTAAAACTTAGCTTAAAACTTTCCAAGTGGAGCTTAGTTCCTGGGTCTGCGTTGTGATTGGTTGGGAGGATGTAATGACTGTAATATTAACCAATATGACTAAAATGCATAAAGAAGGAAAACTGTTATTCTATTAAACTTTTTATTGATTTTTCTATCATCGATATACGTCTGTGGATCGATATATATTGTTATTGAATTATCGTGCAGCCAGTGTTGTTTTAAGTTTTCCTTCTGAACTGTTTGTAAAACCAGAAGTTTGACTACCAACGCTGCTGAACTTTTTTAGCAAATTTAAATTTAAAAGTACACAACTGAAAGTTTACTGCATTTTTGCACCATTATTATTTTGCAGTATAAACACGGTTGAACATTCTTCTGCACACTTTTTTTTAAAAACTGCTTTTCTCCTGCACTGTTACATCCTTACCACTGCTGCACTCTGCATTGTAATGTTATTTTATTTCAATTGCAATCACATTACGCTGTCGTAAGCTATATGCAACGGAATGTCATTTTTAGACAATAAAGTCTAAGTCTCCATCCGGATGGTATCTTCCGTTGTTTCCCCTGCAGGCTGCAGCATGGAGCGCTCCGGCAGCATCCAGCTGGACATTCCCGACTTCAGCAACTCGGTGCTGTCCCACCTGAACCAGCTGCGCGTTCAGGGCCGCCTCTGCGACATCGTGGTCAACGTCCAGGGCCAGAGCTTCCGCGCGCACAAGGTGGTCCTCGCCGCCAGCTCGCCGTACTTCCGCGACCACATGTCCCTGAGCCAGATGAGCACCGTGTCGCTGACGGTCATCCGCAACCCGTCCGTCTTCGAGCAGCTGCTGACCTTCTGCTACACGGGCCGCCTCTGCCTGCAGCTGGCGGACATCATCAGCTACCTGACGGCGGCCAGCTTCCTGCAGATGCAGCACATCATCGACCGCTGCACCCAGATCCTGGAGGGCATCCACCTGAAGATCAGCCTGGCGGACGTGGACGAGGCGTCCAGGGAGGAGGAGGTGGTGATGCGGGGGTCCCGGAGCGGCAGGACGATGGAGGCGGTGGTCCGAGGAGGGGCTCACCACGGAGGTCTGAGGCTCCTCGGCCCCAGAGGAGGCGCGGAGGTGTTCGAGGTGGTCAGCCCCGCCGAGGAGCCGCTCAGCCCGACG
This sequence comes from Fundulus diaphanus, assembly GCA_037039145.1. Taxonomy (NCBI): domain Eukaryota; kingdom Metazoa; phylum Chordata; class Actinopteri; order Cyprinodontiformes; family Fundulidae; genus Fundulus; species Fundulus diaphanus. The sequence goes on from CM073128.1 coordinate 4,742,675, forward strand.
CCGACGGTGGAGAACAGCGGGCTGGAGGGGCCCGGCACCACCGGCGGGAGCAGAGCGAGCAAAGAGCCGATCCTGCGCATCAACCGGGCCGGTCAGTGGTACATGGAGACCAGCAGCGAGCCGGAGCGGACCGACAGCGCCGAGGAGGGCGCCGGAGCGGGCCGAGTCAGGATCAAGACGGAGAGGACGGAGGACTGGATCGGAGCGGGAGGCGACCAAGAGGAGGGCGCCCCGGCGGAGGAGGGGGCCACCATGATGATCGACACATCGGGGCGCAGCACGCTGATGACGGCGCCGCAGGGGGGCCTGGGGACCCGCAGCGGGCAGGCGTCCTCCAGCTTCAGCGAGGCGGACCGGTGAGTTCCCCGTTGCCTCCCGGCGCGACTCGGCCGCTCGGAGAAAAAGCTGACGGCGTTTGTTCCTGTGCGACAGGTTCAGCCCCACCGGCAGCGTGGTCGTCCTCACCGAGCGCCAGAGGGCGAAGAGCGAGTCCCCGAGCAGAGCCGACGAGCTCCGACAGCCGAGCTCGCAGGTAAGAACACGAAGGCCGGAAACGACAAGCTGCACGACGTGCTTCTGGACCACCGGAACCAAGGTGGTGTCAAAGTCCTGGGCAGTACCCTGCAAACCTATTCAAGCCCCTAAAAGTTTTTATCACATAACAAACACAATCATTCGATGTTTACCGGGATTAGCGTTGCCTTTTTGCTTACACTGCAAAAAGGGAACTAAAAGTAAGTCAAATTTTCTTGAAATTAGTGCATTTATCCTTGATTTGAGAAGCTAAATAAGATTATTTGCCAATGGAATTAGTATTTTTACCCCTAAAATAAGATATTTAGATATCCTGCAATTGAAATAAGATGATGGAGATAAATTGTTCTTATTTTAAGTGCAAAATCTCATTCCATTGGCAAATAATCTTATTTAGCTTCTCAAATCAAGGAAAAATGCACTAATTTCAAGAAAATTTTACTTACTTTTAGTTCCCTTTTTTGTCCTTATGTGGTTTTGGTGTCGGGAACAAACAAACATTTCCAAATCGTGTTGTGTGTGTCAGAAGACAGACCAGACTGCCCCCCCCCCCCAAAAAAAAGTAATCTTGGTTAATTGAACCCGGCACAAATCATTCAGCACAGAAACAAGGACGTTTTGGGGGAACAGCGTAGTTGGACTACACTTCTAACACTGATATATTAACAGGAAAATAAAGTGCATTTGGTTCAATGCATTTAACGTATCACAGAAACCAAAATGTCCCAAACGTCTGATTTTGGGGACGAAGGCGTTTCTAAAATCCTGTCGGCTGTTCCGCTAATTCGTCTCACTTGCTCTTCCTCGCTGTGAACAGTAACGGCGCGCTGTAATAACGCCCCCTAGGGGTTGGGAGGTATATCGATATCGAAAACCAGAATATCGATATTAAACCGTTTTTAAAAACATTGATATTAATCTTTGTATCGATTTTTATGCACAGCCTTACTAGGTTTATTGTTGCTAGCGCGTACTCCAGGCTGCCTTACATGAATGCACTTCTAGTCATTCATGTCTAGACATTACAGTCAGGCAGTCTTGTAGACAGCTCAGGGGTCCTATCAGCTAGTGACAAAGTGTACCGTAATGCTCCTAATATCCATTGAGCAGAGCGGCTTTGTTGCTAACCACGTCGTATTTACACATTTTAACAGATTTTTGAGCTCATTGTGCCGCATAAAATCAGTCAGTAAGAACAACTTTAATCATTGATAAGGAGCACCATCAATTTTTGAGAAAATTTAAGGATTTTAAGTGTGCCTTATAGTTTGAAAAATACGGTATCGTGAAAAACTCACCTTTCTCAACCGAATCACAGATGCGAGGTAAATAAGTGTGCAAATAAATGCTAAATAAATAACCAAAATTAACATCTGCCCATTTCCTTGAGATGTTTGGCCAAGTTTGCTGCGCTACTTAAATTCGTTGCACCACTTTAAAGCACCGTTTTCACACAGGCTTGTCCAGATACTTGGGTTTCCCTTCTCATTCTGCATCATATGCTAAAAATCTTTATGCATCGATGGCGTACCAAGTTAGTATTGTATCCAGATACAGCGTTAGAGTATCGATACTTTTGACAACCCTAGAAGGCATCAGTCCAGCAGGTGAAGCTTGGTCCAGACAGAACAACGATCCCAAAGGCTGAGAAAGAGAAGCATCAAGGTGTTTCCCAGTTATGTCCTGGTGCATAAAGGCCAAAAACGGCCAGAGGGCGCGCACTTTTATACGGTAACTGTGTGTACGAAGGTTCAACGTGTGGTTCTGCTCTGCCCGTCCTGCAGAAACACGCCCCACGGCCAGCTAATGAAGTGCTGGTCCAGTCTCAGCTGCAGAGTTGTTTCTTTGTGTCCGTCAGGGGGAGGAGCACGCGGCGTTCGACATGGGCGGCTACGAGGACTACCTGAGGGAGCAGGTCGGAGACCGCTGGTTCCGCTACAACCCACGGCTCACCTGCATCTACTGCTGCAAGTCCTTCAACCAGAAGGGCAGCCTGGACCGCCACATGCGGCTGCACATGGGCATCACGCCGTTCGTCTGCCGCATCTGCGGGAAGAAGTACACCCGGAAGGACCAGCTGGAGTACCACATCCGCAAGCACACCGGCAACAAGCCCTTCCACTGCCACGTCTGCGGGAAGAGCTTCCCCTTCCAGGCCATCCTCAACCAACACTTCCGCAAGAACCACCCGGGCTGCGCCCCCCAGGAGGCCCACAGCGCCTCCCCCGAGACCACCACCGCCTCCGTCACGTCCAGGGGAGGTCCGAGCGACGAGGCCTCCCCGAGCCAGGAGGAGCCCGAAGGCGGGGGAGGCGGCGGCGGCGGGAGTGGCAACGGCGGAGGCCAGTACGGAGAGGTCCCCCAGACCTCGGTTTCCACCACGGGGCCCGACTGACCTCAGCGAACGCCGGGTGTCAGGGCTGAGGTCAGCGCGGGGGGGGGAGCGGGTCCGACCGCTCGGCGCCGCCCCGCCCGAAGTCAACGCACACCTCAGAGTCCGAAATGAGATTCGTACCGCTTTAAACCGCATCTACCTTCACTAACCAGACAGAGCAATCTAAGCTAACGATGAAGAAACGCCACACACTCCTAAACCTCATACTCCACAGAGCTCCGCCGCTCTCCTTCGCCTCCGTCGACTTTACGTTGCAGGTTTCTACTTTTCTATCTCCAGGTCCCCGGCGCGGCATCGCGACGGTCCGGGGCGTCCGGGGGGGGGGGGGGGAGGACTTTGCCAAAATACTCAGTGCCAGTTTTAACGGTTCAAATCCTTTTTATTTGCCTCGAGACAATCCGGAGCAGTCAGGTTAACGACGGCGACGTTGGTGATGTTCATTGCGCTCTTTTAAGTGCCACGGTCACGACGGGTTCCTTCATGGGGGTCGGCGCAGCGGGGGCAGTGTGCCTGGAGTTCCTGCCGTCCGTCACGTTTCGATTCTCTTACACTACAGGAACAAAAACCGCAGCTCTAACTTCACCGTCCTCCAGAACGATATCTTGGCTTCAAATACCTCATTTTGTTTCAAGGACATGAAATCAACTTTGATTCAAAAGTGTTTTGCCGCTGAAGTTTGTTGTATAAATCATGTTTTCAGTCAAAGGTGGCGACCCAAATCCTGAAATCATCCAGTTATCCCTGCCAGGGGCGGTCCTAGGCAGGGGGCCAGCGGGGGCCAGTGCCCCTTTTATGGCCCCTGTACTAAAGACATTAAATACACTTCTTACGATTATACGCATTGGTGAACAAACCATAACTGATTGGTCGCTTTGACCAACTTTATTTTTTACCTATACAGTTTTACTCTAACAAGGATTTAAAAATTAAGACATTTCACGTTTAGCTTCAGCCGTATTGAGCTGGGATAAGTTTTCATCTGCTAGATCAAAACCTGCAGTTCCAGAGCCACAAGTGGCTCACTTAATATTATTAAACAGTTAAATATTGCCCTGTTTTATTATTTCATTCTTTCATATGCCCCTAGTGCTGGACGATATAGAAAAAAAGTATATCGATTAAATAGAAACCATATTGATCGATATCGATAATTATCAACAAATTCAAAACATATATTTTAAATTCAGCCCTGGACATTTTATGCAACAGAACACACAGACACTGAAATCAAACTCATCCTTTTATTCAACCAACTTTTTAGTAAAACTGCAAGATTTAAAAAAAGAAAAAAGAACCCATGCTCTCTGAACTCTTTAAAGGGGGCGGAGCCTGATTCCTGGGTCTGTGTTGTGATTGGTTGGGAGGATGTAAAGCATGTAATATTAACTTACATTATATGTACATTATATATTGCATTCTAGCCTATAATGTATAGAATATATATACATTATAGGCTAGAATGCAAAAGGAAGGAAAACTGTTCTAAGGGTCAGTAAAAAGTTCAACAGAACCTTTTATTGACCCTTTTTTTTCTATCATTTGATATGCGTCTATCGATTGATAAATTTCGTTATTGAATTATTGTCCAGCCCTATGCGCCCCTATGAAAAAAAAAAAAAAAATATATATATGAATATATTACATGTTAGTAGTTATAATGTAATAGGGGTACTGCTATTTTCTGACCACGCTACAACCTTAGGTTTTAGCTACATTAGAAGTTATTTTTTAAAATAATTTTCAATTAAAATGTGCAACCAATAGGAAAATGACCTTTAAAAAATGCACATCCCTAAAGAAAACCTCAGTTTAAACTAAATCTCTGTTACTGCGAGGATTTCTGTGTTCATTAAGGTTTTTTTTAGTGCTCTTTATTCATTAGTCGGACAGGAAGCAGGACGGACAGAGAAAGTGAGGCATGCTGTAAATTGGCCAGGGAACCGAACCCAGGACCCCCGCCGAGGGCTGTGCCCTCAGCTAATGGCGCTCCTGCCCTTCCACCGCTCCCCATGACGGCCTATTTCTAGGATTTCTACCTTTTCAAATGGGATATTTGAAGCCATCGTCCCCAGAGACGCTCCAGGCACGCTGGTTTCCACCAGTTGGCGGTAAAACATTTAACCGTTTCATGTTGACGTTTGATTCTTGTGGCGGTGAAACCTTTTCAGGTCTCCGTAGTTTTAGATCGAACCATCTGGCAGCATTTCAAACAACCGAACAAACTCACAGTAGTAAACAGTCTCAGATAAGCTACACGGCTGGACAATTACCTCTCATCACTACGCAATACAGCTGCTGCTCACTCAGCACCACCTGGGGGCGCTCTGGTCCTCCCACACAGAGATCTCCGTCAATCTCCTCAGATCATTTTCTTTTTTTTTATATATATATATATATAAACAAGCACTTCTTTATTTTTTACTTTTATCATCATTACTGTACACCTCTGTGCTTTTGACAATGAAGCTTATTGTTGAAGAGAGGAGGAAAAGATCAGCACCCACTCAGAAATCTGTCACAGTTGAGGACGCATTGCGTCTTCTGCACGTATCTGACTTTCAGAGTGAAATCAAGCCTCAGTGAAAAGTCACACAGCCTTTCGTTTACGCTGTTGGTGTAAAAACCGCCGCCACGAATGCCGCTTAGTTTCAGTGTTTGGCACCAGGGCGTCAGCAGGAGCTTTTACTGCGAGGGAATTGACCCAAAGAAGCAGAATAATCCAAATTACTCGCTTAAATTTATTTAAAATTACAGCAATGGTTGTCCAACACCCCTATAAAAACCAATAAGCTATGAGTTGCTCCTAATTTATTCTGTGGTACAGATATAAAAATTAATTTAAAACTGTTTTCTATTTTGATCCAGTTTGTAAGATTTCTTTGGGCCCAAATTTAAAAAAAAAAGGGTACAATCTGAACCCAACAACACAGACTTTAATTCAACCTGGTTCATTCCTGGAAAATCTAGCTGGATAAAAAAAAATACTCTTTTGACTTTATTCAATATTATAGCAATGGTTGTCCAACACCCCTATAAAAACCAATAAGCTATGAGTTGCTCCGGGTGTTTTGTCCTAATTTCCTCTGTGGTTTAATTTAAAACTGTTTTCTATATTGATCCAGTTTGTAAGACTTCTTTGGGCCCAAAAAAAGTAAAAATGGTCCAATTTGAACCTAGTTGGATAAAAAAAAAACGTTTCCAGTAATCTTAATTGGATGCAATTAAACATATTCTAATTTGATCTGTTGAGCTGTTAAATGGCAGTTTATATTTCAAGGCTAACCTTTTTGAACTAGCTAACAGAATCCGTTGTTTAGAAGAAAAAAAATACCAGAAATCAACTGAAACGAATAACAAATATCAGGATGTTTCAAAGCTATGACAAAGAAAACCCTAAATTTCTCATTTTGCTAGTTTACCGCTTTTATTTCCCCAAACTTCTATCGCTTAATTAGCTAACATAGTTAGCCGATGCTAATACCTTACCTTTTGATGTTTATCTTCAACATTAAACTGCTGGTTTTTAAATTATCTCAGGAAGCACAAATTAGCTCTGTCTTGCAAAGAAACAACATAAAAACCCTCAATTGGCAAAGTCCAGAATGAGCTAGAAAAGCTTACTGAGGTTTTTATTTTATTTTAGAATAAGTGTGCTAGTATTTAATGTGCGTATTTACTGGCTATGCTAGCCTTTTCTTGAAATTTATAAAATTTATATCAGAAGATATCTGAGCCGGCAGTGTAGTTAGACGATTGTGTTGCTCACAGTCCTTAATCCATAAGAAGCTCCCTGTTTGTGATTTTGTATAATTGTACATTTATCAGAAATACTATATTTAATTGTGCTAAAATAGTCCATGTTTCAAATCTAACTTGTTAAGAAAACAGTCCTCCCATGTATTTCTTCTGTTGTTGCTCTTAAATTTCCCTCACTTGAATATTTCAGAGCTTCAAATCTCAATATTGAAAAAGACAGCCTGAGCAATTACACAATGAAATATATGAAATTGTTTTTTTTAAATGACTATATCCTTTGTTGAGGTAAAAAAGCTATCCTAACCAACCAAACCACTGGATAATGCCTCACACTGTGGTTCACTGGAGTCCCAGCGCCTTAAAAATGGCTTTGTAAGCTGTTCCTGCTGGCTCATAGAGTTTTATCTGTTATTCTATTATAAAATTATCATAATTCGGGGCACGTTGCGTTGTTTAGCCTGCTTCTTATTATGACTCCCTGTTTAAGTGGTTTCTTGATTTTACGGGTCTAGCAGTAATCGGGACTGAGAATGGTTGACGAAATTCAAGTCAGCTTTCCACAAAAAAGTGGTTAATCAAGTTAATTCATAGTTTAACAAGGTGGGCAATTATTGTTTTTACATAAAGAAAGGCTATGGTTAAATATTGCAAATATATAATCTCAATATAGGCGTTTGCAATATTCATATTGCAAAAGAATGCTTGGATTACAGTAATTTTTCATTAATATAGTCCAAGTTTATTTAATTTTTAGTTGTTTGATCATCTGAAACATTTATGTGTGGGAAAAAAAAAACACAAGACTTCTGTGGGGGGGGGGGGGCGAATACTTTTTCTCAGCACCGTAAACCTCCACTGTTGGACAACAAAAACAAGTCTTTGTGTATAAATTATATATCGCACAAAATTAAAACATAGGGGAAAAAAAGGATAAAAGTATTTGCTTTGCTCCTTCAAAAACAATTAAAAATTGCTCCTTTGTTTGACATTCTCTACCCTGATCTCTGATAGATTTCTGGGCCTTTCACTGGACGTTTGGGAGCAGAATTGAGGCGTTCAGGTGAGGTTATGTGTATTTATTGGCACCGCAGCGGTAAACGGGGAACGCTTTTCAACAGAGGCTAATGAAATGTTGACAGCTGTGGTCTTTATCAAGCGTGCAGTAGAAGTGGTGCGTCCCTGATGACAGACGGTCTGGGTTTAAAGTGAATTAAAGAAGTGAATTAAAGGAGCTCGGCCCTGTCAGACCAGATGGATGTAATAACCCGGCCGTTGATCTGGACCTCCAGACGTCAGAGCAACCGGCAACCAAAGGACAGCGGCGTGGCCGTGCCCCTACTTCCGTACTTTACAGCAACAAAGAGTCGTGGTAGAAACATTTTTTGTTTTTAAAGACAGAACAATAACAAATCTACAAATATTATCAGACTTATTTAAACTACTAAGATGTTTTTTTTGCATATAAATGTAAACGAGTTAAGAGCTTAATCCAGACATACGGCGAGTTGGGAGGTAGCACATGGATCCGCTGTTACTGTTTTCTACAGGACTGTGAATCTGATTCTCAGTGGACAGAAAATGTTTTTTATGCAAGTGAAGCCAGCGGCTCTGTCCTCGCGCTGAGCGACTTGAGATTTCCTCTGGGATCCTACGACCGGAGCCGCCGCCACGCTCACACTTCAGGCCTAACCAGGATCTATCAGGTATAAAGACGTTCTTCTTTTAGTCTCTCAAGTGGACGTTTTCTTTCCTTTTTCTCCCCTTTTTGTAGCAGAGCGTTAACGGTTAAACCTCAGTGCAGTTTGCACACTGCAGAAATAAACATTTGGTGTAAATAAACACACTAGCGACAGGTAAAAAAGAATAAAAAAAATGCTTCTGTGAGTGACGACAGGATTACAGAAAATACAAAACCAGGGCTGGGCGACATGAAACAAAATATACTAAAACCACAAGACCTCCTTTAGGTGTGCTGCAGCCACATTTAATACACTTTTCCGTTTAAGTTTATTAGTTTTAACATATCAATACAGTATTTTTATGTTTTATAAATAGTCTTGTAATATTGCTCTCATATGTCGTAATTTTCACCTCAAAGTGACTGTTTGGAGCTAGGTGTGTTATTTAGGAAGTGATTTCTATTCTGCAGGACACAGGGAGCATTACTTGCATTAAATCCAATATTTAATTTTATCTTTATTAACACAAGCTTTCAGACTACATAGTGTTTTATTCCTGTAAGGGAAAAAAGACCTCAGCAGCTTATGGTGCACTAATAAATCTAATAATTTCAGTTGTAACAATTCACATTTTGGCTGTTTGTAATCACAGGTGGTTAAAATGTTAATTCTTAGCTGGTCGTTTTCAATAAAACATTTGATTTAGTAAGAATTGAGGCAGTAACATCAAAAGTAGCTATTAAACCATTTTTCTATTCATCACAGCAAGACATATTTCTGTAATTAGATAAAAACAGTTTGTTGGCCAAAATAAACTTTCATTCAATTTTGTTTTCCTAAAAATATATTTTAAAAACTTTTAACAACTGAAAACAATAGCTGCTTAAAGATGAATACAATACAACCCCTGAATTAGTTATGAACTAGTCTAAACCAGTTTCATCTACTTAATCAGAGGTGTCCAAAATGCTAATAATTAGCAGACTATATTATTTTCAATGGCTAAGACATTAAAAACTGTAAAATAATTAAATAATCTATTCAAATTTAATTACTGTTCAAACTTTTAGATTGTTTTTTTTTTACCCATCGAAGCAAGACTGAAAAATCCTATTATAGTCGGAAATCAAGTAAATCTAATTTGACACAATCTGGTTTTTACATTTTTTAGCATTTATTTCTGTAAGACTGATGAAATCAAGATTCTCTAAAGCTTATTAGCTTTAATTAGCAGTGGTCAAAACGCTAACAGCCTTAATTTTCAGATTTTAAAATTATTATTATTATTTATTTTTAATTCAATTTTCAATTCAATTCAATTTTATTTATATAGCGCCAAATCATGAAACATGTCATCTCAAGGCACTTTACAAAATCAAGTTCAATCATATTATACAGATTGGGTCAGATTATACAGATTGGTCAAAATGTCCTATATAAGGAAACCAGTTGATTGCATCAAAGTCTTGACAAGCAGCATTCACTCCTGGGGAACCGTAGAGCCACAGGGAGAGTCGTCTTTAAGTAATAGCGTTAAAGTAGTTGCTGTTGAACTGTAGGTTAATCACTGTTTTTTTTATTTCCCATAAAGCAAGAAACAGTTGTGATGAGCTTTGGGAGACTAGATATGCCGAAATAACGGTCATGCTAAGTGCCAATTTTAATTCAGTCTCTTTTTTTATTGACACACACACACATAAAAAGAAAAATCATATCTACTGATCCATTAAAACTACTTCAGCCTATCTTTAACCTCTTTAACTGAGTCACATTTAACTGTTCGGTCAGACACGGGCCCAGTGCTCATAGTATGTCGCTAATATTAGGCCTTAATTTAAGATAACCTAAATAATTTGACTATTCATTTGTTATTAATGTTAAAATATATATTTATTAATCAAAGCAATGAAGATTAATGTCATAGAAAAATCTAGAAAGAAAAAAACAGCCAAAGCTAGCCAAGTTAATGCAATTATCATGTTAGCTCAAATTGGTTTTAGCACAGTTAAGGTTTAGACATACCGTACATTTGTCTTATTTAGTCAAATTTACATTTTAAATGTACTATTATTTAGCTTTTTAATAGAATTAATCAGAGTGTAGCTACTGATGCAATGGGACACACTAACAATATCTGAACCAGTCTAAACCGGTCATGACTGGCTTAGAATAAAATAGAATAGAACAGAATAGAAATTTAACCAGTTCGTCAGAAATTGCCTGGTTTCCAATTTTTACATCGCTTGATAGACAAAATTTTTTTTATTCTAAATTAAACCTGAATTACTTATGTAAAAATACAGATATTTAAAAATCAAAGTAAAAAAAGTCCAATCAGAATGCTTAAAAAGAATAAAATTACAGGCCATGGTGAGTTCAAAGCTTTCTGTTTTAAAAATATTGTGATATATTTTTTCAGATTTTGTAATCTTTCAATTAAAAAACTCCATCTTACATGTTTTATTAATATAATTGTTTAATATTCCTGTAGCAGAACACTTCACCAACCTTGTGTAAATGGTCAGTTAGCTTGTTAGCTTTTTGCTAGCTAAAGCTAATGGAAGGTGCGTATTCTGAATTACCGGTAACTTAAGTTTCTTGAATGCTATATTACTTTTTTTTTAATTTTTATATAAAATGAAGTTGTATTAATTGTGGCTCAGACATCTTGTGTTTTAAAATATATTTTAAAAATACGGCGTATAAAAAAGCAGGACATGTTGCCCAGCTCGCATCACGTCAACCCATTTTGTCCACCTGGAAATTTTTTATCAGTTCTGTTTTTTTGGGTTGTTTTGTTTTTTCAATTAATGCTGATTTGTTTTTAAGGTGCCGTTTCGTAAATGCCAAGATCAGCCTTTTATATTTTTCCTTTTTACTGGTGTTTGAGTTTGGCTTTTGTCTCGGCACCGAGGTCTGTCTTTTCATTTAGCAATCCATCATTTCAAGTCAGTTGCAGTAAAGGAATCAATCTGGTTCTTGTAAAGGAATCAGGGGGAAGAGTCGGATCCGAGTTTTTAACGCTGAACTTTTTCTTCCTCCTTCCATCATCATCATCATTAGTAGTTATGAATGCAGCAGAAGAAGTCCTGAACCAGTGAGCGCTTCAGATTTTGGGACAACCTTCAAAAGGTGACTCTTGTGGTGTTTCCAATCGAACAATTGACAAAATAAAATAAAAATATGATGATGATGAAAAAGGTCAGTAATTTGCTGCACAAAATCCGACCGTTCCCTCTGAGTTATTCCTTCTTTTTTTTTTTTACTTTATAAATATTTTCATGTTCAAACTGTGAAAAACAGCCAAACCTCATCATCATCGTTATTATCATCTTGGGCTTTGTTTGGTCTTTTACCAAATACTTTTGTTTCTGTTTTTACAACATGCCAAACTTTTTTTTTCTTGTTTCTATAGTTTAAGTCAGAAACTATTTGCTTTTTAATATTTTTTTTTTTACTTTGTGAATTCAATGTTTAGTATAAAGAATATACAGTAACTCTGACCATAATATGCCTAAGTATAAATCAAATCATTTAAACATAATCACTTAATGAGATTACGCTTCACTGTTGATTCCTCAAAGTATATCCTAATATATTGAATCAGAAAATGAAATTTAGTGAATGAACTTTTAATATTGTAAAAAATTTAAAGGAGGTACCTGACAAGCTCTTTTAATAGATGAACCTGAAAGGTTTTATGTGAAGATCTTTTATGTTGCATGTGTCTGTTTCCTAATCATGTTGGAGGGGGGAGGGGGGGGGGTTGTGTGAAGGCCAAAGGTCGATTAGTTTAAGGAATAAAAAAATGTGAAGAAGCTTCTTTCACTATGACCACTAGATCACTCACAGGTTGTTTCTCCTTCAGAGAAAATAAAGCACTTTACGTGTAAAGCTGCAGCGACTCTCCTTTTCTTTCCTTTAAATCAAAGATGGTTCCGCTTCGCGTCAATCCAGGGGTGGTCCTAGAAACCGTACTAAAGACATAACATTAAACACACTTCTGACGATTATACGCACTGGTGCAAAAACCAAAACTGATTGGTCAATTTGACCCGTTTTATTTGTTACCTTTAGATTCACTCTAACAAGGATTTAAAAATTAAGGTCAGTGGTGTCTGTACATCTGGGGCCAGTGAGCCTCACCAGATGTCTCTGTGGAGCTTTATGTTCGCAATAATCAGCGGGGCAGGATCGTTCTTTATGGAGCAATATTGTAAAAAAGACAGATTGACATACCAATAAAGTTCTGTTATAAACATTTGTGTCTATATATCTAAATCTGCCAGAATACTGACAAGCTCAGTAGCTAAATCCTCTTGAGGCGCCTTGATATTGGGGCCCACTGACGTTTGTTTAAATAACGAACATCTGAAATCTCAGTGAGCATGCCCAGTACGCTCTCAGCAGACAGCCGTGGGGCACAAATACTGCGGCCCCAAGCTTTGACCAATCAAAATGCTGGAAATGCACACGATACGTTTACGTTCTGCTGGATAGTGTGAGACCATCTAGGCAAGGCAAATTTATTTATATAGCACATTTCAGTACAAGGACGATGCAAAGTGATTTAAATGATTAAATCACTGGAGCCTAAATACAGAATAAAATAAAAAACAGTTGGGATAAAATGTAGGAAAATTTAAACAATATAAAACAGGAAAATGTAAACTAAAAGCAAATATTAAACTAATGTTGGTTGTCCTTGCTGTCTCATTGAAGGCTCAATGTGAAACCTTTTCTGTTCAATAAATGAATGAGTGAACCTTCATTTGTAATTTTATGTATAAAAACGTAATTACATTTAGCTTATATAAAATGGGTCTTTTAGTGTGTTTCTTTACGCTAATCTCTGTCCCATATGTTTTATTTAAAATTGATCAAAGTCATGTTTGTATTAATCACAGAGAAATTAGTTGCTGCTAACAGGTGTTGAGTTTTTATGCCCCGCTTAATTTATCACGTCAGAGACGCCACTGATTAAGGCATTTCACGTTTAGCTTCAGCTGCTAGATCATTATGAAACCTGCAGTTCCAGATGGCTTATTTAATATTATTAAACCATTAAATATTGCCCTATTTTATTATTTCATTATTTTGTTATGTGCCCCACTTTGGCCCCCCTGGTAAATTTGGTCTAGAGCCGCCACTGCGTCAAACACTGCAGCTGCTTAGGGTGTAAAAAAAAATTAGAATATCGTGAAAAAGTAAAATAAAATAAAATGAATATGGATTCATTACATATAAAGGGAAATATTTCAAGCCTTTATTTCTTCTAGTTTTGATCATTACCGCTCACAGATAATGAAAACCACGAATTCTGTCTCAGAAAATTAGAACATTATTTAAAAAAAAAAAAAACATTTTTTTAATGCATAAATGTTACGTAAAGGCTATAATACGGCCTACACAATCACAGGGAAGACTGCAGACTGGACAGAGGTTCAGTTGACAGTCACTGACTCCCTCAACAAGGAGGGGAAGCCACTAAAGGTCATTGCTAAAGAAGCTGGTTGTTCACAGAGGGCTGTATCCAAGCATAGAAAGTTGAGTGGAAGGAAAAAATGCCTCAGCATCAGGGAGAACTGCAGCCTTCAGAGGATTGTCAAACAAAATACTTTCAAGAATTTGGAGGCAAACACCTGAAAGGAGGCGCTGTGGTCAGGTGAGACCGAATCAGACGATCTAAGTGATAAAATGCTGGAGAATCACTCTGAACACGAGGGTGTTGACAGGAGGAGCTAAACACCAGACAATATGGGAAGGAAACAAGTTGGAGGCCGCAGAAGACGGGGGTGGAGGTTCACCTTCCAGCAGGACCACCACCCAAACTGTACAGCCTGATACGGAAGAGGATTGGGGCCATTAAAAAAAAAAGTTCTATTAAATTCTGACTTTTTTCTCAGAATTCTGACTTTTGGTCCTAATCCTCTTCCGTAGCCTGAGCTGTGGTGGTTAATAGTGAGTAAAATGAATGCCCATAAATCTTTGACCTGGGGTGTCGTACACCCTTAAAACATGAGAGCTTTGAACGATTGTTGAAGCAGCAGAGACACCGTGAGCTGGACGGCTTTATTGTTCACAGGGGTCGGACACGCGGCCGATGAACAGCAGCGTGTTGAGGGTCGCCTCTCTGATGATCACCAGGAAGGGCCGGTCAGCGTTGAAGAACTCGCGGTTGAAGTTGAAGGAGCGTCCGACGGCCACGACGGCCGTGGAGGCGGCGGCTTCACTTCCCTCCTCGTTTACCTGAAGACAAAGAAAAAAATTATTCACGTACAAGCCGGGCCTCCAGGTTCTGAAGAACAACAAGCCGACACGCTGGGAGTCTCCACTTCTAAGCTGTTACCGTGTTTCTCAGACCATAAGGCGCACTAAATATTCCCAAGTTATAATACCACTCCGCCCCTCCAGGTACACGGCTGGAAGTAACGGGTTTATCACTCGCAGGCAGAACAATCCCACTATTAGTCGATGAATGAGGCTCCTCTGTGCTGCAAAAATGGAACTATAAATAAGTAACATTTTCTAGAAATTAGTGCATTTCTCCTTGATTTGAGCAGCTAATTAGGATTGTCTGACAATGGAGCAGGAGTTTTGCACTTAATATAGGAACAACTCGTCTCCAGCATCTTATTTCAAATGCAGTATAACTAATTATCTTATTTTAGGGGTAAAAATACTCATTCCATTGGCTGATGATCTTATTTAGCTGCTCAAATCAAGGAAAAATACACTATTTTCAAGAAAACTTTACTTACTTTTAGTTCCCTATATGCAGTGCGCCCCTCTGCGTCCACAGCTCTCTATCCGTCTCTGTCTGGAGGACAGAGTAGCTGGACTACACTGCCCTGTTTCTAACATAAGGCCAAAATAAAAGTAACTTTTATACTGAATTAACTTATAAACTTACTAGGTTTATTGTTGCTAGCGCGTACTCCAGGCTGCCTTACATGAATGCACTTCTAGTTTAGATATTACAGTCAGGCAGTCTGTAGACAGCTCAGGGGTCCTCAGGTAGTGACACAGTGTACCGTAATGCTCCTAATATCCATTTAGCGCAGCGGCTTCTTTGCTAACCAAAGTCATACTTACACATTTTAACAGATTTTTGAGCGCATTGTACCACACAAAATCAGTCAGTAAGCACAACGGTGATCATAGATAACCATCAATTTTTGAGAAAAGTTAAGGAAATTAAGTGCGCCTTATAGTCCGAAGAATACTGTAGATGTCAGTTCATAAAGTAGTCAACATCAACAGTTCTGCTCTTTTTCTCAGTGTCGATTCATATCTGCCGAATATGAACCGGCCCAGTCAGTCAGAGATGTTTAATCACCCTGCGGGTTTGCAGTTGTGTTACTAATGTGCCAATTCGGCTAAAACAAAAAAAAAAAACGTGAACTTTGTGCGACTGACCTCCAGGAAGGCTTTGTGGTAGGCGTTGGAGATAAAGAGCGTTTCGCTGCCGTCCTCCAGGATTCCTGAAACACAAGAGGGATTTTTGGACTCAAAGCAAATATATGTTTTTATTCCCAAAATTTAACACTCAGGCGAAAGTAGAGTTTAATGTCTAATCTTGAAGACGACTGTAAAAAAGACCACTGTAACACGGACAATAGGAACTATTTCAGCAAAACAAAAAATATTTACTCCATACCATCCGAATAGAAAATAATAATAAAATATATACATAAATAATAAAAACTAAACAAGTTTTTAAAATTGTATCAGTAAAAAAATTTAAACAAATGCAAATTATTTAACAAAATCTTAAATTCAGTGGTTTTAATAACTGACTTAAAAAAGTAATTTAAAATTATTTTTAAATATTTTATGCTAGTTTAAAATAAAATAAAATAAAAAAAAATGGAATCAATAATTAGTTGTTTTTTCATCTATTAGATTTATTTTAAAATTTCTATATATTTTTTTTATTTATCTATGCTTTCAAGTCCAGGAGGTAAACCCGTTTCATTTCAGAACCAGAACCTTGTCTACAGGTGCGGGTTGGACCGGACCCGCCCAGCTCCTCCTTCACCTGGAACAGCAGCAGCCGACCCTCAGTCATCCATCTTTCCAGCTGTTCATCCTACCGTCATAGATGTTCCTTCTCTTCAAGCCGACTGTTTTATCTCTTTCACCCAAAAGGACGATCATGTTGCAGATTTAGGTTTTATAAATTAAGCATTACTTAACCCTATTACTCCAAATCCATAAGTTTTCAATACAAATATTTCTGAGAACTCTACCTCTTTAACGAAGGCAGTATTTTTCTGAAGAGAAAATTTACAACAAATTAATGTTTTATACAATCTATATAAAAATGCAGAAAACATGAGGAAAATAATTTTTTGGTCTAATGTATCAATTACAACACAAGGAAAACTTGAAAGCCTCACGTTTTATTTTCTATTTAAATGTTAAGTTTACTCACAATTACCTGTATCAGGCTTTAAAGCACACGTGTCAAACTCAAGGCCCGTGGGCCGAATGCGGTCCGTCAAGGCAATTTATCCGGCCCTCAAGAACCAAATAAGGCATATCATGTCATAAAGTAGAGGCATATATACTTTTAAAGTGTATAAAGTGGCTAAAACTGAGCCTCCTGTAGTGAATGTTGGGTTTTTTTAACTAAGTAGTAACAGCCTCCTGCCACTAGATGTCAGTTTTTCCCACAACACATTATAACAACCCAGAAATGTCCAAAAAGAGAAAAAGTGACGCACAATCATGAGTTTATAGTGTAACTAAACCCGAATATCAACTTTTTTAGCAGATAAACTGGGCCTAAGGTGCTACTTTTATGTTACTGTGGATTTTTTTTATATTTCTATGTGAACTGGAATGAAATTATGAAATCAAGCCGGCCCTTTTGTTGACTTCATGATGCCAAAGTGGCCCGAAATAGAAATGAGTTTGACATCCCTGCTTTAAAGGGTTAAAAACTGATGCATTTCTTTCTGTTTTCCTGCATATTTCCTCATTAGCTGTTGACAGCGGGCCAACTCAAAGGAAGTCAGATTTATATCAACAAATCTCTGCTTCAACTCAAACATGGACTCTGGCCCTGATGCCAGCAGACGTGTTGCGTCTGAACCGTTTCTGTTTGCTCCTCTCAGGTGAGCGATGTGGGATAAAACCTGCTACGGGCCGAGCTGCTGCTGTACACCTGGACTTGAAATGCGTTGGTTCTGGTCCAAGCACCTGGCAGGCTGGCGTTGTCTGCGCTGAACAGGTCAGTCAGTCCCATTTCCTGCAGCTTCTCCTTCAGACTGAACTTGTCCTCCAGCCTGAAGCGAGGCACGGAGACGGAGACGGTGGTCTCCTGCATCTGGTCCATCCAGCTGTTCAGCTTCTTCTGGTCCAGGTTCTCCTCCACCTGAGGGTAAAGCCGTGCAGAGATTAGAATGCATCTCATGTTCTCAGGATAATCTAACGCTGATCAGGGTGAAAACCTGTTACATCCTGGTCAGGATGTTAGGCTTAGCCAAAGTGACCCTTTATTTACTGTGGGTGGCGTCTCCAAATTATACATTTCTATGTATTTCCCAAAAGATCTCTTTAAAAATGTTTTTTTTAATCCTCAGAATTTCTGTCAAAAGTGTCTCAAATGTAAACGATTTTATTTTGCTAATTTAGAAGGCTTTGAAATGGTACTTAGTTATTCAACACATTAAAAAGGTGAATAATGTGTTATTAAGTCTTGTGGGTTTAGTAGGATGATTACATTTGAAACGTTGAATGTTAAAACAGCCTCAGTCATGAGAAGGTGAGGGATTCCTGGCAGTTTTGGTCCTTCTACTCTACAGAAAATGTGAAAAGAGAAAACGGGCGCTGTCTGAGGCTGTCGTTAGCGTGGCGTTCTTGTTATCCTTACCCTGCTTCTGATTGGTCGATCACCCCCTTGTGACGACTCCCCTGCAGATCCACCAAGAAGCCTTCCCAGGACTGGTCACCCAGTCGGACCCGGATGAATAAATCCTGTTTGTGTTACTTCCCACGCTTTGCTATCGTTGTCTAATGTTTGTTTGAAGTTCCTGAAAGATGTTGTTTTTTCTGCACCTGCATCAGACGTAGGTTCTACGTCACTGTAACTTTCTGTACGTAAAACTCTCTTCGTATCTGGTCCAAAAGAGGGGTCCAGCACCCACCGTGGCCAATCAGATTGAGACTCTGGCTAAACAAAAGCTGTTTGTCGTGAGATTCCTGACAGATGGGAGCTGCGTAAGAAGTCCAGACGGTCATCAAAGCTGTGACGTTTCTGCATTCGGGGCCAGTGGGGCTCTATGTTCGCAGTAATCAGTGGATCAGGATCGTTCTTTATAGAACAACATTGTAAAAAAAACACAGATTCCCTTACCAATAAAGTTCTGTTCTAAATATTTGTGTCTATATATCTAAGTCTACCAGGATAGTGACAAGCTCAGTGGCTAAATCCTCTTGAGGCGTCTTGATATTGGGCCCGGCACGCCAACGTTTATTTAAATAATGAACATCTGAAATCGCAGTGAGCATGCCCAGTATGCTCTCAGTAGACAGCTGTGGGGCACAAATACTACGGCCCCAAGCTTTGATCGACCAATCAAAATGCTGGAAATGCAGACGTTACGTTTACTTTTTGCTGGATAGTGTGAGACCATCTAGTGTTGGTTGTCCTTGTTGGCTCATTGATGGATTGATGTGAAACTTTTCTCTTCAATAAATTAACATTATTAGTCAGCCTTTATTTATAATTTTATGTATAAAAACGTAATTACATTTAGCTTATATAAAATGGCATTTCTAGTGTATTTGTTTATGCTAATTTATCTGCTTTATTTCAAATTGATCATCAGGTTGTATGCATCACAAAAATTTTTTGTTGTTAGTAGGTGTTGAGTTTTTGTGCCCCATGTAACTTATCATGCCAGAGACGCCACTGCCTCAGAGTGAGACAACAATCCGATTTTCTCTATTTATTGGTGGTTTTGGTTGCTGACAGCCGACAGATCCAGGTGGTTCTGAGACTTTGAATTCATCTAACTTTGTCTTTTCCCTTCCAGATTTGCTTTAAATATGAGAACTGGGGCATAAAGTATACCATGATATATTGTATATGTTTTATAGATCATTAGAAATGATTCAAAGTTGATAAATGAATACAATTGAAACAGCCAAAACTATTAAAAAGCCCCAAATACACTCAACTATAAAAACTTTCATTCAAAAAATGTCAGAAATGATTGCTGTTCTATCATTATAAATGTTGGTCAGGTTTTAAAGCTCAAAAAAATATTTATATTCAAACAAAAACCTAAATATACATTATCTAAATGACCTAATAGTTGCAAGCTGAATAGAGCCACAATAGTGTTTTTCTATCATTAATTAATAATTTAAGGGATAAAAATAGAATATTTAGATAAACAGCTTTCCCAAGGTTGTTATTTTTTATGTTTGATTAGGAAAGGATCATTTCAAGGATCATTCTCATTAGGAGTGGAAATGATCAGCGAATGATCGGCAATTTTCTATCAACTCTGAATCGATTAATCAATTCATCTAATGTCTAGCTAGCAGATCTAAGAGTTTCTTTATGTTTTAACATTTCCTTGTATCGCCCATTTTCTATTAAATTCACACACACCCTTTTGACGAAAGCTACTAGTTAATCTTCCTTTGGGAAAGGTGAAGAGGAGAAGGTATTGGTAGAAGTAGGAACATGGAGAAGGCAACCAGGACTACCTGACTGAGTGGATGGCCTCTGCTCGGCAGGATGATCACCATCGTGATGTCCTCTCCTCTGTATGGCATCTCCAGCAGCTGCACCTTCTCATCGGGCAAGTCCTTGTAGTTGAACTTGACCTCCTGGTACATCATGTCGACCTGGCAGGTGCGACTCGCATCGACGTGGAAGTCTGAGGGACTCAAGTTCTCTTTGGGAAACTTGTTTTTCCACTGACCCTGAAAGATGGATAAAAGTCTAACACAATGTTTACCAGTACTTTTAACTCTAAAACAAGCAAACAAAAAAACTCCAGCGTTGCCACCTATTCAAAGGTAGAGTCGGCAATTTCCCCGGAAGTTTCCCAAAGTCCCTTTTGGAATAACTGCACAAGACCGTCTTACCTGCTCTTTGGGGGATCTCGTGAAAAAAAAGTCTCCCAAATCCACTCTAGTCTTTTTTCTTTCTACTGAGTCCTTCCTCTTCTTCTCAGAAACATGAATGCGGTTCGCTTCTTGCGACTCTCAGCCATGTTCAAAGTATACAGTGAGAGCAGCGGAGCTACAATGAACGGCTAGCACTGAAGCTAACCGCTAAGCTAACTGCTAAGCTAACTGGCTACATAAACAATAGAAGTTTTTGCAGGCCTGTAGCTCCCACAGAGAATGATTTTTTAACCTCCTTTTTCTGAATACATAATCTTTTAACTACTTTCAGGATAGAAGGACGATTTTCACCCAGTATAACAAAAAGGTTTTCTGAACAGGATTACCCCCTATAGCTTTAATGTATCAGATCATCTTTGTATGCTGATTGTATCCTGCTTATTATTTCTGAACTTTCATGTTATATTTTCTTTACTCCTTAACAACTTTCTAGTTAGTGCTTCAGCTTCAGGTGTTCACCAACCTTGAAGTAGATGGTATTGACAAGAACCAAAGCTGTGTTGGAGTCCAATGCTCCTGCTGGAAGGGTGTCCCTGATCCTGTTTTCTGTCTTGTTGGAGATCCATTCGTTGATGGTAATCCGAGCAGCTTCTGGGTTTGCCTGTCAAGGAGAGGAGTTATTGGTATGGCTTGAGTTTGATGCAGCAGATTTCATTTGTGTACACAAATAAAATTTAAGTAAAATTAAGGAACTACAAAAAAGTATCATCAGCATAGAAGGTAATATTCTACAATAGTAGGGTTCTTGTCTATCTGGGATTGGTCACCTTCAAAATGTGAGAATGCTCTTGGGAGAAAACTATTGACATGGCCTTCAATGTAACGATTGGGGAAATACTGCTATTCTTTAACTTAGAAAGTACTCCTATATCAGCGTTTCTGTGTTTTCTTTCACCTGCATGCTTTGTCTTCTCAAAGCTCCAGTTGGTCACTCACAACGAGCTAGGTTCTGCTTCTGCTGGACGCTTCTTCTTAGTAATAGACAACTTTCCTTTCTGCATGTATGTTAGTATAAGGGATTGCTGCTAGGTCAACAGCACAATGCAAGTGACAGTCCACTTTCCAGGAGGAGTGAATGCTGCAGGTCTGAATGCCATAGGTCAGTGACTCGATGCTATCTGCCGTGTTTCCTTTGGTAGGTTGAGTTTAGAGTGTGATAATGTCAAAACTAGACATGAAGCATGTAAAATAATCTAAGCCTTTTAGATTTAAACTACTATCATGCCCACATTTCCAATCCCACCAGTTTAGGTTTCAACCTCTTTTTTCACGCAGTGTTTCTCCCTGTAGGACTCAGGATTTAATGTCTGAAAATACAAAGTGCATGCATCAAAAACTACCTTAAAAGTTAAATTTAGGGTCTCCTCATATCTACAACATTAAACACTGTAAGCTTGAAAACTTACATTTCTTCCCACCAAAACGTTCTGCCATATAGACTTTTTTTTTTATACAACTTCCCGAGGTTGCACTGTGGATTGTGTGTTGTAGACTTGATTTTTTGTTCAGTGTTCTTGCCTGATGAAATGAGTGGTCCTGTTCGTGGACCCAAACTATTTAATTTATGACATCACCTTGAAGTTGAGGGGCATCAGTTTGGCCCCGTACACGGTCTCGCTGATGTTCTGGTACGTCTCGTTAAAAGAGAGCGATTTGTCTCCAAACAGGCGGTTGGCAGAGACCAGCAGCGTGGTCTTGTCTTTCTTCCTGTAAAGACGGCAGTTCAGTTTGGCAAAGAAGAAGTGGATCATATCAGAGGTCTTCTCCTTGATGGTGTCAAACTCAAACACCTGCAGATAAAAAAAAAATGAACGCCGGATCACCTACTGACTGGACGACTTGTGGTTGCTTTCATTCATATTTTTATTCATTCTTCTTTAAAAGTTACCAAGTTTTAAACATCATCTATTCCACACAGTGACTCTTATGCAGATGGAAGGAAGACAAATAACAATAATGTCACATATATTATTTCGCTCTTGCCATAACGTGTAACAACTGGGATATTTTTCTAAAAATATGTTCAATTCCCTTGTTTGCAGCTCTTTTGAGTTCTGATCCAACTTTTAGACCCAATCCTGCTTTAAATCAGTGGGTTCCGAACGTTTTGTCACACTAACAAAAATGCCAAATTCAGAGTGATTTTTTTCATTCTTACCTACTTAACAATAAACAAACAATATCTCAATAAAAGAAAGTAATTAGATCTTTGTAGAAAAAGTATTAGGGCTACATGATATATTGGTATTGGCCAATGTTAGTCCTTTTTTTAACATTTTGGTATTGATCCGATAACTAAAACTGGTTCGATATTAATAACCGATGTTCATTTCTTGTTGCCGTTTGCGTTTTTGGAGGAGTGGCCATGTGGTATTTGTAAATTAAAGTGATAGTGATGCAGTGCAGGACTTTAGGGTGTTTAACTGAAGCAGAGAAGCAATCGGTCAGTGGAGGGAATTGACTCTGATTTTTTTTCACAGTCGAAAGAGTACGGCGATATTTCTAATAAAGGTAAATATCAGTTATTGGTCATAACAGTGATATAAGTAGCGGATATCGATATTGGCCCAAACTTTCATATCGGTTCAATCCCTAAAGAAAATCGGTAACTTATTGGGGAGCTAGGACATATAAGCGTTCTGCATGGAGTCTGCATGTTCTCCCTGTGCATCCCGGGATTCTCACCGGGTACTCCAGCTTCGTCCCACAGTACAAAAACACGACTGTTGGGTTAATTAGTCTCTAAACTGACGTGTGTGCATGACGTGTTAGTCCTGTGTGTCTCTATGTTATATTAAGTTGTTATTCTTTTGGTTGTTGGTATGTTTTGAGTCAATCTTTAACTTGAAAGATACTCTGCCTTTAAATGATAGTTTTAAATCTCTGTTTCTGGTGGATTATAAGGGTTTCAAAGGGTCACTCTCACGCTGCTGTACTTTGGCAGGTTTAATAAATGGGTGTTCCCAAGTCTGTTTTTGAGGAACAGTTTGGTTTCTAGATGTCTGTGGTCCTATTTAACGTGAAATTAGAACAAAGCCCCAAAATCTGTAGTTAATAAAAGACAAACACTTAGTAATATTCCCAACATTTTTCCTGTCAGTGAATTTCGAGCCTTAAAAACTGCTTTCTAAAATGTTCCATCGCCACAAAATCATCCAAGCAGCTGCAGGTGCCCCCTTCCCCACACTTTGGACGCCCCTGCCATAAACCGTGTTTCCGCTGGCACCAGTAACTGACAGATGTTTGGGTCTGGAAGCATATTCTCTCACAAAAACACTCAATGAACCCACTTCCACGGTAAAAAAAACAAAAAAACATTTTGAAAGTAGTTATTCTTTTTTTTTTAATGCAGGGATCCTGCATTTTGGAAAAATGTAGAATTTGTTTCTGCGTTCCCTGGTCTTTTTTATGTTTACTAAAATCTAAAAACGCACCTGTTTATTAAATGTGTTTCCTAATCAAATAAAAACGATGTGTAAATAATATCAGTAAGAGTTTAAGCAGAAATGTTGTTGCCCTTTTGCATGTTTGAAACTATCATGCGGCTTTAACAACAACCCAGGTTTGGCCGCACTGCCTTAATTTGGTGATGAATATTTCCTCAACCCCCTCATGATTATTATATCAATGCTTATTAATACATTATTGTTCATATTTATAGGTATAGAGGAATAAAATGTGGTTTAGAGAACCTTGATGGAGGAAATGTGTTGGAGGCCTGTTTATTTGATTTTTTACCTGATATTGTATTTTAAATATAATGACTAACCAATAAGCTATAAGTCATAAAATCTGAGAAAACAAAAAAACCTGGTCGTGTATTGCTTGTTTGGGATTTTGTCCTAAAAAGGTCTACCCAGTAAAGTTAGGATGCACTTATTCATAATAATCGGTTGTTATTCCCTCCTCCTCCACATCCATGGACCTTCTTCCTCTTTTTCCTCCTCCCTTCCAGGTCCAGTAATTGTCAGATATTTCCATTAACCCCGTTCATCAAACTTCCAACCCATCCCAGCTATTTCTGCATGTTTTCCCCATGCAGCCAGTTGCAAAAGCATTGACACTCCTTGAACTTTTCCACATTTTTGTCACAATTAAACCACATTTTGTTAGGGTTTTACTTCATAGGCCAAAAGTAGAAAAGATGTGTATTTGTATTCACAAATTCAATACTTTGTAGAACCACATTTAGATGCCGTTAGTCTTTCAGGGCATCTCTCCAGGGTCTGAAACTTACACTCTCCAGACGCCAAATGCGAGTAAATTTTCTGTTTGGCGAGTAAATTTCCGAGGGCTAGCCGCCACATGGTGAGTAAATGTTTGCACCAAATAAATCGTGTTTTTCAGTCATCATTTGGGTGGATGTATGACAACAAATGCGCACGTGCACAAACACTCGCACATGTGACGCGAGAACGACATCAGCTACGACGTGTCCGTTTGCTAACAGCTAGCGCTTAGCTCAGGCTAATTACGTAGCGGGATTATGTGGAGATATTTAGCCGGGGTCAGTCAGACTTACTGTTGCCGGTAAAAAATATGCTTGGCCAGTTGATTCTTACATTTACCGGCCAACTTGGCCGGTGAATCAGGAAGTTAATTTCAGACACTGGTTAGTTCGTTGAGCACCGGCTCTCGGCTGTAGAGACATTTTTCTTCCATTCTCCTTTACAAATCAGATCGAGCTCAGTTCCCTTTGTATGGAAAGCGCCTGTGAACATTAATCTTAAAGTTTCGCCGCAGATTATCAGTCTCAGACATGAATATGTTTTGATCTTCCATCCAATAGTATCCCTGGCTGCATGTTCAGGGTGGGTAGTCTTGCTGGAAGGTGAACTTCCTGCAGGTTTTCTTCCTGGATTTAGCTCCATCCGTCTTCCTTCCAGCTCTGACCGGCTTCCCTTGGACTGCTGAAGACAAGCATCCCCACAGCATGATGCTGCCACCACCTTGTTTCACCACAATGTCTCCAGGGGGACACACAATGGGAATATTTGGCCACATGTTAGTTAAAAGGGTTAACTTTGGCATTATTATCAGACTAGAATATCTTCTGCATGTTTGATGTTTTCCCCTCTGTGGCTTGTGGACCAAACTACCATTAGCTGAACTTTAAACGGATTCTCCCACCTGAGCTGTGGATATCAGCAGCTCTTCCTAAAGCTTGGGCCTCCTGGCTGCTTCCCTGGTTAATGCTCTCTTGTCAGCCCAGGTGGACGTCCATGTCCTGGTGGGTCTGCAGGTGGTCCATCCTCTCTCCAGGTCCAGATGATGGATCGATCAGAGCTCTGGGGGATGTTCAAAGCTTCGGATCTTGTTTCAGAACCTGACCCTGCTTTAAACTGGACCAGAACTTTCTCCGTCTGCTGGGTTCTCCGTGATGCTGGTTGTTCTCTAATGTTCTCTAATGCCAGAAACTGAACGTCTGGATTTATACTGAGATTACATGAAAAAAGCTGGACGTTATCTACTCATTTACACCACGGTCTGGGTGAATACTCAATTCTGATTGGCTGCAGGTTGTCCATTAAAAAATGTTATAGGACACCTTAAAAAAAACGTTCCGGTCAAATAGCCTGATTGCTCTAAATTATTCCGCTAGCTCAAACGTTAGCTGCTAACGGTTAACAGTTGATGCTGCTTACCATGGCAAACTGTCACTACGAGAGATATTTAATAGTTCACTCAGCCGTTTGTTGTGAAAAACTTACGACTTTAACTGTGAACATTTTTTTAAAGTGTTAATAATTGATTTATTATTCCTTACTTTCGTAAGTGACCATGGTATAAGCGGGATAAGGCCCTTAGAGGCGTCCGTTATCAGAAAATGACTTTGAGGAAGCAACCGTTTCACGCCTCCGTGTCGTCCATTAATTTCCGATAAAGGACGCCTCGTCAGGCATCATCCCTTACTCCTGTGACTACTTACTTATGCGGGTTTATTTATGTGCATCAGAGGAAAAGGGGCTGAATTATAACGCATGGCACGCTTTACAGATTTGTATTTTTCTTAACAACCCAAAAGCACGTTTGATTAATTTTATAATTTTCCGTCCGCTTCGCAGGGATGTTTCCCTCCATGTTGGTGTATCATGTAAGTATCCAGGTGAAAACACTGAGGCTGATGAAACGTTTCAAGGGGTGTGAATACTTTTGCAACGCCCTGAGCCCGGCTACAACGTTTTCCGCATGTTTGCCACGCCGAGGTGTGCGACCTTCATAATCTGCTCCAGCGTCTGGTTGCAGGCGCCCAGCTTGGTCATGGCGAACGCGGTGGAGATGCTGAGGGGCGACATGAAGATGTTGTCTTCGGCGGTCCGGCTGCGGGCCATCTGCTTGTACAGAGACAGGGCGAAGCGGCTGTTGGCCTTGGACAGCTCCCAGACTCTGGGGTTGACGGGCCGCGGCTCCGGGGTCGGCTCGGCGGGCTCCTCTGGATCAGGGCTGCGGTAGACGCAGCGCGGCTCCAAGGCGAGGTCTCTGGGTCGGGCATTGCAGATGTCCAGGAGCTGAGCGGCGGACAGTAAAGGCAGGAATGCCAGGATCAACAAGCAGTCGGTAGACCTCATCCTGGATGGAAGAGAAATTAGATCATTTGGGCTCATGAGGCAGAATTAAATATTTCAAATCAACAAAAATTAATATCAAGGGTTAGGGTTAACCCGGGGGTGTCCAAAGTGCGGCCTGGGGGCCATTTGTGGCCCTCTGAATGCTTTTGGGCGGCCAACTCAGATGGTTGAAGCGATAACACTTTTAAAAACTTGGGCAATTTTCACTGATACAAGGCCTTTTAAAAAATGAGACAAATTAAAATCTTCTTAAAAGGGAAAATATAATGTGCAACAACATTTTTTATCTTTTATCAGCCATATTTTTGGTTTTAAGTTAATAAGACCACAAATGTTTTACCAAAAGGCAGGCTTGGGTGCGCCCATTTATTTCACTCGGTAAAATAAAGCAAGAGTGAGCCCAAATTAAACCTGCTCTTGTTGCTGAAAACAGACTCACACACACACACACAAAAAAAAAACAACAGAAAAACCCAAACAGTTGAGGACATTGTTTGCCAGACGAACCTGCAATAGTATTTTTATGTTTCAAATCTAAAATGATTTACAGATTCCTTTTGTACAGAAATCAGACTAGATTGCTTGTTTCATTAAAGTCAGGTTTTTGCCATTTTGATTAAAAAAGGGTTTAATTTTGTGGCCCCTGAGTACTATCTACGTGACATTATTGGCCCCTATAGCAAAAAGTTTGCACACCCCTGGGTTAACCTATCTGAACATGCCATTATCTTCTCACTAGATACATAAACTGTAATAATCCACATTTCTAGTTCAGTTTCACCAGCGACATCCAGGCCTGTTTACTGCAGAACTACAGCATTTAAACCGAACCTGTCTGACAGCATGAAGTACGCTAAAAGATCCTAAAAAACACAACATCTACGATCCCGGTTCCAGTGAAGTTGGGGTGTTGTGTTAAACGTAGAGCTGGGAGATAAATCGATTTAATGGATTAATTCGAATTTACAATTTTTAACGATTTAATTGTTGGAAAATCTGGATTTTATTTAGCCAATATTCTCTTCATTGATTTCCATGATGAGAATAGCAGCAATGCTGAACATGTGTTTAGGAAAATATATTTTCAAAATATTGTAAAAAGGAAAAGATTTTTGTACCGTAACAAGAGCAGCAGCCTGCTAACATGGAAGCCAGTAAGAGAAGAGAACCAGAAGTAGAACAGAATACAACATCATATACCTGTCCTCCTGTGGAAGTAAAAATTCACAACAGCAACAAACCGTTTAAAAACGGCATATTAGATTGTTGTGATTGGCAAGCTGTTGTACCGATTTGAGCCACAAGGTGTCAGTGTTACTTATAGCTCCTTTAAGGAACTTGTTGAATGTTTATACTAAAAAACAGAACCACATAAAGAGCATTTTGGATTCTCGTTAAACATTGCAAAAGTAATCTCACACCAGACTCCGTTTGGATCGCTTCATGTTGCCTCGGCCATTACTTTTTCTCTTTTTATATTTCGGTGCGGCTCCACTTTAGAATAGCAGACAGCGGCCCCTGCTGGACGGCAGCCACACTACAACACTGAAAGAAGGTCTAAGCGGACTTTATCAATTAATCATATGGAACAAACTTTAATGTAGTCAACCATTAATCAACCGTTAATCATAAGGCGGTTATTTGTTTGCATCCCCAGGTTGGGGAAAACATTCCTTGGACCAACGAGACGACAGCTGAACTCGTTGGAAGGTCATAAGACCGACGATGCAGAAAAACAACATACAGTCAGTAAAGCATGGTGGAGGCAGTGTGATGGTGTGGGCCTACTCTGCTGCCTGCCATAAGTAATGGCACCATGTACTCTGCTCACTAGCAGAAGGTCCTGAAGGAGAAAGACCCGCCATCAGTTCGTGACTCTCAAGAACTGGATAACGATCCAGAAACACCAAACAAATATGAAGGCCTGAATTGGCCTAGTTAAAGTCTGAAGCTGAATCCAACTGAGATGCTGTGGCGCGACCTCAGATGGGCCATTTGTGCTCAAGAAACGCTCCAATGTGGCTGATTTGAAGCAATCCTGCAGGGAAGAGTGGGTCAAAATCCCTCCCTGGCGACATGTGGAAGCACAGCAAGCTGTCAGGCTTAGGGAGCGACTCCGTGTTCACCCAGGACCAGGGTAGAGTTTTTCACCTGATTACATAAAATATCATCATATGAAAGCTGAATTTAGTCTTTACTCGCGTTTTCCTGTGTGACAAAAGTATAAATAGATGAAGGGGGGGGGGGGGGGGGGGATACTTATTAATCCCACTGCAGAAACAAGCCAAACAGAGATGTGTCTGCTTCCTCTGCTGTTGTACCTTTAACTAATTGAACAATAAAGTTTTAAATGCTTGTATATAAAACTACAGTTTAAGGTTTGTGATGCAACAGATTTCAGCAGCAGCACACAGAGGAGAACGATTATTTCTGTCTTTATTGACCAAAGCGCTCGAGTTAAACAGCGAGAGATTATAGATATTGATTAAATGTGGATGAAGCTGTCAGGCCAAAGTTCTCCAACAACAAACATTTTTCCTCACAGCAACATTAAAACACCCGTTTTCAGCTACAAGAACCAGAAACGCGCGAATAAAGAAAGGCTGTTACCTGCGCAGGTATGGCTGTGAGGGTTCAGGCAGGCAGGTGTGTGCGGTCTGAGCTGAACTCAGGTCAGTGTCCCGCAGAACAGCCACGGATCCACGGCGACCTTTGAGACATCGACCCGCTGCTCGTCAACAAGCGGGGCTTCGTGGTCCGTGTACCCGTCAACATGACGACAGTCACACCCGATCGATGCTGGACGCAGCTGCGGTGGGAGGACTTAACCCCCCCCCCCCCCCCATGTACCAGGGGGAGAAGATTAGGTGAAAAAAAACTTTTAATTTTCTTTTAAGAAAAGAAAAACAACAAATAAACGAAACAAAGTTGCCCAAAAAACGAAATTCTTTGACTTTTATTCCTGTTTCTCTTCTCAAAAAAAAAATCCCTTTAAGAAAAAAATGTCTCCAACTTTACTAAACTTGCAAGACATAATTATAAGCAGTTAAAAAAATACAATGTTTGAAGAATTTTTTTTTTAGTTTTAATTCCTGGTAGAAAAACAACAAATAAATGAGGCAAAGTTGCCTGAAAAACAAAATTCTTTGACTTTTTTTCCTGTTTCTCTTCTTAAAAAAATGTCTCCAACTTTACTAAACTTGCAAGACATAATTATAAGCAGTTAAAAAAATACAATGTTTGAAGAATTTTTTTTTAGTTTTAACTCCTGGTAGAAAAACACCAAATAAATGAGGCAAAGTTGCCTGAAAAACAAAATTCTTTTACTTTTTTTCCTGTTTCACTTCTTAAAAAAAATCCCTTTAAGTAAAAAAATTTCTCCAACTTTACAAAACTTGCTAAAAATAACCCCCTCCAACGACCAGGAAACAATTTAGTGAACTTTGTTAAAGAAAAAAAGAAGAAAAAAAACTTTTCATTTTATTTCTTGGTGGAAAAACAACAAATAAATTAAACAAAGTTGCCTGAAAAACAAAATTCTTTGACTTTTTTCCTGTTTCTCTTCTTTAAAAAATCATTTTTAAAAAATGTCTCCACTTTTACAAAACCTGCAAAAAACAATTGGTAAAAAAAATACGTTTGAAGAAAAAAAAACCGTTGTTTCTGACACCAGATACAAATTTTCATTTTGCTTTATTCCATTTAACTGCTGAAAATCAGTTGTATAAATCCAACATCCCGTTACAGAGAACGATCAGAAAATACACATTTATAAACATTATTTCATTTATTATGGCTCAGATGTGGTTTTTAGTGTTCTGACTCAAACTAAACCCTGAATCCAGAAAAATATGATTTTAAAACCAAAAGTCAGCAAACTTAAATCAACTGTTTCTTCCCACATTTTTGAAGGTTTTAGTCGTTTTCTAAATAAAAAATGTTCAATATGTGACTTTTCTGAGAGTTTGGATGGAAAGAGTCTGGATGGTAACTTTTCTCAAGCTTCTTTTGAATTTTTGACTCCAAACTTTTTAGCAGGAGTTCAGTAAATGACAGAAAAGGAGAAATAACTGCAGATCTGAGGCTGGAACACCATCAGGTCTGTTTCCATTTATTCTTCATTCAAACTGGGTCCAGTTCTGCTTCATGTTGGCAGTTATCGCCCCCTAGCGGCCACACAGATAATCTGGTTTTGTCTTGCACAAAATTAAGGAATAATTTTACATATTAAGTACTTATGTTTAATAATGCAGACCCATCAACTATCATCGACATATGTCGTTTTCTGGTTATTATTTTATGTTATTTACCATTATACTGAGACTGGAAGTGATATTTTATGCAAGGTTTTAGTTTGGGTACAAAAAAAGTAAATGCAGATTTAAATGTATATGTTGTGTTAATATATTTATGTCTTCATAAAATTAATAGTCTTGTTTCTTGAATGTAAAGTTTTTAATTTTTATTCTTATTACTTAACAAGAGTTGTCTTTTAATTTTGGTTATTTTCTGCTCAGTTATAAAGTTAAACTGTAGTTTCTGTTGTGAAGTCTGCTTATTTTGTTCTGTCAATTATTTTCAATAAAGATTTGATTAAAAAAAAGCTGTTTATCTTAAAACAAATTGAAAAAAAATATTTTAAAGGTAAAATGTAAATTATTTATAAAACTGTTTCTGTAAATAAAATCCAGCGACAAAAGTTAAAGTACATTTTATTTGTGAAAGTATAAATATTAAAAAAGTGCAATAGATGTTTCACATAAAAACAGGAGATGACATTAAAAACACAAAGTTTAGCAGTAAAAACCCAACCAGGCGCAGTTAGAACTTGGTTCTGGTCCAGTGGAACTAGAACCAGGCTCTGGTTAATGGTCAGATTAGTGTGCTGGTGTTCAGGTTCTGTTCTGGCTGAGGTTCTGCGGGCGTTCTGCTTCTGGATCAGAACAGTTTGGGCAGCTGCCTCAGGCGGCTCAGGTCCAGGATGTTTCCCACCGACGCCTCCGGCTGGCGGACGGCGCGGGTTCTCCTGTCGGGGCGGTTCTCCTTGTCCTCAGGGTCCGGTTTGGCCTTTCCGGCTAACAGCTGCATTTTGGGCCGCAGTTCCCGGATCAGCTGACTCTGTGGGAGGAGCTTCACGTTCAGCGGCTGACGGACTTCCTCCTCCTCCTCGTCTTCCTCCTCTTCCACGTCCTCCTCGATCAGGCCGTACCTCCTCATGTACTTCCTGGTGGCCAGAGACATGTTGCTAGGCGACAGGAGGGACTCGCCGGAGGACGAGGCGGGCACGGGGACGCTCTGGGGGGCGTGGCCTCCCAGCGACAGCCGGCTGAGCTGCGATTGGCTGAGGTAGCGCAGGGCGATGGCGTTGGCCTCCAGGCTCAGGTCCACGCTGCCGCCGGGGAAGAGAGCGCTGCCGCCGGACGCCGCCGGCTCCGACACGCTCAGCCGGGAGACGACCGCCGCCGGGTTGATGCTCGCCAAGGTGCTGACGGACAGAACACAGACAGGGGGGGTCAGAGGGAGGCGCGGCTCGGCGGAGACGCGGCGGTCCGGGTCAGTCGGTACCTGGCCATCTCCACGGCTTGGATCTGCTCTTTGTCCAGAACCGTCAGGTTCTCGGCGTCCACAGCGACGCCGAGCTGCTGCAGCCGCCGCAGCGTGGCTCGGACCACAGCGTCTCCTTCCGGAGCTGCCTTCTCCTTCCTCCTCTGGGCCCGCCTCCTCTCGGAGGAGGAGGCGGGCCGCTGGGAGGGCTGGGAGACCCGGGAGTGGTCGGAACCGGACCGATCTTGCCTTCCGGACGCCTCGGCGGCTTCTTCCTGGTTGCGGTCCGACTCCTGAAGACGGCTGTTGAGCTGAGTCTGAGGAGGGAGAAGACCGAGTTACAACGACCGGCTGGTCCCTGAGGGCAAACCGGACCCGAGACGGCGGCACAACCTCTACCACAGCGTTCAGAACCAGAACCGTCTGAACTGGACCCAACATCGACGTTCTAAACGAGGTTTAACTGCTGTTTACACTAAAGGTAACAGACAAAACCACATAACTGCCGCTCTGACTCCGACCAGCTGCCTCGTCTCCTCCCCAACTGGGTCAGACGGTACCAGAGAGGCTAAGCTGGACCGGCAACGGTTCCGTCGCTCTATTCACAGACCATAAGCCACGAGTTACCATCAGGTTCTGGTAGAAGCTCTGCTGCTCCTCCGGAGGTCCGTACATGCTGACGCTTTCTCCCAGAACCGGACTCTGCAGGCCGCTGATGCTGAGCAGAACACAAACAGAACCGCATTCAAGGCACATTTCAGTACAGAGACGACGCAAAGTGCTTTACATAAAACATAGGAAAATAAAACAGAACAAAAAGTAGAAACAGAATAAAACATGGGAGAATAGAAACTAAAAGCAAACATTAAAAACAGTTAAATTAATCATGTGATGCTCTTAGGCCCAAACTTTTCATCATGAAATCAAACTTTCCACCTTGGGGAAAAGATTTGGCCTTTGACCCATTTTACGGACGTCTCTGCTTCCAGAACCTTTTTTTTTCATTATTTTTAAAGGTCCTCTGCGAGGTCGACCCACCAATTAAAAGGCTTCACCCTTATTGGCCGTCCGGGTAAAGATGAGAAAGAACTCAGCTCACATTTAACACTAGCATTACCAGGGTTTTCGACCTCCCCCCCTGATGTCCCGAAAGAGGGTCAAAAGACCCTGAGTCCAAACTGACGACTCTGGTGGCTCAAATTAGCATCCATTGTTCAATTGTAAATGTGGCCATTGCCTGAGGAATCAGCAGGGGGGGAGGAGAGCCGAACTCACAAAAGCATTCCACACTTCTGTACTGTCAGGCCAGAAGGTACGTGTGAATAGTCCATGTTGGGGGTGGGTGCGATCTATGATGGAGGCAGCTCTACAGTAGAAAACTAACCAAATTGTGTTGCTCCACCTCAAAAAAATCATGCAAAAGGTGTAGCAAAAGAGATCTGGGAGACTTTGCACATGCAAATTTGCATGCAACCTTTTGTGCTGTGGAGGATAAATAGGTGACTGCTTCATCTATTTAGTTCACAAGAAACAAAATGCAGAAGAGGTTCACTGCTCAGGAGGCATTGGAACTGATTCTGAGCAGTGCCAGCCCTTGTGATTCAGATGGAGACGACATAGACCTTCAACCGGATTCGGACTCTGAGCTGTCTTCAGGTTAGATTTCTCAACCTACCTATTTTATTTTCCTGACTATTTTTTTTAATTTAGAACCAAACCAAAAGTTAATTTGAAATTGTTTATCTTGCAGATGAGGAGACTCTCCCTCTACCAAAAAAGAGAGCTCGTTTGGGGAGTGAGCCGTCAGAGACCGCGAAAGATGGCACAGTGTGGCGTGAAGAACAAGTGGGGACACATCTCCATTTCACTCCAATAGAGTTGGAGTGAAATGGTTATACTGCTTATAGGATGCTAATTAAAATCCTTCAGGTCAGTTGACCCGTCTCTGGGCTCCAAAGGTAGAAATGTTAAATGACCCTTCTCTGGTAATTCTAGTGTTAAATGGGGACACATCACCAGGATCGACTGATATTAGCTGGTTTTTACATATCGGTACCGGTCTGGCTGGTAGAACCGGGTCGATATTAACGGGAATAAAGATTCTGCAGGTGTCACCAACTCAAACTTAAAAGGTTTTTATGATGAATGAATTTTAAGACCTAGACGCAGAAACACGCAGAAGAATTAGTCATAAAACTACTCAGACACACATTAACTACATCAGTTACAGTTCAGACACATTTACTTTTGAAAAATAAAGTTTTTGGAGTATTTTCACTGCAAAGTAATCTTTCCTTTTTTTACTTGAAGTATGGCGACTCGACTAAAATGTATGACGACTTCACCCACTGTGAGAAACTTTGCTGGATTATAAAAAATAGACTTAGTGTATTTTTTCACATTATAAGGCATTTCCCATCAAACTAACATCTCTGTTGATTTAGGGGGGTGTGAATACTTTTGAGCCTGGCTGTGAATACTCTGTCTGCCGCGGGTCTCTCCACCTGGAGGCCTCCAGCAGGATCGCCTCAGGTGTGGAGTCTCACCTGTGCGGGTCGGATGAGGGGCGCGGCGTCGTCTGGCGCGCGGCGTCTGCTTCCTGGGCTCTGTGAGCGGACGGGTCACGTGACGAGGCGGCGCCGCTGGAGGAGGACGGCGGGGGAGACCCGGGGGACGGCGGAGGGTCCCGCTCCTCCTGAAGAATCGACGGATCAGGGTTTTGTCCCCAGAACAGACTGGCACCTGCAAACGGTGACGGGCTCAGGTGAGGAAACACGTACAGGTGAGCCCCCCCCCCCCCCCAGAGCTGCACGGAGGAAATGGGTCTCACCGGTTTCCACGCCGACGCTGGCCGTGCTCTTGGACGTCTGCGTTTCGACCTGCCGGCCGGACGACTGCAGCTTCCCCTGAGCCTCCAGCAGCATCTGGACCTGCAGAGGAACATGGGAGACACGTCAGAGACGACCCGTCTCACCTCCTGTCTCACCTCCCTTCCCCCCTCCCGTCTCTGATTCTGGGGCATTAGTGATGAACTATTACGTCGTGTTTAAACAGATTCTCCCCGTTACTCCGCGGCCGTCTGTCGTCTAAATTTAAGGATTAAAATCTAAACTCTCTGAGCAAAGTGTTGTTTTCCTCTGGGAATAACCCAATAACTCTGAATATTATAAGTTTTAGGTGGATAGTAGATAGAAGCTTCCCTCCATCATTGGGAACAAACTGCAAACTTTGGGCTTTTAAAGGCGTCTGAACTCTATTTATTCTGCAACATGAAACTTTAAAGATTTTTGACAATAAAAAAAAACATTTAAGGCAGATTTTGTTCTAAGGCTGTACGATTTTGCCAAAAAACTAAATTGCGATTAAATTTTTTTTTCTCTGCATTAACCACAAGCAACAAAAACATGTGTTGATAAAGATGTTTGTCAAGAAGGACAATTTAAAACAAGTAATTTAATAGGTTTTAATAATCAAAATATTATTATTATTCAGTAGAACAGCTTGTAGAATCCTTGTAGAACATAAAGTGCAACCAACAAACAAATCTATGTATTAAAACGTCTGACGGCTACTTATTGCTGTGGTGAGATTCCTGAAAGTTTCTGGTAAAAATATGATTATATAAACTCTAAAATAAATAATAAAACTAGATTATCTCACTGCTGCATCTTTCTTCCCTTCCATGTGCAAACCCACTTTAAACATTTTACCGACACCTAAAGGTCTGACCCATTAATTGTTACCTAGCCATAAACTGCAGACCTGTCATTTGGAAATTGTGTTTTCTATAAATCCGATTTTATTGCAAATGTGATCAATTGTGCCGCCCTAGTTTCTATAATCCAGAAATTAATCTTAAATCTCTAATGACATCTCTGTGAATGTCTGGTTAAACTTCTATCAGCTCCGCATCGGGCTGGACGATAATTCAATAATAATATATATCCATCGATAGAGAAACAGTTTTCCTTCCTTTTGCATTCTATCATGTAGGTTAATATTACAATCATTACATCCTCCCAGCCAATCACAACGCAGACCCAGGAACCAAGCTCCGCCCCCTTCAAAGAGTTCAGAGAGCACGTGTTTTTTTTTTTTTTTTAAACTAACAGTTCTGGTATAAAGTTGGTTGAATAAAGGTTTGAGTTTGAATTCAGTGTTTGTGTCTGTATCTTTAAATAGGTCTAACAGCCTAAAATATCCAGAGCTGCACTTAAATACATGTTTAGAATTTGTTGATAATTATCGATATCGATCAATATGATCTACATTGTGTCGATATGCTTTTATTTCTATATCGTCCAGCTCTGGCTCCGCCTCACGTCTCCCGCAGCAACGTCTCAGACCCGGCGTTTAACCGCAGACCTTCAGCCGGCGGGTTTGTTTGGGCCTGAGTTAAAGAAGTCGGAGACGCCTTCCTGCTCAGCACGGCGCCGCGGACGAGCCGAACCAGAAACTGACGGTCCTGCAGCTTCAAGGACAGAAATTAGGATGTTTGGGCAAAATAAAGGTTTTTGGAGTCCAGGAAGAAATTAACTTCCTGTTTTCAAAGATGTTGATCATCTAAAACAGCCTGAAACGCTTCACCTGCACTGCAGATCAGCGAAGATGATTTAAAAAGAACAATCTGTGGCTCTTAACAGGGGGGAGACACGCCTTGCAGTTCCTACCTGAGCCTGCAGGAGGCGCAGCAGGTGGTCCTGGTGCAGCAGGAACTGGTAGGCGTCAGACGGCAGGCCTCCTCCCGCCTTCTCACAGCAGCGGCTCCCACAGGGAGGAGAGACGGGGTCTGGACGGGACGGGTGAGGAGACGGGGGTTCTCCGCACCAGGGGGGAGCGGGAGGAGCGTGGCTGCAGGGGTACGGCGGCAGGAAGGGAGGAGGAGGCTGAAGGACAGGATGGTTAGAGGAAGGAGGAGGGGGGGATGGATGGCTGCTGGAAGGAGGAAACGATGGGAGAGGAGGAGCTGGTGGCTGATGGGAGGAGGGGGAAAGAGACTGAAGGCCGGAGGGAGGAGGCGTCTGCTTATACGAGCAGAAAGGAGGAGCAGAGCGACGGCTGGAAGGAGGAGGCGTTAGTTTATGAGAGGACTGAAGAGGAGCAGAACTGAGGCTGGAAGGGGGAGGAAGAGGAGGAGTCTGCTGATGACAGGAGGCAGGAGGTAGAGGAGGAGTGGCTGGTCGTTTGGCGCAAGGATGAGGAGCAGAATGGCGGCTAAGAGGAGGAGCAGTTTGCTGATGAGGAGGAGTGGAGGGTCGTCTGGGAGCGTAGTGATGAAAGGAGGCGAGAGGCGGCGACGTTTTCTGCTGTGAGCAGGAGGGAGGAGGCGCAGCCCGGAGGCCGAACGGAGTTTGCTGATGGAAGTGAGGAGCAGCGGCGGGGGGGAGCGCTGGGGAGGGGTAGATGGAGGTGCAGCTGTAGGCGTGGGAGGAGCAGCAGGAGCAGGGCTGCTGCAGGTCGGGGTTCGGTGTGCTGTGGAGGTGAGGAGGAGCAGCGGGAGCTGAAGAGGAGGTGGAGCCGGGGCCGGTGGGAGAAGCTGGAGGAGCCTTGTGGGCGGAGCCAGAGCCTCCGCTGTGATTGGAGGAGAAGCTGCTGTCGATCAGCAGGGAGAGCTCAGGAACCGACGGCTGGACTCTGCGGACCTGAAACAGAGACAAACGGGTTTCCGGTTTTGGGCGGTTCTGGGCGGGTCCGGTGAGGCCCGGTCCAGCACCAGATATCTGACCTGAGGAGCCGGAGGATGGGGGCTGGGAGACGGTCGGGGGGAGAAGTCCTCATCCTCGACGCCGGAGTCCTGGTCGCTGACGGACAGACCGGCGGCTGGCGGCGCCGTCCTGAGGACAGAACCACACCAGAACCTCAGACTTCCTGTTTTTCAGACGATTATTCAAACAAAAACACGTTTTCTGACCCGTTGAAGGAGCTCTGAGCTGCTCTGAAGACCTCCGCCTGTCTGCCGTGGTCCTCTGGGTCCAACTCGCACCGCAGAGCACGGCCGTCCACCGGCGCCACCTGCTGACGAGTCCACGCTTTTACCCAGAATTCTTTGCTTCTAACGTATAAAGCCCTTAATAATCAAGCTCCATCATATATCAGAGCTCTGATTACCCCGTATGTTCCTAACAGAGCACTTTGCTCTCAGACTGCAGGTCTGCTGGTGGTTCCTAGAGTCTCTAAAAGTAGAATGGGAGGCAGATCCTTTAGCTATCAGGCTCCTCTCCTGTGGAACCAACTCCCAGTTTTGGTCCGTGAGGCAGACACCCTGTCTACTTTAAGACTAATCTTAAAACTTTCCTTTTTGACAAAGCTTATAGTTAGAGTGGCTCATGTTACTCTGAGCTACCTCTATAGTTATGCTGCTATAGGCTTAGGCTACTGGAGGACATCAGGGTCTATTTCTCTCACTCTGCTGATTTCTCCTACTGTTCTCAAATTTGTATTGTTTGTTATTTCATCTTTTAACTTTTTGTTCTGTCATTTTTCTCTTCATAGAAGGTACACCTGGTCTGGTGTTCTGTTAGCTGTGACATCATCAGGGGAGGCAGATCATCCACTATTACCATCTAACATAGAAAGTACTCCTGGATCAATGTGAGCTTCTGAGCTTTCTGTGTCTCTGCTCTGTCTTCTCTAAGCCCAGTGGGTCGAGGCAGATGAGCGTTCACACTGAGCCTGGTTCTGGTTCTGCTGGAGGTTCTCCTCCCTGTTAAAGGGGAGTTTTCCTCTCCACTGTCGCTTCATGCATGCTCAGTATGAGGGATTGCTGCAAAGCCATCAACAATGCAGACGACTGTCCACTGTGGCTCTACGCTCTTTCAGGAGGAGTGAATGCTGCTTGGAGAGACTTGATGCAGCCTGCTGGGTTTCCTTAGAGAGGAAACTTTCTGACCAACCTGGAGGATCTGATGGAGTCTGACTTTGGAAAGAGCCTTGAGATGAAATGTATCATGAATTGGCGCTATATAAATAAAACTGAATTGAATTTGCCCAGGCGGCACAGACCCGCAGCACCAGCTGTTACCTGGTACAGAGTGAGAGACTGGGTGGCGGTCAGCAGCTGGAAGTCCAGCCCAGGACTCGGTCCCGGCCGAGACTCACGGCACTGGAAGAACTGAGGGGTTCTGTGGGTGGAAGCAAACACGACGAGGAGGAAGCAGCCGACCTCGGACAGAACCCTGAAACCCAGCGGAGACAGAAACGTTATAACCTTAAAAAACAAACAAACAGAGGACCCGCCTTCGATTGAGCCGCTGGAACCCACCTGTCCTGCAGGGCGGCGCCAAACATGAACCTGAGGGTCCAGGCCCACACCTGAGGGTTGGAGATGTGCGCGACTCTACTCAGCCACCTGGGACAAGACAGACAACGTGATTCTCACGCTGCACTTCTTTGTATTTGGACACTAAACGCAGGACAGCAACACGTTTCTGCACTTACAGCCCAACAAGCGGCAGGCTGGAGGCTTTAGGGTCCGACTCCAGCAGCAGAACCAGTTTCCTGGTCTGATCCATGGTCAGAAACCTGCAAGCGGCACAAGAACCATCAGTAAAAAGTGACCAGGCTCCATCAGAGGGAGGCTCAGCGTAAGCGCGGCGCCGTCTCACCCCCTCTGGCAGCCGGCGCGCTCCGCCGGACGCCCGACGCTGGTCAGCGACCTCAGCAGGGCGGTGGGGATGATGGGGACGGCCCGGACCGGCTGAACGTCCACCCCGACGGCGGGACAGACGGCCGACCAGCTGAGGCTGAAGGACGCGGCGTCCGACGTCTGGGAGCAGAGCACCTGACCTCTGACCTTTAGCAGCTGAGACAGATGCAGCGTCTGTCTGCCGCTCACCGACTGCTGCAACGCCTGAGAAACCAAACCACGCCGTTAACACCTGGCTGCACCTTAAAGGCGAACTCACCCCCAAAACAATTCATTGTGGCGCCCTTCTAGGGTTAAACTGGTCCTCCTTTGAATTTAGGATCCATACCGTTATTCCTACAAAAGGTTTTGTGACGGAATTTAGAGAAACTGTTGCTGCTGTGGGAATAGGGCAATGGGGCTGTTTAAAAAAATCAATTATCCAATTATGAATTGATTCTCATATTAATTCCTAAAAATGTATTCATATAACGAAGATCGATTTAAAAAAAAAAATAGATTGATTGTGTGAGCAGGCATTAATTAAGACTTTAGCTTAGCAACCATGCTAGTCTGGTTATTAGTTCTTCTTCTGCTCTGAACAAAAACAAAACAAAGCCCCAATGACGCAACACTGCAGTCCGGGAGGTGAAGTTTTAATGTCATATTTTTAATAGTGCACCAGCTCGGTGTCCAAATTTAATGTCCCTTTTGGTTTAATAAAGTGTTTTTGAATAGAAATAGCAGCTGTAGATATTCTCTGGTGTCTCTGTTTGGGTTTTCTGCCCCACAGCATGTTTGTGAAAGCAGTTGTCTCAACATTTAGGAAGAGAGTTTGGTCCTTAAAGCCGCCATTAACTACCTTTAATTTATTAAGTTGCAGTTAAATGTTTATTTGATGCTAGTATCAATACGTTGCACAACTACATGCAATTAAGTTAACAGCTAAAAAGAATCGATTTTAAATCTTGAGAACCGGAATCAAATCGATTGTTGAAATTTGAATCTAACCCAGCCCTGTAGGGCAAGACGTTTTAACATTTAATCAGCAAGTTTAACTAACCAGAAATTACCAATCTAGATATTTATAACGTCATTCTGACTAGACTTAATGTCACTGTGACTAGAATGAATTTTGTGTTAAAGGTACACTGTAAAAACAAGCAACGAATCACCTTAAAGCACCGGTGGAGCTCCGCCTCTGATTGGGCGACAGCGTCGGCCGCCGCCTCAGAACGGGGGGAGAACCAGCAGGGAACCAGGACGTCTCCCGGAAGAAGAGCGGACGGCACCAGGTCCGCGGTCCCGGCTTGGTCCCGACCCGGGTCGAAGCGGTCCAGCGTCACGGTGATCCCCTCCTCGTCTGGAGGACACAGCGGGATTCAGGACACCAAGCGGGCGACTAGTGGGCGAGGCTCTTCAGGACGGAGGCAAACTCTCACCTTCGTTCACCGACAGCGATCCCAGGAAGAAGCACTGGAGGCGGGGCTTGTTGCAGCGCCGGGCGTGGCGCTGAGCCAGACGCAGGGCCTTCTCCAGGAGAACCACCCGAGGTTTCCTGCACAGGCAGACGAGGTTGACAACCACAGCCGAGGGCGACAGGACACCAGTTCTATAGTAAGGCTTGATTTTATTCTACCGTGGCTTTTTAATCCCTGAGATGCGCTTCTAACTAAAATGTATTGTTATTAAAACATAAAACAGGGGAGCAGTGAGTCCTTCCTCATGTAAAAGGCGGTCCATGATGACAGAACGACGATGTGAAATGGGCTTAGAATAAAGAAATAGGTTATGTATTGAACTCTGTCACGATAACTCATCCTGCTGGACGACACGTTTTCTAGGGCTGTGCATAAAAATAGATACAGAGATTAATATCGATGTTTTTAAAAAATATTTAATATCGATATCCTGGCTTTCAATATCAATATACCTCCCAACCCCTAGGGGGCGTTATCACAGCGCACCATTACTGTTCACAGCGAGGAAGAGCAGTGAGACGAATTTACGGAACGGCCGACAGGATTTTAGAAGCGTCCCTAAAATCAGACGTTTGGTCACATTTTTGGTTTCTGATACGATAAATGCATTGAACTAAATGCACTTTGTTTTCCTGTTAGTATATCAGTGTAAATTGAACATAAATATAATATTTGCCTGTTTTTTTGATTGAATGATTTTAAGCATTGATTTAAAGTAATAAATATCGACATTGGAGTCAAATCAAGCTGATCTATATAGAGAATCGTATCGACTCGTCCTAGATGACACCCAGCCCTATCGTTTTCCTAAAAATTATCGCAATAAACCGCATTATTGTCATTTGCAGACCTTTTTCATCTAACATGATAACGGCATAATAACACAAGTGTATCCTCTCGACGTGGCGGCTCAGACAGACAAAGCGGTTGGCCGCCATCACTTCGCTGCCGATAAGCTCCCACCCTGCAGCCGTCGTGTTCGGCTTTCCCATCGACTCTTTTCTTTTCTAACTATTTCTCTGGCTCTCCCTCACGACGCTCTCGTGCTAAACGCTGAATATAGCGCCTACCTGACACAAGCTGGTTCCCCCACCGTATTATAGGCCTGGATGGCCGCCAGGCTGAGCGTTGTTTGTTTGTTGTCTCGATGTTTTGAGGGCGACTTTAAACGGTGTGGGAGAAAACGTCCCGCTCAGCATAAGCTGACGGTAGATGTTATTAGCAAGACGTTAAATGCAGGGCTGCACAATTAATCATATTTGCAATATAATCGCAATTAAAAAACGCAATTTCCAAATGGCAGAGTTCAGGAGTTTTTGGCTAGGTAACAATTAATGGATCAGACCTTTAGGCGTCGGTAAAATGTTTAAAGTGGGTTTGCTCCACATGGAAGGGAAGAAAGTTACAGCAGTGAGATAAATTCATTTATTATTTGTTTTAGAGATTATATAATGATATTTTTACCAGAAACTTTCAGGAATCTCACCACAGCATTAAGAAGCGGTCAGACTGTTTAATACACAGACTTGCTTGTTGGTTGCACTTTATGTTCAACAAAGAGTCATGTCCAACAAAACAAGCTGTTCTACTGAATAATAATAATATTTTGATTATTAAAACCTATTAAATTACTTGTTTTAAATAGTCCTTGTTTACAAACATCTTTATCTACAGGCTGTTTTTGTTGCTTCTGGTTAATGCAGAGAAAAGTCTAAATTAAACGGCAATTATGATTGAAATATTTCGCATTCCCTCTGTTTAACTCTCACTCAATCCTAACGTTTCATCTTGTTTCGTAAAAAGAAATATGTAAGAGCTTTTCCTTGTGAATCAATATCAGGCAGCAACAGAAATACATGAACTTGAATATCTTTTTTCTCTCCAAATCCAGTGTTTTAAGCTGAAATGACGACATATAGGCAGATAGTTAATCCCATATTTAGTGGGTGGCTTCTTGCCTCCATGACTAAACTCTAGAGGAAACCAGTCCAGTAGATCTGAGGCTCTTCTGAGCCGCCGTAGGTCCAGCGGAGCGTAGACGGCGTTTACCTGTGGGAGCAGAGCTGGAGGCGGAGCTTCTCTCCGGCGGGGCTGCCGTCCCACAGGGCTGAGCGGGACTTGGGGAACGTCAGCTGAGCGAGGGAGCTCAGGGACCTTCTGCAGAGCAGAGGGAGGAAAAGGATGAGCAGCTGGACAGAAACAGGAAGCAGAGATCAGC
This sequence comes from Fundulus diaphanus, assembly GCA_037039145.1. NCBI lineage: Eukaryota > Metazoa > Chordata > Actinopteri > Cyprinodontiformes > Fundulidae > Fundulus > Fundulus diaphanus. The sequence goes on from CM073128.1 coordinate 4,786,628, forward strand.
GAGACCAGGGTGCAGCTCCCAGAGAAAGATCAGGTTCAGAGAAAGACATGGACGGGTTTTACATCGTTAATGTTTCACTTCTGCTGATTTTAGCTCAGCTAATGACAACAGTTACAATAAAAACAACATGAATGAGATCTAATTAACCAAGACCTCGTCTCCACTAGAGAAACATGGTTTTGTGTCACTGATTGTTTAATTTGGGCCTTAAGAAAAGGGATTTTAGACAAATGTGCCTCCCACTTCAGACTCATTCCTCTTTTTGGTCACATAAGGATCTACAGACCCATCCCAAAAAAATTAGAATATGATGGAAAAGTTGTTTGATTTCCATAATTTTGTTCAAAAAGTCAAACTTTGATAGATTATAGATTCAGGGCCCACAATTGAAACAATTTCAAAGTTTTTATATGGTTATTTTTACATTATTTGGGGCTTCCAACTCATATCATCCTGCCCATAGCGCCGGAAGCCCCAAAACGGTAAAGTACCATATTTTGATTTATTTGATCCAAACCTATTTCTCTTTTTTCCTGCAGAAACTGAGAAGTTAATGGTGATTTCTTCAAAGTACTCGAATTTAGTGGATTCCTGTTTCCGTGGGCTTTATGAGCTGGAAGCCCCAGATAATCTAAAAATAAACGAATCAAACCTTGAAATCGTTTCAATTGTAGGTACTGATTATATAATGTATTCAATTCAATTTATATGGCGCCAATTCATGATACATGTCATCTCAAGGTACCTTCTAAAGTCAAATTCAACCAAATCCTACAGATGAAAGACCGGGTTTGATGTCCAAAAATTATTCTGCAAATAAAAACGTTGTAAAATAGATCTTTTACAGTTCCAAGTTAAAAAGCTAAACTATGAAAGTTTAACTTTTTGAATGGAATCATGGAAATTAAACAACCTTTCCATGATATTCATTTTTTTTTTTTGGAAAGGTTTTGTATGAGTGGCTTTTGGCCAGCATTTTCTTCACTTCAGCAGACAGTCGGGGAGAAATTAAAAATGAAATATCTTCCCTTCTACTTCCCACAACATGAAGCGGTTTCCTTTGACACTTGCTGACACATCAGAAAGTTTCTGGAGCTCAAAACTGGGCTGCATCTATGGTGCCAAGGTCTTCTAGAAAGCCACCTCTGGGTCCTAATTATAACTTTTAAACTAGTAATTGTGTCTTTTGTTATCTCCAACTTCTAATGCAATCTTGTGTCTCATGATTAAGATATGATTTTATTTTGCAAGTATTAATGTTTGTAGCTCTTTTATTGTATTTAGATTGTTTAACTCGTTAATTTCCTTAATAATTATGACTTATTTCATAATCAGAAAAGAAGTATGGTGCCATTTAATCCCTTTAACTTTCAAATGTATACGGTTGTTTGTATCAAATTAATGCAAAACGACTCAATATGTAGAATGAGGTAACATTTAATGTCAGCTGTCTCCACAAAAACTAAAACTGCAGAGATGAAATCGTTTAGATTTGGCTGATAACTCTTACTGGATCTGATCGCTACTCTTCTGCTACATAGTTTCTATCCATTTGTTTATAACAATAATCCACAAAACCGGAGGAAATGTTGGATTTGAAATGCGGACATCCCATTTTGGGTTTTGCTTTAAATGCGGGAAATCAATAATCGTAAACACTGACGTCATGAAACCTGTCATTCAACTCTGAATGGTTGTGGAAGTCATCAAACAGCTACATTAGCTTAGCTTGTCTGCATAGCTGCTTTGAATTAGGCAATAAACCCACCTTCCTCTCATGTTTTCTGGAGTAAAAACCTCCTGGAGGACTTCGCCGGGCATGGCCTGGAGGTTCACCGGGTAGCTCATACCTGCTTAGCCCGGGGAGGTGAAGCTGTGACCGGTGGATGAAGAAAGGCAACACCGGGGTCCCCGCAGCTAACGCCAGCTGCTAACGCCAGCTGCTAACCTCCCGCTCCGTGCGCATCGGCTCCGTGTTTTAGCCCAGCTAACTGGCCGAAGCTCCTCTCCGTTAGAAGGCTAATGGGCGTAGGGGGCACCTTCGCCAAAATGTGACTCAATTCTTGTTTATCAGAACTTGTTCGAAAAAGAAAAATCCTCCCACACCCGACTAAACTTGCGCGTCGTTTAATTATGGCGCTGATTCTAGATCGTACTAGCGGGTTACACAGTGGACCAATGACAATTGGCCTCGCAGTCATTCTGACCAATGACGTTTCGCCTTACTGCGCGTCAGCAGTTGTCAGGGTTAAATTGCAACAAACTAGCGTCCCCTGCAGGCTAAAGGAGACGCTGCAGCCAAGTCCACGTGTTGCCGTGACAACGTGTTGCTTATCAACGGTTTTACGAGGCGCGAGCAGAACAAAACAAAAATCTCTCACAAGCGTATTTCACACAAATTAAGGTAATAAATAAGTGAATAAATAATAAAAAAACATATTTATTATGTTTAAAGTCTTAACTGTGACTTTCAATCTCATCGTTTTTACACATTATTTAGTAATAATTCATTACATTTTAATTTCTTTGTTTTTCATATTACTTTCGTTATATTAAAAAACACAAATGGGCCCAAAGAAACTCCTACATCTATGATTGTAACTATTTGCCTCATAATACGGACTTTTTTAATGTCATAGTTACGTTTTTGTATCAAATTTATATTTATTTTCATAAAAATTACCTTTTAAATGAGTATATATCACAATCAGAAACATATTTTGTGACGTTTTTGAGATTTTAATGTAATTGTGATCTAATTACTTTAATTTAAGTATTTGTGAAATTCTGCATAGACCTATATTGTATTTTCATTTCACAATGACATTTTTGTTTCATATTTATAAATTCATGACACTTTTAATCTTGTTAATATGGCTTTTTGTTTCGTAAAGATTGATTTTGTTTAATACTCGTGACCTTTTAATCTCATAATTTTTTGTGATTATTTTTTCTATTTCATAAACTTTAAAAAATAACAATCATGGCTTTTAACTCCAGTGGTTAGTCCTAAATTGAAGATTTTTTTGTATATCATTGATGTATTTTTTAGTTTCACAATTATTTTCCATTACTTTTAAATTAGAATTATGTCTTCTAATTCTGCTTTTGTATTTTATTATCATGGTTTTTGTCTCCTAATTGGATATATATTTTTTCAATAATAGTGACTTTTAAACTCATGATTATATTTTTTACAACCATGACTTTTATTCATAGCATTTTGTTTTTCATCTCAACATTTTGCTGAATTTTAAACCAATAATAAGGACTTTTTTGATGACTTCAGTGTTTAAAGGTACAACCTTTTACTTTATAACAGTCAATTTTTTCCCTCTCATAAGTATTTTTTTTTGTACTGTTGACTTTGTACCTCATATTTTTTTAAAGAAAATCCCGATTACATCTAAACCCATAATTGAGACTTTTAATTTAATAATCCCTTGTATTACACATTACTTACTTTCCAGCATAGACTTCAAATCTTTCAAATGTGACCTTTAAAATCTACATTTTAAGTTTGATTCTCCTGAAATAGCCCCTATTTATGAATGTTAACCTTGCAACTGTTACATGCAATCTGACACTTTTATTTTTCAAATGGGTTTCTAAAGCCACAGGTGTTGTGCCTTAAGTATTGCACTTTTTGTGTTCACCCTCTGAATTATTTGTGCACTGCTGGATCATTTACCATGGCGTAGAGTCATTTCCTGAAAAGCAACACAGAGAGTAATTTATTTATTACCTTGTTACATGACACGAATGCAGCAGCTACTGAGTGCTATGGTAATGCTTTGGAACGGATCTGCACGATCCTATGTCATTTTGCAGTTTTAATTGACTTCTGTTTAACTTACATTGTCTTGTGGGGATTGTGTATGCAACAAGCTTAAATAATTGATTTTTTTATCCAGATATTTTCATTATTTGGGATCTTTATCATGCTAAAATTGTTCAAATGTATTGAAATTACACTCTGTACATATTTCTGCCAATCTGGAATAGATCAAGGACAGCACTGGCTAAATATGCTGACACAAACCCCAACAGAAACAACCTCAGTCTTTTCTTCCAGTTTCAGTTCTTTAAACATGACTTTCTGACTGCTGAGTTCACTGAGCAGAAGAGAAACGATCTGTGTAAGATCTGTAAAAGTACGCTTCCGTAGTTTGTGAGACCTCCCACTCCTACTTTTTTTTCTCACGTGTTCAAATTATGTGAACGTTGACTGTTATCAACTACTTTTCGATGGAAAGTGACCCTTGATTGTTGCAAAAACAGAATTGTTCCAGTATTACCGACTTTTTATGCCAGTAAAGACATTTTAACGAATAAATATTGCTGTCAGTAGCTAAAAAGACAATGTGAAAATGTTTTATCTTTCCTTATGACCAAAAGCTATCTCGTGGTGTCAGTGAACTTCTTTCTAAATTATTATTGTAATGTGGGTCATGAAAACGTGAGAAAATAGTTTATTTATTTTTATTAACTTGTTTATTTATTTACTAGTTAATCTGCACTTAGTTCATCTTCTTTGTTCACATGATCCAATATAAAAACTTAAGCAAATGTTTTGGAACCTATTTTTCATCCCTTCAAAATAAAAGTGTCTCAAAAATCTTATTTTTTAAACTCAAGACAATAACTTCAGTTGTAATCTATCTGGTCTATCAGATATAATTTATTTTGAATTTCATAGTTATGAATTTGTACCTGACTATGTCTTTGTCTCTAAAATTATTGCTCCAAATGTCAGAGTTATGATTTTTAAGCGCAGGATTGTGACTGCATGTCACAGAAACCGCTTTCAATCTATGGAGTGTGAAATTAAAACTTGTAATTGTAACTTTGAATCTTCTTTTTGCACAAGGAAAACACCAGGACGCTATTGGCGTTTATTATACCTGTTCAGACAGGAAACAGGTGAAGATATCGACCCCCGCCCCCCCAACAACAGGTGTTTTAAGGACTAATAACCTTTGGTTGTGGGGTGCCAACTCTACAAAACCATCAAATGCATGATCTTCCATTATTTATTCTAAACTGAAATTCTAACTTTAATTCTAGTATTTATGACTTTAAAGCTAATAATTTTAGCTTATCTTGAAAATGACTTTAAAGCTCACAATGTTGGTAGTTAATTCAGAACTTATCTCAGAATTTTGTCTTTAAACCTCAAAACTATGGCCTAAATATAACAATTACAAAACTTAACCTTGGCTTTTTATCACATACTTATGACGTTGAAGCTCTAAATCTAAATTTTAAGTTTTAAACTCAAAAGAGCAATATTAAAACTCCTAACTTGGACCTGCAAGATAAAGATTTTCAAACTAATAACTTTTAATCCCATTCCTATGATACTCATATTTATGACTCGTCATATGAATCTTTTCTTCTTTTTTTCCCCAAATGGCGGGAATGGGTTTCCGTGCTTTTGGGGGTCTGCGTTTGTTTTTGTCAGGACAACGCCCACCGGCCAAGCTGCGTAAATCGTCTTTTTCCGTTCAGAGGCATACATCTTATGTTATATACAATCTTTGATCTATAGAACACGCCCCTTCGTTGTTGCGCTTCAGCCAATCCCCACTCGGCCCTGAGAAGCACCGCCCACATATTTGGCGAATCCGTCCAATCACAGGCCCGCCTCCTCTCCGCCTCCAGCCATTTTGTCGGTCGATACTAGTCTGTGGATGGGGGAATCTTGCTGGCCGCTGGCTGGAACCTGTTGCTCCGTAGTTCCGTGTTGTGCAATGGACGGGTGAGTTATCCCATCGATTTCACCACTCCTCTGACATGTAGTTTCTGGCTATTTTACCTCCATTTGAGATCAGTTAAAACAAACTTGTAGAAAGACGCTGTAGTTTTCCACACCGTGTCGGGCTCTACTCTCGTGAAGACGAGCTGTCGAAGAAGTTTGTGTGCGCGTTTAAAACAGGAAACGAAGCTAAGTTAGCAGAGTTAGCCGCCGCTGTGTTAGCCTCTCAACGGGCCATTATCTGCGGGAACATGTCCCGTAGCGCGACCCGACCGTCCGAAATCACATATTTACCGGGAGAAAAGAGTTCATAGCTGCTTCCACCTTCCAGTTTAATGCCTGTTTTTTAAAGGATTAGCAGGAAGAGTCTCTAACTTCCAGCTCATCTCTACGGTAATCGTGGGTCTCACGCCCACCGCTGCTCTTATATCACTTTGAGGAAGTGAAAAATCCAATTAAAAAGTAACTTACTCGAGTTATTTCAAAGCCGAATCGGCGAACTAGCTCTAATATACAGTTTTACACGCAAAACGTGTCTTTTTTGTTTTCAAACGAGGAGATGTCACTTAATAGTGCGATGTTTAAGCGGAGTTCTGTCCAGGAACTCAATTTGCAAACGGAAGTGACTCCTATAGCTGAAACTACAGTCGTTTGTAACTTCTTCTTCTTATTTGTTTTTGTTTACGACCTGGTTAAAGGTCTGGTTTTGATTTATGGAAAAATTGATGAAAAATAAGTGGTACATGAACCTGAGATTTCCACATAGCTCCTGAACGCCGCTAAACATGTCCTATAAATCTCCAACTGTACCAGTGATCGTTTTATTTTCAAAGCTTTAAAGGCAAATAATTAAACTCTTTTTCTTTCTTTTTTACTTTTTTACTAGAGCCGATACAGGGCCAGCCGATAAATTGGGCCGATATTTACTCCTTTGGAGGAAACAGGTGTCTGGTGGGAATGTCTTTATATCACAGTGAACCAGCAACCAAATAAATGATAAAAGCCGATTAAATCTTTTTGAAAAACCTAAAAACAAACTGTTGCGTCCGGGCCTCGTATTTCCTACCCGGTGTCGGGAGTCTTCAGGAAGATGTGGTTGCAAGAAGAACATCTAACGCTGCGGAATATCTATATAAGGCTACAAAACATCGCAATATCGGTGTGTAATATTCATATTGTAAGACAGTTTAGAGTAAAATTACTGTTGGCTAACCTATCCCTAGTGTTATAAACCTGCATTTTATGTAATATATCACGGCACCAGACAGTAATGAGGTCGCCCAAAATGCTGAAGGTCACAGAGAGATGGATGCACAGACAGGAAAGAGTGGAAGTGGGGATTTGTTGCAACAGATATACCACTGCAGTATTCAGCAGTATTATTGAGGTTGCAGGGTTTTCTAATATCGTGCAGCCCTTCCTGCAGCGGAGCACAGAACCACAGCTCGCATGTCACCTCCGCTTGGAAAGGTTTTCGCTTAATCCGGGTTATTTTAGCACAGATATTCAGTAGATGTTTCCCGGCCAAAGGTAATTGTTAAATAAAGTTAATTTGTACTTGTTTCCAGATATCGGCATCAGCCAATAGAAATCCCCAGACTGGTCCACCGCCACTGCTGTAGGCAGCAGGTTGAACCGGCGCGCTCTGAAATGCATCGCTCCACGTTTAGCCGGTTTAAAACCGATTTATTTTCCGCTGATTGAACTCTTTGTGCCGTTTGGTGTTAGCGCCTCCTGTTGAGACGGCCGCCTCGTCACGGCAGCTTCAGAAATCCCTTCAAGTGCAATGGGGCGACGTCTGTGCTTCTGAACGTTTGTGCTCCGTCAGGACTCCTGCGCGCCCCGCAGGCTCTTCCTCCTGCCGCTTTATGCTCCGTCAGCTTCAGCCCAACCAGCCGGTTTCTCGCCCATCTTGGCTCCTGCAGCGGCTCTCAAAAGTTTACACACCTCTGGTAAAACACCAAGAGCTTGTGGTGTTTAAAAGCGAGAGCTTTAGGGGTATTTTAGAAACGTTTCCCCCCCTTTTTTTATGTGACATTCATCCTGTGCAGTTCAGCTGGGAAATAGTCTGTTTGTAGTGTAAATGTAAGAAAGCGAAGCATCGACCCGGCTGTGTGCACACCCTGATACTTTGTGATTCAGCGTCGGCACACGGCTTATCGGACGCGTACACACCCAACACGATCCATCGGAGCAGAAGCTCCAGAGACGTCAGCAGCAGCCATTAAAGAAAAACCAGGAATTTCATTTCATGTGACAGAAATCTCCTGCCTGTACCAGAGCTGGGCGACATGGCTGAAAAATAAAATCTCAGGTTTTTTCTTCCTTACCGAATCCAATTAATCGATTTTCATACATTTTGTTTTATAAAGACAGATTGCTGAAATAATAAAAAAAAACTTACTTTTACTTCATTATCTCATCTGGGCGTTGACCTGAATTTAAAGTGCAGCTTATTACGAGCTTTAAAACATTCTTATAAAACAAAATGGCGGCCCTGCCTTAGTGAATAATTAAAATATAACACAAAGTATTTGCTGCTAGTTGTGTTAAACATCTAAGAACAGGCCTCACTTCACATCAACGTAAATACGAGTAAGTGGACAAATTAAAGTGCCTCGTCTCAGAGTAAAAAGGTTTCCTCTTTGGAGTATTTTGACAATATATTTTCCAAAACGTTGCATCCTATTACCAAAACAATTAACCCTTTCAGGGCCGATCTAGTGCAGCGTTTAATGGAAGTTCAGGAGAGTGATTGGCACAAAAAAAATTAAATCTTAGTAAGCTGTAAATTTGAATTAATCGATTAAATGGATTTGTCGGCCAGCCCTAGCCTGTGCTAAGGACTAAAGATGCTAAAAGAGAAGCCGTGCCTTCCTAAGACGCCGTCCAGGCTTTACTAAAGTTCTACAGGAGGAGAACCAAACCTGAACTTTGAGCCACAAACCCAAAAGGCGTTTAGCTCTAAAGCGCCACACCCACAGTGAACCACGGTGTTGGCAGCATCATGATGCGTGGTTACTTCAGACGGAGCCGAGTCCAGGTGGATGATACGGTGATCAGGTCGGCTTTGACCGAAAACCTGGAGGCCGCTGCCAGGAAGCGGAAGATGAAACTAACCAAGAATAACCCAAAGTTATGACACCGCCGAGCTGAAGTCCAGAACTAAACCTGAACGAAAGTCCGTGAGGTCGCCTGAAGAGAGAGGAGGGGGGGGGGGGCTGTAGACTCACGGGGGAACCTGTAAGGTTGGGGGGGGGGGGGGGGGGGGCTGTAGACTCACGGGGGAACCTGTAAGGTGGGGCGAGAGGCGACGCTGGCGGTCTTCTGTCCGTGACGCGGAAACTCAGACGTCTTCTGTGCGGTTTGTTTCGGTCTTTTCACGCACGCTTTACATGTCAGAGGTTTGGACTTCAGCTGAATCAGTGGCTTTTGACCGTTTTGTGATCTGTTTAAAACAGGGGTGCCCCCCCCCCCCCCCCCCCCCCAAAAAAAAATGCATTTTGTCAAACAATTTGGCTCCACCAGCACTGGTTTTTAATTAGGGAAAAATTATTACAGACAAGTTAAAATCTAATTTCAATTGAAAGTATTGGGACAAAGTATCTTTTAATCACTACAAAGTGGACTACAACAATCCAATGACTTTAATGCATAAACTCTGGTTTTATTTGTTTATTAAAATGGCTTTATTACAGCTAGAGATTTCAAAGAAAGACTGACCCCAGAAAAAAAAAGTATAAATAAAAAGCCGACCAATTCCAAGAGATTTTGAAAACTGAATGACTGCATCGTTTTTGGATCCATCTGCATATTCTCTTTCCAACAGAAAATCTGACTAAATTAAGTAAAATATTTCAAATATATATATATATATATATATATATATATATATATATATATATATATATATATATATATATATATATATATATATATATATATATATATATATATATATGAAGCAACCGCAGAATAAAGTGAAAAAACATTTAGTATTTTTCAGTTTAAGAGGAAAAACCTGGTTTCCTGACTCGGCAGGAATAATTGGGCCAGACGGAGCCTGAGACTCCTGCTGAATGAAGAGGAGGAGGAAAACAAACTGAAACTAGATTCTTCTACACATCTCAGCTTCGCCTCAGAAGTCCCTTTAAAGCATTTTGGTCTCCAGTTCACCGTCTTCCAACACCTTGTTGATTGATTTTAGAGATCCGTTTATCAACCAGAGCAAGTTTAACGGGGACCAGACTCTGACCAAACACACATTCACCGTCTCTGGTGCCTCTAATGGTCATTTAATTGGCATTTTAGGATTTCCTGCTATAAACATGTCGCCACATGTAGGAGTTTGTGGTTTTTTTTTTTACGTGTTTGTAAAACTGAGGAGCCACAAACTGTTCAGAACCCTTTATTCAAAGTCTATTTATCCCATTGACCTTCACTTGGTTGTTTTTATGCAAAATGTCGTAACATTTTATAAGCTAATTGCTACTTTTAAAGCCTTCATGGCAGGAGTAAGAACTCAATTGCATGTAAACATTTATGTTGCTTTTTGTTGGACAACAAAGAGAGAGAAGCACAGCGGTCAAATTAAATAACTGTAGCTAAGTTCAAATACTGTTTAATATTTCTCGATTTTTAAATTTTTCCGTTGGTTGTAGAAAAGCGGAGACGGTGGAGATCTCCTCCGTCAGAAACTGTCATAAATGTCAATAGTTAAAAAGAAAGCCTCGTCCCATGAATCTAGAAAGGTGAACGCCAGTTTTCCCTGCAACATTTATGAGGCGGTGAGGTAAGCCCTGCGACACAAGTCAATATCCTGCAAACCGCTGATCAGCACGTTTGATCGGGTTAAAGAAAGTCTTATTTAGTTATGGTGATGTTTAATACCGGTTTATCAATAAGGGTTAAATGCTGTCTGGTTCAGTTTATTAACGACACTCTCATCTGCGTCAGTGATGACGCAGCGTGTGGTTGGAAAGCTCCAGTTCTGGTAAAACTATGATTATGTTTTCAGATTTCTGCCCAGAATGAAACAATAACAGGAATATTTAACGTTTGAATTTTAAAGAAAGCCGGTTTGATTAATTCAATTTTATTTAAATAGCGCCAATACACGTCATCTCAAGGTTTTTCCAAAGTCAAACTCCATCAGATCCTCCAGGTTGGTCAGAAAGTTTCCTCTCTAAGGAAACCCAGCAGGTTGCATCAAGTCTCTCCAAGCAGCATTCACTCCTCCTGAAAGAGCGTAGAGCCACAGTGGACAGTCGTCTGCATTGTTGATGGCTTTGCAGCAATCCCTCATACTGAGCATGCATTGATCCAGGAGTACTTTCTATGTTAGATGGTAATAGTGGATGATCTGCCTCCCCTGATGATGTCACAGCTAACAGAACGCCAGACCAGGTGTACCTTCTATGAAGAGAAAAATGACAGAGAACAAAAAGTTAAAAGCTGAAATAACAACAAACAATGCGAATTGGAGAGCAGTAGGAGAACTCAGCAGAGTGAGAGAAATAGACTCTGATGTCCTCCAGTAGCCTAAGCCTATAGCAGCATAACTATAAAGGTAGATCAGGGTAACATGAGCCACTCTAACTATAAGCTTTGTCACAAAGGAAAGTTTTAAGCCTAGTCTTAAAAGTAGACGGGGTGTCTGCCTCACGGACACAGAGAGATTAGAGAATTGAAGCTAAAAATGATCCACCAGTAATGCTTACCTGCCACCCCCATATCGGGCTCACCAGAACCATCTTACCCCCCCGTCGGCATCTATCTGCACCCTTAAAGGGGATTCTTTTCAAATCGGGTCATGACGTTTCTAGTCTTGAGCCTGGTTGGTTCTGCAGTTCTGACCCGTGTGAGCAGACACGGTTCTGCAGGTCAGAGCAGCCCAGAAACTGGCTTCATCCATTATTAACGGGCCCTTTTAGATAAATTGCTCTGCGGTTCTGATCAAAGCAGCCGTGGTGGTTTTGTTCCAACATGTCGGCCCGGTTAAAGGATTTTCTGCTCCAAACGGGATCCCAGTCGGTGCTGCAGTCCTGCTTTGTTTGACCCGCTCTGCTCTGCTGGGCTCCTCGGTGTCCCCCTGCCTCTCCTCTCTCAGCGCCTCTTTCACCTTGTTCATTTCCACCCCTCTTTTTTTGGGTTTTTGCTGTTTGTTTTTGAGTCCCTCTTCCCCCCCCCCCCTGCTGCTCCTAACATGCTTTCTTTTCTTTACAGCAGTGTCCACCACGATATAACAGTTGGTACTAAGGTAGGCACCTCTGCTTCCTCCTCCTGTCTTCCTCTCCTGGTTTGTTGCTTTGTTTGCTGCTGTGGTCGACTCCGAGCGTCGGACAGGACGGAGACGCTGTCGTCTGGGGACAACCCGGGAACTCTCATTAATGAGGCAGCTGCTCTGTTGTTCCTGGTCCAAACGCTAAAATCGCATTCCGGGGGAAAACTTGGAGGATTAATCTGGTAATTGAGCATGGCTAAAGGACCAGAGCACTGCTTTTAAACCATTTAGCACCCTCAAAGTAGATGATCGCGCCTCCCTCCTGCTCCCTCGGTCCGATCATTAAACCCTGGGCTGTAAAAAACAAACTTAAACAGGGATCTCACTTTGTTTCCCTGAACGTTTTTTTTTCGGGTTTCTTCCTGCAAACTAGTTGTAAGGTGAACGTAGCTTCGTATCATAGAGCTGACAAAGCTTCACAAGGTACCGTATTTTTCGCTCTGGAATATAAATCGCATCAGTCAAAAATGCGTCATAAAGAAGAAAAAACATATAAGTCGCATTTATTTAGACATTTATTTTACACAATCCAAGACTAAAAATTGACATTTAATCTGGTAAAGCAATTTATTAAGTTATACACCTGCACCCACAATCAGCTGAATAACATGAAACATACCTGGGAGGCTGAATCGGGTAAATTAGCACAACAAGCCACCAACTCCAACCCGAAAAGTTCTTGTTAGCGCATTTCGGTCTAATTACGCTGAAATTAGACCGTCAGTATAACAGTGCTACGTGCTAAGCTAACATTACGACACGGATGTTTCAGAGCAACATAAAGCTCACGTACATCAGGGAAGTTGTAAACCACCCAGACAACAGAGCTGTGAGCTAGCGCTAGCTGCTATTAGCTTCAGGGACAGCCCAATATAATAATAATAATACATTTTATTTAACAGCGCCTTTCTTGACACTCAAGGTCACTTTACAGACAATAAAAAATTAAAATAGAAATACAGGGAACAGAAAAATATAAACAAACAGTTAACAGTTACAATATCAGGGTCCTTAGAGCTGCACCGCGCAACGCTTATACATAACATATGTACATGTGTTCAGTCTTTGTTGTTTATAAGTTAATGTCTTAATAAAGTTTTAAGTGGTACAGGAGCAGGATTTAGTTTTCACAAACCTAGAGCGCCCTCTTGTGGCTGTAGACTACTTGGTTCATGTTGGTCAGGATGATTTACCATTTAAATCTGATATATAAGTAGTACCTGACTATAAGTCGCAGGATCGGCTAAACTATGGAAGAAGAAAGTACGACTTATAGCCCGAAAAATACGGTCGTATCTTTGTGCTCTTGGTGGCGGTTCTTGACGCTGTACCATCTGAAGCGTCAGAAATCACAGCCGCCCGTTTTAGATTTGCTCCCTGACATTTCTCCTGAGTCATTCTCTTATCTGTGTGTAGAGAATATTCCTTTAGTATTTGCTGTTAAATCCTCATCAGAAACTGATCTCTATGGACTACAGACATCGTTTAATATTCAGAGATGCACCGATCTGCAATGTGAGACAAATTTCTGATCTCTGATTATTTTTATTTTTGTATTCTGGGTTCTTCAACAAAGATTTTAGACATTTCAGATTTGCAGACTGGTTACAGAGTTCATGTTTTAATCTGTCTCGCCTGCATCTTATATCAGCGATTAGCCTTTCTGTTACCTGCGGAAAAGCTGGGTCTCTCTCATATGGAGAGCAGGTGCTTGTCAACATATGGAAAATACAATTTCCTATTACCTAAATAGCTTCTTGCATCTCTGTCCCTCATTTGATTTAATTTTAAAAACCTCACTGATGGGGCTGGACAATAATTCAATAACAATATATATCAATCGATAAAGGAAAAAAGTTTCAATAAAAAGTTCAATAGAATAAAAGTTTTCCTTCATTTTACATTCTAGCCATGTAGGTTAATATTATCATTACATCCTCCCAACGAATTACAATGCAGACCCAGGAAGCTCCGCCCCCTTCAAATAGTTCAGAGAGCGCAAGTTCTTTTTTCTTTTTTAAAAACTTGAAGTTTTGGTAAAAAGTTGGTTGAATTAAGGTTTGAGTCTGAATTCAGTGTTTGTGTCTGTATCTAAAAATAGGTCACTAAGCAGCAGCATAAAATGGCCAGAGCTGCACTTTAAATACATGTTTTGAATTTGTTGATAATTATCAATATCAATCAATATGGTTTCTATTTTATCAATATGCATTTTTTTCTATATCGTCAAAAGTTTCCTCTCTAAGGAAACCCAGCAGGTTTCAAACCAGGTGTACCTTCTATGAAGAGAAAAACGACAGAGAACCAAAAAGTTAAAAGCTGAAATGACAACAAACAATGCATATTGGAGAACAGTAGGAGAACTCAGCACAGTGAGAGAAACAGCACCCTGATGTCCTCCAGTAGCCTAAGCCTATAGCAGCATAACTATAGAGATAGCTCAGGGTAACATGAGCCTCTCTAACTTTAAGCTTTGTCAAAAAGGAAAGTTTTAAGCTTAGTCTTAAAAGTAGACAGGGTGTCTGCCTCACGGACCAAAACTGGGAGTTGGTTCCACAGGAGAGGAGCCTGATAGCTAAAGGATCTGCCTCCCATTCTACTTTTAGAGACTCTAGGAACCACCAGTAGACCTGCAGTCTGACATGATCTTCCTGTTTCTGGGATTGTTCTGACTACATCTTATAAGCCTGTTATTTCTAAACCCTGTTGAGACCTGAAGAAGTTTTTTTGGATGAGAAGGGAAAGCCTTCCAGACACAAGAGAAGTCGTCCCATTGCCCTCTACTTAGGCACCTTATGAGTGCATCTGAAGCCCATAAACCAGAGCTTTGCTCTGCAGTGCACTGATCGAACACATTTCAAAGGTATGCAGTAATTGGGCCGTATAAAGGATACCTGAGCGTGTTGCAGCAGTTACAGCTGCTGATCTGCTGGAAACGAGTCCTCACTTGGTAACTTTTTCTCAATCTAGACAACAATACTGGATACATCAGAATGAAGGGTAATTTTAAAGCTGCTGTAGTAATAAAATACCCTTTAAGTGAGAAAATGCTCACATTTGTAGTGTTTCCTGCACTGCAGCCATGTTTTCATCTGTGCCTGCAGCAGCGTTTGGTGTGAATGTGCAGAATGTCTCTGTAGCTCCGGCCAGAAAAAGCTTAGATGTGCTGTGTTTCTGTTTAAAGTGGCAATGGGAAAGGATAGATTTATGAGAAAGTATGTTCATGACTCACTACAACAGGTACCCTGTAGTTTCTTTTCTCTTTTGGTGCTTAACTTTAAACATTTTATTTACGTGCATAAAAACTACGAGAAATGCACACAAAGTCCGCAGTAGTTCAGTGGCTGCAATGACTAAATGTGATTTGTTTTATCTTTAATAGCTTACATAACAACAACCACAAATGAATACCTAAATCATACAAGGTTTATAGTCCTAACTGTAGTTTAGCGTTATAACAGCTTGAGAAAGAAAGCTGTGTTGGAATCAGGTGGTTCTGCTTCTGATGTTCTGGTACCGTTTGCCTGATCGCTGAATAATGAGCAATGGGTGAGATTTTAATGATTACTTTTATAATGCTTTTGCTGATTTGAATAACGAGATCATGTTTGTGGGCTAATTGTTCAAATAAAGCCAGATGGTTTACAAAAATAAACCACCCAATCAGAAGCTTTCATGTATTTAATCAATCGATCTATAACATTTTCGTTCATTGGTTCATCATTGTTCCCATTTGTGCATCCAGTCATGTGCCCCTACCTGTTACGTGATGATATTTAAGTATTATAAAAGCTGCACGAGTGCATGCTGTTGATTACGTGTTTATAAAGCGAAAATGGTGGGAATTTTGTTTACATTTTTAAAGAGGGAAAAATAAAATAGATTTTTCTGTAATTGACCTAAAGATCACTGATATGTGGCGATCTGCTCTTTTTTTGTTTTGTTTTTTATTGCTTTCTCCAAATTATCTCAGTTGAGTGAAGATAAAAGATCAGAAATAATTTCAGGAATAATAAGGGCTGTGCTTTGTTTTACTTTTTAATATATCTTTTTTGAGACTTTCAGTTTCTAGCTGGTTTTGTGACGGATCACTTCCTGTTTTGGAGTCGGGCTCGTTGACGTTGTAACTTAACACCGTTTACCTGAGTCCACGCCTGATATCACATTCCTGGTCAGTAGAGGCGGCCTGTGTGTCTGGAGGCAGACCGGCGGAGGTCGAATGCGAGCGTTGGAGGAGCGGCTGGGATCAGGGAGCAGGGAGCGATGGGATGAGCGGGGGAGGTGTCCTCTGATCATTGCAGCTCTCCTGGTTCCTCCTCTGGCCTTGGGCGAGTAATCTGAAGCCGCGCAGATTGTCAACACCAGGTTCCGTTGGAGAAACACTTCGGGCTCAGGAGCCGCCTCTAATAATCCATGTAAAAGAAAGAAAAGCTGCAGGTTTCAGGAAACAGATTCCCAGCAGGTCTGAATGTGAAGAATAGTCCGTTTGCCTTCAGATGGTCCTGAAAAATGTCCTAAAATCAAAGTGGGTCTGCTTACAGTTTGAATAAAGGAAATATGGCCAGCATTAGTCTTTCTTTTGTGACACCCTGTTTTAAACCTGCCTAAACTCTTAGTTTGGAACAGCAGAGCAGCCACTGCTTGAATCAGTATCTGGCTTACTGCTATAGTTGGTAATCCTGTTCAGAAACTATTTTTGTAATATTGGTTAAAATCTTCCTTCCATCCTGAAAGTTGTCATTACATTATGTATTCAGACAAAGGAGGTTAAAAATCTATCTCTGTGGGAGCAGGTCTGTAAAAACTGACCAATCCCTGCCGTTCGGACCGAATGGCAGGGATTGGTCAGAGTTTTGGTCCTGCTCTCACCCCCCTCTGTCCCTCCAGTTCTTGGGATATCACTTCATCTATTGGTTGTCCCACATGCCAATCATTCTGACGCGCTCACGTTACGCCAGTGTCCGTACTCTTTCCTTCTGAGTCTCTGCTTGCTGGCTGCACATGCGCACTTCTTGTGTTTACGTATCCGGTTAGCTTAGCGGTTAGCTTAGCAGTTAGCTTCGCTGTTAGCCTTAGGGTTGCTCAGCTCTTCTACTTTGTCGGGACAGCAACTTTTTTTTCCCAACCATCCCTGAAATTGAGGACATTTCCGGGGACAGCTTTTGCCAGGGACAGATCCTCCAAAACGGGGACGTCCTAGTCCAAGATGGCTTCCTGCGTATCATCAGTAGGGGGATTTTTACTGTAATAAACTGCGTCTCCATTTGTCTTTACTGCTATTTTTTTTCATGTCTTAAATGCTGAATAAGGCACAGTTAAAACCTTGTAATTATCTCATTAGTTTGGATCAGAACAGTCTGCCGTGCCCATTGCTTTACTGACTTGGAACCAGAACACCGTGTTGGATTTTTACCCTCCACAGTGAATCTCATTGACTGCTTTTTGCCCTTAAACAGCAAAAAAACGTTTTCTTGACCGTAAAATGTGTGGCTGCAGCCATCTTGAAGGCCTGCTGTGGACTGAACTGACTGATGCGTCCTGCTTTTTCTCTTTCTGAGGTCCGGCTGCTCAGATGTTCTAAATCAAGGTTACTGGTGCCAGACGTTTTGTGAATGTCCTGAAGCGAACGTTTCAGACGTTTTATGGCCCATTTATTTCCAAATGTTGGGAGACAAACCTTAAGTTTGGTGATTTGTAAATCAAAACATCGGCTGTGGTGCAAGGAAGTCTTTTTCAGGGTAAAGGAGCTTTTTATCTGTTGGTGGCGCTCCGTCCCACCAACACTGGTGAACAAGACGCCTAGAAAATTAAAATCCTCCGCCTGGGGAAGACACCGACCCCCAGGGGGCGCTACACCCTTTACCGAGTTTTTAGGTTTTCTGTTTTTGTCTGAAAGTTGTCTGATGTTTTTGAAATGAGACGGTTTCATACATGCAGAAAACATCAAATGTGAACAGTTAATTTATTCAATAATTTTACTGAACGTAACAAAGATTTACCCATAAACAAGTTTCACGCTTTTAAAGGTCTGGGCAGAAGTATTAAACCACAGTTTCTGCTGAGACGTCATTCCCATCACTTCTTTTAATGCAACATTTGTAATACAAAACGATATATAGTAATATAAATTAGGGCTGGACGATAATTCAATAACAATATATATCGATAGAACAGAAAGGGTCAATAAAAAGTTCAATAGAATAACAGTTTTCCTTTTTGTATTCTAGCCTATCATGTAGGTTAATATTAGTCATTACATCCTCCCAACCAATCACAACGCAGACCCAGGAAACAAGCTCCGCCCCCTTCAAAGAGTTCAGAGAGCACGTTATTTTTTCTTTTTTAAAAACTTGCAGTTTTTTGGTAAAATTATCAATGTCAATCGATATGATTTCTATTTTATTGATCTGCTTTTTTTCTACATGGTCCAGCCCTGATATAAATGGTAATTATGATTATTCCAGTCTCATATTCACCTGTAATCATTATTTTATTGCGGGTTTTAAAGCGTTTTATGTTTGAACGTTGTTTGAGCTCCACCCCACAGAAACCTTTCCCCGTTTTTCTGATCGTCTGTTTGATTGAAACTCAAACCTCTTAAAGCAGAAAACTCCTTCCTTTACCTGGCAGCTGGTTATTTATTTATTTATTTGAGCTTTTTACCTCATCAGAGCTGTTTGTTGCTTAACCACGTCAGTAAGTTCTGATCGTTTTGATTGGGTGGGTCAGTTGGGTCCAGGGACCGAGCCTCGTTAATTACTCTTGTATTTTGCAGCACGACTAATGGCCGTGATGTCGTTTCGTTGTCGTTTCCCCGCCTCTTTGCTCAGTTATCTAAATATGGCAACAAAGGAGCCAGTTTGATTTAGAAACCAGCAGTTTTATCAGCAAACGCGTCTAAACTGTGGTTTATACGATGAGGCGGCTTCAGCTCGGTTAGACGGTCCATCTCTGAAGTCAACATGGCGTCCTTTGCTGGTGTTTAGTCGTTTTAAATTGGCTTTTATCGTTGGCTCCATCAACAGTTAGCCCTTGTCAGTTCGGGCATGTTTAGGCTGAAGAGAAGCTGCAGCGTCATCGGCGGTGATGACATCAGAGCGAGCGGCGCTGGTGTGAGCAGAGCCGGCTGGGTAGGTGGAAGTCCGCGCGGCGCCCAGCGGCTCCTTTGTCTCGGAGCGCAGCCTGAGGGCGGGGTCCGGCCGGCGCTCGGCAGCTGTCAGACGGAGACGGAGATGGGAAGGCTCAGCGGAGAGCAGCGCTCAGGTTTCTGCTGCTTTTATTATTCATGAGAGAGTCGGTAACCAGATCTGAGCAGGTAAAAAAGAAAAAACCTTTAACTGTTCGGGTTCATCAGAGACGAAACGACGACGGCAGCAGAACGTAATTTCCTTCCCAGCAGCCAACATCCCTTTATCTTTGATAGTCTTGATTAATCATATTTCTTCAGACGTTCTGAATTTTTATAAAAGTTTTTCCCTCTGGCTTTTGGCTGCTTCTCTATCCAGATTCCACCGTATGATGCTCGGTGGTCCATCCAGCAGATATCTGGAGCCTATCGCTGTTTGTTTTTCTGTAGATTCGGTGACAAAATGGGAAGGAATGGTGTCTTTCTGACACGCTGCTGCTGATAAAGAGGCTAAAGAACCAGTTTACACTTGGTTCTGTTACATTCCCTTCAGTTTAGCAGCTTTTCTAAGAGAAAAGTTCCTGTGAAAATGCTCACAGTGGCTTAAAACTCGGTTTAAAGCCACAAAAGTAAAAAAGAACAAAAATAGTCAGAAATGCCTTTGATCAAGACTGATGTAAATGCTGCTCAGAAGGACAATTATATCTGTCTAGGACTTTTGCCCTGTACTGTATATTAAGCAGCGTTTTGGTGTGTTCTTTAAATTATTACAGAAAATTAAACCACTTTTTATCCGACAGCTCCTAGTTTTATAATTTCCTACCAGTCGGGACGCTTGAAGGTGCTCGTTATCGTGCCGTTTCACCTTTTAGTGGTTAAAACGTGGCCTTCAGGTCATTTAATGTCCAGGGTGACAAACTGTTTGTAATTTTCTCTCACTTGCTGATATGTTGTTCTAAATGTGGTTTCCTGACTCCAGTAATTTTCTACCAGCTGCTGCTTGCTTGGGTTTGATCAGAGGTCATAATCTGACATACTTTATAAGAGGCGACGGCGATCAGAGCCACAGTCAATGGAAACAGTGTAAATTGAGCCATGTTGTGATCTTTTTATCTCCATATTTCATCAAAAACATTTTATAAATGAGAGAAATAAACTGGTGTGCAGTAGTGGAGCGCATGGGGTTCGTTTCAAGGTAACATGAGGTCATGAAGGGGTGACTTGATCCAAAGCCGATGGCTGGCGTGTCAAAGATGGAAAACCCAGGAAATGTAAAAGGTTAAAAGGTTACAGGTCAGTGAAGGGACCCTCTGGTTTGTTTGTGAGGTCCTAATGGTTTTGGGTTCAGCTCCTGGTGGTAAAGGAGACAGACGTCTTCGGTCCATGCTGGTTTAAGATGGAACGGCCGGTACCTGGAAACATCTGTTGCAGCTATTAAAAACATTCACATATTGTGGGTGAAATATTTTTTGACATCTGTTCAATAAATGCAAATAGTGTGGATTTGCAGTTTAACATTTACCGTTTAATCAATTATTGGGGAAACTGCAGGAAACCTTCAGTGTAACTCCACAGATCCGGTCTAAGTCCTGCGGCGGGCGATGCGGAGGGTTCGGTCCGTTCAGACGCTGTCAGCATCTGTTGTTCATTAAGCTCCTCGGTTCAGGAATTTACTCCACGGGAGGTTTCAGCCTCCTGCTCGCTGGGGGGGTTGCAGAGGAGGGTCTGCAGGTAGCAGGTGATGTTCGTAGCGTCCCGGTTTTAAATGTAAGGACCTTTTTAGGTCTGTGTGAGTCTCATTAGTGCCATCTACTGGTGGAACTGCATCACTGTCGCACTCGATAACAGTTGTTTTTTATTTTTCCTGTCTTTTAATTCAGTGATTTATTAATTAACGAGGGGAAAAATCTGGTTATTTTGGCTCATTAAAAAAAAACAACAGCTTTTGTATTTTGGCTCCTGGTGGATAATTTGTAAACAAGGACCTTCTCCTTCAAAGGCAGAACACAAAGCACGGCAAAAGTAGTGGAAAACATTTCTTAATTCAATTAAATTTTATTTATATAGCGCCAATTCATGACACATGTCGTCTCAAGGCACTTTACAAAGTCAAATTCAATCAGATACAGATTTTTAGGTTATTAGAACAACCAGTTTATGTTGAACACTTTATATAAATGAACTCATGGGTTTCTAACTAGCAACCAGCGTGTACATTGTAGACGTGGCAAGCAGCCCTTTTTAGCACACCTGTGTTTTTCCTGCTCATTTAATTCAAAATGTTTCTTTTCCTGTTTGCTTTCTTTTAATCATACATTATTAAAACTATATATTTTTTATTAATTTTTTTTGGCCGACCAAACTCTCTTGATTAATTTTATGTTTTCCAGAGAGGATCTGACGAGCTTTTGTCCAGCGTCTCCAACGGCCCGTATATCATGAGCACCACAGGTCAGGAAGGGGCCTTTTTTTTTTTTTTTTAAATCATAACTGGCCTCAAAAGTTGTCATAAGATGTTTTTATTCATCACAAAGTTGCAAATGTTTTTCACTACTCCCCTTTGACCTTTGGGAAAACAGCCTAGGTGCTAATGTAGATCCCTGTGGGACGCCCGTGTGCTGAATACCAGGACCGAATAGATCACGTCTTCCTTTGATGTCTCGCCTTTCTAGCCAATGGCAACGACAGCAAGAAGTTCAAAGGTGACGTCAGAGGCCCCAGCCTGCCGTCCCGGGTCATCCACATTCGCAAGCTGCCCGGCGACATCACCGAGGCCGAGGTGATCAGCCTGGGCCTGCCGTTCGGCGACGTCACCAATCTGCTGCTGCTGAAAGCCAAAAACCAGGTACAGCTTTAACCTTCCGCTACGCGTTTTCACGCCGTTAGGACGCCGCCGCCGCTACCTGGTCACATTCCTGAGATGTCGCAGTTCATCCGCGGATGGATCCGCTTCAGCCTTTCAGGCAGTTTCTCACTGTTTGTCACTATAAATAGAAGCCAGGTGGCAGATTTCTGCTCTGTTGGGCAGTTACAGCAAAATGGAAAACATAGGAACTAAACACCTGATCAAAGTGGAGAACAACTCTGCATTTACATTTAGGCTACGTTCACCCTGCAGGCCTTGATGCTCAATTCCGATTTTTTTGTGTGTGAAATCTGACAAAAACGTGTCCGTTCACATTTCCAAATATATGCGACTTGTATGTGATCTCCTGTGTGAACTGAATTCATGCAACCTAAGTGTCCCGCATGCGCAGTTGAGGACGCGATGATGTCACACATAGGAGGCGTGCTCAGTGTTTGCGGAAGTAAACATGGTTCGTAATCCTGCAGCGTTCTTTACCTCCACTTTACCGCCGCAATCTTTTTAAGAAGATCGAAAAGAAAGAGCCAAATTTTTGGCAATGGCGTTTTGTGGGGCAGTAACGTCCGTACAGAGAAACGTGTTGGTGCGAAGCCAGGAATGGTGGGATAGCGACGTGAGCGGCTTTACTGATGCGGACTTCATTCACAATTTTCGAATGACAAAGGCAACCTTTATGTGCGCCTGTGAACGGATCTCTTTAGCGCTCTAACGTAAAAACACACATCTTCAGCGGCTACAGCAGTGAGTAAAATCGTTGCCGTGGGGCTGTACTGGCTTACAACAGGTGCTTGTTACCGTATCAATGATAAGTATCAGTGACGTACAGGTCGGATAAATGCAACCCGGCCGTTCAGACACAGGTCGCATTAGAAAAGATCAGATGCGTATCGGATTCAGGACCACATATCCGAGTGGCCTGGGTCGCATTTGAAAAAATCT
Organism: Fundulus diaphanus; assembly: GCA_037039145.1. Classification (NCBI taxonomy): domain Eukaryota; kingdom Metazoa; phylum Chordata; class Actinopteri; order Cyprinodontiformes; family Fundulidae; genus Fundulus; species Fundulus diaphanus. The sequence continues at coordinate 4,809,600 of CM073128.1, forward strand.
GATCTGTGTTGTTCAGACTGTCATAAAAAGATCAGATTCAGGTCGCTTATGGGCAAAAAAATCTGAAATTGGGTCAATTCAGGCTGCAGTGTGAACGTAGCCTTAGTGTCAGCTGTAATAAACTTTCAGATCAATTTTAAAATCAGGCATGTTTAATATCACTGGCACCAGTGCAGCTAAGAGGGTAAAATTGTTTTATTTAACAGATTTATAGTCGAGTCTGAAGCTAAACTGGTCGCCGTCTGGGAACCTGCCAGAGTTCTGGGAATTTGATCAGCAAGTTAAAATGAGCCGATACAATAAAGCTAGAGTTCACTATAATAAAATTATGCTTAACTGAACAAAATAAAAAAATAAATAATGCAATTTCCAAATTGCAGAGGTCTGCAAGTTTTTGCTGGGTAACAATTAACTGATCAGACCTTTAGGCGTCGGTAAAATGTTTAAAGTGGTTTTCCTCCACATGGAAGGGGAAAAAAGTTACATCAGTGAGATAAATTCAGTTTATTATTTGTTTTAGAGTTTATATAATTATACTTTTTACCAGAAACTTTCAGGAATCTCACCACAGCATTAAGTAGCCGTCAGTTTTAAATAATCCTTGTTTATAAAACATCTTTATCTACAGGCCATTTTTTGTTGCTTGTGGTTAAAGCAGAGAAAAGTCCAAATTAAATCACAATTATGGTTGAAATAAACCACAATTCTGATTTTTGGCAAAATCGTACAGCACTAATTCAAAATTAATGATAATTTTCTAAAGAGTTAAGGCTCAGATAGTTTATCTCTGCATCCAGGATGATTTCCAGATGCTTTTATTTCCATAGTAAACAGCCAGCAAAGGGCAGATGTGGCAGTGTCATGATGTGGGACTTTATAAAATATAATCTCTCTCTCTCTCTCTCTCTCGCTCGCTCGCTCGCTCGCTCTCTCTCTCTCTCTCTCTCTCTCTCTCTCTCTCTCTCTCTCTCTCTCTCTCTATATATATATATATATATATATATATATATATATATATATATATATATATATATATACACACACACACACACACCAGTGTCCCCTCATAGCTGAAAACCACAAAGTCTTTCAAGCCGCATTTAACCATTTCCTTCCCAGTAGCAGAAAAATCGTTGTTTCTTGACCTTCTTCCGTTCAGACTCCACAGCCCTTGTTCTGAGGGGTTCTCACCTGTCGCTGTCGCCTCACCTGTCGCTGTCCCCTCTCAGGCCTTCTTGGAGATGAACTCGGAGGAAGCAGCTCAGAACATGGTGGGCTATTACTCCTCAGTGATGCCCGTCATCAGACACCAACCGGTCTACGTTCAGTTCTCCAACCACAAGGAGTTAAAAACCGACAATTCTCCCAACCAGGAGGTAAACCCCCCCCCCACCCCAGCTGTACACAGCAGTCTGTTGGCTCCTGTCAGCATCTGTTAACCTGTTCACCCTGTTCCTGTCAGAGGGCCCAGGCGGCTCTGAGGGCCCTCAGCTCCTCCCATGTGGACACGCCCATGGCGGCGCCGAGCACCGTGCTGAGGGTGGTGGTGGAGAACCTGCTCTACCCGGTCTCTCTGGACGCGCTCTGTCAGGTAATGCCGTCGCAGAGAAACGACCACACACCTACAGGCATCTCAGAGTAAGCAGTTCACCCAGCAGCCGTGGTCACTTCAGCCGATGCTACGGCTCTGTTGTAAAGTCCTGCTGTCCTGCATGTTCTAGAGGCTGGAATAATTAGATTTTCAAATCAAGGGGGTTTTATTTCCTGTTTTCACCGATCGTTTTCCTCAAATGTATCGAAATGTCCACGGTCGCCATTGCTTTCCGGCGAAACTGCGGAGCACTGTTGTCTCGCGATATTTTAGAGCGAGACTCGCTTCTCATTGGTCGGTAGTTCTGTGACGCGTTCACATTAAGCGCCGTTATTGGTGGAAATCTGACCGCACGCAAACCTTTAAAGGAACCATTTTTGCATGTGACTTTTATGAACAACTTTTCCTGACTTCCTGTTCGACGAGACGAATCCTGACAAAAAGCAGAAGCGCTACACGAAGCCCGATGATTATATTCAATTTTATCTATATAGCCCCAATTCATGAAACATTTCATCTCAAGGCACTTTCCAAACTCAAATTCAATCAGATTTGGTCAGATTATACGGATTGGTCATAAAGTTTCCTCTCTAAGGAAACCCAGCAGGTTGCATCAAGTCTCTCCAAGCAGCATTCACTCCTCCTGAAAGAGCGTAGAGCCACAGTGGACAGTCGTCTGCATTGTTGATGGCTTTGCAGCAATCCCTCATACTGAGCATGCATGAAGCGACAGTGGAGAGGAAAACTCCCCTTTAACAGGGAGGAAAACCTCCAGCAGAACCAGAACCAGGCCCGGTGTGATCATGGGGCGATCTCTGCATTTTTTTGCTGTGTTGTGGGTGGTGACCGCCGCCCGTGTAGCTGAGGAGGAGCGGCCAGAAAAACGTCCCAATGTGCGTCGGCGCCGCAGCGAATGGCCCATCTGGAGGAGGGGAGGGGGGGGGGGGGGTTTAACTACAATTTCTCATAGCAGTTCTGATTACTTTGAAGCAGCAGACACCCTGTGGTGTTAGATCACATGATGTAGAAAGTGGTTTAGGACAGAGCTGTCTGAGTAAGAATAAACAGAGCAGTGGTTTGTTAGGCTAGTCCAGGGCTCTGCAACCTGTGGCTCTGTGGACCTTCCACAGTGGCTCTTAATAACTTTGGCTACAAATTATATTTTTATAATGGTATTTAAATGTAATAATGATAATAAATGCAGGTTTTAGCAGTTTTTTTTCTTGGAATAATTGCTTTTAATTTTCACAACAGAATGATGCTAAAAGTATCAGTAATATTTCATTTTAAATCAATATTTTTTCATTATGTTGGAAACTATGATTTTTTATTTTTTTACATAATTATCCACAAATATCAACATCCTGTCCATCCTCTTTTTTTTAAACCTGAAAACAGACATAAAGGGCGTTTCTTTAACGATGACAACATATTTCCTACCGTAGATCTTTATCAAAAATTATAACTTGTCTTCTTTCAAAAGGCCAGGCAACATTTGCGGCTCTGAACGAGTTTAATTCAAGTGGACTGTAGGAAAAATGTCTCTTTAGACTGTAAAGGTTGCAGGTCCCTGGTCTAGACCATATGAAGGTAAACATTGTGTTTTTGCTTGCAAACGTTACCTTTCTACTAGTATTTATACATATTGTTAGCAATAAACAACATTTCATTTAACCTTAAGAAGAGCTTGGTGTCGGATATTTTCTTATGCATCTTAAGTTGTATATTTAGAGTGGACTGAAAGCTGAAGTTGCTGGAAATGGCCTCCATTTGTACTTGAAACAGGGAAAATGTTTGAGCTTCCCCCACTAGCCGAAATTTGACTATACGCTAAATTTCTGGGCAGAACTCTGCCTCGTCAGCAGCCATGAAAGGCAGCAGAGGCCTGTTAATCATCTGTTCACTCAGGATGTGTGGAGGCAGGGAGGCACCTAAAGCATGCAGGTCAGTGGGTCCGGGGCACCGGGGCTGGAGGCCCCTGGTCGGCGCTGTGTTGGAACGATTCAAGCAAAGGATGTAGGTTGAGACTTTTGCACGCATCAGAAATCATATCTGTGCTCCTGTTTGGTCGTCAGATCTTCTCAAAGTTTGGCACCGTGCTGAGGATCATCATTTTCACCAAGAACAACCAGTTCCAGGCCCTGCTGCAGTATTCAGACGGGACGTCGGCCCAGGCGGCCAAACTGGTGAGCGGCGCTGGGTAAACCGTACGTCTCTCCTGCTCCCGGCGGACGGCCTGACGGTCAACGCTGTTCTGTTTCAGTCTCTGGAGGGACAGAACATCTACAACGGTTGCTGCACCCTGAGGATCAGCTTCTCCAAACTCACCAGCCTCAACATCAAATACAACAACGAGAAGAGCCGCGACTTCACCAGGCCTGACCTGCCGTCCGGAGACAGCCAGCCCGCCTTGGAGCACCCGGCCATGGCCGCGGCCTTCAGTAAGGACTCCCCTCACACACAACAGTCTGTAAATCATCTACAGAAACGGGCATTTTAACTGCAAAAACAGCCACAAAAGAAGGTGAAGCAGCCTCAGAAGACGACCGCTTCCTCCTTCATGTCCACGATAACGGAAGACAACGCTGCGGTTAAAAGATTTGTGATTATTGGTTAAAACTTAGACGCTGTTTCTTCTCCGCAGCTCCAGGAATCATCTCTGCCTCGCCGTACGCCGGAGCAACTCACGCTTTTCCTCAGGCCTTCGCGATCCAGCCAGCCAGTGAGTTTAATCTGGGGCAGCTGCAGCCAATCAGAGACTGGCGTTGCAGCGTCCTCACAGTCGCTCAAAGTTTGTTAATTTAACCCATTTTTTTCTTTTTATCATTCAGCGTTCCCTTTGGTTTTAACTTGGACCCTAAAAAATTGTGTTCAGATTACTGGATTTTCCTTATTATCATCAGTAAATTGTGTTTTTTAATAAAGACTGGGATGAAAATGCCTCTTCTTTAAGGCAAGTAAATAAGTCAACTATCACTCGTAGCAAAATAAAATAGAAATCAGACATCTCTGCTCCCAAAACTGGACATGATTTCTGCTGTAATCTCTTTATTTTCAGTGTGCTGGTGAAGATTCTCAGTCATCCAGGACATGATCGTTCAAAAAAAAGTTAAAAAACAAACCAACTGGACTTTTTTCCAAAGTTTGAAGACGTTTCGATTAGAAAGCTTTCTCAATTCAAATGTCTGGAGTAGTGTGGCGTTCCAAACTTTATAATATTGCCCAAAAAGGCATTGTTATGGCTTAGATAACATGCAAATTAACCCAAAACTGGTCCACCTCATAGCAATGAGGAGTCGTTAAGGTCATCGTCTCTCTTAACAGACAGATGGTTCGACAGGGGGGTGAAGGAAGCCATTTATGTTAAGAGAGAAAAACCAACCTTAAACAGAGGAGGACTCAGGTTTCAACTCTCAAAAACTTACAACACAGCAACAGGTTTGGTTCCTTCCAATTTCCCCTCAATCCTCACCTCCATGCAGGTGATCACAACATCTCACCTGTAAGGCAGGCCAACGATGACTGGACAGGAAGAGAAATGAGTCCAGTTGGTTTTGTGTTTTAACTTCTTTTGGGATTTAATTTCAGTGCTTGACTCAGGTCATTTTGTGCAGTTTTTGGTGTGTTTTTTATCCGCTCCGCCTCTCTCAGTGTCATCCCACTATCCAGGCCTGACGGTCCCCACGCTCCATGGGAGTCTGGCCTCTCTGGCTCTCCCCGGCACCGCCAGGCTGGGGTTCTCCACCATCCCCCCTGGACACTCGGTTCTGCTCGTCAGCAACCTGAACCCTGAGGTGAGTGTTGTCCCCTGTGCCATAACCTGCACTGATGAGCTCCACATTTTCACACACATTTTGCTTTAACCCTGAAACGGCAAAATATTTTATCAAATTGTTTTTTTTAAAAAACATCTTAATCAGTGCAACAAGTAAAATTCCCAGGATTCTGTGTAATTTGACCCATAATGATCTGGTCCTGAAATCCTGCCGCTAAAACACAACCAATTCCCTCCCGGGTTTTGTTCTCCGTTTTATTGTTTCGCCATCTTACTTCCTGTGACCCCCCCCCCCCCCCCCCCCATCCCCTTACACCTGCATCCTTACACAGAACACACCTGCAGAAGACACACACCTGTTCGGTTATGTTTGAAATGATCTTATTTTGACATTATCTAACCCCTCCTCTCCAAATGTAATTTACCCTTCTGATTGACCCCTCACTTGTCCTTTTTTTTTCTCTTCCCCTTTTAATTTGTTGCCATGGAAACGCCTCGGACCCTCCACCTGTTCTGCCCTCCCACCTTTACCTGTCCTGTCCCTCCGCTGCCTTCTCTGCTGTCTTTAAAGAGAGTTACGCCCCACTGCCTCTTTATTCTCTTCGGTATGTTGTCACTAGCTTCTTATTTTTGAATTATCAGTACCACCTGGATGTTCTGGTTTTTGTTTTGAATTTCTTTTTTTTTTTTTTATTTCTATTGATTCATGAGAAATGAGTGTCTGCTTGTTTTGTCCGATCTTCTGTGTTGATTTGAGTTTATTTACAATACGTGGAGCTTTTCCTCTGATGTTTGATGCTTCAGTTGAAAATTGAAAGCAGGCAAAAAACTTAAGATATTTCCATCAGGTCTTTAATAATAATGGTAACAAAATAATTTGTTGTTGGAAACAATGCATAAACAAGAAAAGCTCAATTGTATTTGTTTTAACTAAGTTGTTAAAAACAACGGAAAATAGTCATTTTTTTTTTTTTCTAGTAAAACTAGGTAAGAAATAATTTAAGCTTGGGTGCTCTTACCAGTATTTGCGTTCCAAAAAAAAAAATTATTTATTTATATATATATATATATATATATATATATATATATATATATATATATATATATATATATATATATATATATATTAGTCATTTTAATATCTACAATGAACCAGTTATGCCCAGCAAACAGGTTTATTTTATTAATAAACCAGAAAATTCCCTGAAGGAACACAAGCCTTTGGTTGATATGCTCCAAAATTGACCTTAAAGCCTATTAGAAATCTACAAACCTATATTTGTAATAATTAAGCCATGAAGAAAACTACTTTACTTGAAAAATGCTAACATTTAATAGCATGCTACGATTAGCATGTTGATATCCATAGCAAACCTTATATAAAACATAAAAGGTAGTGTAATCTCAAACTGTAAGATATTATGAGATTACACTAGGTATTTTCATATGAGCCATATGTTGGCTAACATGCTACTATTAGCATGTTGGCCAACATGCTACTATTAGCATGTTGGCTAACAGCACTGTCTGCTGTAGTAACAGCAGCTTATATGCTGTCATAATTAAAAATCCTTACATTAGCTAAAAGGCTAATATTGTAACACTGGCTATCAGTGCTAGGCTAAACTCGAGTAAAATGGTAGCATTTGGTAACGCCATAGCTAAAATTCTACTAATAGCATATAAGCTAACAGTAGTTGGCAGTTTCTGCTGTAATAACAGAAGTTGATATGCTGTCATTTGCTAAAATCCAAACATCAGCAGGACTTTTACTTTAAAAAGTGTCTGAGCCTTATGATATTAATCCAACATGCATAACAGTGAGTTTCTTATTTTAGGGAGTAACTTTGTTTTTGGAAGCTGTCTGTTTGCTCTCTTGCAATACATATGCTGCTATCTTAGCTCTTTTTTTCAAGTTGGTTTTAAAGAACCATCAGGAAATATTATTGTCATTAATGATGATGATAATAAACATACTATTTAAAAAAAAAAAAAATTAAATCTACTAATTATGTCTTTTAAAGTGGCACACCTCTTTATTGTGTTGGTTACTGACAGTCATCTCAGACCTGAGTAATTGTATTTTGGGCTTAAATAAATAGACTGAATTAGAATCTACACCCATCAGCTAAAATGTTAAGTTTCTAATTTTCTGGACTTCCCAAAAGAGTTCCAAGCTGCGTCTTCATGATTTCTAACCATCAACGCATTGGTGCCTTTCAGCAAACTCTGAGGAGCTGCACGTATTGTGTGTTTCATTTCAGTTCACTGAGCCGCAGTTTAAGTTTGCATGCTGGGTTTCTTTCAGTTTGCATGTCCTCAGTGCTCAGCCAGCTGCGCTTGGTTTTGTTTCATCAAACCCCATAATTCAGCGACTACACGGTTTAATCTGCCATCATTTAAAAAAATTGTTTCTCACACTTGTCCTTAATTTCCTCACTTGCATTTCCTATGAGTAATCATTCAGAAATCCCCGGCTTCCAAGTTATATTTACCAATTTGTAATTGGTAAATTACAAATTGTTGTTCCCATTTCATTATGCCAGTAATTTACTTCTACTTTTAACCTCCTTCCTGGTGAATTTTATTTCCCCATCAAAATACTCCCATCTCCCAGTTCCCATAAATTTTATTTACCAGTAAAGTGAAAGGTCAGGCTGCAGGCAGATCTGCTTCATACATGACTTTGTACAGTTTTTATGGGTATAGCTCCATGTCTACATTATTATAGCGTGACTTGAACTAAGACAGATATTTAAATTGTTTATTTTTATTTCCAACTGTCTGTCAAGGTGTTTATGGGGATGTGGTGAGAGTGAAGATCCTGTTCAACAAGAAGGAAAATGCTCTGGTCCAGATGAGCGACAGTACTCAGGCTCAGCTAGGTAACTGCTTGCACATGCTCAGTGTGATCCAAGTAGGTGTCTTTATATGCAAACTGCTGCCGACCGGCAAGTCTTCATAACTCTTGTGTTCAAATTGGCTACAGAAAGTTGTAAAGATATAGAAACCATTATGTATGGATTTATTTATGCCCCAAAAGGCCTGCTGGTTAGACGTTACCCTTTAAAAGGGAAGCAAACTAACAAAGAAGAGGCGAACATGCAGAAAATAATACATTTAAAATGGATTAAGACACGTGTGTCAAACTCGAGGCCCGTGGGCCGAATCTGGCCGAACAAGGCAATTTATCCGGCCCTCAAGAGCCAAAAAAGGCATATCATGTCATAAAGTAGAGGAATAAAGCCTTTTAAAGTGCATAAAGTGGCTAAAACTGTGCGTCCTGTAGCGAATGTTGCTTTTTTAACTGTGTAGTAACAGCATCCTGCCACTAGATGTCAGTTTAAAACAACCCAGAAATGTCCAAAAAGAGTAAAAGTGATGGGCCTAAGGTGCTACTTTTATGTTACGGTGCTTTTTAAAAAAAATATATTTCTATGTGAACCGAAATGAAACATAATCAAAACTATTATCTATACACGTGCAACCGGCCCTTTTAATGGCTTCATGATCCCAGTATAGAAATGACTTTGACATCCCTGGATAAAGAGAACCCTTACTTTGCAGCCATGAGCCACCTGAACGGCCAGCGGCTGCACGGGAAGCCTCTTCGCATCACGCTGTCCAAGCACACCAGTGTCCAGCTTCCTCGGGAAGGCCACGAGGACCAGGGCCTGACCAAAGACTACAGCAACTCCCCCTTGCACCGCTTCAAGAAGCCTGGTTCCAAAAACTATTCAAACATCTTCCCGCCTTCGGCCACCTTGCACCTCTCCAACATCCCGTAAGTCCCTCGGACCTGAACCCAGACCTGTCCAGCCTGAGCGGCGGGGGAAGTAAGATGGGAAAACAACTTAAGCGCCCTCATAAAGCTGCTCTGTTTGTGTTTTTAGCCCGTCTGTGGTTGAAGATGACCTGAAGTTGCTGTTTTCCAGCTCTGGAGCCATCGTCAAGGCCTTCAAGTTCTTTCAGTAAGTCATTTATTCACTGTTTCCAATTTTCAAACCTTGAATGATCCTGCCTACTACCTCTTTTACTGAAAGTTACCGCTGTGTAGTTATAGCCTTGAAGCTGAGTTTAAATCCCTACCGTTGCCTTGGTTATCCTGTCGTTAAAGACCGTTTCTTTGTCTTTGGTTTTCCATCCTTTATCTGACGCTTATGTCATTTAGTCTGACTATGGCCCTGCCTTGTCTTTGTCTCTAAGTTTGACCTAGAAGATGCTGTAATCCCAAGCAAAGCTCTGTCTTCCTCCCACCTTTCTTTGTCGTTGGTCCTTTAACACCTTCCCTGAGTTTTGCACAATCTTCCTTCCTCATTTTCCACCAGGATCTAAGTCCCCGTCTTTGCTCTGAGGCTCCATTATAGCTGTTAGATCCATCTAAGACGTTCCTAAAGCCTCTTTCTTTGGCTTGTATCTGCCACTTTTTCCTGAAGTCCCTGCCCTGTGTCCCATTGCCTGCATCAAATCCTGCTTTCAGACTCTGATGCTGCCCTTGAAGACGCTGGTCCTGTTGTTGTAAGTCCCAAGCGAGACTATTATCTCGGTCTTTGACGTGTCTTTTGTCCACTCGTCTCCATCTTGAGCCTCGAGTCCTCCAGCTTCAGCCTGAAGGTCCATCACTGTGTCTTCTTTATTCTTTATCAGAGGCCAGCTCCTATTGTTGTGAGACTTGGTTCCTGGCCTCATTAACCCATAATGAACAGAAAATTAAATCTTAGACTTTAAGCTCACTGTCGTAATGAAACGTTTTTTCTTTGCCTTATCGACCCAGAACGACCGTTCCCTAACGTTTGATCATGTCCTGGGCCTTTGCGCGTACTTTTGGACCCTCGTCCTACCCCTGAAGCAGCGTTATTTGTTTACCCCGGGTTGTTTAATGACTGGATTCAGGCTCGTCTCATTGGAGCCTCCACCCTGCATCCTGTTTTAGTCTTAAGTGACATCCTCCCCTCCTTCGTCTGAATCGCCTCTGTCAGCTTCTCCAAAGCTTGCGGGGAGATGAAAGCTTTCTGTTTTCTGATTCAGGAAGGACCATAAGATGGCTCTGATCCAGATGGGTTCGGTGGAAGAGGCCATCGACTGTCTGATCGCGTTCCACAACCACGACCTGGGAGAGAACCACCACCTGCGGGTCTCTTTTTCCAAGTCCTCCATCTGAGCCGCCGCCGCCTCTTCGATGGCGTCCACTACACTCCAATCATTCCAATGCACGTCTGCAGAAACCACCGTGAAGTCTGCTGTGATGTTAAATTATTATTTTTTTTTTTAAGCTTTTAAACTCTTTACCTTTTAAAAGGAAGGTAGGAATAGCCTGTAGAAGCTCCACTTCAGAGGCTGTTCTCTCTACAATCAGAGAAAAGTCAGTATTCTGAGTTTTAACTGTTTAATACCAGGTCAGATTTGTTTGGTTGTTGTCTGAATCTAATGTCCTTCTTGTTGGGAAGTGAGCATTTTTTTTTTTAAGCCTCTTTTGCCTTTTGACTTTAGGCCCATGTTCAGGGGATTAAAGTCCGCCTTTACAAAAGAGCACGAAATGTTAAAATACGGACTTTAACTCAGAATGATCACTTTAATCTCTGATTCTTGTTCTCACCTGATTAAAAAAAAAAAAAAGATTGTAAATAAGGAGCCCTGATGATGTTTGGGGAGCCGTAGCTGAACCTTGTGACCGTCAGATTTCACGCAGGCGTCCTGTGGGGACGCCTGCTTTGACCTTAACATGACCCCCGTGCCTTATTCCCACTCAAACACAAACAAACACAGCCTCTGTGAATTGGCAAAAGCACGTTTACATTAGATAAAGGTTTTCTGTCGAGATGTATTAGAGATATATTCCTATTTTTGTGTCTTTTACTGGTGTTGTCAGTGCTCTTAGTGTTTTGTAATGTTGGTTACTGTAGCACCAAACGTGAACTGAGCGTGTTCTTAGCAGCTTCGCTACGTCGTTAGTCTAGGTTTAAGTTTATTTCTTATTGCTTTCTGGCTCTTTTTTCATTTCCAAATATGCAATCATAAAGTAATCATATATCGTAGCAATATTTTAATCATTCCTGAGCTTTGTGTTTTCCTTCATGTTGGTGAGCTCGGCTGTTTTCGCTGGCTTCTTCGATCTGAAGATGAATGTTTTTTTTTTTTTTTTTTTTTTTTGTCAGCCACGTGTCTCTTGGAAGTTTTTTTTTATTTTTACTTTAATTTATACATTTGTGATCCACTACAGCTAAAACCAAAAACAGCCTTTTTTAGATGCAAACAATGTCACCTGCCTCAGGTTTCTGATTTTAAGGACTAAAAGAAAAAAACAGTGGTGTCTTTAGTTTCCCTGTGAAAAAGCTCACGGCTTCGCTGGACTCGGTCCACCGGCGCCACCTGGGTGTCGTTGCGTGGAGTGCCTTCAAGCCAGCGCCGAAGTCCAACATCCTTTTGATGCTTTAGTGAAAGTTTGGGCCAGAAGAGGCTCTCTTCTTAATATTATGAGCTGTCGACATTCCAGCCATGTGGAAGTCCGCCCCATTCCCAACACCATGCGATGTTTAGCTGTTTTTGACGGAGGTGCTACGTAGAAACGAGCTGCTGAGCTTTCTGGCCGCGATGAAGTGTTCGAGGAACCGGGTCCTGGTCCTTTTTGGTCCGGACACATCTGTTTGGTTCTGATCCTGGGTCTGTTTCTGCCTAGCGGCTCTGGTTTGGTTTGGGGGGGGTTAGAGGAGTCGGGTTAGGCAGAACCTGCTGCTGTTCAGGCTGCTTAAAAACCCAAGAAGGAACGTAAAGTGGAGAAAAAGCTGCTGTCCAACATAACCGCGTCTCACCCGTGTCCTCCATTAACTACAGGGAGTTGACACTTTTTACTTTATTATAAAGGGTCTTTTTCCAGCTCTTCTTGGTTTAAATTAATCTTACAAGGATTATTTTAATATAACTTGTTTTAATATCAGTGGGGGTTAAAAAAATCCTCAAAGTTCTAAAAAGCTGTTTTTAAAAAAATCCCCTAAAAACTCTTAAAAATTAGACTTCCTTCTGCATGTTTACAGATTTTTCCTTTTTTGTGGCGGCATCTCCACCTGACTGGGGATTTCCCCCTAATGCTCTGATTGGTCAGATCTGATGGTCCGATCAGGCTCCGCCCACCTACCAGCAAGCGACTCAAACGCATTAAACTTTCACATCTGGATCTGTTTATTGGACACGGATGCTTTCTGTTTGACTTTTGTTAAAGTCTCCCCTAAAGCCAGAGAACGAGAAAGATGTTAATAAAGCGGTTTCTGTTCCCAAAGCAAGCAATCTTCTCTGATTGGTCCGCTGTCTGGCTCCGCCTACTACTCAGGATCATCCAATGAAATTTGAAATTCAAAGGAAGCTTTTTTTTTATCGGTCTAGAAGTAAGCGTGATTCTTAAAACTGATTCTCAAAAAAAAGAAAAGAAAAGTAACGCTTAGTCATAGATATTTCTGTTTGGATACCATTCAGTGCTTTACAAACGATTTAAGGAAAAAAAAAACAGTTGAAGTTGCGTCGGCACTTTAATGTGTCACGCGTGACGTCTGACATCCCGCCGGTTTCTGTACTCTCGCGAGTTTTGAGGATTTCTCATCTTATAAGTGGACCAATGAGAACACTCCAAGATGCTGGACTTCTTGTCCATTATTTAGACAAGCTGTGAAACCTGTGAATAAACTTTTAACCTTAAACACGACAACCTGGCGATGTGTACAGCTTCTCCCTGGGTGCCCCTGAATGCATCACGAGCTTTGTCGGATGGGGGGGGGGGGGGGGGTCCGACTGTACATACATGTTTTATAGACGGCTGTCTGAGGTGATTGTTGGTTTTATATCCAATGAAACGTGTATATTTTGATTCGAGTGCAACCGGTTCTGAGCCTTACATTGTGTCACAAAGAAAAACAATAAAAATATTTTTTTTTTTTTTTTTAAAACAAAGACTGTTGTTATTTATTATAAAAGTCTTAATAAGGGAGACGGGAAATGTCGTTTCTGTTGACAGATCAGAGCAAAGCCAACATTTTAAAACAAGACACCAACCGATATTTGCACCAATCCAACCATGTCTTCTTTTGTAACAGACCCATTCAGTAAATCAGAATATTGTTGAAAAGTTAATTTAATTAAGGAAAATGTTTTTTCCCTGCAGCTTAGCGTGACATAGTTTAACTACAGGCTGCTGTTTTCAAGCCTTTGTTTCTGTTGCCAATGATTTTCCACTTGCAGCCAATCAAAACCGTTTAAGATCAGAATATTACACCAAACCAGCAAAATCCCTTTTTAATACAGAAATGTGGGCCTAATTAAAGGTATATTTAGGAGCTGCTCAAAGGTTATTTTTGAAAAGGTGCATTTAATCTGAGCTTCATTCCAGTTTATTCAGTCACAAGAAAACCTATATTTCCCACTAAATAGTATTTATCATATTTAAAATGTCTACATTAACAGGAAAAGGGAACCGTTTGCGTGTTCAAACCTGGCCAATAAATCTATGATGAACAGGTTAAAAACTGCTGTTCGCCTTCCCTAACCTGATCACTGTTACTAGACAGCTCAGGGGTCCTGAGTGACACAGTGTACCGTAATGCTCCTAATATCCATGGAGCGGAGCGGCTTTGTTGCTAACCAAAGTCATACTTACACATTTTAACCAATTTTTGAGCAGATTGTACCACATAAAATCAATCAGTAATCACATAGAAGGTGCTCCATCAAATTCTGAGAAAATAGAAGTATTTTAAGTGCGCCTTATAGTCTGAAAAATACAATAATATATATATATATATATATATATATATATATATATATATATATATATATATATATATATATATATATATATATATAGAGGCCCTCACAATGTCTTCTGGGAGAAATTCTGGCCCTCAGACAAATCCCCTGGTCTACAGGAACCTGTAAGTACTCCAACATCCAGGAGACCTCAGAACCCCAAAAAACACCATCTATGTTTTACCAAAAAAGACCATTTAGCAAAAATATCCATGATTAATTAAAAAAGCCACATGTTTAGACGATGTTTCACTCTATCAAATGTAAAACACGTTTCAGCTAGCGTACAGTGACGTTTAGAGCAATGCAGAAAACGTCAAACTAAATACTGCTTACAGTTTTAAGAAGCAACTGAAAATATACTATAAAACAATACATTAATTATATAGATGCATGTCAAGTTTATGCATTTGAGAAAGTAGATACGTCATTGTACATGTCTGTGCTTTGTGTTTGAGAGTATCACTATAAGACAAAATAAACTGCATGTTATTAGAAAACATAGATTTATTCCTTTAAGGTAAGAGAAATCTAAAATATTTCTATTTTAGAACCACGTCTGTGTTTTTATTTAGAAGTGGAGAAAATAGAATGTTATTTTCGTAGTGTATAATATGATTGAATTTGACTTTGTAAAGTGCCTTGAGATGACATGTTTCATTAATTGGCGCTATATAAATAAAATTGAATTGAATATTTCATCTTTATTAGGATTTTTTTGTACATGTCTTTTTATGCAATCTGACCCCAGGAAGAGTAGCAGATGCAGCTGATGCTGACGGGGATCTAAGAACAATAAGCAATAAATAAACGACAAAAAGCTGGAAAACGACAGGAAGTGAAGACGTTACGGTTTTCCCGGGAGCCCACTGACCGGCTCAAAGAGAGACGGAGCGACGGTTAACAGACAGATGAAAGCAAAATGGTTCTGATTCCCAGAGATATTGAGCTCAGGCAACAGGCGGCATGGTGGCAGGTTGTGGGTTTGAAGCCCGGCCTGGGTTCATGTTCTCCCTGTGCATGTTAGGGTTCTCTCTGGGTACCCCGGCTTCCTCCCACAGTCCAAAAACATGACTGTTAGGTTAATTTGGCAGCTCTCAGTTTCCCCTAGCAGTGTTTGTTTGTCCAGGGAGTAACCTGCCTCTTGCCCACTGACAGAGTTTAGTGTTTTTTTTTGACAAAACGGGGAATATCTGAGCTGAAACAGATCTGAAGTTTGAAAATAAATCAATTGAAAAACCCTAAGAAGTGGAGGCGTGGTTGTTAACCAGCAGAGGGCGCCCAAAGCCCAGAAAAAACACCAACTCATGGTTTTTCTCCATGTTTAACTGCGAGACAAGAAAATCCAGAGCAAACGTCAAATACTTATAAACAAAATCTATAAACTACACTTTTTCTTTAAACTATAGTTATGAGTAAACTCCCTCTATGGCATGACCTTTTATTTCTTGTGGAAAAATATTTCACCCCATTTTTGGGGGGCTTTATGGTCCCTAATAATATATAACATCTGGGTCTGTGTGTGAATGACTGATCAGAGGTAACTAGTTACATTTACTTGAGTAACGTTTTGATCAAAATGTATTTCTACGAGTAGTTTTACTGCACTGTACTTCTTACTTTTACTTGAATAAATATTAAGAAGTATCTCTACTCTGACTTGAGTAAAATGTCGGGCTGCTCTGTCCACTGTGAGTAACTTTGAATAAAGAACAAACTTTTTTTAACCAAAAATGCTCCAGAGAGAGAAACATCTACAGTTTATATTAAGGTGAGACTTCTTGTTTGAACACAAGTTTTGTTGTTTGAATGTTATTTTCTATCTGCTGAGCTCTTTGAGCCATTTACAGCTCAATTAACCACAGTAAACAGTAGATATTGTCACTGGAAGTACTTTGCACCGTCCTGACTTACTGTATATACATTAACTTCTCAGTTTAATAAGTTTTATGTTGAAAAACATTGTTTGGGAAAGTGTTTCTTCTGCCTGAATTTGTTGCTTTGTAATTGTTTTTAATTTTTTCATGTTAGTTGTTATAATACTAACATGAATATAATTTGTACATAATTTAACATTTTTGCCTGACCGACTACACCATTTTAAAACATTAAATCAGTTCTAAATATTTACTCAGTACTTGAATAGCCTTCTTACCAAATACTTTTTTAAACTCTTTAGTAATTTCTTGGTTGGGTACTTTTCACTTTGACTTCAGTAAAAATATGTTGGAGTATCACTGCTCTTGAGTAACATTTCTGGCTACTCTACCCACCTCTGCTAAAAATATATCAATTAGAAAATCTGGGTCAGTGTGTGAGTGACTGAATGTAGTGTAAAGTGTTTTGGGGTCTTCTGGACTTGATAAGGTAAATAAAGCTTAAATAAAGTAGATAAAGTGCTATAGAAGTGCAGGCCATTTATTCTCGCTCTACCATAACAATCTGCAACCTCACTGTCTGAGGGAGTGACCTTAACTTACGCCTTCTGCCCATAAAATGTTCTTGCCTCCGTCTCCTGTATGTGTTAATTAAGTTAAAAAAAAACTGATTATGGTCTTTATTCTGGAACCAGCACATATAAACACAGTAGAATGATATCGTCTGAACAAAAATGCCCTGACTGCATAGTGTAGCCCTGAGGCAACGAACAAAAAATAAATAAAATGAATGACAAAATAAGTTTTATTTACCTCTCCCAGAAAAAAAGTTAAAATGAAAGAACCCCTCTTCTTATTTTAAAACATGTCTCACCCTCCCCGACCCAAAATAATAATAAAAACAATTAAACCATGCCATAGAGGGTGTTGCTTTAAAACTGTTTTTTGTGCCTTATAATAATAAGCAGGCCTAAGTAACAGTCCATCTGTCGTTTAGTGCTTTGTGTCTTTGGCTTTAATTCAGGAGATGCAGGTTTGAATCCACGGTTGCATCAGGAACAACATCTGGTGTAAAGTTTCTGCCAAGTCTGGGTGCGACTTGTAATGCCTTGCTGTGGCCACGTCTGAATAAGGGAGCGGCCGAAAGGACTCTCAGTTGTAGTAATCCAGCCTGTTTTAGCCAGGCTGGTTCCCCTGAGATGCAGCCTCCATTCTTCCCACTAATCCTGAACAAGATTTAGTTCAAAGTATCTGAAATGAGACAGAACTAACAAAGAACATGGCTACCTCATAGTTTTTTTACAAAATAAAATTAGCCAACAGTCTAAGAGGACTGACGAGGATGGGTAAAAAAAAAAAACTAAAAAAACATGGCGGCTGAATTCAACCTGATTCCTGAACGAAAAAAAAAAACAACAAAAACGGCTTAAAATGTAAAATGATTACAAACATTCAGAGTTAGTTTGACAAGTTCTCTTTTAGGAAAAAAATCAGACAGCATTTCTAAATGCTGCAGCAGTTGGTAAAAGTTTTTATAAGCAGCAACGGAGCTTTCAAACAGCATTTATGGACTAAACGGGTGATTTTAAATAGGGATGCACCGATATGAAGCGATACTTACCAACATCATATATATATATATATATATATATATATATATATATACACTACCGTTCAAAAGTTTGGGGTCACCCAAACAATTTTGTGTTTTCCATGAAAAGTCACACTCATTCACCACCATACGTTGTGAAATGAATAGAAAATAGAGTCAAGATATTGACAAGGTTAGAAATAATGATTTGTATTTGAAATAAGATTTTTTTTACATCAAACTTTGCGTTCATCAAAGAATCCTCCATTTGCAGCAATTGCAGCATTGCAGACCTTTGGCATTCTAGCTGTTAATTTGTTGAGGTAATCTGGATAAATTGCACCCCACGCTTCCAGAAGCAGCTCCCACAAGTTGGATTGGTTGGATGGGCACTTCTTGCGTACCATACGGTCAAGCTGCTCCCACAACAGCTCAATGGGGTTCAGATCTGATGACTGCGCTGGCCACTCCATTACCCACAGAATACCAGCTGCCTGCTTCTGCTCTAAATAGTTCTTGCACAATTTGGAGGTGTGTTTAGGGTCATTGTCCTGTTGTAGGATGAAATTGGCTCCAATCAAGCGCTGTCCACTGGGTATGGCATGGCATTGCAAAATGGAGTGATAGTCTTCCTTATTCAGAATCCCTTTTACCCTGTAAAAATCTCCCACCTTACCAGCACCAAAGCAACCCCAGACCATCACGTTACCTCCACCATGCTTAACAGATGGCGTCAGGCATTCTTCCAGCATCTTCTCATTTGTTCTGCGTCTCACAAGCGTTCTTCTTTGTGACCTGAAACTTGGATTCATCCGTCCACAACACTTTTTTCCAGTCTTCCTCTGTCCAATGTCTGTGTTCTTTTGCCCATCTTAATCTTTTCTTTTATTGGCCAGTCTCAGAAATGGCTTTTTCTTTGCCACTCTGCCGTGAAGCCCAGAATCCCGCAGCCGCCTCTTCACTGTAGATGTTGACACTGGTGTTTTGCGGGTACTATTTAATGAAGATGCCAGTTGGGGACCTGTGAGGCGTCTGTTTCTCAAACTGGAGACTCTAATGTACTTATCTTCTTGCTCAGTTGTGCAACGCGGCCTCCCACTTCTTTTTCTACTCTGGTTAGAGCCTGTTTGTGCTGTCCTCTGAAGGGAGTAGTACACACCGTTGTAGGAAATCTTCAATTTCTTAGCAATTTCTCGCATGGAATAGCCTTCATTTCTAAGAACAAGAATAGACTGTCGAGTTTCAGATGAAAGTTCTCTTTTTCTGGCCATTTTGAGCGTTTAATTGACCCCACAAATGTGATGCTCCATAAACTCAATCTGCTCAAAGGAAGGTCAGTTTTGTAGCTTCTGTAACGAGCTAAACTGTTTTCAGATTTGTGAACATGATTGCACAAGGGTTTTCTAATCATCAATTAGCCTTCTGAGCCAATGAGCAAACACATTGTACCATTAGAACACTGGAGTGATAGTTGCTGGAAATGGGTCTCTATACACTTATGTAGATATTGCACCAAAAACCAGACATTTGCAGCTAGAATAGTCATTTACCACATTAGCAATGTATAGAGTGTATTTCTTTAAAGTTAAGACTAGTTTAAAGTTATCTTCATTGAAAAGTACAGTGCTTTTCCTTCAAAAATAAGGACATTTCAATGTGACCCCAAACTTTTGAACGGTAGTATATATATATATATATATATATATATATATATATATATATATATATATATATATATATATATATTAGGGCTGGGCAAGTTAACGCGTTAATTTTGCGTTAATTCATTAGACTATTAACGGCGATATTTACTTTAACGCGGGTTAACGCATGTTGCTCACATGCTTTTATTTTGTGACGGTCTGTTGCTGCGGTGTAGGGGTTTGAATCAGAACAGTAGGTGGCGATAATGCGCCAATAACCTCGCTGTCAGCCCAGCCTCGGATTCAAAGAGGAAGAAAGGTGCTGGCCGGAAAAAAACAAAGCCGACATGCGGAAGGCGGTGTTTCCCGCAGGAATTTGCTTAGGCGAGGCGGTGAGTTGGCGAACGGAACAAGTTTTGTGCGGAGCGGAGCGGGGTCTGCATCGACGCCGTCGGTGAAGTCGCTTCTCGCTTCAAAGTATCCATGTGTTTTTGCCTGTTTTTCCCCTGCCATTCACTATATGCACGCGAGAAAGCAACAACAAAAAACCGCGTGTTAACGTCAAATAACCATGCAAGCATATCGAGATAGCAAGCATTTCAGTTTAAAGTTCTTCCAGCATCGAATATGACAGAAACAAGTCAGTTGTAACCACTGCCAAGTTAAACTTTGGTATTGAACATAAAATGGTAATGCTGCTCCCTGCGGTTACCTCAGAAATTGCCTGTTTTTGGTAGATTTTTTCCCCATAAAGAGAATTCCCTGTCAGTGGTAATAAGCTTTAATTTATTATTATTGCTCTTTTTTGTTTTACATGTTTAAGTTGAGCTTTACACTAAATATGTGTTACTGATAAGTGCTACAAATGTTACAACACTTTTGTTCATATGGCAGCAGAACATTAAAATAAAAGTGCTCTTTACACTACTTTTGAATTAATTCTTGGAGTTTGTAAATACAATGTGATTAATCATGATTAATCAGGCAAATTATGCAATTAATCGCGATTAAATATTTTAATTGTTGCCCAGCCCTAATATATATATATATATATATATATATATATATATATATATATATATATATATATATATATATATATATATATATGTGTGTGTGTGTGTGAGTGTGCAGGTCTACTGTTGGTTCCTAGAGTCTCTAAAAGTAGAATGGGAGGCAGATCCTTTAGCTATCAGGCTCCTCTCCTGTGGAACCAACTCCCAGTTTTGGTCCATGACACCCCGTCTACTTTTAAAACTAGGCTTAAAACTTTCCTTTTTCGTTGTTTATATTTCTCTACCTTTTTGACACCATGAGCTTCTCTGCTTCAGTTAAGAAGCACACAATCCTGCAACACTCCAAAACATATAGCCAGCCCCTCTGAAACACAACCGGCAACAAGATGGAAACAGATATTGGTCGTTAATATTGGAAAGTTTTACCAATGGGACGATACCGATGTCTGCTGCTTCACTACTTTTAACAGATCTGATGGATCTGTGGGATCAAACCGTCCAGCTGCATGTCGATCCTCTGCAGAACGTCAGGACGGACCAGATGAAGGATCATTTACTGAAAGAGAAAAATGACTGTAAAAATGTTTATTAGCAGTGTTTCTGTCTTGGTATTTAATGTCTCTGCTGATTTTCACTGGATCAGTCGTCCCTTGTAGCACAGGAGCGAGATTATTATTCTGTGAATGACTAAATGTTGAATGTGCACGGCGCCTGGTCGTTCCCAAAAACCCGGTTGGTGTAAACCGGTCAAAACGACTGCAGCAGGACTAACGTGGCCTGAAGAGTTGGTGCTGCTGGAGCTGGTGTTTGGAAGGGTAAAACAGAACTGGCTCCAGATAAAGGCATCAGAACCAGCTGGGTTTGTTTCCTTCTGTCTTCCTTCATCTTCTCTCGTTGACGTTCATCTCATGGACGACATTTAATGAGCAGAGACGAGGTTCTTTAGGGTCAGTTATTTCCTGCAGAAAGACGTTGATTCTGTAAGGTTCTGGAGTTCTTATACAACAAGAGTGGAGGAGGCGACGATGAGGTTTCTGGAGTTTCTGGAGGAAGCTGGAGTACCCGGAGAGAACCCACGCCTGCACAGGGAGAACATGCACTGAGAGCCCCCCGGCTGGGATTTGAACCCAGGACCTTCTTACATTATTTCATCCTTCTTTGTAATTTTTATTTAGCCACTTCTTATTGTTTATTAAATAATAATGTCAAATAGTTATAAACTTAATATACAAACTAGACTTTTTCTTTAAACTATCCTTATGAGTAAACTCCATCTATGGCATGACTTTTTATGTCTTGGGAAAAATATTTTACCCCATATTTGGGGGGCTTTATGGTCCCTAATAATATATAAGATCTGGGTCTGTGTGTGAATGACTGATCAGAGGTGGGTAGTAACTAGTTACATTTACTTGAGTAACTTTTTGATCAAAATGTACTTCTAGGAGTAGCTGTACTACGAACATTATCATGCACCAGGAGGAACCAAGGACCAAAGAATTAGTACTTCTTACTTTTACTTTACTTTTACTTGAGTAAATATTAAGAAGAAGTATCTCTACTCTTACTTGAGTAAAATGCCAGGCTGCTCTGTCCACTGTGAGTAAGTTTGAATAAAGAACAAACTTTTTTTAACCAAAAATGCTCCAGAGAGACAAACATCTACAGTTTATATTAAGGTGAGACTTCTTGTTTGAACACAAGTTTTGTTGTTTTCATTTTTCATAACAGTAGATATTTTTGTTGGAAGTACTTTACAACATCCTGACTAACTGTATATACATTAACTGCTCGATTTCATAAGTTTTATGTTGAAAAACATTGTTTAGGAAAGCGTCTCTTCTGCCTGAATTTGTTACTTCGTAATTGTTTGTAATTTGAACCCAGGATCTTCTTACATTATTTCATCCTTTTTTAATTTTTATTTAGCCATTTCTTATTGTTTATTAAATAATTACCACAGTAAAAACCTTAAGAGTTTCCTCAAGTTCAACTTACTTTCCCAGTTTTTATTTTATTTATATTAGCTGAACTAGAATTTGTTTTTACAGCTCCTTGCAGAGGCAGGGCATGCAAGCTTTCTTACTTGCTAAAAATAAATCTCGTCTTTTTCTTCCTCTGCTGTGTTTGGGATCCGTCAGAATCTGCACAATAAAGCGATAAAGTGTCGCTGAATCTCTGCTGAAGCTGGAAAAGTCCTCGCTCCCTTCCCCGTGTGGCTGCTCTCCCCTCTGATTGGCCGACGGAGGCGTGTTTTCCGGGCGTCCTGCCAGGCTCAGCTGGCCTCCAACCAAACACTCAGCGCTCCGGCCGACCTCATAATGAGATAATGATGACAACATGGCTGAACCACGGCGAGAGCTGGACCGCTGCCACCTCCTCGCTCCGTGTTTGGGGCTCTCTGCGTGTCTGTCGGGCTCGCAGCATCCATGGAAGAAGGTCTGCAGCATCCTCCATGTCCTCCACGTTTCACAACAAAACACGCCCCGTACCTTTAATTCATGATTCGTTCAGTCTGGGTTTGCCAAAAAATAAATAAACGAAGGACCCATAGAGAGTTTCTCTCTGAACTTTCCTAACTTGGTTGTATTAGAAAAGCTTCGCCACTCGACTTTAACTGGAAGAATAATGACTTGCTGCTGCATCTTGACTAGAAACAACTTGATGCTCTCATTAAAATAAAAAATAAAAATATTTACCCAGCAATATATTATCGCCACTGACTTGCTGTTTGCGCTGTTGGGCCTGAGTTCGTAGTTCAAGGGTCATGGGAGGCAGTTGGGTTTGGAGGGCCGATCCCAGCAACCAACAGGTCGCCCTGAAGAAGTTAACCGTACATAGCAGGGCGGAAAGCCTTGAAGAAACAAGTTAAACATCAACAGAAAACTTTTTTACAAACTGAGTCGTTTAAAGAGACACTGTGTGTGTGACTTGTTAATGAAACCTTGGTATTTGGACACTATAAAGACTTGAGACTAATGTTGCATTTCATTTTTATTCAATTCAATTTTATTTATATAGCTCCAATTCATGAAACATGTCATCTCAAGGCTAATTATAAAGTCAGACTCCATCAAATCCTCCAGGTTGGTCAGAAAGTTTCTCTCTAAAGAAACCCAGCAGGTTGCATCAAGTCTCTCCAAGCAGCATTCACTCCTCCTGAAAGAGCGTAGAGCCACAGTGGACAGTCGTCTGCATTGTTGATGGCTTTGCAGCAATCCCTCATACTGAGCATGCATGAAGCGACAGTGGAGAGGAAAACTCCCCTTTAACAGGGAGGAGAACCTCCAGCAGAACCAGAACCAGGCTCAGTGAGAACGCTTATATGCCTCGACCCACTGGGGCTTAGAGAAGACAGAGCAGAGACACAGAAAGCACAGAAGCTCACATTGATCCAGGAGTACTTTCTATGTTAGATGGTAATAGTGTCTGACCAAACCATATAAACAGACGTCCTGAGGGCCCGACGTCCTCCAGTAGGCCCTCTGCTCACTGCCTGGTACCATGGAGGCTGACTGGTGTTTAGCGGAGAACACCAGATCTGGCTTGGTTAGCACTGGTGCCCTGTTCATTTCACAGAGGAGAGCAGGTTCACTCTTAGCTCAGGCGACAGACCCGAAAGGTTCTGGAGAAGCTGCGGTTATGCTGCCTGCTGCTTTGTTTAGGATGGTCGTTTGGTGGAGGGTCGGTGTTGGTCTGGGGAGGCAGATCTATGGAGGGACTCACAGACCTGCACAGGATAAACGACGCATATCATGTCATAAAGTAGAGGCATATATCCTTTTAAGTGTATAAAGTGGCTAAAACTGAGCCTCCTGTACAGAATGTTGACAGCATCCTGCCACTAGACGTCAGTTTTTCCCACAACACATAACAACCCAGAAATGTCCAAAAAGAGTAAAAGTGATGCAGAATGATGAGTTTAAAGTGTAACTCTCCCCAATATCAACTTTTGTTTTTGCAGATAAACTGTATAAACTGGGCCTAAGGTGCTACTTTTATGTTACTGTGATTTTTTTTTATATTTCTATGTGAACTGGAATGAAATTATGAATTCAAAAGTACCATTTATACAGGTGCAACTGGCCCTTTAAATGACTTCATGATGCCAAAGTGGCCCAATATAGAAATGAGTTTGACTCTCCTGCTTTAGACCCATAGTTAATGACCCATTTTGGGTCCTGGGTTCCTCTTGGTGCGTGATAATGTTCGGCTTCATGTGGCAAGACCATGCACGCAGCTCCTGGAGGATGAAGGAACTGATACCTAAACCCAACAGAACATCTCTGGAACGGCATATTTAGGTCCATCCAACGCCACCAGGTTGGACCATAGACTGTCCAGGAGCTCAGCGAAGCCCTGGCATGGATCTGGGAGGATCTAGTGACCCTAGGACACCATCCAGCATCTCACGAGGAGCCCCTGCGTAGTCAGGCATGCACACAAACACACAGTAGGGGCCAAACTACGGAGGACCATGTAGAGTTGCTGCAATGACATCAGTTCTTTAAATTTCCGAGACTTTGGGTTGAGTCCTCTTTGGGGAGATAGTTTTAATTTTCATCAAATTTTCATTTAATTTTCATCAGGTTATCTATCCCCCTTTACAAAGTCAGTGTGCAAACTTCTAGCATCTGCAGGTAAGATACTGACTACTAATACAGGTTCAGTCAGACATCTCTGTCCACTCATTATGGGGATGAAAGTTGTATTAATTTTGCACCTTTTAAAATGTATTTGAACTTTAGTCTGGATAGATTACAGAGCCATGCAACTGGAAGAAAAATCAGAAATAAGAGCACAAATTACAATTTAACTTCAGGGCTTTTCTAATCTATACAGAGTAAAGTGATGCAAACATGCCTAATTATACATATACCCAAAAATATTTGTACAATCTTTACAATTCAAAAGCCATTTTTACCCTCAGTTCAGCTAATCAAAACCCATTTAGAGCCACAAATGTTACATTAGCTTTTGAAAAAAATACAACTTATATTTTTTTATAAACATCTGCTATAGAAGATTTGTCATTTTTAACCATCATTTTGTTTTATTTATAAGTTCTAAAATAAAGAAAAACAAAACTTTAGCAAAAAAAAGGATTATTTAATTTTTCTATTGGATGTGGATATACATATAACGAATATACATATATGAATATTATCTTTAAAATCAAAAACAGATCTACCACTACTTTTAGTCTCCTTTTGTGGAAATTCAATGCAATTATTCCATAAAGCTGCTAAAACCTGGATTATATTATTATTATATTATACATGAGTTGGAACAAGTGTGCAAAAGTACAGCTTGTTCATTAATATTTCCACCTCACCAAGCCCTAAAAGACCCTAACTGACCCCTGCAAATGAAAGTCAACTGGTTAAAAAGTTCAGGAATTACCCAGGAACCACCGAGGCTGAGCTTGAATATGAAATAAGTCTGACGACGCTCATTGGGTGGAACTTTAAATTTCTTTTTATTGGCGGTGACTTTTATCAAACACAGGTTCATATCTTAACATTTTCTCTCTGAAATCTTCAAAGCAAATTCGATGAATATAGTTTATTTTCTCCTGCTCATGCAGCGCAGGCAAACAAAGGGAGGCCTGTGACCTCTGACCCCCCTCGGCAGCTTTTGAGCCAATCAGATAAATGCTCTTTTTTTAACTTTACAACAGGACTTTATAAGCATCCAATAAGAAAATATAAAAACAGATTTTTTTGTCTTTGAAAGAATAGAATATGGAGACATTTTGACGTAGAAAAACATTTCCTCCTCGAGTACACTTAGCTTTTTTTCTGTAACTATTCCTTTCTTTTACTTTTAGTGCCACAACAAACTAAATTCAATCACACAGAAATCAATGGGAACATGGTAACAAGCTTAAAAAAAAAAAAAAAAAAAAAAAAAACCCACTGAACCAGTACCAGCCAACAGAATTCACAGGACTACAGGGACCAGAATGCATTGTGATTCAAGCAGGAACAAAAGAAAACAACAACAAACATCAGACTTTACATCATATATTGATAATCTCCTGTTTGAAAGCGAAACCTCCGTGCCTTTCGTATCGACGTAAACATCTTCGTTTCCCCCGTTCTCCACAGGAGTCGCGTTACGTCGCCCGTCCGCCCTCCGTCACAGTGCCGTCGTTTGAGATACTGCATTTCCCAGCATGCCCTTGCTCCTCCGCGCACAAGGACACACCTCCCACCATCGCCTGGGATGGAAGGACGTTATGAGGTGATGAAGACAACAGAAAGTCCGGGGCTGGGGCTTGGATGAAAAGCGCCACCACAAGGTGTCGCTGTTTCTCAGTCAATAAAAATTCAGCACCAGTGTGGGGGTGGGGTGGGGTGGGGGGGGGGGGAAGGCCATTTATATATTTGTACACTTGTATTTTTCGCAGAACATTCGGTTTTACTTTTTATTTACAACAAAACGACAAAAATTTAGAAAACAAGACGTAAGCTCCGCCCCCTTTAAATAAGCCTCAGCTGCTGAGTGGCGCCGCCCGACCCGACTCCAAAGAAGCATCCAATAGAAAAGTTTATCAAGAGTCTTTGGCAGATTTTTCAGGAAGGAAAGGCCGTCGACTGGAAAGGGAGTCTGCTGCTGCGGGGCTGTTTAGACGCCGGTTATTTATGACGAACACAGACGAAGACTACAGTCACGGATCTGAGCCACAATGTCCACAACCCTGTTTCCTTTTCAGCTCAAATGCAAAAAGTCGGTTTTAAAGTTGCCGTAGTTTGAGGGCAGTTCAACGAAAAGTAGCCAAAACACAAAAATAACGATGGCTTCTTATTTTCAGACCTGGTTCTTTTTCCTTTTAACAATTAAGCCATATCTTGATAAACCGAGCAGACAATTCAGCTTTCTATACTTATGTTCTCACGTAAAATCATTTTTAAAAGTTCATTTTGTATCCAGGGAAATTAATTCATGAATCTTGACGCACTTTTTTCATCCCTACTGCTCCAGCTGCAGTGAATCATGTGATCATTTGCTCTTTGCTCCTTGGGGAACCGACGCTTCTCTGCAGCCGCCTCAGTGAACTGCATGTGGTTTAAGCTGCTCTACACACAATTGTATATCAAGGGATGCATTAATGTTCATATTTTTTTAAACTTCATGAAATTTTGCGTCAACATTTTATCATAATGCTGTGTCAACTAAACGTTGCAGCCCTAGTTGCAACTTCTTTGCAACGTTACTTCTTTTCTACATTAAAATGCAAACAATGAACACCTTAATAGGGATTTCTTCTGACTAAATTTAAACTTAAAATTTGGTTCCACATGGCACCAATGTAGTTTGAACCTGCTTAATTTGCTGGATTTTTAAGGCCTGCACTGGAAATGGCTCTAAAAGAGTTAAAGAAAGCTCCCAAGGCTTGGAAAACAGGTCGTAGGCCCCCAAATACCTTCAGTACTAAAAAGGTATCTAGTTTCTTTGGAGCCCATTACAAAAGAGAAAAAGAAAAAAGAAATCTAGGTCCAGAAAAAAGTTGAAAATGTTTCTGAGTTCTTAGTTTCTTGCTACCCAAAGTTTGTCTAGACTTATGAAGCGCTAAGCTCTGCCGGAGCTCATTTCCTAATGATCAAGTTCATTTAGAGTCAATGTCCTTGGCTCCAAAAACAGCCTGGGTCCTGTGAAGAAGTCCAATGTTTTGAAAACTTTATTTTTGTTTTTAAAAAGAACACTGGCTAAAAAATTTACCCCAGGGTCTAAATGTTCTAGACTTCGGTCTTAAAACGGGTCCAAGACTCCAAAAGATCCTAGTGCCTGAAAGATGCGCTAAGCTCTCCTGGAGCCCAAAAAAATAACTTTGTTTTTGTGAGAAAAACAAACCAACTCGGCTCCAAAGGAGAAAAAAAATCTGTAAAGGGGTCTTTGGCTCCAAAAGACCCTTGGACCTAAAAAGATTTTAGGACCCGAATGTTCCTAGACCTTAAAATGGCTGTAAACGTGGGTGTGTTGTGACAAATCTTCGGTTGGAGAAAAGTCCTGGACTCCAAACGCCCCGAGGGCCTGAAAAAGGATTTATGACCCAAAATGTCCCAGATTTCAGAAGATGTTGGGTTCTGAAACGGCCCTAGGTCCTAAAAAATGTCTCCAAAAAGACCCAAAGGTCCGTTTCTATGGTTAAGAAGCAGTTCTAGTTGAAGATACCGTCCTGTCAAATGTTATTATATCTGGATTTATTATTTACTGCTTGAGCAGTAATTCACAACACATATTAAAATGTTAGTCTTTATTTTTCCTGACAGAATTTTACGCCATGCATGGAAGAAAACCCAGAATGGCTGTTTTTATAACCCCATTAAAATAAAACATCCATTTTAAGCCTGCTGGGCTCAGAGACGTTACAAACTACCGACTGTGGCAAATGACGGAATTTAATATTTGAACCGCTCCATGATGCTGCCTTTAAGGTGTTTGGCTCCCAGGGGGAAACTGTGGCTCATCATGACTGCATTCAGACATTTTAAATGCTTCTGGGGCCCAGATGAAGCTGCAGGGTGAGCCGCTCCTTGTGGGTGTTCATGCAGACCAGATGATGCTCCTAGTGACCCGATGAAAAGCTGAAGATGGTTTCAGTCTCTGATGGGTTTCTGTCTCGCAGCATCGTGACTCCACTGACCGCCATGTTTTCACAGGTAGAAGTAATTTACAACCGTGCCTTTACTTTAAACCTCGGAGGGGGGGGGGGTCCCATGATGGTCGTCCCTCTGATTGGTCAGATCATCACCTGATTTACTGATGACTTGTTAATCTGGAATCCTGCTTTAAGAGACCAAATCAGTGTTTACCTGTGAGGGGCCCAAAAATAATTATTTTCTCTAAACAGTTATTGATCTTTATAGAAATATCTCTTTGTTACTTTTATCGCCGTTAAGGGTTAACCTGCTGTCATATTCATCATTGCAGATAAAGAAAAAAGCTTTCATGTTCCTGGAATAACTGCATTTAACTCTAAATGGGTTTTAATTAGTTGAACTGAATAACTTCCTATAAGGCAAGTTAACCAAATCTGGTTCCAGTTTACTGTGGTTGCAATGTCTCACCTGACCACTAGAGGGAGGTGCTTCTCATGCACTATAACTTTAAAGGTGCATAGCCACGTTATTTGCCTTTTTTTATTTATTTATACGTCAGTAGCTCACTCTGGTTGCATACAAAGTTTTTATGAAAGATTATCGCGTCCTGCTGGCGTATTAATTGTTATTTTGGTGTTTTATGCTTTGTGTTTTTGCTCAGTTTGTTAGTAAACGAAGCCTTTAGTGTTTATTTACCATTTTAACGGAAGTACGTACTGAGCATGTGCAGCAGGGGTTAAAACAAGGAAGCGACTAACGGCTATTAGCATCTCCCAGTGAAACAATGAAGGTCCAAGATCCAGTGGAAAAAACGCAAAATTATATGATTCCAAGAAGGAAAAGACTGGAATGTCGCTGGGAATACAATCTGAACGTTGGTGTTCACTGACGTTAACGTGATTAAATGTTCTGATACGAGGCTCTTAAAGTTTCTGTAGATCGTTTTATTTAATTAATAACGGTTGGTCTTCATCATGCTGAACTGCCGCTTCACTGTGAGGCATTGCAGAGGGTCAGGCTCGGTCTGGTATTATTTACAATTGATTTATTAATTAAGCAAACCGGCATAATGACAGTTCTGTGATACAGTCGCCAGATGGCGCCACGTCTGTCTATATCTGCTAATCACACCCAGTGCTGGGGCTATTTATCCACAAAAAGGACCATCTACACATTATCATGGAGGGTTGGTGTATATAATCATATTTTATCATGATCAAATGGTTTTTGGTATTTTTTTTAAGCATATAATGTGGCTATGTACCTTAATTTTGATTTCTTTAATTTGGTTATTAAATCTGTAGAGAAAAGTAAATGTGGGTCTTTTTAATTTTTTTATTATATTCTTAATTTTTTTTTGGGGGAAAAAAAAATTTACTCAGAGAAAGTAAAGTCGCTTATTTTTTCTAAATGATTATAGTTTTTGTTTAAGTAAAAGAGACCAGTTGTGAAAGATGTAACTTTTTATTCTTAATTGTTTTTTGCAATTTTCCCTCAAAGATCCTGCATAAAGATCCAGTCAGTTTTAAATGCAGAAGAGCTCAACCCCTCGACATTATTTCCAAATAAATTTATGTTTATAACTCATCTATAACTGGATGTTTCCAGACATTTCCAGACTTTTTTTTAGTGATTATTCCTTTTTTTAGTGATTACTCCATCCTGTGTAAGCTGCATCTTTAACAGAAGCACAGTGGGACTTCCTGATAATTAATCGATCCCTTAAGCATGATTTCTGACAAGATCAAGCTATTTTTTTTATTTTTATATAAATCTTCCAAAAGTTGAAGAGGCAACTATTTTCTCTGCACTGTTGATTTCTGTGCAATGATGCTGAATTCTTTTAAAGAAATTAAGAAAACCACTTTAATGGCACGGCCTTGGGGTTTGGCTCTAGTACTTATAAAACTTTGGCATCAGCTTTAAAATTAACCACATTATAAATAAAACTTAGATAAATGAACTCATTTATCTGTGTTTTCTTTTTAAGAATTTGTAATATGCATAAAATCCAGCCAGCGGTGAACGGTTGAACATGGGAGTCAGTGGAGTCTCAGCTTGTAGGTCTGTTAATTGTGCATTTTTAACAGAAACATCACAAAGCAGAAAAGTTTGCAGAAACTCTGCGTGGAATCGAGGCGCAGCTCAAAACGCCTCCTGCTGCTGATCTCCTACTCCGCATCGATGTCCAATAAAAGGACCAGAGTCTAGGGAGCGGGAGGTGGATTCATTTTCCTTTATTCTGTCCTCGCAGCGGCGGGAGGAAGAGGAGGAGGTGCTACGAGGAAGCGAGCAGGAGGAAGAGGAGGAGTGAGAGCAATATGGCAGAGGGCAGAGCAAGGCTGCTGCCGCCGGTGGTGTCGTCGGTCAGGAAGGGCTCCGGAGATTCGTAAATGGAGTCATCTGAAAGAGAGGAGAGAAGGGTTAGTTCTGAAAAACATTTTATGCAAATTAGCTCCTGAAACACCCAGTTTCAACCCAAACAACCTGTGAGATCACATGTCCTACTTCCTGTGGACGTCTTTTTAATTTGTGGTTCATTTTAAGGTCGTGGTTAAAGAACAAAGTTGTGGTGGCTGGGATCGGGGGTTGGGGAATTGGGGTTTGCACCGGGTTTTCTCCCTGGTCTCAGCTTGTGGGGCGGCTGGTCTGCTCGCCTCCATCCTGGTGATGGGGATCACCTCCCGGGTCTGGATGCCCCTCTGGGGTATCGGGATCTGGGAGTGTAGGATGTGTGTGTACAGCGTCTTTTTTCGTGTGTGATTATGAGCGTCTGCATGTGGGGGCACTAGGGTGGGGATGAGACGGCATGCCTGGTTTTCTGTTTGTCAGGTTGGGTTGGTACTGCCCCCTCTCCCAGGACATCTCAGGTCTCCACTAAGTGTGGAGCCCATCTCCCCCCCCATCCCCCCCATCCTGCTCCCCTCCGCTGGCTGACGCCTCGACCTGCTGGTGCATTGATGGTCCTCGGTGTCTGGGGTTGGGTACTCGGGTGTGCGCCGGCTCGCTCCTGGCAGCTGCTTCGCGGGGCCTGGGCCCCGTGGCTCAGTCGGGGCCCCTCCTGGGGGCGGGGCGACCCTGGACCTCGGGTCCCTGGGGCCCATGGCTGGATCTGCTCTGATGTAGCTGGCTGCCGGCGGAGTCCACGGGTTCATCCCCGCGGCTCCTGGGGGCTTCGGCATTGTGGCTGTTGGGGGGTTTCCTTGGGGCCGTCTCTCCTCTTCCCTTGGGTGGGGAGGCAGGTTCACTGGGTTGGTCCCTCTTGGGTATCTGGGGTTCTGGTTCCCCTGGCGTCTGCCTCGGTGCTCTGGGGGTCTTTGGCTCTTCACATCCACTATTGAGCATTTTTCTCATGGATAAACCTACAGACACAAGTTCACTCTCACCAACACCTACAGGAGGATCCAGGTGCTTACAGACTAACTTCTATACAGATAAACTATTATTATTATCTTCTCCTGTCACTTTATACATGTATTAAATCATACTGTATATTCTTCAGTGATGGTATCAAGGTGTTGGTTGTTTGTACCTGTAATACTTTATCGGCTGGTTCTGCTGTTCTTTTTATGTCTCTCTTTGCAGGTGTAGAAGCAGACTCAGAGGATGTTTTATTGCTCTCTCCCTTTCTTCTCCTCTTTTTCTTTCACCTTTTCTCCCTTTAAGCATTTTGGCTCATCTGTGTCTCTCCCTGTTTTCTCTTCTACCGTCTGTGTCCGTTGAACTTTGAAATAATTTCTTGTCGTTTAAAAAAAAGAAACGATTGTATTTCGGTTTTCAGGTAAAAAAAAAAAAAACATTTCCTAAAAGAGGATGGATAATTTGTTGATATTTGTGGGAAATTATTTAAAGAAAAAAAAGCATATACAGTTTCTAGCCTAAGGACAAGAAAAATGTATCTTAAAAAACAGTTGTTGATCCTTTTATTGTCATTCTGATGTGGAAATTCTAAATTATTATTTCATATAAAATCTTAAAAATTGCAAAGCTAAAAGCTGCATTTGTCGTATCATTAGCTACGTTTACGTGGACAAAAGTGATCGGAATAAAAATGCGGCGTGTAAACAAGCCAATCGGAATATCGTGATCTGATTGAGATAAATGGGAATGAAATTTTAATCCCAATGAGACGGGTGGTTTATGCCGATTAATAATCCGATCAACGTGCAAATAAATGCTTATAAGGCTCCAGTTATTCCGAATGTGGCAAACTGACCCAAGTGCGCCCGACGTTGATGAGTGCCGAAAATACGTCGGGAAGCAAAACTGTCTAGGCTCCCGATAAAACCGTTCTGTTCGAAAAAATAAAAGAGCTTAAAATTGTTATGTATTCAGTAGGGCTGGACGATAATTCAATAATATATATCGACCGATAGACGTGTGGCGCGAAAAAATAGGGTCGATAAAAGTTCGACAGAAACAGTTTCCCTTCTTTCCTTTCAGCCTATCATATTAGTTGATGCTACAGTCACTACTTCCTCTCGACCAATCGTAATCGCGGACCCAGGCACACCGTCACAAAGCGCCGCCCTCTCAAACCGCAACAAACAGCATATGAATATGTTGCAGCAAGGAGCGACGGAGGAAACGGTCCCAAAACGGGGTTTTACTAGTTCGCCAGTCTGACAGAAATAAACCACAGTGATTTGTAAAACTTGCAAGGAACCGGTAAAAACAAAGTCTGG
Organism: Fundulus diaphanus; assembly: GCA_037039145.1. Lineage (NCBI taxonomy): Eukaryota > Metazoa > Chordata > Actinopteri > Cyprinodontiformes > Fundulidae > Fundulus > Fundulus diaphanus. Next base: position 4,843,174 of record CM073128.1, read on the forward strand.
TAACGCAAAAAAACTTGTTTCATCACATAAGCCGCTCACACCCACAGCAGCGCGAGCTGTGCAGCCCCGCGCTACACAGCTCGCGCTGCTGTGGGTGTGAGCTGTGTCAGCCCCGCGCTGCTGCGCGTCTTCTTAAAAATTTTCTGGAACTTCTTCCAAAACAAAGCAGGTACAGCAGCTAAACTGGGCTCCCTTCTTTATGATAAAATTAAAAAGCGTCCAAGCGGCAGAAGGACATCAGGGATGCAGTAACGTGCTTCATAGTGATGGATATGCTGCTGTTGTCTGCAGCTGAAAAACCTGGCTTCAAACAATTACTCGCCACTCTTGATCCACGATATAAAGTTCCGGGACGCAAGTTTTTCTCTAACAGCGCTCCCTAAATTGTGCAACTAGTGCAGGGAATCAGTGCAAAATGAGCTGCAATCTGTGTCCTTACACGCCACAACCTTTGACCTCAGCCCTGCGTCAGCCTCTCAATTATGAAACCTGAGAAGTAACTAGTGTACTATTCCCACCTAAATAGCCTATTTTATTTATTTATTTGGTTTATTTATTTTGGTCATTTTACTGGTTACTATAGTTTATTCTTTGTCATTATTTAATAACATAACTAAGGTCTCTTAAGTTATTTTTCTTTAAAAAAATTCTGTTATGGTTAAAAAAGTTGGTTAAATAAAGATTTAATTGGAATTCTGTGTTTGTGTTCTTTATTAAAATTAAATCATTTAGCAACATCAAAAAATATCCAGGCAGAGCTGTACATAAAATATGGTTTTAAATATTTTCAATAATTATCGATATCGATCAATATGCATTTTTTTTATTGATAAGCTTTTTTTCTATATCGTCCAGCCCTAGTATTCAGTAACATTTCTAGCGTAATTAGAACCTGGTGAAAGTCCAGCCTGGGCGCTCGGAAGACAAACAAACTCGTATAAAACTGCTTTGCTTGTTATTCTTTGTTGTTCAGCAAAGACGGCAGTACTTCTTCTTCTTCTGTGGTTTTCTTAAAGGGACATTTGATGACATGTCAGAGTGGTTCTAATCTGATCAAAGCCACGTTTCTGCTTCCTGCCTTCACGTTCGGTTCTCCCGCCCTGGACACATCCGACCCGTAAACAGACTGAATGTTCCTGCGCCGTTTGCAGCAACAGGTTCTGGTTCCTTTAGGTTTCCCCTGTGTGAAAAGAAACCAGCCATCCAGTCACCGTCTTCCGCTCATCAGAGATGAGACATCGCTGTCCCCAGAGACGTCCTCCAGCTCATTCTGGGGGATCGAACTGATTTGGACCAAAAGAAAACAAACCGTAGGTATGAAAAGGAGCCAAGCACAACCCAACCATGCTACCACCAGGCCGCCATTCTCTGAGCTACAGAGGGACTATAGTTTGTACTTATCTTACATTGTGACTGTACTGCACACATGTTGGGTTTGTTAAACAGTTAAAAGAGTGACTGACAGGACCAGCCGGTGCTCCTGTCTACGTCACAGTAATGAGTCTTAAAGCTGTCATCTGTTCTGAACCCCAGGCTGCTGTGACAAAGTGAAGATGTGAAAAAAAATAAAAAACGCACATGAATAAGATTAACATCGTCCAGTACAGTAGAGTGAACATTTTTCTTTAGCTTGTACAGCAGGAGGGAGAAGCATTTAACACAAACACATTTCCAGTGGGGCGACTGACACTTAAATCACACCAGACACAACTCCAGTAACCCGCTTCATGTGTAAAAAAAAACGTGAAAAATGATGCCGAGCACGCTTACTGATCTTTATCCAACCCTTAGAAAAGCCTTGGTTGGTAATAACGGCTTCAGGAAGCCTCCTGCATGGAGAAATTAGTTTCAATCGCTGCTCAGGTGCGCCGTCTGGAAAGCTGGAAGGTTCTGGAGGTCTTTGCTGTGAACTCTGATCTTCAGAGTGCTGAAAATGGCTGTTTTTGGGGTGATCGACAGGGGTATTCATGCTAAATTTCCTCTGAGTTGAGCGAATGTTTTACAGCAAACTTTGAACAAGCTCCGGCATAAGCTGCTGGGGACTCTCAGTCATCAAGGTCATGACAATTTAAGGTGCCTAAGTAGAGGACAGTGGGACTTCTTCTCTCGTTTCTGCCTTCTTCAGGTCTTAACAGGGTTTAGAAATAACCGGCTTATAAGATGTAGTCAGAACAAACAGGAAGCTCATGTGAGGCACTGTCCCTACTGTCTATTCAGCTGTTGCCTGACGAGCCAAACGTGTTCCTAATGATGCCATGTGGGCCGTTTTTTTCGGGTGAATGGCTGTAAAACCGTCTGTGGGGATGAATAAGTGCTGCAGTGCCCGTGTTTTTTAATTTTTTTAAATTTTTGTGTCTTGTCTGGCAATAAAGAACTGATGTCTTAATGCCAAAGAGAGAGGTTTTACTTTCAGTAGTGGAGCTTTACTGCTTTCACCACAGGGCTCCGCTTGATTTATATATGCAAGAAGCTTTATTAGATTTTATGCTGAGACTATTTCATGTTCAATGACACAGAAACAGGAACGTAGAAGAGAAAAAAAAGGAGAGAAACAGATGAGAGACAATGCTTGGGACCGTGGAGGTGACGAGAACACCTGATGTATTTCTGTTTTTAGGTTTTAAGATAAAAACAGAAAACATCTGCCAAAAGAGGATGGATACATTTTTCCTGTTTAGAGGATGTTGATATTTGTAGAAAATGATTTAAAGAAAAAAAAGGCATATACAGTTTTTTAACCTATGGACAAGAACAATGTATCTAAAAAAAAACAGTCGCTGGTCCTTTTATTGTCATTCTGATGTGGAAATTCAAAGATATTTCCTAAAAAATCAGAAAAACTGCTAACACCTGCATTTGTTAGCTGCGTTTAGGTGGACTAAAGTAATCGGAATAAAAATGCGTCGTGTAAACAAGCTAATCGGAATATTGTGATCGGATTAAGACGTTTGGATGGATGAGCGAACACTTTTGTTGATATAGTGTATAAACTGCGTATTACGTCTCAGTTGAAATAAAGATTAAAGTGAATCTCTTGTGGATTTATCACGTTTATTTTTAACTAAAAGAAAAATCTATCTTAGATTTCCCGCCATTCTCTAAAGGTGCCACCAGGTTCTGCAACAGCTTTCTCCCCGTTGCCATCAGACTGTTGAACTCTAAACTGAACCCTGAATCACACATGCACAGAACTGAACTTTATGGCCATTTTGCATCATTATTTTGCACTGCCAACGTTGCTGAACTTTTATAATCAATTTAAAGGTACAGAACTGAACGTTTACTGTATTTTTGCACCAATATTATCTTGCACTGCCAACATTGAACTTTTCATATTAATGCCTTTCTTTGCACCATTATCTTTGCACTACAAACATGGTTGAACATTCTTCTGCACACTTTTTAAAAAAACGTTTTTCTTCTTACATTCTTATCACTGCTATACTTTATATTGTAATGTTATTTTATTTCAATTGCAATCTCATTACATTGTCAAGTTATAAACTGAAAACCAGTTGCTGATTTGTAACTGAAAAACTTTACGGCACGTGCAGCTTCTGGTTTTCCATGTTATCAGTGTCATTTGATGACAGTTTGAATCGTGCAATAAGAAATCATTTGTGCACAGTTTGTTTGCACCTTTAAATATTCAGATTCTGTTTTTTTCTTTCACAGCCCGACTGTTTGGGAGCAATCAGCGCACAAAAAGACGACCCACCTCCTCGTCTAACGAACACCTTCCCTTCCCGCTCAGCGCCACACATCGTTTGCTCTGCAGATCCCCGTCAAATATCCGACAAATCAGCTTCCAGCGGCGGCGGAGACGATGAACGCTGATTTGTTGGAGGGGGACGCGGGATCTCCAGCCGGTGATACGGTGTAAATGTGTTAATGCTGTTTTCTGCGGTGACAGTTAAAATCTCCTAAACTGCTCTGAAACTGTGAGGAGGAAGTGTTTAACGCCGTCACTGTGACAGCTGCGAGTCTTCACACTTCCCCGGCTTCAGACTGACATTTACAGCTTTACGTGCAGGAGGAGGGATTAATTAGAGGATCTGAGGAGCGCCATGGCTCTGCACAGCCTGGCTGCAGATCGGAAGCATTTTGACTCAACATGAGTCACTTTAGTTAATAACAGTTTCATTTAAGGTGAGGTTTCTTCAGCATATGACTCTTGGTATGATTGTTAGGACACCCAACCCCCTAATAGGCAGATTTACCCCCATTTGGTTGAAATCACTTCAATATGACGCCTCCTGTAAAAACCCGGTCTCACAGTTCCCTAAAGCTGCCTCTGATGTCCTCTATTCCGGTCTCCGGTTATTTGAATTGTAGACCAAAAGAACCCAACTCCAGCCCTCCAGCGCTACCGTTCTGCAGCTTCTAGATGGATCCCTTCTCCAACACACCTGAATTAAGTGATTGTGTCGTTACCAAGCCTCTGCAGAGCTGAATGACTAAATGCTGAAAAGGGAATTTGACTCAGGTTTGTTGGAGAAGGGATCCATCTAGAAGCTGCAGGACAGTAACTGACCCGGGGTTCCCAAATGTTACCATGCCTTGACCCCCTAGCATTAGCATTAGCATTAGCATTAGGTGAAAACCCACAATGCTATAAGATATGTAAAGAAAAATCGACTTTTTTAAAATGTTTTCTTACTTTTACTCACTATTCAATTATTATTACATTTGTTTAGCATCAGAATATTAACTATAGATTATTAAATAACCAAAACAACTTACTGAAGAAAATAAAAAGTGAAGAATATCCCCCGTGATGTTAACTTTCTTCAACATTACAACCACATGCTGATAATAATTAGGTGATGACATCATTGAGCAATTGTTAGGTCAGCCAATCGTTACTTTCCTTACTGAGGCTACGGTGACGGCTACAGTGCGTTTACTTCAGATTATTGCACAAACTCCAAGAGAATTATAAGTGTACATTTTCTTTTTGTTCAGCCATTATGTAAATCACCAGCCTGCAGCTAATATTTCTATTAACTTGAATGGAGACAAGAAACGAGGCAGCGTTCAGATATATAGGTTATAAACTGGGTTACACAGGCTTTAAATCAATCAACAGAGTAATGATTGCCAACATGACACCAGCAGCTGCTTATGAGAAAATTGGAGCAAAGCAATAAGAAATATGTCCATATTTCCTGTTGGAAGCACTTAAAGGTGCATAGCCACGTTATTTGACCTTTAATTTGTACGTTGCTCTGGTTGCATAAAATGTTTTTCTGAAAGATTATCACGTCCTGATGGCAGATTAGTTGTTATTTTGGTGTTTTACGCTTTTTTTTTTTTTTTTTAGTAAATGAAGTCTTTCGTGTTTATTTACAATTTTAACGGAAGTACGTACTGAGCATGTGCAGCAGGGCATAAAACAAGGAAGCGGCTAACGGCTATTAGCCTCTCCAGGCGTAACAATGCAGAACGGTCCAAGATCTAGTGGAAAAAAAGTGCAAAAATATATGATTCCAGGAGGGAAAAGCCTGGAATGTTGCTGGGAATACATTATGAACGTTGGTGGACGCTAAACCTGCCGAGGCTCAGATGTGACGCAGAGTTGATTGACGTGAGTAAATGTTCTGATATGAGGCTCTTAAAGTTGCTGTAGATCAGTTTATTTAATTAATAACGGTTGGTCTTCGATCACGCCGAGCTGCTGCTTTACTGCGAGGGATTGCAGAGGATCAGGCCCGGTGTGGCGTTATTTAGTTTTCATTTATTAATTAAGCAAACTGGCATTATGATAGTTCTGTGATACTGTCACTAGATGGCGCCACATCTGTTTATGTCTGCTAATCGCACCCAGCTCTGGATTCTTAGCTAGCCTCAAAAAGGACCATCAAAACATTATCAGGATGGAGGCTTGGTGTATATAACCTTATTTTATCATGATCAAACGGTCTTCTGCCTTTTTTTTAAGCATACAATGTGGCTATGTACCTTTAATCAGTCATGAGATCAACGCTGTTCTACCTGCATGTAAAAACGTTTTAAGATGATGCATCAAAACTTGCATTAATTTCTTGTAATGTCTCACTTTACCTGCAGAGAGTCCTGACCCTAGCCCGCTTTAACACCTTTGGGATGAATTAGAGCAGAGACTGAGGGCCAGGCCTTTCTTGTCCTACATCTGTGTCTGACCTCATAAACGGGCAAAAGTCTCCATAAACAGTCCAGAACCATTTGGACAGCCAGTAAAACCACCTACTGTGGATCATGTAAAAGTGTGAAATGTTTTATTTTACAAAAAGCAGCATTTCCTAACTTTGATGTCATCTTTGCTACTATTTTATAATTCTAGATAACAGAAATATTGTAGTTTTACTGCAGGATTAGATTAGACTTTAAGGCTATAGATCTCATATGAGTTTTAGTTCAGGTGTATTAATGTAAGATGCATGTTTAGTTAATTTATTCAGTCTTTTCTTGATGTGAAGTTCATCAAGTTTAGGCTAAAATTTCTCATGACATTGTTTCATTACACATCACCGTCAAACATTAAAGCATCTTGGGCATAAAGTGTAATTTATTCTGCTTGTAATAGCAAATAAGGCAATTTAATGTGTGTGCTTTGGTCATAACTAACTGTTTTGAACCTCATCTAGAAATCAGATCTGGACCTTTGGACATGAAGTGTGAGAACTTCTGGCCTTTGGCTTCAGTTTGAGTTTTAACTCTGCAGCAATGATTCAGTAGGACTGGCAGTTTGGCTGAAATGCAACTAATAATGTGGAAAGCCCAACACCAGTTACTTATTAAGCAATTCAATCACCTCCAAAAATAATTAATGTCATTAATATGGCTCTTATCATTCATGTGACTGCAGCAATAATCTCTGCTGCCATTTTACTTTCTCTGAAATATTGAGCTGCAGTCACAGAAACAGTCAAAATTGGACAAATTAAGAAAAGAAATTGCGACTCACTGCTTGGTTTGACGTAGATTTTGAGCTTCAGGCAGGGTTTCCCAGCCAGGTTTGGATGTGGGGACGCTGCAGATGAAACAAAGAAAATGATTATTTTCTCCCCAACCAAGACACTCTTAAGACCCATGCATTAAATGAAAAGACATCAAACCAAAGAAAACAGGTTGCAGGTTTGCATCCAGATCATTGGACGGTCTCAAAGGTTTGCCCAATAAACCAAAAACACCATGAATCTCAGCTTTTAGGCAACTTCATTCATCCTTAGAGTGTGAAGTAATTTGTACTCAATACCAGAGTTCATTATTAATTCACGACACATATTTAAAGTGGATAGACTTAAAGGCTACGTTCAAACTGCAGGTCTTGATGCTCAATTCAGATTTTTGATGAAATAAGAAGTTTTTCTTTTTTAGGTGGCAGTTCGTTTTAAAAGTGACAGTCATCAAACTTCTGTCTGAACGGTTTACGGATGTAATGGTGACTTATTATTAGGAAGCTGTTGAGCAATGGGAGCCGACAATATTAAGACCAAATCATTACAAAACGAAGGTTGGAAGAAAGCAGCACCGCTATTAACGATAGTTTATGGAGCGCTAGCTGCTACTGCTGTGTTAATATGTAGCGAGAGCCAGGAGAGCGACGTGAACGACTGATAAAATGCAACAAGAAAAAAGGACGATACGTATCCGAATTAGTACCATATATGGAAGTGGCACAAATCGGATTTTTTGGGGGCGAAAAGATCGGAATTGGGCCGTTCACACTGAAAAAGATCGGATATGGGTCACGTTTCCCTGCAGTGAACGACGCCTAAAAAACCCCCCCAAAAAACAGGGACAGACAGGAAGGAAGGACATGAGGACAAGAGGAAGGAATGCAGAACAGGAAGTAAGGACGCAAGGGGAGTATGAAAAGAGAAACGGCAGGAAGAAAAGAAGGTAAAAGAAGAGGAGGAGGATACGATACAATGAAGAAAGGTAGGAAAGAATGAAGGAAGACTGAGAAGAAGGCAAGAAAGGACAAAAAGAAGGAAGGTAGGACACAAGGAAGGAAGGAAATATGCGAGTAATAAGGAACAAACGACCCATGGAGGGTAGAAAGGTCATAAGATCAGGTGGGTTGGAGGAAGAAAGACAGGATGAATGAAAGAAGGAAAGGAAATACACAAGCAAGAAGGAAGGACACTAGGGAGAAAGGATAGAAGGATACAGAAAAAGGGAGGAAGGAAGGACGATACCAAAAATGACGGGAATGGAGGAGGGAAGAACGCATGTCAGTACACAGGGAAGACGTCAAGGAGATAAAGACGAAAATACGACATTTAGACCTTTTGGAAAAGGAATAAAGTCAGGAAATAAATTTTTATTCCCATTCCTTTATTTTTTTCAGATCTGGAAAAACAAAAATGAAATTCCAGACTGTTCCAGACTGCGTGTAGCTGATTGTCTCACATTTGACTCCAAGACCCTTTATTAGGGACGTCCACCTGGGGACAGGAGGGTCCCTCTACCTGCAGCCCATCATCACCCCTCCACCGCCGTGCTCGACAATCAGCTCGTCTCTTTGTCCAGGACTGCATTTAAGCCCACCAGCCTATAGCATTCACACCACCTATCACTGCCTCTCAGCTTACTTGCAAGTCGGCATAATTAGGTTTGCCAACTGCTGAGCCAAACTTAATCCAGCTGAATAAAATGAATTTTATAAAAAAGCTTTTGAATTAAATCTCCAGTTTCAGATTCTTTGTTCTGCTGTTTGACTCTGACCCGCAGGGAATGTTTTATTCATGTTTCTGCTCTGAACCTGCTGCATTTATTACACACACACACACACACACACACACACACACACACACACACACACACACACACACACACACACACACACACACACACACACACACACACACACACACACACACACACACACACACACAGTCATTAAGTGTCATTTAAAACAAACCGCGTCTCTGTCTCTGCTGGAGGCCTTTCAGACCAAACGAGCCACAATTTAGGAAATGTTTTCCAGCTTGGAGGACAAATTATCTCCAGACAGAACAAAATGCCTGCAGCTCGTGTTTCTGTGGGTTTTGAACCCGTTTTTCACTTCATGTCGTCTGACCTGTGCTGGTAAATCACGCCGAGCACTTGATGTCGGGTTCAGACTACATGATCCGATGGTCACGGTGCCAGAAATCGGGTCATTTTAGAGGAGAAAAATTAACAAGCTCATTTTGAATAATTAGCTGATAGTTGGCAAAGTGGGAAATAAACTTTTCTCCTGCTTGCCGTGGTAAACAACAATGTATCATTCTCATGCACACTGTTGAACATGCAAACTCAATTTCTCACCAGTTTAAACCCATCAATCAACAAATGATGAGCCATCTATGAGACAAAATTTCTTTCAGAGCAGAAAAGGCACAGTTCTGTGCCCAGGACACTGAAACGTTGTCAAATTAAATTTAAAACTGTAATTTCTACACTGTGACTTGGTCAATCTTATTTATCTCCACTGTAAAAAAAAGTACACCCTCTTTCATTTTTTGGGTTTCAATCAGGAAACCTATACCAGATTGTTATGGAAGAAATACAGTCTCATTAGAATCAGACTTTTTTTTAAAACATTCAATTCATAACAATGAATTTTTATCCTGTGAAATTATGAGATTTGTTTTTTTATTTTAAATTCAGCAGCAAAAACGTCAATAGCAAAAATTCAGCCGCAGAAATTTGCCTGTAAATGCGTTCTCGTGACTCAAGCCAAAGAAACCGGCTCTAGATTGAGTCGATCAAATTACGCTAATCTGATCACGTGACACACCAGCGCATAGTTAGCCACTAACCAGCAATCTATTAAGAGACTCACCTCTGCATTTTCTCTTCTATATTCCCAACATAAAATTATAATAAAGCTTCTTGCATGTTTAAATCAAGTGGAGCTCTATGGTGAAAGCAGTAAGGCTCCACTTGTAAAAGTAAATCTGTTGGGCTCTTTTTGGCATTAAGACAACAATTCTTAATGCCACATTACCAGACAGGACACTATTAAAAAGAGACTCACCTCTACCCAACGCCCTGGTGTGTCACGTGATCAAATGAGCGTAATTTGATTGGCTAAAAGCCGTTCTGGCTTTGGCTTGAGTCACAGGAAGATCAACACGTTTGCAGGTAAATTTTTCCAGCTGAACTTTTGCAGGCGAATCTTTTGCTGGCAAATTTAAAGTAAAAAAGAATCAATCATGAGATACATGATTTGACAGGATAAAAAAACAGTTATAAATTCAATGTCTAAACAAGTCTGATTCTAATGAGACTCTTTTTCTTCCATAGATTGTCCTCAGTTAGCATGCTAAAGCTAGCGTCAGGACAAAGAGAAAGAGAGGAAGCAGTTCTCCAAGCTCAGGTTTGCAATTTTCCACTGAATAAATCCTTAAACTACTGGAATAAGGTCCTCTGGTTAAACGAGACCAAAGTACAGACGTGAGACCATCTGTCCAACAGGTGAGGTTGGGTCTTAACCGGGTCCCAAATGGTCCATTCAAAGTCCAGACCTCAGCCTGGTTAACATGCACTGGTGGGACCTTCAGGGAGAGCTGTGCAGGAACAAACGTTGGCAAACCGCCATGAACTGAAGCAAGAATTGGAACAAGAATTCCTCCATGATGACGTGAGCGATTTATAAAGTGAAGCAGAACGAAGTTCATCCTGCTAACGGTGGTTCTACAAGCTGCAGGATCGAGGGGTTTATCCTGTCACCGAACGTCTACAAACCAGCGATGAGCAATAAAACAAAGGTCCTCCGTGACCTTTGCCCCCCTCTACTCTGGTATTCTAAATACGACACAGAGCTAGCGTCAGCGGCGCCGCGCTGAAGGTTCAGGACTCACAGATGTAGTAGTACTCGTGTCCCGGCCTGAACTCGAAGCCCAGGCTGAAGGGCGTGAAGAGCTGGAACTTCTCGGAGAACTTGAGCGGCCCGTTGGGGCTCTGCGGCCGGTTGCACTCCCAGCGCTTGAAGCCGTTCCTGTAGTGGTTGCAGCTCATGTAGCCGTCGTAGTTCACCATGTAGAGGACGTAGTGCTCCATGCGCTCGGCCGGCTCCGGCACCTCGTAGTGGGGACAGTAGATGTCCAGGTAGTCGTTGATGGCCACCTCCACCGTGTAGTCGCCCCGGAAAAACCTGCAGGAGATACAAGGGTTTGCCTTTAAGCTGAAGACGATTCTTTACATTTTCATAAGAGGGATAAATGAATCGTAATATAAACAGTTGCTCAGCTCTACTGTACGACATATTATTAGGGCCACTGTGGATAAAATGGAGAAATGATGATGTGACCATGGAGGAATACATTTTCCAAAAACCTCACATATTTTTTTTTTAAAAAGGATAATTTTACACAATTAAAGGAACACATTTAAAGATATTTCTCTGACATATTAAAAGCTATTTAAAGTTGCACATTTGAAACAGAAAAATGCCACAAGTCGTGCAGGATTGAAGTGGTAAATTTAGGAAAAATGTTAATATTTTATCAAGTTTCTCTATGCAGCCACGTTGGTGTTTCAGGCTCCGGTGTAGGTACCAGATTGACTCGGGGGGCCTGCGCTTCCCGATGACGTCAAAAATATGGCAACTCCACTCAAACAAACTACATTACGCCCGCGGTCTCCATTTGTTACAGATCAATTTTATCTTGTTAATTTACGGTTATTTTCCAGTAACTTAATCGAGGCATGAAAATTTTTAACATCATTTTGGAATGCTTATGGGGTAGTCTGACAATTTAATCAGTAATTTTGCAGGATCAAAGTTACACCTTAAGAGAAATTTCCTTCCTCCAATTTAAAAAAAAAAGAGTTGTGAAGGGAAACTAAACCATAAACTCTTTTCATTTTTAATAAAAGTCTGCAGCCATTTTTTATTTTATGACGGCATTCATCACTTTAAAATCGATAACATTTATTCCTCGTTTTTCTACTGATATTACTCTTTTTTTCTGATCACATGTTTTTTATTATTCCAGATGAAATTGGGACAATATTCTTCCAAAAATTGAGCCAACTGTCAATTTTTTTTGTTTTTTGTAAAATGGCTTGAATATTTGTTCTGTCATTTTCAGTGTGGTCCTTGTTAATCATTATACCTACATGTTTTACCTCATTTTTATCAATTAAAGTGGGTTGATTATTTTGAATTGCTAAGATTTCACATTTTTCTATGTTCTATGGAGTTTTTGAGAAAAAGGAAACCGCTAAATTAACTAAATAAAATTGATTTGTTACAAATGCAGACCGCGGGCTCAATGTAGTTTGTTTGAGTGGCGTTGCCATACAGCGACCGCATCGGGAGGCGCAGGGACCATGGAGAATTTCTTCGTAAAATTGTCCGTTTACAAACCGCAATCCCGCTCTCGAATAAAACCTACACCCCGCTATAATTACTTTTATTAAGTTGTCCAGCCCAATCACAATGTTTTGCGTAATTGTGCAAACGTTAAACCAATCATGTATAGTGACGTCAGCCAGAGGCGCAGGACCCCGAGTCGATCTGGTACCTACACCGGTTCCAGACGCTCATGGCGCGTCTCCACCAGGCAGACGTGGTTCTGATCCCGGAAAAAAGCCCGGCTCCGCCGCTTCCCCTTCAGCGATCATCCACATCTTAAAGATTTGTCACTTCAGTGAGACGACTTCTGCCATTCTTCTGCCACAAATGTCCAAGAACGTCCTGGTTTTAACATCGTAAATGTATGCGTGTAATTATGGGGGGAAAATGGTGTAACTTTACGGCTCCCTATGATATCAGAGAATATTCAAGTTTTTCCCTTCCAAATTTGTGAAATGAATCTACAAATTTGAGTTTTTTTGGTGGAAATCTACTTCTCTCTGGCCACATTTTTACTATTATTGTTATTAGGCTTAGAATACAGTGAAATTCTAAAGAAATATCTACATTTTTTTCCCCAGAGGAAAGTTTAACTAAAATGGAATCAGTTTATATTTGACAGTTTCCTGATACTCATACTTACTAAAGCTCAACATTGTTTGGCTTATTTTAAAGGAACACGTCAGTGGAGCCACAGTCAGTCTCAGAGGAACGGACCAGAACCTCTTTAACAATAAAAGATCCTAAAGCTGTGATGTTTCTGTGCTTCAAAGAAAGAATTAAGATTAGCTGGAAGACGTTCGTCGTCTCTGGTTTTCTGGTTGGCTTTAAATTCACCCACACATGTAAGGAATGTGGGTCAATGCAGGAAACAGAGCTGCTCTCACAACTGCTGATTTCAGCAGAATCTATAAACTCTGTTGCTGTTTTTTTTTAGTTTTTTAGCCGGGATGCGTTAATAAATCCGGCTTTAAACGGCGCGTGTAGCTCCTGTTTGCAGCCTAGTTCTCATCTGAGATCACAAACGCAGGTCAGGGTTTTACAGATTCCTCACAAAAGCTGTTGTTCAAAACTGGATTTGCAAATGAAGCGACACGCTGACGTGCGTTGGAGGGTGATCGTCTGCAGGAACTGAGAATACAGCAGAACGTGGGTCTGAAAAGTAGATGCTTTGATGCAACGTCAAGAATCAGAGGTTGGTTCTCCGGCTGTTGAAAACCAAACTATGGATGCTTCTGGGCTTCTTTGGCCCAGAAGCATCCAGTGGGCTGGTGCCTGTCTCCAGTGGTCCTAAGGTCCATCCCAGGGACACGCTCACAGCTAAGTGCAGCTGGAAGCGACCCATTATCCTAACAGTCATGGTTTAGGGTTGCAGGAGGAAGCTGGAGTACCTGGAAATAACCCATGTATGCACAGGGAAAACATGCAAACCATGCAGAGAGACCCCAAGCTGGGACTTGAACCAGGGACCTTCTTGCAGCAGGGTAAGAGAGTCAACTACCCACTCATAAGTGATATATCTCCTGCACAAAAAGGTGCAGGAGGGATTTAATTAGAGGGAGAAGTTTTAATTCTGACAGAAAATTAAGGAATTGTAAGACTTTGCCAAACATGCAATCCTAACCTTTATCTGATTTTTACTGAATGTCCCTCCAGGAAACCGTCTGGTGTTTGTAAATCTGTTTTTCTTCTTATTTGATTCTCAGATTTTTCATATTCAGTCTGCAGATCGGCCAATTAAGGGAAAATTGGTCGGTTTTGCTCTCTCTGGTTGACTGATTGGGGCCTCTTTAATTCAATTCAATTCAATTTTATTTATATCGCACCAATTCATGAAACATGTCATCTCAAGGCTCTTTACAAAGTCAAATTCAATCAGATTATATTTAAGTATTTAAGTTTTTTCCTTTTTTGTTTCAGCTGTTTATAGTAGGAAACACATCCTGACACACAAGAGTTTGATTATTAAAGCAGCACATTAACTTTACCAACTAAAGCCGACTCTGTTTCTACAATTCTTTTCCTTTTGATGCGTCAAAAAACGGAAAAAATAAAGAGAAAAGATAAAGTGGAGTTTGTTTTACTTTTATTTTTCAGATTTTTTTCCTTCTGACAGGACACAAGAAAAAAGAAAGACGAAGGAAAAAGAGTTGAAAACAATCACTTTATTGTTTTCCTACTGAGAGTTGAAGAACAAAAAGTAAAAAACGAAAATACTTGGAAAAAATTAAAGAGAAAAAAGGATGAAAGCAATAAAGAAAGTTGAGCTATTTACATTTTTGTTTCTTCTTTTTTCAGTTAAAAGAAAAATGGGAAAAGAGAATTAAAGTTGAAATTTGTTTTGCAAACTGCAGCATAAACGAGACTGAATGATCTCAGGTTTCCTCGGATTCATCAAGTAAAATTTACGGATTTTAAGGTCAAGCGGATGATTAGCAGTCAGACCTGAAGCTGATTATTTAATCAATCACTTTCAGTCCCGATAAACAGCAAATGAAAGCAATTAGCGACACACGAGCAGCCGAGCGCTCAACGCGGCGAATAAAAATGTAAAGTTTCGCCGTTTCCTGCAGCTGCGTTCGCTCACAGCAAAGCCGCTTTCATGTTTTACCGTTTCCTGACGCCGGCTTCGCAACTTCATGTTTCTAACATGAGTCTGCAGACGACATGAAAGAGCAGAAAGAAGCGGAGCAATGAAAAGCGTTTCCTGGTTCTGGCCGATCCATCCCGGGCCTGCAGCCGCCCAGAGTTCACCGTCTCCAGGTCCAAACTCCACACATGGAAACCATTGATCACTGGCTGCTCGTGTGGCGTGTGTTTTTCCCCCCAAACCCCGAGAGGCACCAATTAATCAGGCCGCACCGTTTATCAGAGCGCTCTGGTGTTTACAGAAAGGAGACGCTGCTACCAGCTGGACCCGCTTCCTGGCCGGCGCCGGCCTCTCAGGACCGCTCACACTCACTTAGAGGAGCGCCATAAAACGAAAGAAACAACCGGGCCGCACCGACGCAAACTGACCGGGAGGGATACAAGAGACAGCCGCCGCCTTAAATCCCGTCGTCCATCAGGATTCTTTCATTTCAGACCATTTCTCACTCAAACACGGGTTCCTTTGCAGTGGAAAGATTTAGAGAATGACTGTGGCGTCTAGTTCAAAGGCCTTTCACCATTTTTATCGTCATTACTTCAAGTTCTACGGGTTTGTGGTTATATCCTGCACAGATCGTAAACAAGTGCAAGGTCAAAGTTCACAGAAAAGCTTTAAAAAGGTCTTCAGGAGCCCTGGAGGGACGCTTGCTGCTAACGCCTGCTTTAGATTGTTGGCGTCCTGCTTTAACTGCAGCTGCACTGTTTGCTCTAACAGGTTCAGCTCCTAAACTCTCCTGAGGGACAAAGACGGAAACTAATGAGGCCGAGGCTCGTTAAGCATGAACCCCCACCCACAGAGCTGGAACCAGCGCTCCGCCCTGCTGGGATTCCAGGTAAGGGGAAACGAGCGCTCCCCGGACGTCGGGTCGGTCCCTGCAGACGACAGGAGGCGGGTTTCATTACTGCAACCTTAGACCGAGTCTTCACCTGGACGTGTTGTGGGTCTGTGCTGAGGCTTTCCTTTGTTCCCCAGCTGTGACGCTAAAAACGCGATTTAAGACCTGAAAACTATAATTTTAGACAAAATAAATGTGTTCAAGTCTGTTCTGGATGTCCAGATTTCCCCTTTGTGAGCTTTAAAGTCAGGACCGTCTCCAGGGGAGCTTTTACACGGCCTGCGTTTACTAAACAGGTCCCTGGCTGCTGATCATTTATTAAAGCCAGATGCCAATTCTCTCAGACCTGCACAAAATACCAAAAGATATTTATTTATATAGTTAGAAAACAGCACATGGCTGACCAAAGTAAAAGAGATAAAAGCAATTAAAAACATAAAAACATTAACAGCACAATAAAATCAGACTAAAATGTAGAAATAATGGCAGACTCACATCCTGCTGAACCACAAAGTAGGGGCGCAGCAGTCTGGACAAGTACGCAGCAGCGAGGTCATTAAGAGGCTTAGAAAAGAAACAAGAAAACTTTAAAAGTGATCTGGACATAAGGTTGTGAGCGAGTGCAAAGAGGCTCTTATTTCTTTGTACCAGTCAGAAATGGCGGTGCCGCATTTCTGACTGGTTGAACTCGGGACAGAGGTTCACGTTAAAACTATAGTTGGTAATCCTGTTCAGAAACACTGTTATACTGGATAAAATCGTCCTTCCATCCTGAAAGTAGTCACTACATTATGTATTCAGAAAAAGGAGGTTAAAGACCATTCTCTGTGGGAGCTGCAGGCCTGTAAAAACTGACCAATCTCTGCCGTTCAGACCGATAGACAGGGATTGGTCAGAGTTTTGTTCCTGCTCCCCCCCCCCATCCTGGGGGTATCA
Organism: Fundulus diaphanus; assembly: GCA_037039145.1. NCBI lineage: Eukaryota > Metazoa > Chordata > Actinopteri > Cyprinodontiformes > Fundulidae > Fundulus > Fundulus diaphanus. Next base: position 4,859,929 of record CM073128.1, read on the forward strand.
CCTTATCTACTGGTTTTCCCACACACCATCATTCTGATGCTCAATGTCTGCGCTCTTTCCTTCTCAGTTTCCACTTGCTGGAAACTCAGAAGGAACTTCTGGTGTTTATGTATCCGGTTAGCTTAGCGGCTAGTTTAGGGGTTCGCTTATTTTAAGCTAACCCCTAAACTAGCCGCTAAGCTAGTTTAGGGGTTAGCTTAAAATAAGCGAACCCCTAAACTAGCTTAGCGGCTAGTTTAGGGGTTCGCTTATTTTAAGCTAACCCCTAAACTAGCCGCTAAGCTAGTTTAGGGGTTAAGCTAGCCGTTACTGTGAACATGGCTGAGAGTCGCAAGAAGCGACCATGTTCATGTTTATGAGAAGAAGAAGAAGGCCTCAGTGGAAAGAAATAACACCAGAGTGGATGTGGGAGATTTTTTTCACGTGATCCCCCTGAAGAGCGGAAGAGCAGGTATGTACATATTCGTTCTGTATGCACTCTGTACATATAAAATGACAACAAAGTTGTCTAAGTCTAAGTAAGTCGGTCTTGCGCAGTTATTCAAGAATGGACTTGGGGAAACTTCCGGAAAAATCGCCGACTCTACCTTTAAAAGATTTACAACAATCCAGCCGGGATGTTAAAAGCTTGGATTACTGATTTCAAGTAATGTCTAGAAACAGGAGGTTTAATCTCGGAGAGACTTTCAAGATTAAATAATTATGGTTTTTACTCCAGACTTAATGGAGCTATAAGTAAGATATTTACTGTAAAATCAAACTAAATCATTCTCCTCTGTCTCCTGGGATGGAAATAACATTCCCTTTAATCAGTCGTTCCTCTCCATCAACAATGTCTTAGTCACGTTTTCCTCCTGTCAAACCTAGAGGTACGGTCCAGAACTACTTTGGTTCAGAGTGTAGTCCGTGTTTACTTCCTGGTTCCTGAGCCAATCAGATGAGAGTTGGCAAAAGAGCAGCAACCTGAAAACATGGAAGCCAGTAAGAGAAGCGGACCAGAAATAAAACTGAATACAACATTATTTAGCTTTCCTGTGGAAGTAAAAATTCTGTGGAGTTTCACAGCCACTTTGGACCGTTAAGTAAATGGCGGGTCTCGGTGAAAGGCATTGTGTATGTGTTGCTCCAATCTTATCCAGTAGGTGTCATTATTACTTATTGTCCCTTTAATGAGGTTATGAAACCTAAGGGCGGCATCTATTTTAACCTCATGTTGGAGACAACAGCCTTCAAAAACGAGGGTTCAACAACAGCTTCCTTCCTGGTGACACAAATCTGATAACTTAATATTTACAATGCAATCGCAGGGCAAAAAAGACTAAATATACCATAAAGTCGACTCTTATAAATGTACTTTGTCACAGACCGGGAAGGTTTTGCTCAAATAAAATCCATATAAAAAGGGAAATACAGTAAATCTGCTCTACAACCCAGATCATTTTCCCACACTGAATAAATATGGTTTATATTTTCTTCAGAGTGAGATCCTGCAATAAGAAACTCTTAATTTCCTTTTAAGCATCTTTACCAGAAGTGTCCAAAATGAAATAAAGCCTTTTATCACTTTTTTTTGCAGAGCGATGCAAGTTTGCATTTTCCTAAACTGCAGATAATTCAGCTCCAAAGTTTGACGGGTCTGTTGGAGATCTAAAATACATTAATAAGAAAAACATCTGCTCCACAGGTGTGTCGGGTTGCGTCTTTCATGCAGTTTCTGGTTCCGACCCGCATACCTGCAAACTGCGGCGAAGATTCTTCATTTGACTGAAAGTTGGATGAAGATGTTTAGAAAAGCCTGTTTGCTTACAAAGTTTGTCCTAAAACTGATGTTCTTCTAATAGAAGGCTGACATGTTTGTTATTTTTATCCAAACTGTTTTTGCAGTTTTTTTCCCCCCAGAGGCGCAGAATCTGCAGCAAAAACCCCACAGAGAAAGTTTTACCTCTGAAGTCTTTAATTTGAAAGTGATTTTGTTTCCTCGTGCTTTCTCCACACAGCTGCTCCTCTGCACTGTTGATGTGTAATCTGCATAATTTAGCACAGAGACACAGATTTTCTTACTCTGACAGATGCAACAATCGATCTCACCAAAGCAAACTAATCAAACTTCACGTCTCTTTGAATATTCACGTCGCTCAGAAATACAGCATCGCCGTTAAAGTTGCTAAAGGAGGAGGGAGTCAGGGTGGAGGGCCGTCCAATTAACCGGGCCCATCTAGATTTGGGTAATGAGGTTTGCTCGCGCTGATTTGGTTTGTTTCGGTCGGTCCTGATTAGCCGATCCGAGCTGGTTAATCACAGCTCGTTTCAGATTCAGCTCGTGGAACCAAAAAACAAGGAGTTAAATTTACAAATTTTGACTGGGAAGTAATCATCGTTTATTGACATCAAATTAAATATATATAATTAAACCTATTAAATCAGTTGGATTGTGCCGTTAGATCCAGAAACTTTAAGGTTTACATGCATGCAGAGACGCAGCGGCTGATAGAAAATGCAATTAAATATGAATAATGAAGGACGATGCCAGCGTAAAGTGTCATTTTAAAATCCTCCTCCACCGGAATATTGTTAAAAAGAAACAAATTGTGAAAAACCTTCAGAAAGTCTGAAAACTTGTTGATCAAGAAGCTTTTGATTCCTTGACACGTAAATATCAGCGAATGTGAGAAGACTTAATTCAATTGAATTCAATTTTATTTATATAGCGCCAATTCATGAAACATGTCATCTCAAGGCACTTTACAAAGTTAAGTTCAATCATATTATACAGATTGGGTCAGATTATACAGATTGGTCAAAAATGTTCCTATATAAGAAAAACATCTACTCAACAGTTTTAGGAATTTCTTAAATCCGCCTAAACTCAAAACACAATTTCTTTCCTGCAACTTGATAAATCCACAAAGTAGTTATTTTACAGCTCAGATGGTGCCCTTAAAACCACATCATCATAGGAAACACTTTGACTTCAGAGGCTCCTCGCCCATGGAGCGCAGCGCTGATTATTCCCATCTGACCTGAATGCAGCATCAGCGCCGCCCTGATTGAGTTTGGGGTTGGTGGAAGAGAGCAGCCGGAGCATCAAAGAAGAAACATCCTGCTGAATGAAAACGATCCCCACGATGAGAGAGGACAGGGAGATGCTTCTCTCCTCCGCCTCGCCCTCTTTGTCTTTGCTAACACCATTAGCAAAGTGCATGCTAACTCAGTTAGCTGAGGGATCGGGTGACGCTAACAGCTCGGAGGGGAGGCGATGCGTTCACTGAACTCTGTCCCCTCGGTTCTCACATCATTACTCATCACTCTAATGGACCGAGGCTCTCTGTCCGTCTCAGCTGGGCGACCCGGGTCACCACCTCCATCAGCATTAGCATCATCCTTAGAGGGCCAGAGATTGGTTGATTAATTGATTGAAAGACTGACGGAGGAGTCGGGAAATTAAGTTTCAAACCGGAGACCGAAATAGCAAAAGAGGAATGAAAACCACTTGAAAAGCACAAGAAAACAAAGGGTGGGATCAGGACAGATACCACAGCGACCCTGGAATACCGGGGAACCCAACAAACCTAACAAAAGGAAATATTCCTTCAAGGACAAAACAAAAGGGATTGCTGCGTCAAGACCTGAAGGGTCAAGAAACGACAGAACAGCAGCAATTAGCAGAAGATGCTACTGCAAACGAGGACGTAAAGACGAGGAAATGCGACGTCAAAGGTTAAAATCGTCAAACATTCGATCAAATTAGGGCTAAAGGGATGGAGATATGGAAGCAGACTGACTACTGAGAGCATCATCCCACAAAATGCAAATGAGTCAGATGCCAAGATACAGCAACAAACAATGCTCCAAACTAGGACTAAAGCCCCAAAAATAAAACCACTGCAAGAAGTAAATGATGGTGTCGAATATTGAGAGTAAAGTAGAGCTGAATAACACCTGCAGCTCATAGAGAAACCCCTGAAGGTCCAGCATGGCCTGAAACGTTAACGTGAACCGGGCCAAACACAAGCAGCAGGTCGCACTGAAGCAAAGTAGAACAGGAACCAAGACTTAACAACGCAGAACAAAGCCTAATAAAAGTACCGAGCTCGTACAAGAAGAAAATAACAGAGAATGAAGAAGAACAGTGTGAAGTTACTGCAGAGACCCTCAGAAATACAAGACGCCTGAGAATTTGGCAGGAATAAGACAAAAAGATGAAGATGGTCACAGTGTGGTTACCGAAAAACACGAAGTTAAGGCAGATCATTTAGAGCAATCTAGAAACCACCTGTCCAATGAAAGATTTAAAAATACTCAGGCAATCCTGAACCAGATTCAGACTGAAATGACCGGAAATATTATTGCCAATTAGGAAAGAGAGCAAACAGGAAGTAACCTGGACCAAGTGCTCCAGCCTGCAATTTGTTTCAAGCATTTTCCAAATCTGGACGTCTGGATAAAAAACGGCGTGGAAGACGACCTGCAACGGCAACTTCCAGGCCCTAACCCATGTTTTCAGAAGCTGCATTCATTCAGCCTCCCATTTATCACGTGTTCATCTATACTTCTCTCCTCCACGTCTCTTTTTGCAGATTCCATATTTAAAACCAGACAGCTGTAGAAATGCCTCCCAACAACACCCAGAAGATGTTAGTTTTTATCAAACGTGGGTTGGAAGGACAGAAATACAGAAACGGGAGTCTGGAGACGACTGGAATTTCAACATGACAGGTGAGCAGAGGCCTTGATAAGAGTGAATACTGAGCCAAACCAGAGCTAAAACACCAAATAATGCCAAATAATCACTGGTCAGAGGTGGGGACGCTCTCCTTCCTCCCGTTCTCTCTCCCATTAGTTTCTCTACTTGGTTTTTGATGCATTTCCCTGCAGAGGCAGCATGCATCCTCTGCTCCTACATCCGTGTAAATCGATCTAATTTCCATTCCCTCCTGTGATGTCCGAGCTCCCGGCTCCCCTCGGTGTGATTTATGATTTAATCTGGGCCGGCCTCTGAAGGTCAGGTGGATTAGATCCAGGTCATGAGTGGATGGGGCCGGGTCAAGGTCATTTATCAGCGTTCCCGACAGAGCAGAGATAACAAAGGCGCTCCGAAGTGAGCAGAGGAGACCCGCCGCTGACAGATTAATGATCTGACCCATTCAGGCAGAGTCAACACAGCGTTGATGGGGACCAAAGGGTGCAGAACCGGGTTTATTCTGCTCAGGTGGTCTGAACCTAAGGGGCTGGATCAAGCAGCGGACCAAACTGATCCAGGACCCTAACACAAAGCCAGGCCGTTTTAGACCGAACCACGAATGGGTTGGTACCAAATTACAAAAACTAGAACGACTGAAGAAGGAATACTTTCCACATCAGAGCCTTTAAACACGAGAGAATCTGAAGAGACGTTTTTTTTTTAAGGCTATTATCATAAAAGACGTTTCCTTGACAAACCTGGAAGCTGATTTTATGCGGTTCGCCCGACAGATTATTGAGATTAACAGAAACGTGTTTAATGTGTCTTCTTCGTCATCTGAGGGCCTCTGGATCACAGGGAGGAACCAGAGGAGCCGTGATCGTGTCGTGTTTACGTCTTCCAACATGCTGCTGCCGATTTCCAGGTTCAACTTCCAGCTCTGAACTCTTTAGAACGCGGCTTCCTGCAGAACGCAACTAGGTCGGGGTTAAACGTGATTACATTTTTCATTAATTTGCTCTTTGCACCCGTGACCCAGGAGGGCTATCATTTCTTTCTATGGCCCGAGACAAAAGATTGGAAATCCAAACCAAATGAGTTTGGGACCTAAAGCGGCACCAAAACCAACCAGGACACCAAAGATAACGTAACAGAGGGAACAAATCTCGTTATTCCTGTTAAAATTGATGGGAGGGCACTAATTCTCTTTTTTTTTCTGTGTGAGGTTGCAACATTTGGGAATATAAACGGGGACGCGGCTCAATTTTTCTGTTAATGGGAACAGCAGCAGTTTGTTGGACCAAATGAGAGTTTGTTGGATTATGGGTTTGGTAGAATGAGATTTTATCTTATTAAAATGCAACAATAGTCTTCGTCTAGAGAAGATCCGCCTCACAAAGCAACTACCCAGTATTCAGCATGGATTCAACAAGCTGCCACCACTTTTAAATCGTTTCTAATAGACCAATCAGGTTAAAAAATAAAATAAAATAGAAATAGAAGGCAACAAGATCAAAAACAATAATATCATCTTATCTGACAAGTTTGTAACTTGCAACATAAAACCCTTTTACTGTTCAACATTGAACTAAATTATTTTACACAGTTTACAGATTTGTCCTCCTGCATTTTAGATATTTTATTTTTGCAAAAAACTAAAAATCGGGGCAGATTTAATTCTCTAGTTCCCAATTTCTCTCTAACAGACCATTTTAATCTCTAATTTAGATTACACTTCATCCGCATCTGTAGCTCAAAATCAAATAAAAGACACTATATGACCAAAAAGTATCCGCTCATCCATCCAATTACCGGGAATCGGGTCTTCTTAACCGCCTCCAGCACCAACCAGGCCTGCAGACTGTTGCTACAATCATCTGTGAAGCTCAGAACTCCTGCCTGGTTCTGCTTCTGGTTATGCAGAACTGAGGGAGCGGGGGCAGGAAGCGGCGTAGGGAGCCGAGGTCGGCGACTTTCTGCAGAACCGATCGCTGCAGACCTCCAGACTTCATGTGGCCTCCAGATCAGAGCGTAGAGAACTTCATGGAATGGGCCACCACGGCCGAGCAGCTGCATCCAAGCCAGACATCAAGTGCAAAGCTTCGGATTCAATGGTGCATTCAAATAAATTCAGTTCAGTTTTATTTATATAGCGCCAACTCACAACACGTCATCTCAAGGCTCTTTACGAAGTCAAATTCCATCAAATCCTCCAGACAGGTTGGTCAGAAAGTTTCCTCTCTAAGGAAACCCAGCAGGTTGCATCAGGTTTGAAATGTATTCGGATTAAAAACCAAAAAAAATCGTATTGTACCGTTTATATGGGCAAACAATCAATCCGATCATAATGTGCGTTTATATGCATCTGGCTTTATTCAAAACAGAACCACTCTGACATGCGAAGTTATCAAACGTCCCAAAAAAAAAAAAAAACCTAGAAGAAGAACGTCCGTCTTTGCTGAACAACAAAGCAGTTTTATACGAGTTCTTTTATCTTCCCAGCGCCCAGGCTGGACTTTCACCAGGTTCTAATTACGGTTGAGTTGTTACTGAATAATAATATTTCAAACATAAAGGTTGTATCGGGATCCCAGACAGTTTTGCTTCCCGACGTATTTCTGCCACTCTCCAATGCAGAAATACGTCACGGCGCACATGTGCACTCGGGTCAGTTTGTCACATTTGGAATAACTTGATCCGTACAATTTCATTCAGATTAAGCTTAATCCCATTGTCTTGTTTACACGACGCATTTTCATTTACTTTTTGTCCATGTAAACGTAGCTACTGTCCAATCCCACAAATAAGCTTCTGGAAGAATGGTCAGAAAATGCCATAAACACTCCAGAACCTTGTGGACCGCCATCCCAGAGGAGCCGAAGCTGTTAACGCTGCAAAGGGTGGAGCAACGGCACGTAGAACCCGATGGATTAAGAACGGGATGTCACTGAGGTTCACGTAAGAGTCATTTCAAGGGAGCGAATACTTTTGGTGATATAGTGTTTGAAGACAGAAACAGATGGTGGGACAGGCCAGAACCCAAGGTCAAGTCCAGCAGAGTAAAAATCTAAACGGGGTTCTCGCTGCAGCTCGCTTTTCTCCCAACGTTCCTCAGAATATCTGAACACTGACGTACGGCGTCACGCAGCCACATTTCTGCAGTTATTGAATTAGAGCTAATGATGGAGAAGGATTTTCCCACAGCAGCCGGAGAGAGCGGCTTTATTATTTCTGGCCTGCAGTCACGTGATCGATGCCCTCTGGAGATACTCCGCTCTCCATTGTGTGTCAACGTAACGTGACTCTGCAGCGACAGGCTCGCCCACAATGGCCACAGTGTTTCCTTCTGGTTCAGACAAGAAGCTACAAGCTGCGAGACAAAACTATCTGATTTGCTGCGCGAACACCTGATCCCACCAGCTGAACACACACGGGGGTGGGGGGGGGGGGGTGTAAAGAGAAACCTTCACCGCTGCCTCACACGACGCTGCCCAATCAAAGCCCAAGCAGAGCCGGGGAGATGAAATAACAGTTAAACTCTCCAGCTTTATTTAAACAGCTGATGTTAGTTTTTGCACCGGAGCAGACCGAGATGATAAGGTAAGAGTCCGGATGTGAGCCAAACCAACAACAAGGCTTTTATTGGGAGCAGATTTACACTGATTACATTACACATTTAGCTGCAGTCTATTAGGAAAATGTGCAATAATAATTAGGGAATTTTAACAGTTGCAATTAACAAGTACTTAAAATGTATTGTTTTTCTTCTTTAGGTCCATAGAAAACACAGATCCCAGATAATAGAGCAATCTATTTAACTAATTCATAATTTCCATCCAAACAGCAAAGTCTTAGTGAAAAAAATGCTTCAGGCAAAAGTCTGACACTCTGGCAAAGAAACAAGATTTCCCTTTTTCACCTCAGGAATATCGCCAAAATTAGAAATATTCTGTCCAGGAGTGATGCTGAAAAACTAGTCCATGCATTTGTTACTTCAAGGCTGGACTATTGTAATTCTTTACTATCAGGAAGTCCACAAAATGCAGTTCAAAGCCTTCAGCTGATCCAAAATGCTGCAGCAAGAGTTCTGATGAAACTCAACAAGAGGGATCATATTTCTCCAATTTTAGCTTCCCTTCATTGGCTTTCTGTTAAATCAAGAATAGAATTTAAAATTCTTCTTCTAACGTATAAAGCCCTTAATAATCAAGCTCCATCATATATCAGAGCTCTGATTACCCCGTATGTTCCTAACAGAGCACTTCGCTCTCAGACTGCAGGTCTGCTGGTGGTTCCTAGAGTCTCTAAAAGTAGAATGGGAGGCAGATCCTTTAGCTATCAGGCTCCTCTCCTGTGGAACCAACTCCCAGTTTTGGTCCGTGAGGCAGACACCCCGTCTACTTTAAGACTAATCTTAAAACTTTCCTTTGTGACAAAGCTTCTAGTCAGAGTGGCTCATGTTACCCTGAGCTACCTCTGTAGTTATGCTGCTATAGGCTTAGGCTACTGGAGGACATCAGGGTCTATTTCTCTCACTCTGCTGAGTTCTCCTACTGTTCTCCAATCTGCATTGTTTGTTGTTATTTCAGCTTTTAACTTTTTGTTCTCTGTCATTTTTCTCTTCATAGAAGGTACACCTGGTCTGGCGTTCTGTTAGCTGTGACATCATCAGGGGAGGCAGATCATCCTCTATTACCATCTAACATAGAAAGTACTCCTGGATCAATGTGAGCTTCTGAGCTTTCTGTGTCTCTGCTCTGTCTTCTCTAAGCCCCAGTGGGTCGAGGCAGATGAGCGTTCACACTGAGCCTGGTTCTGGTTCTGCTGGAGGTTCTCCTCCCTGTTAAAGGGGAGTTTTCCTCTCCACTGTCGCTTCATGCATGCTCAGTATGAGGGATTGCTGCAAAGCCATCAACAATGCAGATGACTGTCCACTGTGGCTCTACGCTCTTTCAGGAGGAGTGAATGCTGCTTGGAGAGACTTGATGCAACCTGCTGGGTTTCCTTAGAGAGGAAACTTTCTGACCAACCTGGAGGATCTGATGGAATCTGACTTTGGAAAGAACCTTGAGATGACGTGTATCATGAATTGGTGCTATATAGATAAAACTGAATTGAATAAACTCAATCCACCTACTCCATTTGTCCTCAAATTTGTCTTGTTGTAATCTGATATTAAATGTTATATATAAATTAACATATTAACATATCATATTAACATATATTACATATTATATATAAATATATATATATAAAACCACTGATTTAGCGTTGGTATCTGGGGACAAATATTTTATATGTCAAGTTATCACCAAGAAGAAGATCTAGACACATTGATTTCAGCTGAAATGTCCCGTCTATACAGAACACCTTTTTAAAGATTTTATGGACTTCACTCCAAAATGGTACAAAGGACATGTCCAAAATATGAAGATGGTTCCAGCATGGTTACCATCCAAAATATGTGGTAATGGTTTGCTTCTTGTCCTCCGCATTGCCTCCAACAGGTTGCTGATTTATCATACTACCTACCTAACACTTTTGTACAAAATCGGAGTCATGTTAAAGCTGCAATAGGGAGGTTTTTTTTATTTAACAGCTCTAGTGGTGTTTTCTTTTCAGAGTAGGCTGACAGGAAAGGGGGTTTGAGAGAGGAGAAGACATGCGGCACAAGACTTCAGGCTGGAATCAAACCCGGTTGTGCCCCATCGGAGCTCAATAGGAAGAACACTGTGGACAAGCACACCTAAAAAGTCCCTGATCATGGCAGACAAAGACCCAACTTACTTATATCCAGAACACACAAAACACAGCAGGATTAGCACCAAGCACTGCCCTTTAATTTAACCATCAAGCATACAATGTAATTATAAGCATTACATGCTTATAACATGCAGTAGTTTCCTGTCGGCTGCTTTCCTTCATCCATCTTTTACATTTTTCTAGATTTTAGGTTTTGGGAACGGAATAAACTGTATTCCACCTGCTAAACGTTTCGGATAATGTTTGTCTGAATGGTACTTTCCATCTTTGACAATGTTTTTTTTTTTAAACAAAATCCTTCTGACCTCAATTCCTTCGTAATGTAAAATCCTGACAATGTCGTCGGACATAAACTGTGTGCGGTCACCACAGGTGAGACGCATTTCACTTTGGGATAAACAGCGATTGCCGACTGCTCGGCCTCCAGGACCGACTGACGAGTTTGAATTTGTCTTTGTGGGAGTAGCAGGAACCACTGGTCCAGCGGCACCAGCAGAAGGTGTTTGCTGTTCTCCCACAGCGGGACTGACAGGCGGTTTGGGTTCGACGGATTCCTTACGGCTGTAATGTCCCAGAAATGTTGGATGGTGTTCACTGAACGTGTTACACAGCAGTAGCCGCCACATGTTGACCGTAACGTGACTCCCGGCTCTCGGCTGTCGTTACCACTGCGACACATGATGAACTCCACGGCGGGCGTGTGCGTCTGTGTGTGGACTAAGCCGTGCTGGGATGACCGCAGCGTGTGCAGCCCTCACACCGGCCCAAACATCACCGTAGGACTTAAAACGTCACGTCTGAATCGGATTTCCAGGAGTTTCCCCTCAACGCCTCGGTGTTTGAGGTGAAAGCTCACACAAAGGTAAGAAGAAGGGGGGAAGAGGGCCAGCTCATATAAAAATGCCCCCCCCCCTCACCGTCCCCTATTGTTGACCCTGCTCCTCCCCCATCTGTCTCCCTCCCTCAGTCAGAGACAATAAAAACAATAAGAGGCTGCTGCTGCTTTGTGTTTCCTGATCTGAGAGGTGAAGCCTGTCAGATCCTAACACACACCCAGGAGGACCCCCCCCCCCCCCGTCCCCATCCCGTCTGTCATGTGGGTCAGGTGGCCCCTGTTGGCCCCAGGACCCCGCCTGGCTCACTATTATCTTTACTCCTGTCAATCATTTTATGGGTCTTTTTTTTGTGGAAAGCACACAGTGAAGAGGGTGGGGGGGGGGGGGGGCTAAAATTCAAACAATTCTCACTAAAACATGTTAAATGGTGACAGGAAGCATGTTTCACTGTTAATGATGCTGTAGCTGAGGGTTTCTGAGTGACGGGGAAGGGGGGGGGGGGGGGGGGCTCATTAACTATCCTGACAGAAAAGCGTCCAAGAAAATGATGAACTTGACGTGAAAATTTAAACTCATTTACTGGACTGACATCAATGAAAAACAGGAATCAAAACCCGCTTTCCCACTTTTAGAAGAAGAAATAAACTGAAATACAAAATATTCTTAAACAGGAAACAGCTTTTTAAAGCACTTCTATAGTAAATCTTCTGGTTGATGTTTGGCACCCATTAAACTCATATCGGATTACCAAGAATAATGACCATAAAGAGTCATTAAAACCCTTTTTGAATTTAACCATTTCAGCCTTTTTGTCAATTTAAAAAAAAAAACATTTGTCTATTACTTTTAGATTAATTCCTCGCTTTAAAAAGTGCTGGTGGCATTCATTGGTTCCACATTTTGTGGTTCCGGTCGAAGGAATCCACTTTTTTTTTTAATGCTTTTAGATCTCGTCAAAACAAATTTATCAGACTTTTCAGCTAAAAATAAAGCTACTCCTGAACCGGTTCATAGTTTAGTTAAAAGAATTAATATCAAAAAGGTTCTTGTCACCTTATGCACCACCAGCGGATTGTCATGGTTGACTTAACATTTAACCAAGTTTAGTTTGAATATAAACTACCAGTCAAAAGTTTGGACCCACCTTTTCATTCAATGATTTATCTTTATTTTTTATTCCTACCTTTGGAAACTCAAAGCTGCAAACCTCATGAAGCTCATCGAGAGAAGGCCAATAGTGACCAAAGCAGTAAAACAAAGGCGCCGTATTCAGAAAAAGCTAAAATATACAAGAGGTTTTGAATTATTTCACAATTTTGTGTTTGACACATAATTATCTCCACTTTTGAGTCATAGTTTTAATGTCTTCACTATATATATATCTGCAATGTAGAAAGTCATAAAAATAAGGAAAAGCCATTCAACGACAAAGGCGAGTCCAAACTTTTCACTGGTAGCGTTTTTTTTTAAGGCTGACTAAGACCTTCCTCACCTTTACGCTCCCAGAACTAAGAAGCTACTTTCTAAAACTTTCCGGATTACATAGCAGATCTCAGACAGTACTTTTGGGAATTTTCTTGGTAGTACATCCCCAGGATTTGCCAGTACATTCAGGGACATAATAGGAGTCACTAACTTACAGGATAATATTCTAGAAAGTTCAGAGAAAGTACCAGCTAAGGTCAGGGAAAAGGACCTCATTATATGTCACCTCATATTACAGCCCAGTTCTTAAAAGTATTCAGCAAGTTTCAGGAAAGTACCCAGAAAGTAACCTTTGAGTTCTGAGGAAATACTTGCTGCGGTTTGGGAAGGAACCCAACTCTTAATACAGCCTGCTTCCAGAAAGTAAATGTAATTTTAGACAAAATAACCACTAAGTTGCATCGTACATCACAGGTTATGGAAAGTACCTGCTAGGTTATGAAAAAAACAAACAAACAATTTCTGAAAAAGAAAACACTATTTTATGTGATGCTACCAAATACTATTGTTGGTGATGGTACTGGTGCTGTATTAAAACTAAACCTTTTTTCCAGTCTTGTTTAGGTAAGTTACATTAATAAGTGAATCACAAAACTGCAAACAATAACAGCATTTAATCATATTATCAAATTTATACAGCGGAGAAAATAGTAAAAAAATATAAAATCTGCTTTCTATCACCAAGAATTGAAATGTATCCTTGGCAGGATAAATCCTCACACTAATCATGATAAGAAATGTTTCACCCTAACGCTAAATGCCCACCCCCAGCCATCAGCAAAGTAAATGTTATTAAAATGAAATATTTCAAAAAACAATTCTGTGACTACAAGTCTAAAACAAAACTGCTTAAACTAAAAACAGTTATTCAGTAACAACCACACTATAGACCCATTTTTATATTTTCCTAAGACACATTTAAACATAAAAGCACACCAGATGTACCAATTTTTTTTCATAAACTTAGACTAAAGCAGCGTCTATAACAGCATTTTTGTGACACTTGTGACTCTACTTGACTTCACTTTAATAAATACATGTAAAATCAATAATTCAGACCTCATCCAATTAGTGACCAGAGTCCATCTGTGTGTAATTTAATCGCAGTATAAATCCAGCTGTTCTGTTTCTGACCTCAGAGGTTTGCTGGAGGACATTAGTGAACATCAGTGACCATGCAGGTCAGGGAGAACATTGTGCTTTGGGTTATAAAACAATATTCTAATCTCTGAACATCATTATTTGGCCTCTATGACAGAGTGGCAAGAATAAAGCTGAGAGAGAGAAAAAAGATGCACTTTTCATATTTTTATTTGTAAAAACTGGTAAAAAGCACGTATGTTCCTACCACGTTTTAATTATGCACTCTTTTTGTGTTGGTCTGTCACATTAAACCCTATTAAAATGCACTAAGGTTCTGGTTGTGGTGATCTTTAGTGAATTGGACTTTAAACAAATTGGACATTTAATCCGAGTTGATAGAGTTAATTTAAACTAGTTGGTTTCTTGGTTTAAAACTTGTTTTTTAACGATATTTCACAAATTTTCAGCAGAACTGGACAATTAAAGTGGACAAGAGTACAAAACCTGCAGATTTAACTTTTTTTTTTTAATTTTTTTTAAAGATAATCTTTGAGGTTAAACGCAATCAAAAAACTCCCCCCATCCAACAAATGTATGTTTGTCAACATCATGAGAAAAAAAATAAAGATTATTTTCATTCAGAAGCCTGATGCTGATGCAGCTGAACCCAGAGAAGCCAACTGGAAATCAGAAGCGGGCTGTCGGGTCCCGGGTCGAACCAGTACATCTGAAAACTGGCCGATCAGTTGGTAACCTGCCCAACAACACGTGCATCCCTTCCTTCTCACACATAAAAACGTTTAAATTACATCTGTTACAGAGTGAAGGGACAAAATGTGTGGGCTAAAGAAATGTGCCACAGAGCGCGATGAGCCAGGAGGAAGAAAGACCCAAAGAGCGGCGAGCGGCGGGGGCAGAGAGCAGGGGGAGGGGAGGGGTGGATAATTCTCCATTCTCCACTCATTTGAAAGAAAAACCTTCAAACAAAGACAATTAGTTGGAAACTAATGGACCCTTTTGTCCTCTTGTGCCCCGAGTGGAACTGGCTCCCTCCTGCTGTTTGAGTCGTCCTTAAACCAACAGCTCCTCACTTTTGCCTCAGCCGACGTTAACGCCGGGAAATTGGTTTGCGCTCCGCCGCAGTTCAGTTGAGGAGAATCATTTAGTGGCCGTTCCTCCTCTGAACATGAATGTCCGGGAAATGTTTTGAATGTGAACATGACTCTCCTCTCTGCTGGTCTCCAGAGGATTTCAGCGCTATCGGAGCTCGCCGAGGACGACGAGGAGGTTTTTCCTGCCAGCTGGCATCCTCTTTATCACCTCTATTAACTCCGGCCTGACGTCGGCTCAGCGCCGCCGCGGCCGGCTGCCGTTACACGTCACACTTCACACTTGTGCTGTACAAAATCCTGGAATTACAACCCCCCCTCCTCCGAAATCAGCTTACAGTCACTAGCAGTTTATACTCATTTCATAGAGTTTTTACACATGAGATGCAGCAGACGAAAGAAACGCTGCCCTCCACCTCTTCGCCCTCACCCCGACAGACTCTCCGCTCAGTTTAAACGTGTCCCCACTCCACAGCAGATTGGATTACTTCCAGTTTTTCCTGTTTATTTTCATCATGTACTGTTGAGAAGGTGGAATGAAAACGGGTCAGAGAGGAAAACTGTCTGTTCTGGAGCAGCCGGATTTCAGAAACACTTGAAATATGCAAGAACGTTGTCGACTATCACAGAATTTATATGGCTTACTTGAACATACGGTGTTAAAGTGTTCTTGCTTTGGGTTCTCTGCAAACACAGCCCCAGGATGTGGAGCCGTCTCTGCAGATAGGGATGCACGATATATCAGCATTAACATCGGTATTGGCCAATGTTAGTCATTTCTTAACATATCGTATCGGTCCGATAAGTAAAACTGGGCCGATATTAACCACCGATGTTCATTTCCAGCTAGTTGCCCTTTATACCTGTGTTTAAAGAGGGCGAGGTGAGAAGCTGGTCATGTTAAAGTAACAAATGATGCATTGTGGGACCTTTAAATGAAGCAGAGATTTTAAAAAAAGCAGTGTGTAAGTCTAGACTATAAACCACATTCAAATATTCAGTTAGAAAACTTTTCGGTAAAAGTGTCAGTACAAACTTTTACAAAACTTAACCATCACAGAAACGGAAATGTGTGTGTGTGTGTGTGTGTATATATATAAGCCCCATTTACACTACCCTGTTTAAACCGAGCCGAGCCGAGACCAGTCCAAGCTTGGATCAGTTAACCAAGCCGAGACGACCGTTTACACACCACGCTATCCCGGTTCCTTGGTTGCTCCTCGCCTCCTAGTGACGATCTGCGGTACTGCTGCTCTCTGGGATTGAAGGCGGGACAAAGCAAATCAAAATGGCGGCACCCGTAACATTCAGGATGTTATGGTTGGACAGAGTCGGCTTTTGGGAAGTGGATGAGACAAACGAACGTCTAATAAGGATTTACAGACGCAGGAAACAACGACAGACGCTGAGTTTCATCATGCTGCTAAGCAGATTCATCTCTGGAAACCGTGTGGCACGGTAAGGAAGCTAATATTATTATGAATGTCTGAAATTTGTCTGAATGGAGTGTGAATCGGGACGTGCAGCCAGACACGGCGGAAAAACCGCGGACAGTCAGCTGACTGTAAGGGGATGACGCGGTCTGCTAATGCGCTCCTCGTTATCAGATAACCGGGATAAAAAAAACCAGGCCGAGACCTACCCAGGAACTGGTCTGCATTTAGCGCGGTCCGGTTATGTCTAGCGCGGTTCAGTTTAGTCTGCTTACCATTTACACACGAGAGTTATCTCGATTACCGAGCTCGGACTGGTCTCGGCTCGGTTAAAAAAGTGTAGTGTAAACGGGCCTATATATACACACACACACACACACACCAATAAATATCGGTTATTGGCAGTGACGGACTGGGATTAAAAAAACGGCACTGGCATTTTCACCAACCAGCGGCCCACATGGGGACGTGCCCGCAACACACAGATATAACTTCACATGCACAGAAATAACACGCAAGTTTGTAGCCCCATTGGTGTTGAACTCTAACTTTAATATGCATAAAAACTGAACCAAGAACATGGATATATCAATGCACAACTCCAAAAAAATGAATGCAATATGAAATATGAAAATGAAAAAAGAATAGCCTATCATCAGAGCAGCCGCTCCACAAACGTGTCTTAGCCTAATTAATGTCATGCAGTTAACAAGGTGCGAAGGAGATTGCTCTTCAGCATCCAAGTTCATCAGGACCTCTTTCTCTGTCGCCATCAGCATAAAGTTTCCTCAGTGTATTAACAAAGAGAAGTTAGAGATAAATAGCTGACTTAAAGGCATTTGGCTTATTAGTGGGCCGAGAGATAATGTAGGCCTACAATGAACAGGGTGAAAGGGGCCGCGCACACCCGACGATCATGCCGTCTCGTGATTGGCCGGCCCAAACGGCCCACGAGGGCCCGCGGCCCTTCTGGCATCTGCCCAAATGCCAGCCCGTCCAGTCCGTCACTGGTTATTGGACACAACAGCGAAATATCGGAAATCGATATCGGACCAAATTTTCTATCATTCATCTCTATCTGCAGATACTGAAAAACATTTAACAGTTTCTCCAGGGTTTTAATAGAAGCCTCTCATTCAAAGTGAGCATCAAAGGCTCTCTCAGGAAGTCCTGAAAGAACCCAAAATATGATCTAAAGCTCTGCAGGCCTCAGCGTAGATCAGTTGACAGAAAGTGGCGGTTGTGAGACGATCTGGGGCTGCTTTGCTGCTTCAGAAGGTGGAGGACCTGCTGCTGTCTAACGGAAATATCCGGCCATCGGTTTGTGACTTTAAGCTCTAACACACCGGGGTTAGGCAGCGGGACAATGAATCAGAGCACACCGACAGGTCCATCTCAGAGAGGCGGGATCATGAAGCGGCTCAAACTCTCCCATGGGACTGAACTAAAACAACTGCTGCCACCATTTCCAGCTTCCACTGCTTTCCGCTTTGTGAGGCAGCATTTTGGCTACGCAGCAGAGCCTCGCTACCGTGAGCATTTCACAGTAAGACAGCAACAATGTATGGCAACGACTTGTGAGCACTGTGAGAAAATACCTCATACTAGGGCTGGACGATAATTCAATAACGATATATATCGATGATATAAAAAACGGTCAATAAAAAGTTCAACAGAATAACAGTTTTCCTTCTTTATGCATTTTAGCCATGTAGGTTAATATTACAGTCATTACATCCTCCCAACCAATCACAACGCAGACCGAGGAACCAAGCTCCGCCCCCTTCAGAGAGTTCAGAGAGCACATGTTCTTTTTTTCTTTTTTAAAAACTTGAAGTTTTGGTAAAAAGTTGGTTGAATAAAGGGTTGAGTTTGAATTCAGTGTTTGGTCTGTATCTAAATATAGGTTGCTAAGCAACAGCATAAAATGGCCAGAGTTGCACTTAAAATAAATGTTTTGAATTTGTTGATAATTATCGATATCGATCTAATATGATTTCTATTTTATCGACATGCTTTTTTTCTACATCGTCCAGCCCTACCTCATAACAAAGCTAACTAACGATGCCGAAGTATCTAAAAGTTCTAAACAAGGTTAAAAAAGGGTTAATTCACCATTTTACAAGGAATCTGGGCAGCATTTGATCAGCTGGGGTTCACTAAAATACTTGAACTTGATTATTAGGGCTGTAACAGTAAATAGGACCAGCATGTTCGAAACGTCTCGTTGTTCCTGTTGGTTAAATCAACAAATGCTTAGTCAGCAATTTGTTAGCTTCCCTTCCCATCTTTTAAGAAATTTGGTCATCCTGTCAAATCTTATTCTATTTTAAGCACATTTAACATCCAAATAAAACAGTATTTCCGCATGGAACCGGTTTACAGAAGCTTGTGTTATAAATTACTTCCTTGCTCAAAGACAATAGCTGACTAGAGACCACACAGGCGCTTGTAAGTTTGCTCGGACGTTTTAAGTTCAGTAGAATGACTTAATGCAACGACAACCGCTCTGCTCTGACGACGTCCTCTTGAGTTTCTCTGACCTTTCTTCATCTTGGCGTCCTGCTGCTGCTGGTTCTCGCAGCTAAAGCCGACCGGCTGCTGTAATCTCAGCAACACAACGTGAACGAGGGATTTACTTAGATGACAGGAATGAAAATGCGAAGATGAGGAGCAGCGTGGTGGGAGCTTCAGATTACACAGAGGGAGCCAGAAAAACACCCACAGAAATGAAGTGTGGATTTCAGATTGTTGCCGTTCTGATCGCTCTGGAGTCTCACTGAGTTAATGTCAATTATGGCTGCTTACACTCAGGTCCTTTACATAGAAAGGATCCTACAAAGTTGGTCTATGTTGTTCAGAAAAGCGTGCAAATTCAATGCAGCACTTTGCAAAAACAACACAAATTTGATTTAAAGCCACATTAATTCAATATATCAGCAGGACACTCAAAGTTAAAGGATCTAGATGTGTTTTCTTGTCCTCTAATGGAAGTTAAGTCTCAGTTAAGACTTGGTAAACGGATTTAAAGGCACATTCACGAACGCAGCATACCTCGCGTCTCCTTTCCTAGGCAGCGGCTAGGCTGCTCTGTGACATCTTAACACGGCCCTGCAGACGTATTTATCGACGTTTCCAGCAGAGAACCTCAGAATCACCACAACGCATCGTGCCTCAAATTATAACAACGGTTATCAACGGAGATAAACTTGCTAAACCAGTGAAAGGGAACCAGGACTCAACCACAAATTTATAAAAAAAACCTGAGGTAAATTCTCCATCAATTCTTTCCCCCAAAGCAGCTTTAAACGCGGCCCTGCGGCGGCTGTAATGACTGCAAAGTGGCAATCTCTACCCGTTTCTTTCTGGGTAAAAACACAGAAACTCGTTAGCACTTCAAAGCTCGTCAGGTGGCGGGAAGTTGGGGGTGGTTGCGGGTAAAAATGGTGCACTGGGGGACGAGGGGTTAGAACAAACAGTGATGTTGGTGACCTTCAACAAGTTTGTCATCCACGCATCAGAGGAAGCTGTGACCTGCTGCAGGTTTTTTTTTAAATCACTTTTTAACTGATGGTCGATATTCCCTTCAGAGATTATTAATGTCGTCATTTTATATTTATTTCTCTGCCTTATTCATATCACCTTTGTTTATTCCTTTTTCATGCAACCCCTTCATGTTTGTCCTCTTTCTGGCTTTTTACTCTTCTTCCCTTTAGGTATACTTTATTTCCCAGCCTGGTAAATGTAAATTTCCTTCCTTTGTTTTTTCTGTGTTTGTTTTTAAGATTTCTGCCTAATCTGTTGGTGCTACATGCTCTTTCTCTACATTTTTATTCTGTGTACATCTCTGGCCTAGCTTCTTTTCTCAAGTCCTTTTAATTTCATTTCAAGACTCAAGAGTCTTTATTGTAGTCATGTAACTATAATGGCATTTTTTTTGGTGAGACGCCGGCTCAGAATGCACAATTTACACACAGACACAAATCAAAGACATCCATGGAAACCCTGTAGAGACAGAATTCATAGAGAAAATGTAAAAACACAATATGGAAAAGGTTGTTTCATTGCTAGCTTAAAACAATTCAAAGGAGGTCTAATGTAGGATGTAGTTGGTATGGTTTATTTGTGCCAATATGCTCTTTTCACCAGCAGTTGAGCAAAAGCCAACTCACTAGATAGATATTTAGTTTTAAATCAGTAATTTAGCTTTTATTCACATTAAGTGTGTAAAAGCTCTTACTTGCTCCTAATGTAAAACTGATCTTTATTGCTAAGGAGCTTGCTAACGTGAGAAAATGTCAAATGTTCTGAAAGAAACGGAGGTTAGGGGCAAGAGTTAAAAAGATTAATAGTACAAGATCGTAAGGTTGTTAAAATAATCATCTCGATATAAATCCATACAAAAAATGTATTCAAATATACTCATTTCCATTTTAAAATCGACTCGTTCACGTGTGTCTTAGTCGTCACATTTCTTCTGGCCGCAGCTTCCCTGCAGACTCGCAGCTCAACAACGATCTGCTGCTGGAAGTTTAAACTCTGCTGACATGTCGAGTTCAGCCAGAAAAAAACATCTGAAACCTCTTTAGGCGATAAGACAAAAACTAAAGCTTTCTTAACTTGGAAATGAAAAAGCAAAATGCTGACTGATGCCACATGCTACGCTAATGCTACAAGGTAATACAACAAAACTGATGTTCATGAGCAATTTAACAATGAAGAGGTAAACCTTTCAGACGATAAGAGATAACACTGTTTAAATATTAGCTTATTTGAGTTTATCTCGGTTCTACTGTGGCACAAATCAACGCAGGAAAAGGTCCTTGTAGCTGTAAAGCTATTTGAGGCTAATGTGGCTAATGATAACACTGGTTATGGTGGATCTAGACAGACTGAAAAAAGTAGGAAACCGTAGCAACCTAACCGGCTGCTGTAGTTGATCACCAAATGAAAACATAATGCAAAATACCCAAAAAGGCAGAAATTGTACAACGTTGATGCTAAATTTATTTGCAGAGACCAGACCCTTGTTTACACTGTAAAAGATGCACCAGATCTATGTTGGTATTGAGACACATTTTTCTTTATTTTACATTATTTTTTCTCAGTAGTAGAATTTATCTGTGCCATCAGCAAATTACCATGCAAATTAAAGCACACAGTGGCACACTAAAGATAAGCAATTATAATAAATAAATAATTGCACAATAAATCAAAGGTACACATTTCCATGAAGGATATTACCAACGTCTACTATCTTGTCTACAGTTTTGCAAAATATGGAAGTGACCCTTTTAAATTTTATATTTCTTTAAGCAAGGTCCGAATTGTCTCTTACTTGTTGGTTTTGCCCTAATAAAAGAACTTAAAGCTATAGTTAGTAATCCTGTTCAGAAACACTGTTATACTGGATGAAGTAGTCCTTCCATCCTGAGAGTAGTCAGTACATTACCATTGGGCGACGGTGGCGCAAGAGTTAGGGAGTTAATCCTGTAACTGGCGGGTTGCTGGTTCAATCCCCTGTACCGACTGTCTCAGTTGTTGTGTCCTTGGGCAAGACACTTCACCCGCATTGCCTGCTAGCGGTGGTCAAGAGGATCCGGTGGCGCTGATGTACGGCAGCATCGCTTCTGTCAGTCTGCCCCAGAGCAGCTAAGGCTACTAGCATAGCTCACCACTGTCAGGATGTGAATGATTGTAGTGTAAAGCAATTTGGGGTCATCGGATTTTATAAAGTGCTGTACAAACCATTTATCATTTTACCATTATGTGTTCAGAAAAGGAAAGCTCTCTCTGAGAATTGCAGGACTGTGAATAGCATGGATTGGTCCCTCAAGTTCCAGGGGTATCACCTATTGGTTGTCCCACATGCCATCATTCTGATGCGCTAACCTAACGCCAGTGTGCGTGAATGTTCCTCGTTAGTTTCCTCTTGCTGGCTGCACCTGCGCACTTCCAGTGTTTCAGAATCAGAAATACTTTAATAATCCCAGAGGGGAATTACAGTTCCAGTACAACCATCCATCACATACATCACAAACATTTCAGGGGAACGACTGACTGAGGCCTTGCTGCCGAGGACCCCGCCTGACGCGGTTTCCATAGGGCGCTGCCTTTAACTCTGTAGAAAGATAGAGTTAAAGTTTATGTATCCGGTTAGCTTCGGTGTTAGCCGTTCACTGTAGCTCCGCTGCTCTCACCGTGTACTTTGAAAATGGCTGAGAGTCACAAGAAGCAAACCGCGTACAAATTCATAAGAGGAGGAAGGACTCAGTAGAAAGAAATAAGATCAGAGTAGATTTGGGAGATTTTTTTTCACGCGATCCCCCTGCGGAGTGGACGAGCAGGTAAGACGGTCTTGTGCATATACAGTTATTCAAAAAGGGACTTGGGTGTTTCTTACTTACATTTCTGAAAAAAACCGCAGACTCCAACTTTAAGTTCGTATTATTGTAATTAACATAATTTTTGCTCTTTAACAGAAAGAACAGTGCCTTCAAAAAGAAATCTTGCAGCAGTATCAAAAATAGCATTGAGTATCTTAGCATAGATATCGAGTTTGAACTTTTAGTATTGGGACAACCCAAATAATAAAGAACCTTCAGACGATAAAAGCCATGTGACATACAAACTGCAATATTTGCCCTTTGATCGGCTGCGTTTCCTAACACTCACTCCAGCAGATGGCCTCTAAAAATGCTTTAGCATACAGAGATAATGGTCACCATAATGTCTACAAGGTGCACATCCCATAACCCCTCCACCACCGTGCTTAACTGCAGGCGTTGCTAGTAATAATATACTGTTTTTGGTCCCGGTCGAACATTTCTACATTTGCCTCACTTGTCCAAAAGACTTTGTTCCAGAAGTGCTTCTTTCAGATGCAACTTTACAGAGAAGAGACTTTCTCCATCAACACTTCCAAACAAGCCATACTGGCTCCGTATATTTCTAGCTGTCCTGTCAAGAACTTTAAACCCTGTTTAAACCCAGGCCTCTTTAATGAATAACGGTGGTGTGGATTTTTCCCCCCCATTTTATAAATTTTTTGTTAGATTTAAATATTTTCAGAGCCTGGAAAAGACCAGAGGATTATTATTATGTCCTGTTATAAATGCTCTACTAATAAAAGATGGATTGCTTAGGTTTTCACAATAACTGACTCAACAAAGCAATAAATCAGCAATCACTAGATGTTATGGAAACATAAAAATGTATCTTAACTGCCTAAAAAGTAAACTAATAGTTTCAAAAGTTTTATAAATAAACAGAAATGTTGTCCTGCTTAGTGTAACATTAGTAACTTTCACCTTGGATAGTTATCATATGATATAGTCTTGTTTCAGTTTAGCTCAATTATGTTCCTTACACTCATTTATTGTGTTTTCCTCTGGTTATTTTTTTACCATTATATTACATCATTCTTCATCACATCTTCCCTCATTTCTTCCTCAATGTTTTTATTTCTTTCCTGGTGTTCATCCATTTGTTTCCAGTCAGCCACGTCAACAGCGATCGGCCCCTGGTCGTAGACGCCACAAGAACAATGAACGGTGATGTGCAGTGAGCTGATGAAGAGGAGAAGAACAGGGGGAAGATGACAGCAGGAAGTCAAGCTAGGGAAGGAATAAAATAGGAGGAGTGAAGGAGAGAGGAGGAGCAGCCTTGTGTTTGGCTGCAGGTTCATGTGATTGGCAGGCAGGTCCGGCCAATTGAGACGAACTAACAGAGCGGGACGTGGCCACCGGGGCGACCAAGAGCGGAACCATCAGAGCTGTCAATCAAGACAAGCGTGCGTACATCAATCTGTGTGTGTGTGTGGACTGATTTTAGTAACGCTGGGAGGACACTCTGGTCTTCACTCTGGGACAAATCCTCCAAAGACCATTTGAGGGCTCATGTTAGTTACAGGTCTTCATGCTGGCAGGAGAGAGAGAACGTGTGTGTGTGTGTGTGTGTGTGTGTTGCTTCTGTCAGGACTGACTTTTGGAGCTTGGCTTCCTCTCCCACGATGCATCTCTCACCTCAGTATCAGTTCTCACCTGTCAATCACCTGCCAGTCAGAATTGATGCACACTGTCATTCCATCTTTGCGAGAACCTTCATTAACATAAAAAAAAAAATCCAGATCCCAGCCTGACTCTAACCTGGATCATAAACCCGACACTGGAATATTTAAGGAAGGACCTGCCTAAAATGTCCTCATTTTCCAAAGTGTCCCCACTTGGTCCTCGCTTGGCCATGCAGACAAGAACAAATGCACAAGTACACATAACACACAGGTGTTGGTCCTGCTACATAACAGTAACAGTGTTTCAAAGTGCATTAAACATCCGACCACAACATTTTTACTATTCTTTGCATTCCGTATTGTATAAATGAGTTTCTGAAGATTAAATGCTCCAGAAAAGAAAAGCACTCTGTTTATATTGGAAAAGCTGAACACGTCACCTTTTATTGGACTCAGATTAATGCTGTGTCCCATATGTTGCAAATTAATCTGCCATTTCCGGCTTGAGAAGCTGGACGTACGTACACACCCGGATTGTAAAATCCAGGATTTTTGTACAATAAACATTACTTTAGACTGTTTAAATCTCACAATCATTCTGGCAGGCAATGTTGTCTGAGTGCTTGCATGCATAAATTGCATAAAAACTCATTACTTTCATCTTATGACAGCACCAGTTTTTACCCTGATAACCAAACACAGCCATTTAAAAAAATCTAATTTGTTGACTGACTTGCTGCTTGGACATGGTTTTTATTGATTAGATGCCTTTCACAGACCTGAGCACTAACTTCCAAGCTCTTTAAAACAGGATATTTCTGGAGTTTTAGCCATCAATGTTTTTGAAACAACATATTCAAGTTGTAATTCCCCCTCAGTGTCGCCTA
Source organism: Fundulus diaphanus (assembly GCA_037039145.1). NCBI lineage: Eukaryota > Metazoa > Chordata > Actinopteri > Cyprinodontiformes > Fundulidae > Fundulus > Fundulus diaphanus. The sequence continues at coordinate 4,885,217 of CM073128.1, forward strand.
TTCTGAGCTAATTTAAAATGCAGTTTTTATTTTATGCAAATAAACTGTAGCTGGCCGTGCCCATCAACTCATTGTTTGAGATTGCACTTAATACACATGAAAATGGCTGCCAGCAGATGCACAGTCGTACTTTGACCCTGAGTCAGACACAGAGGCATGTTATACTTATCTAAACTGTTCAGTTGTGATGTACCATTTGGGCACATCAACAGGGGGGCTGTTAGATGTTATATGAAACTACAGGTTGCTGGAGCTGTTGAAGCCAGTTACAGGCAAAATAACAGATTATTCATAGAAATTGTGGCCATCAGCGAAGTGACATACTTAGATATGGACAAAGGGGTCTGATAAAGGAACAGGTCAGTTATCCCGGGGACGGTAGGTCCCTATCAGAGAACACTCAAGTACCTTATATGGGAGTGTACATTATAGATTCAATAAAATGCTGATGTAACCTTTATTCTGGGCTCACCCTTCCTCATTCCTTTTTCCTGCGTCGAACCTGTATAGAGCTTCAGCACTAATCTATACCATTTCTCTGGCTTGTTTAGATTAAATGTCTTGGAGTATAGTTTCTGTTTCGAGAGTCATTTCCCTCTAAAGAAGTTATTTATTTAATGAAGACCGCTTCTCCAGTGTAAAAGAACTGGACAGGGCCCAGGGAGCCTAACCACCGACAGGGGGAGGTTTACAATAACAAGCAGTAGCCTCCTGTACAACCAGCAAGAATCAGCTCAGTTAAAACAAAATTAATTCACACCTACCATAATATCACAGGACAGTTCTCTGTCGGTGGTGACAAGCTCATGCTCCGCTCTTAAATTTCTTTTTTTTTTAAGATGCCCTCCTTCAACAGAATGACTGGAGCTACAGTAACAGTGGTAATGTGCAACATATTATCTTGCGCTTTCTACCCATCTAACGTAATAACACATTACACACACATTGTTTAATAATTAATCAAACGCTAAAATCGGGGAAATGTCTGGACAAATTTTGCTGTGGATAGGTCGTCCAAAACTCTGACTTTTCCTGGAAATTGGGGATGTCTGACGGAGTAATCCTAGACTATCTGTAGCGTTAGCTTGTGCTAAATCCGAACAGCAATGCAAAAAACACAAGATAAATCATTAAGTACTGACATCACAGTCATCTGCAGATTTCCAGTGAACAGTAGGGACAGAACTTTTGGTAAATCTTGCCATGGTAGTTTTTGAGTTTTTTGGTAGTTTTTAAAAACAGTCCTTCCTTGGCAATAAAGATTGTCCCTGACCAGGAGATTGGCATCAAAAATTAAATGAAGACAGGTATCACTGTTCTCAGTGACTAGGACACATGTTTATTACAGCCAACAATTAACCATTTATCCTTTTCACTGTGCAGCGCAAACACCGCTAAAGTATTCCTATTCTAAAAATTAAGTGGGCGGAGCTCTGCTTTGTTTTCTAGGTGAGGGACAATGCCCACGGCGATTTTGATGCAATAATTGGGAAGGCTTTTTTAAAGGGCTCATTTTTAGATACCAATAAAACATTTGCTTATTGCCAAGAATGGCTGGAGGGATTTTTTAGTGCTTGGCCTGTGTCTAGAAGCAGTAGAGACCCAAAAAAAGAAGTACAAAACCATGCAAAATGTGAATTTTTCATAATGCGCCACCTTTAACATATATGTATCGCTCCCATAAGCTTCCCACAGTTTCTAGTTTGCTGCTGATTGTGTGCTTGGGGTGGTGGGAGTAGGGTGGTGGTTGGCCATGTTGTGTTTGTTTCGGGCAGCCCACTGAAAAAAACTAAAGGTTACATTTTTGACCTATTTGGTTGCAGTTTTCTTGGGATTGGATGGGAGCAGAATTTTTTTATAATTTCAAAGGGGGGCACAACAGAAAAGTTTGAGAACCACTGGTCTGACGGGAGGCAAAAGTTCTGGGTGTCTTTGGCAACTATACGACAATTACCTTCAGACATTCGAGGCCTTTTATCTTATTATGTATTAGAGATTGGGTTAAAACTAATAAATCATCAAATTGACATGAGATGTCACTTAAGTTATATTTAAATGGAAACCAAAATTTTCTAATTAGTTAGATTGCATGCATTTTGATTTGTTATTTCTTTTTTCTTAATTTTAATATTATTCCAGCAAAAGCTAAGTATATAGTATATTTTCATGAACGAAAACTGCTTCCTTTTTAGATGGATACGCATGCACTGCTTAGAGGCATAAAAACTATCATTGGTGACCCACACATGGACCGTCTTCACACACGAGAACAACAAATTTCCCAAGTCTCAAAGTGAAACAGAAACGGGTGTCTTCCCATGACACTCGCACACAAACATGGCAGTAATTAGTATCTTGTTTTTCGCTCATTAAACAAATCAACCAATCAAATCAATCTGCATCGCTCATGACCTCGTTAAGAGGCAACCGATTAAATCATCAGAGACACACACACCAACAGCAGGTCCAAGTTCATCTCTGTAGTCTTGGGAGAATACATCAAGATTAGCCATTACAACATTTCAGAGTATAATCTACAAAGCAGATGAATCTTAACTTGTGCATAAAGATTTAATTTTAAGTTGAATGAATTTTACAGATTAATACAAATTTTAATAAAAGATTAGTCCTATACTCCAGAGTTTCTAAAGTAAAAATTAGGTGCTTTGGGTTAACGATTAATAAATGAATGTGTAAAAGGCTTGTAGAGTCGAGACTATAAATGCCAAATTTACAAAGTCTGGTAAAGTTCAATGGCGCCGGCTAGCTACAAATAATGAGCCGGTCTGTAAACACATATAGCCAGCAATTGCATTTTTTTTTTTTATTGTAATCAAATTAGAGCAGAATCACATGCAGATCTGTGGGTAATCAGGTCATTTAAAAGCAACACAGGTGCAGCTGGGTCTTTGCACAGGCACTAGAATAATTTTTCCTTTTAATGAATCCTAATCTCTCATTGTTTGTCACGCTTCAGGATCATGGACAGAACACTAGCATGGGTTAATTACCAAGTCATTAAAAGCTAATGAGCTCTAACATTAAGAAGATGGGAAACATTTTAGGCCCAACAAATAGCTCTCGTTATTCTTCACTCTAAACTGTTGTGTATACAGTTGGTGTCCCTGAACAAATAAAGGTATTCTTAAATTTCTGTAGCACTAGTGGTTGCATGAAAGGAAAATTGTATTTTCTAAGTTGGCAAGTTTAGAGAATTAGGAACAAATCGTATGATAGGGTTAAGCAAAAAAACAATAACTAAGCAAGGGGACAAATTAAATCATTTAACATCTTTGAGCAAAAATTAATGGTAAACGAACTGAACTTAAACAGCGCTTTTCCAGTCATACTGACCACTCAAAGCACTGTACACCAGAGCCACATTCACCCAAACGCACACACATTCATTCAACGATACGCAGATCGGTAGGCAAATTGGGGTTAGGTGCCTTACCCAGGGGCACATCGACATGTGAGAAGGGGAAGCTGGAATTGAACCCACAAGACGACTACTCAACCCATCAAGTTACAGTCAACCCATCAAGCCACACTAAAGGAACAAACTAAAATAATCCTTTTCTATATGATCCATCCTTTTGCAACCGTAGCCCCCTTTTTTCACCAGAATACCCAGGATTTAAATACCTTGGTTTGGTTTTTTTACCAGGGTAATTTGTGTATTTTCTGTGTTTACTACTTTTAAAGACTGCAGAAAAATTTATTTAAATAAACCCAAAAACATATGGGAAAATTATTAAGAAAACTGCACTACATTAATAAAAAACCAAAGGCAACACCAGCTATTGCCTAGCAACCATGTTAGTCTGAAGCACAGAGCTGTGAAGCTTTAAAAATGAAGCCAGAACTGTTGCTCCGTTTTAATCCAGTCAGATGACCTTTAGACGTAATCTGACTCAATTATAGCTCCGTTCAAACTTTCACTCAGTGGCGAAAGCCAGCAGGAGTTTGAAAAGACGTGCAGGGAATCAGGCGCTCTCTCTGGCTTTAGCTAGCCTTGGCGGCCTGGTCAGCTAGCTGTTAGCAATATAAGATAGCTGTTAGCAAGATAAGCTAGCCGTTAGGAGAGTGGGAACGGAAATGTCAGAAAATGTTGAGAACTTTTGCAGTTGTGATGTCTTGATATCAAACACATAAAAGTTTGTTTGCAGTTACGGAAACTAATATTTAACTTTAATCACGATATTTGGCGCTTCCCTTTGAACAATCCGCTTCGACCCCGCCCCTCGACAATCCCGGGGTAATCTAAGCATCCTGCCCCCTGACCAGGATCTGTTATTCGGTAAAGTGTGGACCTGCGACTTTGAAATTACTCGGTTAAAATCATATTGAAATGTGTAGAGGGCTTTGAGAATCACACATAACGCCTGAAAATCCCTACGATGGAAAAGAGGTTCTTTCTTCGGTTCACTGTCGTGCCATTAGGGATAGGGTAATTATTGTATTTATTCATTTTATTCCCGTTTTTTACATCTTTTAGGTGTTTTATATTATGTTTTGCTCAAGTTACTTATAATATTCTTACCTGTTTTATATTGTATTTTACTCTGATTGTAACATTTATGCGTTTATCATGTATGCTGTGCTGTTTTTAAAGTACTTATAAATAAAGTTGGCTTTGCATTGTATAGTTTAATGTTATTTTATTTATTTAAAAAAATGTTGATAAGAATTTAGATTTATCCTGAACAATAAACTCATCTTGATGATGTTTGCAAACCGCAAAAACTTAAGGTGTTTTTTAGAGTCAATACATTTCCTCACGTTAGTCTTATGAGAGCAACAGAAAAAAAAGTATATCTGAACATTCTGTGCTGTTAAGCAATATAACTGCCCTATTTAATGTAACCAGAGTAAGTATTTATATTTGTAGCTTTAACTGCAGCGAAATATTTTTTTCATCCTGTTTTATAACTATCACAAGAATTATCACAAACATCATGATAAACGTTTAAGTCCACATCTCCCATCCCTACTCAGCAACATTTGATTGTGCACAGATCCCCTTAAAGCATTTTCAGTCAGGCTGAGTTTAACGAGACAGTTGCAACAACGTGCTTTTTTCCACTCATTCTGTTGTGTTTGGGATCACCGCCGGGTTTATGAGAGAGTTTGGGCCGAGCTCCAGCCGTCAGAAAGATCTCACCACGTTCGACTGATGGGTTTGTTTGAGGTTTGGTATACAGAGGAGATCAATGGTCAACTCAATGATTGCAAGGTTCAACCCAGACCATCAGCCCTCCACCACCGTGTTGCAGTGAGGCGTCTGCGATAACTTCTTTTATTCTTATCCACACGGTGCAGCACATTAAGGGTTTAAAGGACATGTTCCACAATGTTTGTGCTTCATGCGGATCCAGCTTTAAAAACCTACGTTGTGCTAACAACAACAGTCTTATTGATGGAAATGTCGTTTAAATTGAGCTGCAGGTTTTCTCTGAAACTCTGACTTTAAGAAGTCCAAATGTTTTAAGTCTGTTCTGGTTCCTGCGAGATGTTTTCTTCATTTTGTGCATGTAATAAAAAATAAATAAAAAACTGTCCAAGTTCTCTTCTGGTTCCAGATTTCACACAAGATAATAAGAAATGCAGCTGGATACTTTTGTGCTGTCAGAAAAATCTAAAGCATTTAACAAATTACTGAGGCCTGCAGAATCAAAGATGGAGGTCTTGAGTTTTTTTGTTTTCTGGTCATTTATCTGAGCTTTCCACGGTCTGACCTCTGAGTGGATTTCCTGTGAAGTCCACGCCAGCCAAGCGTATTCCTTCACCTCCTCATTCAATAATTTATCACGACACAGAAAGTTTTAATCCCACAGAAACTTCACATGGTGAGTTCGTCTCGCCGTGCAGGATGCTTTCATCAGTGTGTGTGTGCGGTGCTAACTCGTCCAGTTTCTGTATGTCGTTAAGGCAGGAAACATCTGTCAGAGCCGCTTCTGTCGGAAACATGAGCTCCGAAAATTTCTCCCGTGCGCGATCTGCAACTGTTGAACCTTCAGCGCACACGCAGGGACCCACATGCAGCAGCAGATGGGAGTGTGTGCAAGCTCGTCCCTCAGCGCTTGTCATCAGAGTCTCACCTCACCTGCTGCCATCTGTGCGCTACATGCTAAGTATCTGCCGGCTTCCTTGTAAGCGCCGTTCTGCTGAACATGCTTCTGCCTCTGAAGAAAGCAGGTGTGCTTCTATCCACCTGCCTGTATTCTCCCCCAATTCAGACACGCGAACTGCTAAAACTTTGCCAAATATTATATATATATATATATATATATATAAAAAAAAGGTTTTCCAGGGAGAATTGTAACTGAAGACGCAGAGAAATGATCAAAGCTGAACAAGTCGCTCCCGCTCGCTGCCTCTTCAGAGGTTGCAGCTCTTGTGTTTTTAAGTTTTCATTTCATGAACTTCTTCTAGACTCCCCTTCCCCACACGATTCTTAAAAATATCAAGGTGTTGAAGCAGAACAGGGTATAATTTGCTCTTTTCTGACAGTAGGTGTGATTTATATCAAAAGTAAACAGCAACACATCAGCTCCCAACAAGGAGCTCCAACACTGGGTTTCTGAGTATCTTTGTTCGGCAGATCTTGGCACAACAACCTTGTCAACATGAAATTTGAGGGAAAAAGGCAAGAAATGAGTTAACTTTTTTAACTTAATTTTTTCTACTCGGGGAGTTACAGTCGATGCATTTGTGCCGATCCGTTGCATCATGGATCATGAGATAAGACGAGGAGATCAGCGTCATGTAGAAGAGGACGTGTTTTTCCCATCATCCCATAAACATCTCTGTGAGGGTTTCACTGCGTCCAAGTCTGCCGTTACACATGCAACTCATTTTTGCAAGCGTGTCCCGACTTCCAACATATACTCTAAATCAAGGGTGTCCAAAGTGTGGCCCGGGGGCCATTTGCGGCCCATGGACTGATTTTGTGCGGCCCCCCAACTGCAATTTAAGAATGCTTTGGCCTAAAAGTATAGGTGGTTGATGCAGTTGGAGACTTTTCATTTTTAAATAAGGCAGAATTATTAAAGACAAGTTAAATTCTTCTTACAATTAAAAAATGTCAGCTGCAACACAAAGTATTTGTCTTCTCATAACCACACTCGTTACATTCTCTTCGGTTTCACAGTAATTAAGACCACATCAATCCAAGGACTTTCACTCAAAAGCAGGCTTTGCTGCACCAAAATCTGCTTTTAATTTATTCATTAAAATTGCCTAGGATAAATAAAACGTTTTCAAAGAAATAAAGACCCAAATACTGTTCTTATTGCTGAGAATATACAAAAATTTTGTTTCAATTTTTTATAAATCGAGACCAAAAGAATGTGCAAAAAGATGTTTTTTAATAAGGCAAATATGCAAAACCCAGGACCTGAAATGATTCAAACATCTCTTTCATAATTTGTTTAACTAAAATATTGGATGCTTGTGTTTTGCGGAGCAGGTAAAAAAATAAATTCATAATATTTTGTGGAAATATTAGCTTTTTAAAAATTATATTTTGGCACTCGTGTACTTTTGACTTGATTACTCCTCCTTTCTTAAGTGTTTCCAAAGGGGTCAATCCTTGGGTCTCTGCTCTTTTATTATTTATACAAACAATCTTTGCAATACAATCAAAAATGCTAATTATCACTACTATGCTGATGATACTGTTCTATATTGTTTGGGTTCTACATCAGACCAAGCAATCACTGATCTACAGTTTGCATTTAATATTTTTGAACATAGAATTTAATCCCAGTTTTAAAGTTAAGAAAACTAAACTGACTACATTTTCTTTGGGTGAACCACCTAAAAATAAAATTCCAAGTGTTCATACTCAAATTAAAGTACTGCCATGTTATAAATATTTGAGTATGACTATTGATCAGTCGCTATATTTTACTTTGCATGTTCAATATTTGGTCAAAAACATTGAAATTGAGGTTAGCCTTTTTTTAGAATTAAGTCTTATTTAGCATTTGAAGCAAAAAACAACCCTTAAGTGAAACCTTTTTGGTCTGTTTTGCATTATGGTGACATTTTATACATACATTCTTCTTGTCAGCATCCCCAAGCTTTGTCAATAAGGGCAACAACAAAAACCTGAGCGCTCCAGTCTGACTGATCTGTTGGTGCTGAAATGTTTAAGTTGACGACAGGACAAGTAAAAAATATGAACTTACAAAACTAAACAAGTATGAAAAGGAGCAAGTCTTATCCATCTAAAACACAGGTTTCCTCGAGGGCTGATGTCCTCCAAGGCTGCAACTATTAGCTTGGTTTCTCTGTCAACACACCTGAGTTACCTGAGTGATCGGGTCATTAGTAGAACCTGAGTGCATGAGGACGCCATTCAGTCCTCTGAGGTGGACTGGGGACACATAAATAAGTCGCAGGACATCGGCCCTCGAGGACTTGACTTTTACGCCCCTACAAAAAGCAAACATCAGCACGACTGAGTCAGCAAAGACGCGTCTGAACGAACCGCAAGACTTCTGGAGCGAAGTCCTTTAAACCGAGGGAGAAAAAGCAGAGATGTGTGGCCATGATCCAAAGCAACATGTTTCCAGGAACCAAACACGTCACAGCATGGAGGGGGGAGGATTTGGGCTTGCTCTGCAGCCACAGCTCACCTTGCAGTCATTGACTTGACCAATAACTCCTCTGTATAAAAAAACTAAGAATATTTCAAGTTTTTATTTTACCTTATTATTAGACTAAACAATTATTGCAAAACTGAGGGTTAATGTCAGCTGTTGACATAAACAGAAACTGTCCATCTTGGAGAGATTCTGCATTCGCATGCATGCATCTCTCTTCCTTTTCCTGCTCTACAAATCAGAATATCTCATGATGAGCTACCTTGGAGGACTAAAGAAGTGCAAATTCATGACTATCTGGGTTGGTCGATCCAGCAGTACATAAAATCTGATTTTGTGTATCTGGCCTCTGCTCAGCTCTAATTTACATTTCCAGCCAGGGATTCGGTATCAACATCAGGAATCTGCTAACGGCGCGGATCGCGGCGTTCACATCCTTCTCACAATGATTTCAGCTTGTTCTGGATGGATTTGAGCAGATCTGCGCTGATTCAGGATCAGCCCACAACTTCTCTCATTTGTCTGTGAAGACACAAAGACTTCAGTGAGTGTCAGAAGAAAAATGTGGAGACGGTCTGACCTTGGCAGTGTTGGGGGGGGGGGGGGAATGCTGCGGTTCAGTGATTAATGTGGGAGGGGGTCTTAAAAGGCCATGGCTGCCCTTTGTTGAGCCTGAGCGTTAATTATCCTCCTGTTAATAAAAAAGGCCTCACCTGCTGAGTGGGCGGAGTCTCACCTCCGTTCACAGGTGCTCCTCGTTGAAGCGAGAGGCAAAAAGATTAGTTGATTCGCCTCACGCTGGACTCAGAAAACTAAAAAATAAATCAAATAAAGAGAGTCTAAAAAGCAGTTCAAGTTTTCTCTTGCCAGGTAAGGTGAATAAAACCAGAATCCAGCCAGAATCTGTTCTTTGATGTTGTGCTGTTGCTTTATTTTAATCCCTCAGTCGGCGGTAACCTGGATTCTGGCAGCGCTTCTTTAGATATCAAAGATGTGCTCATTAACCAAAATAAGAACCCAAACCTAATTTCCCCCCTGATTTTTGGATTTAAAATAAGATTTGGAAAAAAAAGGAAATGCAAACTTGCTTATTTTTATTTTTACTGCAATCCAAAGAGGCACAACAACGATGGATTTACTTTTTTCATTCTAATTTTTCTTAATCCCAGTTTTATTTCACATATCTTCAGTTATTCTCAAATAACTTGGATAGATTCGCCCAAAATATTGCTTATTAATTGATTAATAATTTTGTAAAATAAATGCAATTGTTCCTTATTAATAAGGCTTGTGCATAGGGGTCATTGCAAATTATGTCCTAATTATTGAGCTAAGCTTTAAATAATAAAAAAGGAAAATCTATTATTTCCTGAAAGATATGTTTATTATTTTATTTTTAATGTTTAAAATGTGTGCGTTCTTGCAGATTTAGATTTCTGGACATGCTGAATTTGCCAAAAAAAATAAATTTCAGCCAAAACCAACTATTTAAAACAAAATTTCAGTTTGTACCATTTGCTGCTAAGTTTTTGAACTTTAACCAAAAGTTTTCTGATACGACCCCCCATCAGTCGGCACATTTAGCTGTAGGTAAAGTTAGTTTTTACAGGAACTGGTATGAAAACTTTTACCCGGGTAAATAAACCCACCGAGCTGAAACCCAACTGTGGGTAAAAGGAGAGTTTCCTGCTTTCAGAGGAAAACTCTCCGTCCACTCAGGGAATTCTGGGAATGATGGCAGCTATTGTTGACGGCAGCGTGTGATTGGTGGAGCGTGTCTGCCACTGACAGCCGGGACAAAGACTGGGGGGGTGTGGGGGTCCATGGCCGACCAAGTAGAACTAATCCACCCCCTTCCTCACCCCCTGGACTCAGCCGTCTTCTTAAACCCCTCCAGACTCCCCCCTCCAGCCCCCCTGGTGGTTCTGCAGGGCAGCGGGGTCACAAAGAAGACCTGAACCCAGATTCCAGAGAAAAACCTGAAAAGTTGCTTAAAAAAAAAAAAAAAAAGATTTTCATCCCCAGAAGCTGCTAGACTCTCCAACACCAAATCCTGCATCTATTTTTTTGTTGGATTTCAGATTTTTAAATTACAGATAAAAACATTTGACAGTAAATTTTGTCTTTGTGAAAAAAAAAACATGAATATTTTCATTCAAATCAGTTTAACGATATTGGAAAATATGTTAAATTGCAAAATAAAAACAACATTCCCGGCAACAAATTTGAAGGAGTTGTTTTATGAGATCTTGAGTAAAAAAGGTATTTTAACAGTTAAAAGGTTTAATTTAAAGTCAAAACTACCTGAGATTTAGGCTCAGCAATATAGCAGTTTTACAGTTGAATGTAAAAAGCAGCTTTTAAACTAACAATATAAAACATTAAAATGCACTGTAACAACATATAAAAAAAATCTTTTAAAACCTTTACCTTAATTTTTTTCCATGAGTTTTTGTTTTTATATATCAAAATAAAAACACCAATCACGGCCTATTTATTTTGTTTTATTTTTACATTTTTCCGTAGCAGATTTTATTGTAAACAGCTGGATAAGGCAGCTACTGGACGAATATGGCAGCGACTGAGATCAGCTGAATAAACAAAATAATCAATACTAATAAATGATTGCCATTATTGTCCAAATAAAAAATCTATACATCATTTAGTGGCAATGGTTCAAATTTAAAGTTACATCAGGTTCAACACAAGACCTCCAGTCCAGTCCAAGTCATCTATAATCCATTAAAACCCTTTAATTCATAGCAAATGGTCTGAAAAATACATTTTTTGATGAATCAAAACAGTTAGATGTTGTAATTTTCCTTAAATGTCTGATAAATGGTGCAAAACCTGAAAATGTCTGTAATCTGACTCTGTTTGGAGTTAGAGCTTTTTGGACTAAATTTCTCCAATATTTGCATACAAGTGGGGGACGTGTTACGCTGCAGCTGCAAGTCAAGCTGTATTTCACTCGTTCGCGAGGTGATTAATAACTCCTGCATGTGTGCAGACCCATTGAACTCCGTCCGTCAGAACACTATCCATCTGTGTCCCGCTCAGAGAGCAAAAAACCCCGTTTCTGGGGAACCAAAGCGCCTGTGCGGATGAACCAAAGTTCAGGTTGACCGTGAAAGGCGTAAAAGCGCAAACAGAGAAAGCACAGTCTGCCGCAGAGGCTGATCGGATTTTCCAAAAATAAGGTGTCACTCTGCACACGCTCAGTGGGTCTCTGCAGAGCTGCGAGGTTTCGGGTTTCACGCTCCAGAGTGCAGCAAATCAAACGCAGCCTGACCTCCGACCTTTACTGCCTTCCTGCACTATCATTCCCCATCAGACAGAGGAGACTTCACACTCCTCCACAGGAATAACGCGAATAATCCGACAGAAAACGTGACGTTTATTTGTTCATGAATATCCTCCTGATTCCCTGAAAAGCATTTCTCCAGTTTCAGATGCTTTCCTTCCTTTGCTCATTTTTCACATCATTCTTCACAAAAAGCAGCCGAGGAAAAACTACCAGATCCTTAAAATATACAACGCCGCCTCTAAGAAATACCTTTAAATGAACGTCTTACACTGAAATCTTTACTAATGCTACTCAAGTTGAAAAAAAAAAGACGTTTAATTAAATCAGCCAAAAAAAAACAGTATAGACCAGAAATGTCTATAAACATCATGGAATGGAAATGTTCTCAATAATGTATCAGTTTAATTTTATTTTCATTTTTTTAAAGATGGAAATTACTTTTTCTCCCCAATTAAAAACCAAAATTATACATACACCTGTCATTAAACCATTTGTAATAGCAGAAGGCATAAAATATACGGCCATAAAGTGTTTATATGATTTTATAATGTTCAGGTTAAATCCTTTAAATTCTGAAATCCTGAAAAAAGTAAAAGAGTAAATCTCTGGAAATATTTGGAAACAAAACAGTTCAAAATGATAAATGTATTTTTTAGCTGAATTTTCAAAAAAACAAAACAAAAATAAATAAATAAAACAAGTGTAAATCTTAAAAAAATGACTAAAATCTGCCTGAAGATGTTTAATAAATAACATTAGAAATAAAACAACTTGCCGACTAAAACAGCCAAGATGCTAAAACACTGGTGATTTTGGAAAGCTTTGTGCATCCAGTTGCATTTACATCTTAAACTGACGTTCAATTTTCTGCATTTATATTGTAAACAAATGGAAAACAATTTGGGGGACGGGTCTCAGCGCGGCCGTTGATTCGCTCTCATTTTCTCCGAATCAAAAGAAAAACGTAACATCTGTGACGTCTGCTGCTAAAAGCTCGTATTAAAAGATCATTTTCACATCTGGTCTGAACAAACTGAGGACTAAAACCAACAGCTGAACAAAGCACGCTCTGAAACTGAGCAGCAGCTGTCTAAAAAGCTTCACAGACTCTTCATTCAGGCCCAGAAGTCCAGGCTACAGCCGACGAGGAGCAGCTAGCTCCCACAAAGACCCGCAAGCTGCTAAAACTCTGCAGACGCGCTACTGTCAGCTGGAACGTGGTGGGAAGGAGGGCTGCCATGTTGGATCGTTAATGACAGGCGCTAACGAGGAAACGTTTACCGCCGTCGTCCTCCGGAACTAGCTTTGGTTTGGTCGCCTTAAAAAGTTGCTTGAGCTTTGAAAAAGAAGCTCAGAGCATCAAGAAGTTAAACTAAAAAGTTGAATCCTGATCCTTGTTGGTGATTTTCCTTTACCAATAATTCTGCAACAACAATCAAAGATGATCAGATTATGCCAGAGTTTCTTTCCCAACCTCTCCAATGAAGACGGGACACTTTCCATTTCCTGTCATCCTTCCACTTTGTACCGTAAATAAAGCGTTTTAATGCATGTATTTGACCCCTGTATACCAGCTTATTTCTATTAGCACAAAACAAGCTAAAACCTCAGAATCTTCTCTGATTGTTATTTTGTTTGAATTTTAAATTACTTCCTATGTTAGTTGATTGTGGCTGAGATTCCTGTTTGGACCTGAAAACTGTGTTGTTGTTTTTTAACAATGAAGTCTTATTTTACTGTTAGTTTTACAGCCATTTTTTAAATTATTGGTTTTAAAGATCAACTTAATCAATAAATCAACCTGTAAAAGCCTAAGCAGGGGCTGGGCCTGTGACTCTTTAGCTGGAGGGCCTACAGACAAGACAATGGTCGTTTTATCACGTTTTTTTTTTTATAATTCTGGTTACCATAGAATATTTTTAAAATTTCGAATAAACTACTGAATTAATGAAATTTTTAAAACTGGTTACCGTATTTTTCGAACTATAAGGTGCACTTAAAATCCTTAAATTTTCTCTAAATTGATGCTGCGCCTTATAATCCGAGAAATACAGTAAATAGTTTGGAATTGACCGGTTAATGATTTTTGGTCAGAAAAGCACAGGTACATGTATTAACACTTACACGTCCCTTCTAAAATTTTGGCAATCTGAGAATATTTTAGGAATTTAATGAGGAAATACGAATTTTTAATATTTTTTTTAAATACAGGTCATTATTGTCCAAAATTATATAAACGTCTGAATTTTTCGTTGTTGGAAACTCAGATTTAGGAACATAATAAACTATATTTTCCCCCGTATAAACCTGGTTATCTGACAATATCTTTTGTAAATTTATGAGGAAATATGGATTTTTTATAATTTTTTTAAATACAGGTCATTATTAACGTATGTTGTATAAACAATGATTTATAATTTAACATAAATGATGCATATTATTCCTAATATAGATATTAATTTTAATCCTGGTCTTCCTCACAAATGCTAAGTTATACTGTGCACTAATTATTTCAGGAGGGCTTTAAAATCAGGGAGAATCCATGGCTTGTTATTTGAGAGGCACCGTGCCTCTATGCAGCAAATTCTGCAGTCTGTGATGGCGGTGATGTCATCACTGAGCGCCAAACAACTGTTTGCCCGTGTTGAGCATCATATATAGATGAATTAATTACTTTTTTTAATGCATTGCTGTAAAGCATTGCAAAATGCTTTGGAACGGCCAAAGCTTTCAAGAATCAGCGCTGTTCCCAACAGCATCAGCAGAACTGGAGACGCGGGGCTGATCTGCAGGGCCAGGGGCGGCAGGAGGGGGCGTGGCCAGGGGCGGCAGGAGGGGGCGGGGCCAGGGCGGAGTTACTGGGTTGGAATCCGCTGATAACTGCCTGCAGTTCCAGTTTTATTTTATGTTTTGTCCCTGATCAAAGAAATGTGAGTTAAATAATCGAAAGGACACATTTCCTAACAGATCTGTAAGAAAATGACTTTACATCACTGGTTCTGAAAGAAGGTAAGAAACGAACAGCAGAAAGTAAGAACAGCGACTTTGGTTCCCCCTCTCTGGACTACAGGAACTAAAAGGATACCCAATCCTGCAGCTTGTCCTGCTAGAAACTTTTTCCTTCTTTGGTGTCTAGTGGCCGTTTTATAGTAATGCTGTACTGGGCGGGTTCTGTTAGAAGAGTTCTGCATCAGAGATCTTTGCTGCTGATGAAGCAGCCTTGTAAAAACAGTTTTCCTGCCGTTGAGGAGCACGTGTTCGCATCTAGTACAGAGAAATCCTCGGACAAAAGGAGACTCTAGAGCAGCCAGAACTATGAATTATGACTATTATATATTTTTTTCCTCTTTTAAGTCCTACAATATTAAGTTTTGGGTCTAAATATTTACTTATCCCCCAACAATGATTACCCCTGAATGATCTTTTTGCTGGTTTCCAACCAAACCATTCATTGTAGTTTCATGGCTAAATATGTGGAAAAGCAACTTATTCCCACTGTGAGGTTTAGTGGAGGATGTGTGATGCTGTGGGTCAGTTTCCATGAACCTCTTTAAGAGCAGAAATGTTCAGATTTTTATTAATCTGGGTCGTCAATGATCTAATCAACACAGAAATGGTTCACTGGACACAAAATCATTCGTCCGCCGTCACCAGACCTAAATGCAATAAAAACCTGTTGGCCGAGCTAAGGAGAAAACTGCATTTCTGCATTTTTCTGTGAGAGATTATGCTGCTGCAACAAAAAAATTGCTTCATATTGAGGGTTATTCGCCTTCTTAAACTTCTATTTATTCTGTGGTGAGACTTCAGTCGCTGCAAACAAGTGAGAAAAACCAGGAGAAAATATCTGGCTTTCGTAATAATTGTGTCCTTTGGGAAAAATTGAATTTTTAGGGCCCTTATTTTGCAGGAACAGGCTTCTACCCCTCGGTGTGGGTCCAGGTGCAACGGGATCCACACTTGGTCAGGTCACTGTGACTAAATCTGCATCTCTCCTTCTGTTTTCTGATTGTTAACCGAGGCGGCGTCCCTTCAGAAACCGCTCACCAGGACCGGCTCGCATCTGGGAAGCTAAAGCTGGCAGTAAGGCCGACATCAGAGGACGGGTCCAGCTGGTCCGGCCACAGTTTGTTAGTCGAATCTGGGCTGTTTTCTCAGGTTTCCTCTGCAGGAATCAGGTCTGCAGCCACTTTCAGTGGGAACAATGTGTCCTCTCGCTAACCCTCGTCTGTCTGTGGGGGTGGGCGGGGCCAGCGATTGGTCACGGCCTCGGTGTTGTCGCCCCGGCCCCTACACGGCGCAGCGCTGAGAACCCAACGGAAACAAACACGTTCGGTTCAGCAGGTCCGGGCCTCCTGCTGCTCCCCCAAATGGATGAGGGCGTAACTTCCATGAATTTCTTCACCCCCCCCCTCTCCTTCCCAACGCCCCCCCCCGTCCGTCCTCGCCCACGTCCAACGCCGTGTTTAACGAAACCTGAGGCCCCTCGCTTTCAGCTGCTACCGTGAAACCTCTGTGATCCTCCTCATCTTCATGTTTCTGGACGAGATCAGGAATCCTCCGTCTGACCCGGGAACCAGACCCGTTAACCCCCCCCCCCCCCCCCCCCCAAATCTGCTGGGAGCACCAGGCCGCCTGCTGCAGACACCCGGCGGATAAAAATCCGCTCTTCACAAACAAGAGACCCGTGGACTACAAAAACTGGCTGGATCTAAAGACAAATCCCTTTTTTGATAAAAAAAACACCAGATATAAAGCTAATTCAACACTCTGCTGAAACGGAAAAACCAAACATGTAAGAAAAAAAAAAAACGGCCCCTTTGTACTGTTTCAGTGTGTGGAATGAATACGTTTAGGTACAACCAGTCTCTGTTGCCTTTTATTACCCGTTTCTCCATCCTAAGTGGCCAAAATAACAAGAGAAAAGAAGAAACACTGAAAATAAATCAACTTAATAACTCCTTTTCAAACCAGAGATGATTAAATGAAGAAAAAAACTATTAAGTACCACTTTACTTTAGTAGTCAGAAGCTTTAAATCAGACGCAAACTTCAGCGTTAACTTCAGTTAATCTGTATAGCGCCAATTCACAATAAATATCTCAGTGAGCGTTAGAAAGAAGTGTCATTTATCCACACAAATAAATAATCTAACAGATTCAATGTACATTTCATAGATTCCGGTTTGATCTTAGTAATAAACCAACAATCAAGTTCAATAACTTGTGAAAAATATTTTAAGGAGAACTAGGGATTGTATCAAGTCGCTGACTTAGCAGCAATCCCCTCTCAACGAGCAGGTGGCTGCAGAGGGATAGTTGATTGCACCGAGTGGTTGACTTTGCAGCAATCCCTCATACCAAGCATGCATGTAGCGACAGTGGAGAGGAAAACTCCCCTTTAAGAGTTTCTGCTACGACCGACGGGTTTGAGAAGACGGAGCTTTCTGTGCCGAAGAAACAGAAAGAGCTGCAAACATGTTTTTATCAAAAGCTTCGGGGTTTTGATGTGAATTCTGTTTTTATGCTAATTTTATTTTATTTTTTTATTCAGCCAGTTTTAACCTTTAACTTAATCTGGCAGTTCAGGCTTTTTACTTATTAACAAATTGTCAGAGCAGCCTTAAATCACTTGACTGAACTGTTCCAGGTGAGGACAGTCAAGAAAAAGGCGGATCCAGACGTTCTGCAGCACCAGGAGTTCAAGCCGCTTCCATCCAGGGACGGGAATCAGCAGCCAAGATGCACGACTAACACGCAGAAAAAAAACCATTTCTTCCTGCAGCTCTCAGATTTTTAACAAATTATGGTCACATGTTGGTTTTGTTTTTAAACTGTTGTTGGAAATCAGTCGGTCTAAAGCAGAGGTCTCAAGCTCAAATCCACGAGAGCCGATGTCCTACATCGTTTTGCTGAAGGAGGGTAAATACAGCAACTCCTTCACTGGCTTCGTTATTAATGTTAAATTGTAGGTTACAGTTGGATTTAAGCTTTAGCGGTTTTGGTGCAAGATATTTGGCATTGATTAGAAAACACCTGAGACCAACGGGACCTGAAGCCTGATACAGATTTTCTTACAGAGAAAACAACAATTCTTCATGATTTGTTTCTGTTTCTGCCAGTTTGCATCGTTTGAACCAGATATCCATCAGAAATGGTGATAAAGTGATGGGGATTGGTTTAGCCACACGAGCTCTCACTGTCTGCAGTGGAGACGTTCTCATGAGAACCTGAAATTTTTTTTTTTTCCAGGACTTGTGGCATTAATGGCCCTGATCTGACAGCTGCTCTGCAGCCAACGGAGCAGAGAGAGATCGGGACGTCCGGGACGGGAGTCCAACTCGACGTTGAAGACAGACCGTCTCAGAACATGGAGAACCGCTCCAGCCGAAGGTTTACGCAGCATCTCCCCATGCGACGCCGTCAGGAGACCTCATGGCCTCTTCGGTGCTCAACCATGCTGTAACGACGAGGCAACGTTACATGTTAAGTTGAATATTGTTGTTTTAGAAATGCATTAATGGGAAACAGTTAAACAACGCATCAACTGTTTTTCCTTTTAGTTTGTTTTGATTGGTGGGAGTTTGTTTTTGTTTTCTGGGCGCGGCTTCACCTGCAGTCCCTCTCAGGTGTGCAGACAAAACAGTCCCCTGGGATTTGCACACAATTTATTGGTTCCCGGCACGGCTCAAACTAAGAGGAGGATTAAAGAGGGGTGACACTACAATTGGAATGGGTTTAAGATATTTTCAGTTTGTATTAGTTGTAAATGTATTGTTTTGTTTGCTCTTTGTTTAGTGTAAATAGTGTTGTATTTTCTATTTTCATTTAATGCAACCCTGATAGTTTCTCCCAATTTAGGTTCATTTGTATTTAACCTGTTTGTCATTTGTTGTTCATGGTTGAGTGTTGGTGGTTCTGTTGGTTACGCTGCTGGCTACAAAATAATAATAATAATAATAATAATAATAATAAGAAGAAGAAGCTTTCACAGACGTCACATGGCTTTGTTTTTCTGACTGCCGTTTGGGTCCCACTTCCATGGCCGTTCGACCAGTTTGACACATGCTTTGACCGCTTATTATAAAGAGCTGCTGCTTCTGGAACGTAAAAGTCTAAAGTGGGTCCAATGTTTAAATGAAAGAATCACGAGATGCTCCGCTCCGCAGAGGTTCTGGGATCATAACGTCTGCATGCAGAGGGTGAATTAAAGTGACCGTTAACATTTAAAACTCTCTTTGATATGCGGGACCTGGGTTCAAATCCGGGTTTGTGTGATGGTTGTACTGACTGGAGCCCGGCGGACTAAAGGAGGAGCTGACAGGACTCAGGTGACCTAATGTCAGGAAACACTGTGACGAACATATCTGCTGCAGTTACGCCCCATTTTCATCAATCTTACTTCCTGATTTATTACATTCACTATAAGCTATCCCCACATTTATACACGCCATTTTAGTGCTTCTTTCTCGATCAAATTTTTTGAATAGGTCTAGGTCTGATTATTAAAACTTGGGACACATTTTCATCCTTTTCCGGCTTTAAAAAAGAAATGATAAAAGTGAAAGTTAAAAAAAATGCTTTTTGTACAGAAGATTTTTCTTTTTTTTATTCATACATTTTTCTTCAGTATCATACATAGAAATATGAAATCCCAGCACAAAATGTAATTAAACTTTTACAAATGAACAAATGAAAATTAAAACGGTTGAACATGCTTCATAATTACCGAAATGCGACAATAACAAAGATCAAGAACGAAAGATTCCAAATGCAAAATATTTTTATGATGTGTTAAAAGCTCCCGCTGCCTCTGCTCCTGGATGGGGGGGTGGGGGGGGGGGGGGGGACCTCCTCTTATCAGCACCCTGACACTGTCTGGATTACATGGCCCCAGTGTCTGCTGGGAGTTCTGCTAATCTGACCGCTCATTAATATTAAACTCGGATCCTGCCAGGAGACACAGAAGGGAAGGCTGCTGCCGTGGGTTCTGGTTGGCAAAGAGCCACCGCTGTTGTCCTTTAGGCCCCCAAGACCGGCCAATCAGCTGCAGCCTTTCACCGAGAGGCTACAACGCCTGTCAGCCAGAGCGCAGGGATAAAAAAGACGACCGGGTAACTGACCACAGACTGACCCGACGCCTTCCCTCCCCACCAGACTTAGACAAACTTTACTGTCATTTTGTTTGTACAGAGTGCATACAAAATGAAATTACGTTGCCTACAGCTTACGACAATGTGATGAGATTTCAACTGAAATAAAATAACATTACAATATAAAGTGCAGCAGTGAAGCAGGGCAAACTACAGCAGTGACTTTAAAAAGCGTGCAGAAGAATGTACCACCATGTTTGTAGTGCAAAGATAATGGTGCAAAAAGGCATTAGTCTGAAAAGTTCAATGTTGGCAGTGCAAAATAATAATGGTGCAAAAAGGCAGTAAACGTTCAGTTGTGTACTATTTAAATTTAAATTGATTATAAAAGTTCAGCAACGTCAGCAGTGCAAAATAATGATGCCAAATGGCCATAAAGTTCAGTTCTGTGCATGTGTGCTGCAGGGTTCAGTTTAGAGTTCAACAGTCTGATGGCCACGACTTAATGAGTCCAATACAACAGTATTATAAATTGGCTCGTTATAACGTGTATTTTGTTGCTTCTTTAGCCTTTAAAAGGTAAAATGTAAACATCTGACATGAAATAAAGTGAAAACAACACTTTCACAGCATAAACAACGGAGCGAGGTAGCGGCGGTGATGAGACGACACAAAACTCTGGTTTCTTCCTTCATCCGCTCATTAAGAAACTTCATTTTTAGCCCCACAAACCAAAAGCTGCGTCGATTTCTGCTCAACAGATTTTTAAAAAAGCTGCATCCAAGCCGTTTGAAAAGCAGAAAACGTTTGCTCGTCCATTTGCTTTTCAAAAGTTCTGCTTTTCAAAAGAGTTGTGGGAGCAACCGTGGGAGCTGCGAGGTCCGGTTCAGACCCGGACCGGTTCAGACCCGGACCGGTTCAGACCCGGCACCAGCATCTGTCCCGGTTGTTCTGGCCACACCTGGATGCAGTGAAATCCAGGTGGAAACCCAGTCAGGACGCATTCAATTTAAACTGCTCCCAGAGGTGGTTCATAAGGCTTTAATGCAAACGGTCCTGGAACCAAACACGTTTTCTGTAATAATCTAAATCACTAATGTTAATAATCTTAGTTTAGTTTCAACAAACTTGCCATTTTTCTCCAAACCATGGAAACAAAAAGTAAAATATAAACTATATGAAGTTAATAAATTACATAAACTATATGAATAAAGTCCCACTTCAAGCATGACAAAGACCCATAGTAGTTTCATAAATAATAAAAAGTCATATTCAAAATGGATTATTTCATTAAAAAATCTGTTACAACCTTTAAAAATAACAATTAAGGCTCTAACTCCACAATCTAAGCTAGAAATGTCATAATTATCAAATGTGTATTCATCGGTTTGTCTGCAATCAATTGGATTAATTTAGATAAAAATGTCATCTACACAATTAAACATGATTTAAACAGGCGGGAGTAAAACTTATTTGGTTAAAACACGCAGAGGAACTAAATGTTCCCGTAAACAATCATCCAGAGGTAAAAGCAGGAGACGCGTCTATATTAACAAGGTAAACAGGTGCATGAAAAATAAAGTGGTTTATGTCTTTTTGCTCAGCAGCAGCTCCTGGGTGACGTCTCTTCAGATGCTGTTTTTTTTAATGAAACCAGGGCGGCTAAAACTCTGTCCGTTTTTGTCCAACTTAAAACTTAAGACAGTTATGAAGCCTTAAAGAAGAGGCGTTTTATCTAACTTCTTCCCAAAGCAGCGTCTGGTTTTTGTTTTGTCTGAATTGATGCTAACATCTCTGGACGTAAACGTCAGCAGAAGCTCAAACTGGTTTCACTGGAAAACAAAGGCTCTGCTGAAGGGAACCATGGCTGAACCGTTCTGATCTGACGACAACGGGCAGAGTTATGTTGCTCAAACTGATGTACCACCACAGAGAGGTAAACTCTTACACCCCGTCATAGCTTTGCTCATCGGACGCTTTATCCGCCATCTTGGTTTTTGAAAGCGCAGCCGTGGGAGGAGCCGACCGACGACGGAGGCTAAACGCCACAGGACGTCCTGCAGACTGCAGCCCAGAGACAAAAACGATGTGCTGACGAAAAATACTGATGCTGACGGATAGCTGCTGTCATTGATCGTGTTGACCAATCACAGTAGCAGCCCTGGTTCTTCCTGGTTCTTCCTGCGCATCAAACCAGCAGAGAAGCTGGACTAACGCTGGTGTGAACAGGCTCAAAGGGCCGTCTAACGACAGATTTACTGGCACATTTTAGTTCAACCTCAGCACCTCTGTCTTCAAAAGACAAAAAAGTGCCAAAAATCCATTCATCCCGTCAGAATTTTTAATCTGTCTGCACCAAACCTTGTTTTTAAAACAGAGGATAAATCCCTAAAGATCTTAAGGAGCATTTAAAATCCGATCAGATGTCACTCATATCTCATTTTATTTTCTCTGCTTTTATTTGGTTTGCCTTACATGTCCTCCATCTCCAGGTAGCAGCTCTGATCTCAACATGCCCGTTTCTCATGCGACCCTCTGACCTTCGACCTTTGCAGGCCTGGATTACTTCACAGAGGCATCTCAGGCCCTGATTGGCTCTCTCTGATCAGGTTAAACAGACTCTTGTTTAATAAACCGACTCTCAGTCAGGATTTAACGCTTCGATACGACCCGCGCTACACTGCCCCCCCCCTTAATCCAACAGGAAGTGGATCACCACCCTTATTTGGGCGTTGGAGGCGGGGCGTGAAGGTGTCTGAGGCGAATGATCGGTCAGCTGATCATTACTCTAGAGAAGATGTGCAGATTTATTCATGTTGGCTCCCAAAATCCTGCAGGTGTGGCGTCTGAATCATGAATGAATCGGAAAGAAATAATTTTTCTTTACTTGCACAGGGACGAGCGTCGAGTATAAACAAACAAAGAATGCTACAACATTTATAGCCGTCGCAGGTCCCTGATAATGTGACCAGCGGCAGCCTCACGGGAGATGCAGCATCGTTCTAATGCATCGTGAGCTGTGGAGTCACCCGTCAGCCCAGAGAGTCAAGCTGCAGACGATAACCTCAATATTCTCATCTCCGGTCTGCAGTTTGAAACTCCCAGACATCCCTGCAGCTGCATGAGGTCTGCATTCAGTGCCACACCTCCCAAAAAAAACACTAATGCCAGTCACATAGTTGTGGCCTGCACGGGGAAGCAGTTGTCAGCCCCGTTGTCCACGGGTCTCTTTGCATGGTCTGTTCTCCCTGTGCATCCTTGGGTTCTCTCTGGGTACTCCAGCTTTAACTGTTGGTTAATTAGTCTCTCCAAACTGCCCTTCGTGTGCATGGTTTATCCTGTGTCTCCATGTTGGACTGGCGACCTGTCCAGGCTGTACGGCGCCTCTCGCCCAATGACTACAAGCCACCAGCCGTCCGCACCGACAAGCGCAGGGATGGAGAATTAAAAGATGGTCTAAAAGTGTAATTCTTTTACAAACAAAAAAAAAATAAATCTAAAATCTAGACGAAAAAAAATCCCCAAAGTCCAGCAGAGATTTTAGAGCAGAGAACAGAAAACCACATTCTGCACACATTTCAAAGGCACGGCGCAGGAGGAGAGGCAGACTGGCTTCTCCTGCTTGATTTGGACATTTGACATCAAAGTAGGGCTGGACGATATGGAAAATAAGCATATCGATAAAATAGAAATCATACTGATCGATAATTATCAACAAATTCAAAACATATATTTTAAGTGCAGCCCCGACCATTTTAAACTGCTGCTTAGCAACCTATTTTTAGATACAGACACACAAACACAGAATTCAAACTCAACCCTTTATTCAACCAACTTTTTAGCAAAACTGCAAGTTTTTAAGAAAAGAAAAAAGACCGCGTGCACTCTGAAATCTTTAAAGGGGGCGGAGCTTTCTGGGTCTGCGTTGTGATTGGTTGGGAAGATGTAATGACTGTAATATTAACCTACATGATAGAATAGAAAAGGGAGGAAGACTTTTATTCTATTGAACTTTTTATTGACACTTTTCTCTATCGATCGATTTATATTGTTATTGAACTATCGTCCAGCCCTACTTCAAAAGGACAAACTACACCCTTTACTTTATGGCTTTTCTGTCTAAAGAAATCACTGAATATATTAATAGAAATCAAGCCACAACATAAAACCAGTGTGTGGAAAAACTAAGTGCACCCATGACTCAACAATAACCCTCTGTAGTCACTTTCTGTCTGAGCTTTAGTCTCGTCGCTGTGGAGGAATTAAGCGTGGTCCGTTGCGGTTTGCAGATCTCCGTTTCAACCAGGCTGAGGTCTGGGCTTTGACTAGGCCACTAACCCTTCTTCAGCCATCTCTCCAGCCGATGACTTCACCTGCGGGACACATGGCCTCACATCTGACTCCAGATCGGAGTTCATGCTTGGCCCAACGACGGCGCAGCGCCCGGATCCTGTGGCGGCACAAACTTCTCTCTCGTCTGTCCAAACGTTCATGCAAACCTTCTGCTGGTGTTTTCTTTGCAGAGAGGAGGAGAACCCTTCTCCTTGAACTCTCCCAGACAAGCCTTACTTGTTTCGTTTTTTTTTTCTTCTGATGCTCCTGTCATGAACATTACCCTCCAACATCTTAACTGAACCCTGTAGAGTCGGAGAGGAAGCTGGTGGGTGTGTGTTTTCCTCCGAGCGCTGCTCGCCCTGACCTTTGGCTGGATTTGCTGGGGGATCCACTCCTGGAAGATTAGCAGCTGTCTGACGGCTTTTTCTCTCTGCAGAATGATGGATTTCAAAACGTTTGGACGTCATAACGCTCCCCAGACTGGCCAGCAGCAGAAAACGCTCTAAAGTTGATCAGATTTA
This sequence comes from Fundulus diaphanus, assembly GCA_037039145.1. Lineage (NCBI taxonomy): Eukaryota > Metazoa > Chordata > Actinopteri > Cyprinodontiformes > Fundulidae > Fundulus > Fundulus diaphanus. The sequence goes on from CM073128.1 coordinate 4,910,083, forward strand.
TTGTAACCTGGCTTTACAGAAACAAGCAGAGCACTTTGTTTTTCCATCCTGTTGCTTACTTTTTGTTTGCCTGTCCGGATTTTGTGTTTTTGTTCACTTGGAGTTGGATTTAAATTCTGAAACCAGGTACAGACAAGAACCTTTTCGCACGCCGTCATACCTGCAAAAAGGCGCAGAACTATTTCCACCTAAAACAAACACTAAAGTTTCAGAGTTTGAGCCAAAAGTTGCTTCGGTTTCAGGCCTGAAATCGAGTCTTTGGAGTAAAAACAGTTTGTGGGTTCAGGTTCTCACACGATGACAGGCTAAATGAAAGCTTCTGTCACGTCTCACAGTAAAATCCTCCGCAGTTAAACCTGATATCACAAGTTCACGCTCAGGGGTTCCCCCCCCCCCCCGATTCGCACAATAAATTCAGATGACATTAAACCAGAGACAGAAGACGCAGCTGAGCAGAGAGGAAACCCGGTGAACGAGAGCTGGAAAAGAATGGATCACCTACCTTCAGAGGAGCAGCAGGCAGACGGGGAGCAGCGGGTACGCCGGAAAAGAAAGCAGAGAAGAAGAAACAGCAGCGTTAATGCAAATTAAAGAAAATCTTTCAGCATTTATTAGACAATCATAAACTCAGGTCATGATAATCCCGGCAGCCTGCAGGGGGCGCTGCAGAGGGCATAACTTGGATTATGAAGCTGCAGGCGACAACCAGCAGCATCAGTAAAACGCTCTGATAAAGCACTATAATGATCAGAGCCAGATGTAAACAGCTGGCTTCATTAGCCCCTCCCCCGCCTTCTGATTGGACGCCTGATCCCTCACGTCTTGATTACGTGAAATGAGAAACAGATGCAGGCGGATTGACGATAATTTACCGCGTCGACGCGTCGCGGCGTGAAGATGCTCCAGGTCCGACTGTTCAGCTGCAGAGCAGACGCAACGTCAGAAATCTTTACATGAAAAATAAAACAAAAAGGCGTTTGATGCCCTGGCAGAATCTGTGTTTTAAATAAATGATGCCAAGTATCAAACCTGACTCTGTCCATCATATCAGCCGTGTGACAGCAAAGAGAAACTTAACTTGACCGATTTCCTAAATAAATGCAGCAGAGCTGTGTTAAAAATAAGTGGAGATTGGTCAGGTTTTACCATCCTTGTTTTGAAGAACAACCTTTTCTTTGTTTTAAGACTCTCTCTGGGATATTTTTCATCTTCTGACCTGTCAAAACCCAAGAGGCTAAAGTAGCATCTTGATTTTAAACTGTTTATGGATCCGTGGTCATTTAAATTCGTTGCCCGTTTCCTTTTTTAAGAACAAATAAAACTGTCTCGTCTCGTCAGCCTTACATTTCATTCAGTTTGTCTCACAGGGGCCCTTAAGCCAAATATAATGTTTATTTCTCTAATTTATTTTTATTTATGCATTTTTAGCAACTATTTTTGCATTTAACCATGTTCTCTCCTTGCTTTTCATTTCCATAGAAAGTACTCCTGGTCCTGTAGTTCTGTGGGTTTTTCTACCCACTGTCTGCTTTACATCCTCTCCTCCATTATCCTGCAGACGCCATCGATGTCAGGCCTGGTTCTGGTTCTGCTGGAGGTTTCTTCCCGTTAATCACTGGGTCAGTGCAATCAGCTACGCTTCATTTAAAAATCAGCATTGTAATAATATTTTAGAGTCTGAATAGTGTTAAACTTTAGATTCAGTAGACCTGTTACTGGACCTGAATCGGTCTGTATGATTGGACCGTACTGGAACCGCTTGGATTCTATCAACCTGAATTAAAACAGAACTTGGACCTGTATAACTGGACATTAACTGGACCTGAATGCCGTGTAAAGAGGAAGATATTTGTTTTCAGTTGGAGCCATAAAGGTGAAAATAAGTGTTTCTATGTTTAAATTCTCCGAAGATTTTTCCTTTTCCATCTTGATTTTCTTCATTTGGTTCCGTTTCATTTGTAGCTGCTGCTTTTCCTGCTCCTCCTCCCTCCTGTCTCTCGTCGGTTCACCTTGAAGCAGCCGATCCTCGGGGCCTCCCAGCCGGACCGTAACTCATCCAACGACGTCCGATGAGACGGATCATTTCCTGTTTGGATGGGGTCAAAGGTTCGGTCCAGAGGTAAAAACTCATCCTTCAGCCGTAAATTCAGAGCCTGTTTAACCCATAATGCACTGCTTCCTGTGGCCGTCACCGGCCGCTGGTCCAGCATCAGGCTGACGCGGGTTCTCATGCGTCCCTCGCCGGTCATGTGACGCTCCATAAATCAAAGTGCGCGCCGTGTGTCAGCAGAACGGCCATCAGCATTTTCCTGTTACCGGGTCGGCAGCTGCAGCGACTCCTGAGGCGGTCCAGTTGTTGAATCCTCTGGCTGCGATAGACATCGAGGTCTGCTGCTGTTTTAAGACTCGGAGCAGAGATGACCTCCGACCTCTGGAGCTCAGGCTCCAACACAAACAGATTCAGGAACTGGAGAAGAAGAAGAAATCTCAGGCTAGAAACAGAAGGCAGAACCCCGCAGGGATTACACGGGTTGAGGAACCAGGAGCTGATCTCCTCCACAGCGCTCCTGGAACTCACCCAGACCAGGTGAGAGCAGGTGAGAGCAGGTGAGGCCAGGTGAGGCCAGGTCAGACCAGGTGAGAGCAGGTGAGAGCAGGTTACCTGTGCAGGTAAAGCAGTACGCAGTTTTCATCAAGTCTCTAAAAACAGAGTTTTTCACCCTCCACGCTTGGTGTGAGAAGCTTTAGATTACATGACTAAAATCTTTGAGGATCCCAATGACAACATTCACTTAGTGGGATAAGTGAAGAAAAAAAAAGAACTAGCTCACATTTTTGGAGAAAACAAAAATGGAGAAAAAAGAAATATTGAAATTTCTAAATAAGTATATCTTTTTAGTATTTTTCTGTAATAAAATAAAAACACGTTTTTCTTCTCAAGATTAGGGCACAGATATGAAAACATTCATTTTATTTTATAAGTTATTCCAAGTTTCTAATTTCTTCCTTATTTTTTATGTTTAAACCTTTAGTTACATTTAAAGTCTCAGAGACCTAAACAAACATATAATGTGACAGAAATATTCTCTGCTGTTGACAGTAGTGTGATTATTAAAGGGAAAAATAAAAGGTAATACAAGTAAATTAGTATAAAAAATAATTTAAAAAAATATTTTAGTTCAAAACAACCAACATAAAATATTGATCATTATAAATTAGTTGAATGTTCTTACAAATTAAATGAATAGACAACAAATAGGTAATTTTCTTCTTGATGGGGGGGAATATAGGAAATAAAAATAAATACAATTTATCATATTTTTTTCTGTTCTTTAATTATTCTTAATTATATTTAAAGGAACCCCTGCGGCAGGACCTGCTGAACTTTTTGTGGGCAGAAAGTTCAGTCCTGGCCTCATCTGACCCAAACACAGCGGCCTAGTTAAAGTCACAGTTCAGCGAAGGCCACAGGTCTTTACAAACATCTGATCTGTCATAAAGACTTGGTGAGATGCTACAGAGCTTTTTCAGATCGTTTGCCTCCTCCTCACCATCCTCCTCCTTGGTGGACGGATGAAGTCTCCATTCAGCCTCGTTGGCCACAGTTCAGGTTGTTTTGGTTTTAAATTTAACCGTTGCTCAGACTGGATGAGTTTAGATCAGTTACTATTTCCTTTTACTGGGTCATCTGCGTCACTCTGATGTTCTCTTGTTTTTCCCATCTTGGAGAGGCTTAGAGAAACGGGTGTTTTTTTTTACCCCAGCGAACCAGAATTGAACATTTATTTAAGTTTCTAGACTCTGATCAGCTTCACAAAACCAAGAATAAATGAGAAAATGTTGCGGCTACATTCATTTTACAGGAATTGTTTATGGTGTCAATAAGAGATTTTATTAATATGATTATTTCTTAAAATGATCATGTTTGTCCTGACACAATAAATGCATTTAAATTGAAAGTTGGATTTCTTTTTAAACCATTTTGAGGGATTATTCTGCAACAGAAGCCGCATTTGCCTCCAGGTTTTTAACCTATTTTGTAAAAAAATATGGAAGATGAACAGAAAATGTAATAAATGCAGAAGATGTTTTTTCTATTCATCTAATATTTTTTAAAATTATTTTAGTATATGTAACTCCAGTTGGTTTATTGACCAAGATGTTAAACTTCATCACAATTTAAGGCATGAAAAAGTTCAAAGTATAAATTCATGTAGAAGAATCCGTTTTCATACAAGCGTAGCATGAAAATACCAACTAAAAACATTGAAATAAGGAATTATCTCCTATAACTTCAGGTTGAAAATGTTGCCGCTCTGCTCTCGAACTCGGCTTTTCCAACTCGGCGTTCCGGTCGAGACCTCCAATATCGGCGAGTTCATCAGCGACCCGCTGCGGCCTGTTTGTCGGAAACCGGCCCGTATAAATGTGCCGTCTTACCGCAGCGGGCCCTCCCAGCAGCCAATCAGAGAGCGGGGAGGGGGCGGCATGGGAGCGAATTAATCAAGAGGCCTGGCGCGTCGGGAGGCGGACGAGGACGTGCAGAGGACTGACAGAACACAAATAAAACAAAAATCTAATTCTTTAGATGGCGCTCCCATTAAAAGCAGCTTCTGTTTGCGCTGCATCCTAATCGCACTGTTGGCGAAGATCCGGCTCCACGGTCCGGTTCTCTGATTTCTTCACAGAAACCATCAGAGATGAGGCTGACCTGCAGCGAGACATGAAGAGGTCAGCGCCTTGACAGCCGCAGCAGGAACCCAGCTGGCTTAACCGCCACAAAGGTTTACAACGACATGGGTTGCTGTAATTAATCAACTGTGTGTGTTTTCCAACCAAACGCTGATCGCTCTGCCCCGCTGGTCACCTCCTGCTGGGATCACACAGTCAAACGGGGCTGGAGGTGATTAATATGGGACTGATTAAGATGACCTGATGGGAGGAGAGGGGCTCCCAGAGGACAGAGGACAGAAAACGAGGGCCTCGTTTCACCTCCGGACGCAGTTTTACACACAGATGTTTGCAATGAGCTTTGGGGAGATGTAACCCTCTACTGCAAACCTGCTTACAGACGTCTACTGATCTAAAAGAAACGCACACACCTCACAAATATGAGAGTTTTTAAAACAGATGCAATCCTGCATTCAAGCAGCTAAGTGCATGAACCCAGATCAGCTCGTAGTTTAAAGCCAACAGACGCTCTCGTGGTGCATTCAAGTGCTTGTGGAGAAACTGGTTCTTCTAGTTCAAGGGGTCGGCAACCTTCTCAATTCAAAGATACACTTTTGCAAAATTTGCCCAGAAAACATGTTTAGCCGCAAAAAAAGATAGATTTTATAAATATGTGCTAATATTTTATTTTGAAAGCTAAGAAAAGTAATCTAAATGTGTGTGAGTTTCTATTTTCAGTTTTTACAGTAAAATTAGTAAGCTTAATCACATCAGGTCATAGATCCTGAAAGAAGAGGTCTTCTTTCTTTAAGAATCTTAAATGTGTGTAAATACTTCAAAGACCAGAGAAGCTCCTGCAGGCAGCACTCTCCTCCGTTACCCTAAAGTTCTCTGAGTGAAAGGTCGACGCTCATTACAGCAGCGTCTCCACCTGCACCACCGGACATTTTATCAGGCAAACACTCCCACAGTCGACTGTATGGATGATGCCTACCAACTTCAGCTCAGATTTTAAAACCAGAACTCCTTTAACGCTAAACACGAAGCTCCAGGACCTGCACAACTGCACCCTAGAGTTCTCCACAAGAGGACCTCAGGTGTTACAGATCAGCTGAAGCTAAGCAAAGAAGGGACATCAGCCGAGGTGTCCCTCAGGGACGTGTGCCCAGTCCCCTGATGTACACAGATGATTGACAATATAAAGTCCCAACAAGAACAGAGGAGAGCCCTGTTGCCATGATCACAACCACCTTTGTCTTAACATTAGGGAGACCAGGGAGCTGATTGTGGACAACAGGAAACCTGAGAGAGAGGGTAACGTACACCAGGTCCACTCCTAGAGAGCAACTATCCTGCTAAACCACAGCATAACTCTCTCATCACAGTCATTCAGAGGCCTGCTAACTAGCCATTCAGTTGGCCACGGAGAGGGGATAAATCCAAGCGCCGCAGGACAGTAGTTCTGGAGGACTGGACTTGGACCCCCCCCGGTGCACCCAGTATTACACTAAGTGGCTGAGTCGGCCGCTTTCTGTGTAAAAGATGGAATCTGCGCTGGTCAAATCAGACAAATGAGCACAAAAACCAGGAGGATAGAAGCTTTTCCTTCATGTAGTGACTTCAGCATGGACTCCACAACCCTCATCTATGTTTACTGTTGCAACATTGACCGTATTTTCTGGCATGCTTCATCCCAGGAAGCCACTGAGCATGCTCAGTGGCTTCCTGGGATACAGGAGGAGGTATGAAATCATCTGGTCACAAATCAGTGCATTAGAGAACAATTTAACAGCTGTATTGTCCTTTATGTGCTGCAGACACTGCACTGGAAGACACCGCTATTATCATTTAGATTGTTTAATCTGTTTATTTAAAACACTTTGTTTTATTCTGTGTTAATTGCTGATCATCTGTTTGCATTACTGAGAGTGCAAGAACTTCATTACAGTAATTTTTCTCTAAGCCCCAGTGGGTCGAGGCAGATGGCCGTTCACACCGAGCCTGGTTCTGGTTCTGCTGGAGGTTCTCCTCCCTGTTAAAGGGGAGTTTTCCTCTCCACTGTCGCTTCATGCATGCTCAGTATGAGGGATTGCTGATCAACATGATCAATATGAATCCTGAAACTTCCAACCAGGACCTAAAGTTGTTGAAATCCTCTGTTAAAGGTTCTGGACTCTGGCTTTAATTGGTCTAAGGTCACACCGGCGACCATCCCTGAGGTTATTCTGGCCTGAATATGAAACATTTAACAGCAGTTTCCCCCAGATTCCCCAGATTGTTTTCTCCTCTGTATGGTGAATATTTATCATTTACTGAAGAATGTTTTCCTCAGATGAGGATTGTTCCTCTTCAGCAACACATTTGATGGAGTGTCATGGTCCTAACTTTGACCTCCATCTGAACCGCAGATCTCTTCACAGGAAAACAACAACAACCTCCGTCGGTGGAGGCCAGCAGACGGGATGAAGGCGTGCTCCCTGCGTGCGGCGGGGAGGCTGCCGGCGCGGTTCGGGGACAGTTCTTAAAGGGAAAACTAGAAATGGGCTCTGCAGGTGCTGCTTCCTTCAGAAACGCACGTCGCCGCTGAAGGACGGAGTGACGGGGGGCCTGTTTATGTATTCATTGAAGACCGAAGTGATTTTCTTTGACATGACAGCATGACTCCGCCCACGTCCTCCTGAGGTGAGGCATGATGGGAGCTGCGTGTCAGAGCTGATGCGAGGAAGAGAGCGACCGCTGCAGCAGAAAAGGGTTTTTAGGCTGAAGGTTCTGATCCGCAGATGAATTCAGCTTCGCTTCAGTCAGGGCGGCCGGGCCCGACCAAAAAACCGGATAGAAGCTGTAAAGCAGCAATAAAACCCCGGATAGATCCTTCTCTCTTCAGACGTCTACATGATGCATCAATGATCGAATAAATTATGAGTTTCAAAACCTGCGGATCGAAACTCTTAATTAAATTGTTGAATTTTGGGGATTTTTAGGAGAAAATATGACAAACTGTGGAGTCCACAGTTATTTTCACAATTTTGGCTTAAAGAAATGAGCTAAAATCAAACTGGATCTTCTACTGGTGCTGCGTATATTCTGATAAAGCCACCACATTTTAATTAAACCTAAAACATCTTTTAAGAGCAATCAGGCTGTAAGCACAGCAGCCAAGAAAACATAACAACTGGAACTGAAAAATAATGAAAACTCTCTCAGCTCAAACAGGGAGTCCATCAACAGTTTAAGATCACAGCCGTAAAAAGTAAACTATGTGAATATCTGACAGATAAATGACAATAAAACCAGATTACTGAATATCTTTTATTAGACTAAGAAAAAAAGTCTCTCCATCTTTAAACTCGGCAGGATTGTTGCGAGGTAGAACAACAAAGCATCATAGCAGAAAACTGCCCTTTTTAAGAAATTTAAAGATCCATAGGTGATAAATGCAAAAGAAAAACAAAAAATAAAATAAAGTAGCAGACCCAAAACTCTTTCCCTCACATCAAGCAAGCCTAATGTTTAACATGAACAGCTGGGCTAGCTGCTACTGATTATTTTGGGTCACTTTGGTTCAGTTTTGGGTCTTTTTGGGCCAAAGGTCCATTGCTTTTGAAAAGCAGATGTTTGAGGTTAAATCCAATTTACTCAGTGCTTCCTGGAACAAACGTAACGGTTTCCAGAACCTGTTCAGCACTTTCTGGAATTTATTCTTGGCTTTCCAGAACCCACTCAAGTCTTTGTTTTTAATTTAAACATATGTTTTATTGTTGTTTTTTAACAAAGTACACAGAATAAAACAAAGACATTTCACATTTTAAATCAGGTTCTTTATCGATTCATTTATATCAAGTTAAATCAACAGCATTAAGGTTGCTGTTTTCCAAAAAGTTGTAAAACTTTGTCCAAATGTCCCATAATTTATGGAGTTTGTTCCTTGAAGTATATGTTATCTTCTCCAAAGCTACAACAGACGTCAAACCACTGAGCACAGAGAAATCCAAAAGACCAGATTTCCAACAGCACTCGGACGTTTGCAATCGGTACAAAGTCTCTTGTGTATTTATTCAGAATGCACAATTAAGGATCCAAAGGGATTGTAGAACCAGTCATTTCACTCAGTAAATTCAGTTTTTGTTTTCCCTACAATGGAATAAGGATTTGATACAGGTATCTGGGATGTTTGAGTTGAAATAATGCAATTTTGAGGGGGGTAATATACTGCCTGGTTAACCATTTGTATTGAAGGAGTCTGGTTTGAGCTAGGCAGCATGATTCAAACCCCTCATCTTCAGATACATCTACTCCAAGGTCATTCCTCCATGCCACAAGTATGTTTAAAGAAGATTCTTTGGATGTATTCATTAACAATTTATAAAATACAGAGACCTGACCTTTACCGTGCAAGTTGTTTAATACCACGCCTTCAAGAGAGGAAAATGAAGCCGGCTTTAAGTTGCCCTGCCTGGTCCTAATACAATTCTTCAACCCTTTCTGGTAGTAACATAACTTTCTGGAATACAAAATCTATTATTTTCCAGAACTCGCTAATCACTCCCCAGAACAACCTTTTTGCTTTCTGGAGCCCACACCAAATTTTCCAGAACGTATTTTTTAGTTTTCCTGGATTTACGCAGATGTTTGTGGGACTGACTCGAGCTTTTCCAGAATTTACTTCCCAAAACACACTCAACGCTCTCTGGAAGCAGCTTAGAACTTACTGGAACTCCCTCAATGCTTCCTGGGAATCCGACGCTTTCTGAAATGCAACCATTGCTTTCCAGAAGTCTTTCAGAAACCTACTGGCTGCTTTCTGGGAACCGACAGGCTACTTCTAAAGCACCTGCAGGTCGTTTTCCTGAACTTACAGGCCACTTTCCGGAAAGCTGCCTGTAAGTTCCAGGATAAATTAGCTGTATTGCAGCACAGGATATTTGCTGCCTCTGAGCAACGGTGACCATGTTGGAAAAAATATAAGTCTTTTCAGAAAGTAAAGAGCAAGAAATCAGACGCCAAATGCGAGTACATTTTTTGTTTGGCGATTAAATTTCAGAGCGCTAGCAGCCACATGGCGAATAAATGTATGTAGCAAATAAATTATGTTTTTCAGTGATCATTTGGGTGGATGCTTCTTTATGTACCTCTGCTTTCAGCTCGTATGACAACAAACGCGCACATACACAAACACGTGATGCCAGAATGACAGCAACTACATCATGTCCGCTTGCTAACAACTAGCGTTTAGCTCAGGCTAATTACGTAGCGTGATTATGTGCAGATATTTAGCAGGAGTCAGTCAGAATTAATATTTCCTTCCCATTAAAGGGGAGTTTTCCTCTCCACTGTCGCTTCATGCATGCTCAGTATGAGGGATTGCTGCAAAGCCATCAACAATGCAGACGACTGTCCACTGTGGCTCTACGCTCTTTCAGGAGGAGTGAATGCTGCTTGGAGAGACTTGACGCAATTTGACTTTGTAAAGAGCCTTGAGATGACATGTATCATGAATTGCCGCTATAGAAATAAAATTCAATTGAATTGAATTAATATTTTGGACGGTAAAAAAATGTGCTTGGCCAGTTGATTTTTACATCTCCTGGCCAACTTGGCCGGTGAATCAGGAAGTTAATTTCCACCGGGGTGTTTAATTATTGTGCTCACTAGTTTCAGCACCTCCATCCAATCAAGCCTCAGCATGAGTTTAAGATCCAGTCAAATCCCCGAAATCTGCTGCTTTTCCAAGTCAAGGTTCTCCCAGAATGCCGCCTCCTGCTGCAGCAATCAGCTCTGAGGGAAAAAAAAGGAGGAGAGGGGCTGGAATGCAAACGCGGAGCTGTTTGATATTAATGTGGATCACAGGAGCTCCATTCCTATTCATGGAAAAGGATAAAACATGCATTGATGGAGACACAAAGAAACACAAACGCACAGTAACCGCAGATCATCAGAACCCTGCAGTCACACACAGGTTCCTCCCGGAGCAATAAGCTGTGATTTACGAGAGGAAATCAGCAAAGGTCAGGTTTTTAAGATGGATCTTCATCAGGCACCAACAGGGTCTCTATGAATTTCACATCAACAGAATCAGAAATCAGCCAACAAGGCCAGAACTCTGAGAGCGTACTGCTGGCATGGCATTCTGGGTATTTTTGGCGGCTTCCACATCAAACCAAACCGATTCTGGTGCAACGTCAGCAAAAAAGACAAAAAAAAATCACGCTGGTGAAGAAGTCCGTTTACAGCAAATGCTTCGGTACGACGTTTTAAAGGGAGTTTTAGATCCTGCTGGGTTAACCTTCCCAATAAATTCATGACATTGAACCAGGACGCGCGGTGACAGCTCCTCTCCGAAGAGGAAGGCAGCTTTCATTAATACACCTGTGCATTTCCCGTGACTATATGTCAAAATGTCAGCTGCGTCCCCAAAGAGACTTTGCTTTTTCCAACTATTCCAGCTGTGAAACCCTTCAAAATATTCCTCTCATGTCGAACCAATGACCGAACATTCAAAATAAGCCACAAACGTCTGAGCTTTAGTTTAACTTTGCAGGTTATTTTTCCAGGAAAAAGCAGGTAAGGTGGAGCACCATAGCTGTCACATTGTCCCTGACAGTCGCCCCAAAATGGGAGGGAATGGTTATCCACACCTGGTCATTACTCCACAGGCAGGGAACTACAGCTCCCAGCATGCCTCAGGGCTCTTCAGCACGTTTCCTAAACCTTATCACTGAACGGCCCGGAGAGGATGTCACCTGACAGCGTCCTGCAGGAAGCCCTGAACCGGTGGGTCCGATGAGCAGCCAGCGAGGCAGAAACGGTCGTTTCGTTAGATTAGTCAGTGCAGGAAGTAGACGCATCCCAGAAAAGATGGTACTTTATGGCTCCATGACAGATGATGAACGGGATGATTATTTTTATTATTTTATAGTAAACAGATGAAACCTTCATTCTTGGGATGATGCTCGGTAAAAAACAAACTCCTAAAAACAGCCAATCACAGAGCCACCACAAGAATTAGCCAATCAGACAGCAGGGATAGCACCAATTTTATTGCTGCGTATTTCTGCATTCAATCCCATCTTGGTTGTTTTGCCATTTCTTTCTCAACTCATTTATCTTTAATTTTTCTGTGCTGCATTTCCTGTTTTCAGTGAACTTTGCTTCGAGTTTTCTGTCCTGATACTTTCATACTTTTCTTTTTCAACCAGGGTGTTTCCCTTTTACAACACCCACCCATCCATAAATCATCTTCAATATATCCCAGATTGGGTCAAAGTAGTACCAGACCCAAACATCCCCACCTCCCAAGGCTTTCTATTGCCATAGGAGATATGCCCTCCAGCAAATTCTGGGTCCGCTCCAAGCTCTCCACCAACCATGAGACCGGGGCGACCCAGAAGCATCACAATCAGACCTTATTAGCTCCTTCTGATAAGGAAGATTAGCAGCCGAGAAAACCGAGCGAGTCCAGCTACCCACAGCAGAACCTTTTGAATCCAAAGTCCTGCCCCTTTGGTCGTGATCAAGGACCAGGGGCTGAGTCTGGATGGAGTCGGAGCAGTGAACGCAGGGCTCTGCTTCTTGGCTCAGCTAAAACTTCACAAGCACAGACTGAGAGCAGGAGTGGCGTTACTGGCCAGGAAGCCCCCATTTTTCTATCCATCTCCCAACTACATTCCACCATCACTCCAGAACACCTGATCTATTCTTTTGGGGACGTTTTAGTCCCAACTACCTGGGACCAATGAACTCCATCAGGATTTATGTTCTTTAAACACTTTACTAAGTATTTGTTTTAACCGACAATAATTCAGCTGCTACAGCTTGCTGAGGTCTCTCTTATTTGTAGATTTTCACGTGTGCAGGTATTTGTTTTAGAAAAAGGAAATTACAGCAAGAGCATATGATTCCCTGACCTGATCTGTAAACATTTCTGACAATTATCAATCACAACGATGTCTTTTGTCTTGAAGGAGGCCCAAATGTTCAGCGGTTCAGTGAAACATTTTTCCAGAGATTCCTGTTTTAAAGCCAGGGATTGTAACTGGACTCTGATTTTGTTTTTTTTAAAAAGGGAACATCAAGATTTTTCAAAGACGAAGCCGAGGTGGAGGCAGCCAACAAAGAAGCAAATCAATCCTTTCACTGTTGGATGATTTGGAGAAATGATCAGCAAGGTGATGAAACCTGGAAATAAATCATTTAAAAATATAACTTTCAAGGCTTTCAGAGAGCGGCGAAGGACACTCCATCAGTCAAACGGTACACAGCGATGTCCAACATGGAGCCCACAGAATAATCCCACCTTTTCCTCCCGTCCAAAAGGCACACATTCACGTTGGTAGCGTGGGAGAGAGCGTACGCGCAGCGCCGGCCTGCTGTGGCTCTGCCAGCTCAGCCTCGGTCAATGTAAACCTCGTTAAGACGCCGCAGCAATCAGAGCATGAAAACACACCGAAGGCACTCCCGTTGTTTATCCCGGCTGCTCGACCAGAAGGAAATATTACGTTTTATTATTAACAAAGCGCATTTTTCATGAATGAGAAAGCTCTGAGACCGGGAGGGAACACATGTCTCAGAGTTTAGACTCGCAGATGGAAAAAAGATCCGAGCCAATAACACGAGTTCACCACATGAGGGTTCCTCAGCCGGTTCCGCTCCGCAACAAGACGAGAAAAAGAAACTCTTGTCAGGGTAAATAATGAAGAGAGAAAAAATGAGAACTCACGTCAGCGTTCAGGAAATGAAAAAGTCTAGTTTTACATTTCCTCTGAACTAAGAATCCAGCTGAAAACTGTTCAAAAACCCATTTTCCTCACCATCTGTCGTCAAATCAGACTAAACCTGAGATAACAGCGTCATTTATTTTATTGCTTTCTTTAAAGTCAAAAGTTCACATACATGAAGATCACATATAACTTTAAACAGATTGTGAGCGAGCGGATGATACCATTGTAACGTTCTGATTGGTTAGTTTGCAACCTTTGTTTAAATAGAGGCAGCGTTTCAAGGCAACACATCAAACTCTGCTTCCTCGTGTGACATCAAGAGGGAATCTAAATAAATCAGCCAGGATATCAGGAGGAGCTGGAAGAAAAAGTACCCAAAAAGCAAGATAAAAAGACCGTTAACTGCGAAGTACAGCGGTGGCAGTATCATGTGTTGGTGGTGCTTTGCAGCAGGAGGGACTGGTGCGCTGTACAGACGAGATCACAAGGAAAGGACATTATGAGGAAATATCGAACATCTGAAGAATACATCAGCCAGCAAAGTTAAAGGAGGATGACCATCAAATTAGCTTCAAAGTGGCTTAAGGAGAACAAAGTAAATGTTTTTATAGTGGCCACCACAGGCCCAAAATGATTTGAGCGAGTAGTTCAGTTTAAAAAATGGAACAGTGCTAAATATTAAAGAAACAATATGGAAACATTAAAAACTTTGGCATTTATTGACTAGAATATTCAGGGTAGTTTTAGCTGGTCTTAAAAGGTCGTTTTGTCTGATTTATTGCTGGACAGCGAGAGAAAATAAAAGGTGTGTAAAAATACTAAATGGTCGCTCCAACAAAGAAAAGCCTTTGGTGTTCACTATAATTTTTCTCAGCAGGAAACCTTTGGCTGATTGAAAAGCTGTCCAATATTTTGTGAATTAAAGTGCTGCTTCGGGTGTAATTACTGGCATCAGACTGCTAATTCAGAAAATGAAGTTGGAGATAAATCTTGAATCGATTTCGTGAGAATCAGGTCCCTAAAAACAGGGATATTTGAATCTATAACAAGGATTTTGGCTCTTTAAGTGTCGCTGCGGTTTCTGACCGCTTAGCAGCTGAAAGAAATCAGATGTAGGGAAATGGAGTTCTGCTCGTTAAGAGACGCGGTCGTGAAAATAAACGCTGTGGGCTTTAGTCGTGTCATGCCCAGAACCAAAAACAAAGACCAACGGATACTCTAACCCCGGATCGTGAGGTTAACAACAGAACCGACATAAAAACAGACGCTGGACCAGGACCGTAAAGAGATGGACCAAAGTGATGCCTCCGTCAAAGATAACATCTCCACCAGAAAGGGACCGATATACTTTGAAACAAATAAGGCCACAAGTGGTGTGCAGTTGGTGGCACTGTCGCCTTGCAGCAAGAAGGTCCTGGGTTTGAATCCGGCTTCCTGCCACAGTCCAAAAGCCTGACTGTCAGGGTAATTGGTCCCTTTGGGTGTGTGAGGTTGCCCTGTGAGGACCCTGCATGGAGAAGCGGGTATAGACGATGGATGGATAGGCTTTCCCCCCCTGATTGATAAGGTCAGCTGTTGGGCGTAAGGGGTCAACTTAATTAATGGTCCTGTAGTTTTTTTGGGGTCACATCCAGCGCTTGGTTACTTTTTAGTTGCTCCAACAACAAACAAAAACGCGTCGATCACAACAGAGAGAAAGCGAGCAGTAGTAAAACTGAGCTTCCTCCGTAGGGCGGCTGGACCCCGCCTCCACGTGGAGCCCCTGCTCCTCCGCACCGAAAGGGCATTTTCCAAGAAACAATGCTCATTCTAGGGTTTTCGTACAGCACTTTGCTCTGCCTCTTATTTTGTCTCGTCTTACTGTAGAGCCCGGCACCGAGCTGTCAATCAGCAGGCCGACCCTTCACCCCGACTTCCCCTGACGACCCTGTGAGCAGCTGCAGCTCCGCTCCTTTCTTGTCATTGTGTCGTCTTTTCTTTGAGCGGGAGAAGGTCTGAGCCGCTCAACCATTTCCATAATCTCCATTAAACACTTCAAATGGGCGCTTTAGGAGCGCTGCCATCTGCATAATCCCATTAACTCCGGAGCTGCAGCGCCACAGCCGCCACAACGCCGCCGCCAGGAGCTCCAGCTCAGGTGGAAGGAAGACTGGAGGAGAAAAGGCAGATTTAGTTTGTGTCAGGTCGCTGAATGAGGAGCAGGCGAGGACAAGGAGGCGGCTGACAGTTCGGGGCGGGGACGGGGACCCGGCCAAGGCTGCTCCGAGGAGACAAAATAAAAATCTTTCTTTCAGCCCCAGAAGCTTCGTCCTGGTATAAATCTGCTGGTGTGTCCCCCTCCGTCTGGGGAGAAGCCCGTTTACGGAGTTTCCTGTCGCCTCCCTCCTCCTCCTCCTCCCATTCTTCCACCTCCTCAGACTGAAGAGAAGGAAAACCGCTTCACGCTTTCTGGTGACCAAGAAAGTAGGTCAGATTTAAATTCAGACTAAATCTGGGTGTTTTCACCACCGCCCTCGTAAAAAACACCGGCCGGCCGCTCGCTCCGACCCTCTCAGAACCGGGCCCGTCTTTGGGGGGGGTGGAAAAAAATAGAAACCCAAACCCTCAACAGGCCGGAGCGAGTCCCTCCTTATTTTTAATCCATCGCAGGGGAAAGATGCAGAGCGCTCGGAGCTCAGAGACGACAACGGAAATGAAACATCCATCACACATCAAAAGGTCGATAAAAACGCAGGAAAGTGGTTTGGTGATTAATTAACCACAGACGCCTCCTGGGGGAAACATTAATGAACCACAGAGAGGGAAATAAGTGGATCCGTTTCAGCAGCCGGTTCTGGAGACGAATGACAAGTTAGAAAAAAAAGAAGAGAATCCAAACATGTTGAGTGCAGCATGTTTTCTGAAAAACATGACTCATTTATTCCAAACATGCAGAGCAGGAAACATGACTTCTGCCTGCAGTGACGACTGCTGCTTTCTGTAAAATCCTGAAAAAAAAAAAAAAGAGAGGCTCCTCAGGATTTAACCCCCATGTTTCCTGAACACGAACCAAGTATTTCAACGTCTAAGCAGAACCAGATGAGCCCAGGACGCCCACACGCAGGACCCAGCGCTCCCAGCAACCACCAAAACAACCATAAAAACGCTGCGGTTTGATTTAACGGTGGAAGGTAATTACAGTAAAATGTGTGAAGGTTACCAATATGCACATATATGTGAAAACGGATCTCTCGGCGCGCCCCGCAGAGGTCGTCAACAGGCTTCTGATGCAGATCAGTCCAACCAGAACCGAAGCGCCCTCAGATTAAAGAGCTTGGCCCTTTTCTGCCAGCAAAGCGATGAAAAGCCATGACCTGGACCGGGTTTTCCTGACTGATGCAAGACAAGCACTCAAGTTGACGTCCTCGCCGCACTCAGCCGAATATTTTACAAGACAGATTTTTTTTTTCCTGCTTTCCAAAGTGGCAATCTTCAAAAAGCCTGTTGCTGGTTGCATGTGGACCAGACGTCCATTTGCTTTTAGAACACGATGACACAGAGGGCCACATGCCTACTCCTGGTTTTTACGCTAACAACGTCGTTCTCTCCTGCCTCCCATTAAGTGTGACCCGAAGACGTGAGCGGACGTTAAACCGCGTCAACGAACGCGAGCTGCCGCGGCGTTGGCCCAGGGTGTTTCTTTTTGTCGTTTTCAGTTTTGTTTATTCACAAAATAATAAAAAAATAAAAACCGTTGGGCGCAGAATGTAAAAATGCTCGGTTTGGCACCACACCAGTCCTCGGCAGAAAGGTCCAAGTCAAAGTATCTTTATTAGTCTCCCTTGGATTTGCCTTGGATACAAGGACCAGCTGCATTGCACTACATATTCAATCACTAATAAAATAAGTCTTACTAAAATAATATACAATAGTAACAACAGTTCATAAATCACAGTTCGACTAAAAACGATCTGCCCAGATATTGACGAGATTTTGCTTGATCTGGATTCAGCCAACAACAGTGAAGTTGCTGGTGGAGATTTGGATGACCTCGACAAAGAACCCGGTAAAGTCTGCGGTCGTGGCAATCTTCTGGAGGTCTTTTTGGTCGAGTTGATCTCTTCACAAGGCCGCTGGGAGTCCTGGAGGAACCGCCAACTGGGCCAAACAAGCCTCACCAGAGCCGTGCTGTTTGGGCCGTTTCTGCCCGGTTCTTTCCCAGAACCAGAGCTTCTACGCACCTAGGTTCTTGTGAATTTTACTGCACTTAATGACCGTCAGAAAGGCGTCCCAGGTCTTTAAAAACTTGCCTTTTCAGGACAGATCACAAGAAAACAGATCACATTGTTTAAAGAAACAACGGCAGATCACACAAGAAATCGTTCTGGAGGAATTTCACAATTGATGAGAGCCACAAAAAAAAGCATCCTACTAATTTTTCAGGCTTTGCCATTTCAGACGGTTCATGTGACAGAAACATTTTACAACAACAGACGGCTGTTACCAAGGACAGCAAGACGAACCAACCTCTTTCTGTCCCAGAACTGGGACATCTCTGTAGGTCCGACCTGCATTTAGTAACCACACCCACTCCAAATTTCTGCCCAATCCCACAAAAGCAAAGGTTCTACCCACAATATGTGTCCAGAGCAAGGTCCAAGAACCTCCAATGAACGACGTTTTGTGCCTGTCCAGAAGAAAAACAACATCTCTTAGCAGTTACACATGAACTACGCAGAACCAAGAGAAAAGCTGAGCTCAGGCGCCAGCCGAGGCATGACATACACTCCACAGGCCCCCCGTTCAATCCAGCGAGTCGGCCGAGTGTCAGGAAAACTGAGGAATTTAAACCAGACACAGAGTTAAGTTTTAAACCAGGTTGCTGGATGTAGTCAGGGAGCCTCTGCAGGAGCAAGCTGCTTTCTACCTGGCTGTGGTTTGAGCCGCCGTTACTCACTGCAGAGGCGTCAGACAAAACTGCAGAGATCGACCCGTAATCCTAATGTTCAGCGAGCTCAAAGGTCCAGAGATAAGAAGATCGGCAGATATGAGACAAGGACAAGGGCAGGGAAATCCCTTCATGTTCAATATGAAGACCGGGCATGGGAGAACACTGACCGTCTGACCAGCGAAAGCTTTCAATAATCTGGCAGTGAGTCAATGCAGAGACCAGGTGAGATGCATGAAGCTGATTACAGCTGAGCAGATGTGACGAGCACAAATCATCACCCCGGGTCTGTAACCTCGTTTCCTTTGACCAACAAATTGCGCAAATTGTAATTACAAAAATAAATTAGTTTAATGGAAACGCAGCAATTAGAAAATACTCAAATTTTTCAATAAAAAGGTTTTTGCGTTAGGATGAGGTGGTTTTTTAGCCATATAAAAATTGGTATATTTAGCAAAAACTGCAATAGAAACAGTTTTTTCTTATCACACGAGTCACGTGATCAACAACTGGACGTTACTACTGGTGGAACGGACGAAGAAGACGACAGGAAGTAGCAGCAGGATGATGACGCGGCATGTTTGGATTCACGACCGCGTGTTTTTTACATTTATTTCGTGACAGCGGTATTACCAACATAATAGATTGAAAACAGCAAAGAAATGCGAGCATTTACCAAGATCTAGAAGCGGCCATGAAGGAAGCGGGGTTCCACAAGCCGTGGAAAACCTTACGCTCAAAATGAAAAAACTCTGAAACAGAAATACCTGGTGGAGAAGAGAAAGCTCGGTGGATAAGGTAAAATTTGTTTCAAATAGTTCTCCCTCATGGACGAGATACTCCCATGAATAAGCGTATTAATGTCTGATTTTAATTGCATTTCTTATTTAACGGAAACACCGCAATTGCGTAAATGTGTTTTATCGAAATTTGCAGAATATCGACAGTGTTTTGGGCACAGTTGTAATGGAAACGCAACTTATGTTAGTGAATCATGTGGACCCAGTGAGGTTCAGTGCAGGGAGTTGGCCTCCAGGATTCACACAAAGGTCAAAACATGAAAACAGAAAATAAGAACAGAATATTGTACAGTAAGGACAAATTTACAGCATAAGAAAGCAAAAACTTAAAAATAATATGACCAGCAGGTAATGGGAATTAACGAGACGTATGTTTGGCCAGGATTATGATTCCTCTCCACTAACTGTTCACGTTTCATCAGGTTTGCTTTGAGCAACAAATCTGAAAAGTGACGAAACAGTTTCATACGGTGACAGTGCACTACACCAAGTCTCCGTGTTTTAACTACTGAAACATTTCGGTTAGACACGGCCATGGGAGAAAGAAAGTACACCCTCCATCAGCTCTAACATTTTACCATTAAAAAGGACCTGGTCCCTGTCAGGTAAAAAAAAAAATACAATTAAAACACAGACCTGAGACTAGACAAGGTTAGCTTTGTTAAAACAAAGAACAACACATAATGAAGAAAATACACCCCAAAAACCCAGGAACTTAAAGGGGAAGTACTTTCTTTTTAGCGTTCATGTTTTTAATCCCTTCACTAAGGAAGCAATCATCTCAAAGATGCCCCTGCTGTTGCAGTGTAATAATTTCTTTAACATTTCTGGTGCTTATGCAAGAGAAATTAATTAATTAGCCTTATTTGTTTTGAACATAATTTTAATATTTATCTCAAAGTTTTTCATGAAAGATTCTATTATTTTGAGGCTAAATCTTTCACCTCTTTTTGTCGCGCAAATACTTTGACAGAACTATTTATCATTTACCCAAGCAGAAATAATAATACATTTTTTCCCCAGAACATCAATAGCCAAGCTTGCCCTCAATATCCAGTCATATATATTCACCCTTTTTGGTTCCAACTCCTCTTTTGGGCCCAACACTACCAGGGAGGTCCAAGGTTACTTCGGCACGACGAGGAGAGACTTTACTCTTCCTGATGTCCAGCAGCTGGACCGACCTGCCAGAGGTTCTGATACCGTTTTTGTTTTTTTTCTGTAAAGCTGCTACAAGAACCATTCACCCAGAAACAAGCAAACAAATGAACAACACAACGGCAAACTTGACTCTTCAAACTTCCCTTGGATGGATTTCAGGCTTAAAATCTTAACAGACTTCGTAGAATTTATTACTGTTATCTATATAAAGACAATTCTTACATTTTTCCTGTTTCTTTTTTTATATAAAAAGGCAAAAAAAAGACACATTTCTGTTTTCAGAGCGGGCCATTTTGTCAGTTTTGTTGATGACAACAACTCATCATAGGAGACAGAATGAAAACCGAAGAAATGGACGAACATATAAGGGTTAATAAAGGAGTTTCTCCTCCTGCCTGTACAGAAAGGTAAAGCCCGCGCTCGGACGATATGTAGAACAAAAACATTCACAGTGTGGTTCCTGCTCCGATTGGTCTGCGTTCAATGATTCATGAGATGTCTCCAAGCAGAAATCCAGGTCATTCATAATGAATAACGGCAAACATTAAAGAGTTTCTGCTCTGACGTGAGCCAGCTGAAGAAAATAACAAAAACTTACACCTGGGATTTAATTTGGAAAAAAACATAAAAGCGGTTACATCGTTAATGGTCAAAGGTAACGTAAGGACCGGAGTAGAGCGCTGGTGTTGGTAATATTAGAAACAAATGGATGGAAGCCGTTTAACTCCCAACCCACATGATTAACAGATGAAACCAGCTAGATTTAGACCAACCGGACAGAACCAGTTAAAAAAACTCAAATAACAGATGCAATATCGAGATTTTAAAAATATCAAGATTATATGGTTTATATCGAGATGCTCTATGCTGTGTTAGAATTATACTGTTACGCATTCCAGTAGGTTATTTTTCAGCTGTTTCTCGCATTTATCTACAACTGTGCCTACGAGGCATTTGGGTTAAACGGATTTTTATAATCACTTTATTAAAAGAAAAAATATTGCGATAAATATCGTACATAGGTGTTCAGCCTAAAAAAAAAATCAATATGTCAGGTTTGGTCCGTATTGCCCAGCCCCAGAGGATCTTACGCTAACCAGATCCAGTTGGAATCAGAACTGGATCCTAACCCTAACAACTAGCTCAGCCAATCAGAGCCAACCTTATGGCTGCAGATGCTCCAAATGATTTCATTACAACAAACCGGACTGATAAACGAGTCCAACTAAAACATCTGATGACCAAACCAGAACCAGGAGTGGCTGACAGAGTTAAACCAACCCGACCAAAAACAGCTGGACCCACAGGGCAAACAAAACCAATCAGAACCAGCTGAACTAATGACAGGAACCATATAAACCAATGAGACCCGGCTGAAATGAGGCATGCACAAACCAGCCCAACTAAACCATCAGAACCAGCAGCATTAATAGATAGGAACAAGTTAATCAAAGGGAAGTATTTTGATTCATAAATGTGACTAACTCAACCAATCAGAACATGTTGCCTTAATGGACAATTCCAACTAAACCAACAGGAACAATCTGGATTCGTAGGCAGAACCAACTTAATGGAAAACATGAATTAGGGATACAGCCAACCAAAATGATCAAGCCCAGCTGCACATTAAGCTGCCCTTCTTTCAGCAAAAAGGTCTCGGGTTCAAATCTGGGCCTGCACAATCTCTCTCTGGGTACTCCAGCTTCCTCCCAGAGTCCATTAACATGTCTGGTAGGTTAATTGGTCTCTCTAAATTGCCCTTAGGTGTGCGTGGCTGTTTGTCCTGCGTGGCTGATCCCGTGACAGACTGGACCCCCAGTCCACGGTGGACCCCGCCTCTCGCAAAATGGCCGCTGGTCATCAGAGTGCGGTCATTTACAGGTCAGACGTTTGCGTTTAAGCTTCATTCTACGCTGAACAAATGAAAGGAATACACCTGGAACAGCTGCCTAGATCTAATAAAATTATTCTGAAAGGATCCTCCCAGGAGAACCTGATCTTCCTGTTTACTCCCAGCCGGGTTCTCCTCTCCCCGCTCACAGAGGAGATGAAACTGCAACTCAGAGCAGCTCGTCAGGAGAGGCAATAAAACATTAATTACATCATTATGACCTCATCTGACAAACCCAGCGGTTTGATGACAGGCGTCTGTTGTGGCTCCCCGTAATTCAGCAGTAGGACTAACCCATACGACAATGAGAAGACGACGTCCTTTTGAGCTAAAGAAAAAGGTATAAAAACAGCGTTTCTGTGTCAGGACGGTGGGTCTGGCAGATCGCTTGGCTGCGAAATCATTTCACATTTTATTTTACGACGCGGTCAGAGCGGCTCATCATGCGTGTAGCTGAGTCAGCAGCTGCTTTTCTGTGTTTTCCACACGTTGAAGTCGCTGCTGTGTTCGGCGAAGCACAGAGGGGTTGAAGCGTCACAGCTGGAAGCTCCCATCAGCAGCGCTGCTATCAGCACTGGGAACGATACCTTCAATGTTTTTGTTGGTTTAGCAGTAAAACTTAATTAGCTTCTCTTTTGGCCAATCTTCACAACCGTAATGTTTCATATAATTCAGCCGTTTAATTTTTGGTGTAATTTTGATTTGACTGATTAACTTTATTTCGTTTAACCGGTACCATAGAGGAAAACTCTGAGAAAAACTCACTGCAAAAATATCAAAACATGATATGTTTTGATATCATGGAAATCAAAAGAGAGGTTTAGAAAAAAATATTTCAAACCAGTGACGGCTGTTTATAAACGCTTGAAATTACAACGTGACGAATCCAAGTTAAAGCCGTTCTGAAGGCCATTTCATGCATAAGGAGCAGATAACCTTTAACGATCAGCAGAACCCGCTGCTCAATAAACTAGGACAATATTTCAGAAAACTGCTTGTTCATCAGGGTTTTAACAAGCGGGTTAAAATACTATTTTTTCATCTTGATCTCCAACTGACCAACTCATAAAAGCTGCAAAGGTGAGTCCTTGCTCCAGAACCAGTGACATGGCCTCTGCTGCAGTTAAAACCCTGCAGAGCTGACAACGGCACCAAAGACGCTGCGCTCTGCTCAGCCACAGCAGAGCAGGGTGCAAAACTGGTGGACTTCACTTAATAACAATTAGATACAAGCAAAAATGTGATTTTTCTTATGCTAAAACCAACATTAGGACCAAACTTGCTACAGTGAGAGAGGAAAAGTTGTGGAGGAGCTCAGTTCTCCCTGCGTCTGCTGCTTTCTGCTGGGCCCGGAGCAGTCAAAGGCCTGACCTCGACGCAACGCAAGCTCCACAGAGCCGAGCGCACCTTGATGCAAAAGCTGGGCGATTGTTGCTCAAACAAAGCTGTTTGGATTGCAGGGCGCGCTATGCAAATGATTGGAGTTTGAGGCACAGCTGAACTGGTGCCGGTTCCGGTTTGCAAAGCCTGAAAACAAGGCAAAGAGCAGCACTGCATCGATTCTTTCTAAGATGATCTTTGAACATTCATGTCTCAACATAGTCTGAAGCCTATAAGCTCGCACAACCGTCTCCAGGTAAATGCCCTTATTACCTCGGAAAAAGGGTTGAATGTAGATACTTTTTGTATAAATAATGCACAAAAGCAAAACAAGGTCCTGGTGAACTTCTACGTCTGCTTGGTACCATTGTCCTCTTTTGACACTTCTGCTTCCTGTCAGAGGGAATCACATTTTCCACCAGGATTTTGATGGTTGATTGACGCCATCTTGCCGATGTTAGCTTCCTCCTCCTGCCACTAGGTGGCGTAGCAACTGTTCCTTTAACTTCAAACCTGCAAACTCTGCTTTCTGCAGCATCTCTAGGAACATTCAGAGCCTTTATTTTTTTTTGTATAACTTTCCTACTTGCATAAGGCAATGATCTCTTCTCTCAACCCTTCCCTTGACCCCCCCCCCCCCCCCGACATGTTGGAGCCGTGCCGTCCGCGGTTTCTGAGATGATCTACCTCAAGCTAACCTGATTCAGGCAGTTTGTGACTGCAGCAGTTATTGTGAAACAAGGATTTTGTGTTGAACTTTGATCAAATCTCTCTATTAGTTTTATTTAAATATTAAAGCTTTCTTTAATTAGTTCATTGCAAACCGTGATCTTTAGACAGAGCCATAAAAGGGAAATGGTCTGAATTTATGTAGCGCTTTTTCTAGTCTAGGACATCGATATGCACATCGGTAAGCAACTTGGGGTTAACAGCCTTGCTCAGGGGCACATCAACATGTGACAGGAGAAAGCTGGAATTGAACCCACAACCCTTGCAAGACGACTACCGGCTAAGCCGTAGTCACTCAAAGCGCAGCAGAAGATGTTTGGTTCTCCGAGGAGGTAATGAAGCGATTATCGTGCAGCGGCATCGTCTAGAGCTGGGGACCCAGAGTGGCTCTGTGGCCTCCAATGTGGTTCTTAAATAAATCTTTTTAATTAAAAAGGCAATAAGAATGGTGGTTTTAGTGAATCTTTATGTTTTATCCAATATCTGCATAAAATATCTAGAACAGAAGGGCACCAATGGCCTAAATTAGCTTTTTAAATGTTTCCTTTTGTTCCAAATGTGTAAATAAGTACATTTTAATTTAATTTGTTTTAGTGAAACATTGAATAGACATAAAATTAACCTTTTTTTATATCCCTAGAAAAATGGGGCAAAAGTGGACCTCTGAAGTGAAACGGTTGCCGACCCCTGGGTCTAAAACCCATTGCTGCACATCACTGAAACATCATCTGTAAATAAAAATTATTTCTCCAGTAGGGCTGGACGATATAGAAAAAAAGTATTTTGATAAAATCATATTGATATTGATCGATATTGATAATTATCAACAAATTCAAAACATATATGTTAAGTGCAGCAATGGTCTTTTTATACTGTTGCTTAGCGACTTATTTTTAGATACAGACACAGAATTCAAACCCTTTATTCAACCAACTTTTTACCAAAACTGAAAGTTTTTAAAAAAGAAAAAAGAACATATGCTCTCTGAACTCTTTGAAGGGGGTGGAGCTTGGTTCCTGGGTCTGCGTTGTGATTGGTTGGGAGGATGTAACGTCTATAATATTAACCTACATGATAGGTTAGAATGCCTATGGAAGGAAATCTGTTATTCTATTGAACTTTTTTTGACCCTTTTTTTGTATCATCGATATATTATTGAATTATCGTCCAGCCCTATTCACCAGATTCAAAAATCCAGCATGATCACCGAATAAATGACGACCGCCTTCTTTCCCCCGTTGAGTTTCTTCTTAGGCGACTAAAATTAAGAGTCCAGGAAAGTAAAACCTTTCGCCGGCTGAGCCGCAAAACACATCTGAGACGTCTGAGCTTCCTTCTGAGAAGTCCTGACCATGAAAGCAAACGGTCGGGTCCAAATAAAGCCACCGGGAGAACTTATGCCGTAACATTTCCCACCTGCTCCAAACATGCATGCACCGAGAGCAGCGAGCCGTCTGACACCAGCAGACCCACAGAGAGCCAGCAATACAATCTGAGGGGTTCGGATGAAATCATCTCCGTCCTAATTACGCCCAGAACTTCTCGGCAGGAAACATGGAGAAGAAGACGAGGACGAGGAGGTGGGAGTCGGGCTGGCCTTAGAACAGCTCAAGGACGTTAATTAACCTTCGGGGGCAGCTGGAGCATTGGAGGAGGAGGAGGGGGGGGGGGGGGGGCTTCAAAAGAAAGATGAAGAGGGAACTTTGCTTCAGAAAATTAAAAAAAATAAAAAAAGCTCCTCCCCAGACCCCCGCCTTCACTCCACCCGCCCTGCTGGGCTGTCACCAGGCAGAAGTCAAACGCTCCTCGTTAAAAACCACCTTCACATCAATGTCAAACACACATCAGCAGAGAGCAAAATAAAACCCGCTCCGTGTCGTTCTCCACAGACACATCCACTCCGCTTTTAAAGTCCAATTAAAATCCACATTCAAGCTTTTGATGTGAAAAAAATTGGGTAAAAAATAAATAAATAATTGAAACTGAAAATTATTGACGATTCAGCAGCATTAGTTTAGCTTTAATTCTTTTAATTCTCATTATTGTGGATTCCTGCCCATTTAAAGCGGCATTGGCGAATTAATTTTGGGGGAATTTTAGCAGTGAAACATTTATCTGAAATTAAGTAATCCGCCTTTTAGAAAGGATTTATGACATTTGAAGGTCATGGATGTCATTTGTTGCAAGAAAAGTAACTAATGGATTAAAATGTCCTCCTTTTTCTTCACGGAGAACAATAAAAAAAAAAAAGCTGCGGCAGATTTTCGGGGAAAAAGTTAAAGGAAAAAAAAAAGCCGGCAGGAAATTAATTCAGCACGCAGGAGGTTTGAATCCTGCAGGCAGGAAGCGGCCTTCAGTGGAGGTTGGACGAGGTTAAACGCAGCTGCGTTCGGGTCAGGACGGCGCCGTACGCCCGCCTCTTGATGTTTCCACAGCCGGGCTTCAGAGACCTGAAACTTTCAGCCTTGCGGATCAACCAACGGCTTATCCCGGCTCCAGGAGGACCGAACGGCAGCCCGAAACACCTGAGGGTCACTTCCAGACGGGACAGGAGGGGAAGGGAGGCGGGGGGTCAGCACCACCTGCCCTGAAACACTCCCCCTCCGTGTCTCGGCTGCATCCACAAACACACCTTCTGTTTTCAGACGGCGATAATTCGGATTAACGGCACCGCGAGCGCTCAGGAGGACTCGTTAATCCTGTTAGAGGAACACCTGAGCTGCAGGCTAATCCCTTTTAAACCTCGACACACAATAAACAAGCTGCTGAGCTCCTACAGCCGACCCACTCTCCGATAACACCTGGACGCAGACTTTTATCTTTAATTGGGCAGATATAAACTGATCAGGGTGGATTAGCAGCAGTTTTGACTACTTTTCATACCATTAGGACCAATCCCTGGTGCTGGAAGTTTCTCTGTATCCCAGAGAGGGATAAAGCAGGTAAAAAGATCCCACCTGTGCAGCGCAAAGAGGACCGGAGCGTGCATCTGTTTTACAGCAAAACCTTAAGCCTGATTGCCTCCATCTGAGTGGAAAATCCTGGCCTGATGGTAAATATTCCATTCATGAAGGAAGTTTTGCTCTTATTAAACCCAACCTGCCAATCTGGTCAGCGCTGTGAACGTCGTGGAGGCGAGCCCAACTTTAAACCACAGGAAACAAATCATGGCGGCCGACTGGGGTGGCTTGTTCTCATTTAGGAGTCCCTGCAGGTCGTCGTCGCTACGGTGAGGTAAACGCTGCAGGAAAGGTGCTCAGTTGGATTTTTATTCACATTATGAGCTGCAGTGTGTTTTACCATTAAAAAAAAAAATACACCAAACAGATCAAACTAAAACTCGTCACCATCTCTGTCATCTCTGGCACCAAGACGTTGACATTTTTAGGAAAAAATTCCTGCAGGTTATTTAAAAGGAGAATAAATGAGATATAATTAGGATTGTTTTTAATTTTGGGTCAAAGCTTCTGTAACTGACCTTTATTTGATTTTTTTTAAACCTAAATTCTTGATGTTGATGCACTTAATAAGCAGGAAAATAAACTTTCACTAGCTACGTTTCCATCAAACTGCAATGCAGAGTTTGAGCTAATTTTTAACAAAGAAAATGCGAATTAGACACGTTTCCATCTCCTGGTTTGGAGCAAATTAAAGTGTAATTTTGTCAGTAGTTGTGACGCATGACTGTAATAAACAGCTTGGAGCACACATCTGAGAAAAACGGAGAGAAGTTCTCAGCAACGACGCATCAGAACGGTTCCAACACAACCAGTAATGCTGATGTTGCATCAGAGGCGTAGAGGAACAAATGTGATTCTATGGGCTGTACGGGAATATCCAGGAAGACGTCGACAGAAGAAACAGCCAATCACAATCAATCGTCTGAGGGAAAGTTCGCTACGTCAAAACCTAGTTGGCAAATGTTTCCATCTCCTGTTTTGGGCATTAACTCTTTTTGCCATTTCCATCAACCTTTTCTAATGCGATACTTGAAAATAGGCACTAAAGAAAATGGCGATGAAAACACGGCTAGTATCTGACCTGCCCCATTCTCCCGTCAGACAGGATCAACGGAAAATTGTTTTCTGATCTCTGGACGATTGTTTTCGGATCTCCACAGAAGTGTCCCTTAAACCTGTACTTTGATAATATCGTAATATTAGTTTTATTTAAGTATTCAAACTTTTCTCTAATGTGTTTATTCCAAACGGCTGAAAATTGGAGAATTTTGCCAACAAACCTTCCAACACGTTTCCCCTGGGGGTTGAATAATCTTTGGTTTACACATCTGTAACAGAGAAACTGATTAGACTGAAATAAAGTTCAACAGTTCCTGACATTTGCATCCGTTGGCTGAGTCCATGGCTTACACACTGCAAAAAGGGAAATAAATGTAAGTAAAATTTTATTGAAACGAGTGAATTTGTCCTTGATTTCAGCAGGTAAATATTCTTATCTGCCAATGGAATAACTCAGCTCCATCAGCTTTTTTGTAGTGCAGTCTAATTATCTCATTTTAGGGGTCAAAATATTCATCCCATTGGCAGATCATCTTATTTACCTCCTCAAATCAAGGATAAATACACTCATTTTAAGAATATGTTACTTTTAGTTCCCTTTTTGCAGTGCAGCGAGGTTGAAATCTTTACAGCATGCAGACTTCCAGCTGCTCGTCGAAGCTGAAGTTGCCAACATGTTGTAGATTTATGGGTGGACCATTAATCTACAACATGTTGAGGCTAACGAGACTCCTCTTTTACATCCAATTATTCCGTTTTTCTCTCCCTCAAAATCAAGGTATTTCAGTAATTGAGCCGCCAGTCGCCATCATTGAAAACCAGTAAACTGATGGTTTCACTATGCAAATTATTTAAGTCAGAAACTTGACTAACTTACCAGAAATCTTATGTAATGGCGCTTTGTAGTCAAGCTCTGGCTTAATTTCTACAAACAGCATCACCAACAGAGCGGTGCGTTTTGTTTGTTTTTATTCCCGTTTCCTGTGGAGTTCCTCATGGCTCAGTCCTCGGGCCTCTTCTTTTTCCTCAGGGGTCTAACACAGAAAAACTGTCCACCGTTTCGCCTTTGCTGCAGATAACTCATGTCTCATCCAGTTTAGTGTCTTTGTTACTTCATGGGATGGATGGCTGAGAATTTTATGACAAATTCTTTTAAACCAGTCAAGTGCAAATCGGTGCAAAACTTTTTTATATCCGCTTTTATCGTCTCCCATCTTTTTCATGTCTAACACTTCGTTATTGTACAAGCTGTTAGTTTAACTTGTTGTGTGCTTTATAAATAATTTGGGGGTCAGGCACAACCCCATTTCACAGGAATTTGAGAGTTTTGCTGATGACTTTAGCTGCTCTTGCCAAGAGCAGCAGATGAAATAAGACAGCTGATGGCACATTTAGGAGCATCAAAACGACGGCGGATTGCAGCGGCGCATATAAAACAGCTGATGTGGGTGTTTGAGAGTCATTGCATGCACCATACATGTGTATCGCTCTCAGGAGGTGGTTTGTGGACTGAGACAAACTTTAGACGCAGCGACAGCTTGTCAGGCTGAATTGTGAGGCAGCCGAGACACATTCAGCTCTGCCGATGGACACAGATGCTGTCAGTCGTCTGCTGTCTCTCCGTCAGCGTTCAGGTGACGGTTAGAAATCACAACCTGAAGTTTTTGTGCAGCTGGAGTCGTCCTAGGCGTTTTAGGACTTTTTATTCTATTCTTTTTAGTAGAATAGAGGCTTTTAAAACCACCCTGCGTGGACAAACAAGACAACATATCAATTAATGGTTCAAACATAAGTCAGGGAAAGGTTGGAGGAAAATATAGCAATAATTTTAAAGTTTTAAAATGCTGGAGCGGTGACGAGAGATTCAAGTTTATCTTATCGAAACACAGGCAGGAGAATGTAAGGGAAAGACAGCAAAGAGTGCCATCATGGCTTCAGCTGGTCTCCATGATAACTACCATGATGCTGTCAACATGCCGACTGGTTCAGTGTCAGGTACACCAAGAATAAGCCTTTTCTGTCCTACCAACACAAACATAAACATGTTTATAAACCAGGATTCTAACTGGAAGAGTTAGATTGAGATTTTCTCCACAAAACACTCCAGAAGAGTTTGATGTGAGAAAAGGAGGAATATGTGGAAAGGTAGCTTGTTCTCAATGTTCTCTATGATGCTGTGGGCCTGTTTCTCTTCTAAAGGCCCGGTTACTGTGCATGGAATCATTAACTATGAAATACATTTTGAATAAAGAAAAGATGATTGCTTCTTTCAATTGGCTAAACATGGCCTCCGTCTGGTCTTTCAGCAAATTAATGATACAAAACATATGAAAAATCAATACGAAAACGACATAAACCTTCTCCTACGGTCTTCTCTGCTCCCAGAGCTAAACCCTACAGAAAATCTGTGGGTTGAGTTGAAGAGAAGTGAGCAAAAAAAGACCCAGGAGTCTGGAGCCTGTGGGCCCGGAGCCACCGTGGCTCCAAAGACCTTTCCCATTGGCTCTTAATAAATCTGGCTGAATATGACGAAAAAAAATAAGTAATGTTTTAAACACAGATGCAAGAACAAATGCAGGTTATTGTAGTTTTTCAGTTGTTTTTCATGGAATAATTGCATGAAATTTCCACAACAGGATGACACAAAGTACCAGTAATATTTGTATACGTCTATTTTGAAACGACGAATTACATCCCACAGATTTTGCAAAAGCTCAGCGTCTTTTCTGTATGATGAAACCTAAACGTGAAATAAGATGCCGATTTTTTAAAAAATGACAAATTTCCTGTAGTAGAAACTTATCAAAAAAAACGATGTGGTGGTTTTGGTAACGTTGGCGGCTCTAAACGAGTTTTATTCAGCAGGACTGAGGGTAAAAACAGGTTACAGTCCTCTGGGCTAACAAAAGGAACAAAGATCTTCTCCTCTCTAGATGCTCCAACCTGTGAAATGTTACAGGAGAAGATTAAGCAAAAAGGGGAATTTAAAAAGCAGTGTCTCTTTTATCGCTATTAAAAATATATCTAATGTGGAGATTTTTCTTCTCACTAAAAAATGCGCTCAACTTAAAGTTTGGCTTTTTTTATTTCTTCAGAGTGAGATTACACTCCTGCAGCATCTACTGATTTAAGGCTTTTTTTAAGACCTTTATCAGGACTGCTGGTTACGAAAACGGCTGCTCTGCGTGAAGAAACATAATCATCTGCTCGGATCAGGGGCAAATTCACCGTCACGCCTGGAAACTTCACGATCTTTGCGATCACAACTGAGCTGAACGGTCTGCACACGAGGTCCGAACCAGATGGAGATCTCAAATCCACGTTGGCGATTTAAGTTGATCATCTGCTGGAATATAAACGGCAACTGTTTCCAGGAGCTGGGAACATTTTGAATCCATTAGAAACAGACCTGAGGAGAAATAAAAGGCTTTCCATCCGAGTCTGGCTGCAGGATGACAGCCGTTAGCCCAGCAGTAAGCGTAGACAGCTTAAAAAAAAAAAAAATACACCTTAAACTCCCCCGAAAAGAAAAATACACCTTAAAGACAACCTTTCAGGGAGCACGTGAGTGACAGCGTTGGCGCTCGGCCGCTCGCTCCTCGGAGAGCTCGGATGTAACGTTACTCTGCTTTTCTTTCCCTTCTTCAGCTCTCAGGCCTGCCCGGGAAGGTCAGAGGTCACCATCTGCTCTGGGCTCCAGGAACCTCCACGTCCCTCAGCCAGGACCCAGCGGACCAACCGGGCCACAGGGCACCGTGGAAACGTAAAGACGCCGCCATATGCGGCACCGTATCGGTTTACTCGTCTCGCCACACGGACGGGTCACTTCCCGTGACGTCCACGTGTCCCGCCGCCCGCTCCGGTCATGCACCAAGGCCGCACCAAGCCGAGGGGACTCCCTCTGTCCCGCCACACACCCCTGGACTCTGGGGACGGTCCACCTACCCGCCGATCTTTCATGCATGAAAAAGACAGATCCATCGGAGCATCGAGCTGAAGTCACTCAGTACAGCAAAAACAGAAAACACTGAGATTAAGATCTCTGCATTCCAACCATTTAAGGATGAAAACTAAGTCCGTGAGCCAAAAGCTCGCAGAACCCTCCACAGCCGGCCGACTTTGACTGGACCACTGCGGTGTTTTGGTTCTGTGGATCCTTGTTCCGATGACCCGTTTCACCACACAGCTTTAGCTTTCAGACAGATGGGCTACATTCGTCTGTGGAGAAGCAGCGGCTCGTCGATAGGGGGCGCTATGGAGGCACACCCACTAGAAGTCCAGGAGAAAGTGTAGCCACAGTAAGTAAATCATGAAATTAAGAAGCTTTTACTGGAGGAAAGAAAGTAAAAAGACCAGACAACTGTTGTTCCGTTGCCCCCCCCCCCCCCCCCAAAAAAAAAATTTTCATCACCAGACGCCATAATTTAGAGAGACCAATTAACCTAACATGTTTCTGGACTGTGGGAGGAAGCCGGAGTACCCAGAGAGAACCCACACATGCACAGGGAGAACATGCAGAAAGACCCCTGGCCCGGATTCAAACCCAGGACCTTCTTGCTGCAAGGCAACGGTGCTACCAGCTGTGCCACTATGTGTGGTGTAAGGCGTTTATGTTAAAATGCAGGACTACAAGGCGCACTTAAAATCCTTAAATCTTCTCAAAAATGTATTGTGCGCCTTATAAACCGGTGCGTCTCATGGTCTGAAAAATACGGTAATCGCATTTGTAATAGTTGCAATTAAAAAACAAAAACACAATTTCCAAATGACAGAGGTCAGGAGTTTTTGGCTAGGTAACAATTAATGGGTCAGACCTTTAGGTGTCGGTAAAATGTTTAAAGTGGGTTTGCTCCACATGGAAGGGAAGAGAGTTACAGCAGTGAGATAATCTAGTTTTATTATTTGTTTTAGAATTTATATAATCATAGTTTTTACCAGAAAGTTTCAGAAGCGGTCAGACTGTTTAATACATAGACTTGCTTGTTGGTTGCTCTTTATGTTCAACAAGGATTCGTGTCCAACAAAACAAGCTGTTCTACTGAATAATAATAATATTGATTAATAAAAACTGTTAAATTTCTTGTTTTAAATAGTCCTTGTTTACAAACATCTTTATCTACAGGCTGTTTTTGTTGCTTGTGGTTAATGCAGAGAAAAGTCTAAATTAAATTGCAATTATGGTTGAAATATATTAGAATATTGATTTTTGCTAAATCATACAGACCTATTACAGTGTTGTTTGGATTTTTCCTAGCATGGTTCTGTTCATGATGGCGAAATGTCTCTACTGCTCCAGATGCAACTTCACCAACTTAAATCCCGCTTCCCGCTCTCACTAAAGGGTGAATTACCCTGGACGTCCGCTCCCGGGAACACGGATCCGTTTTAAACGTGTTCCACGTGTAACTAATCGTCATCTCTGTTGAATTATGACCAGTTTGGATTGATGGGCAGCAAGAGTTGCTTCTCTGAGTGCACTGCTGTCGTCTTTCCATCCAGGCGTCTTATAAACACACCTGTAAGCTCCAGAGCAGCAAAACGGATGACGATGGTCAGTTAAAAAAGTGCATAAGTGTCCCTTAAATGCCCGCTGAAACATGGGTTTACACGCAATGAAGCTGAAACCAGTCATTTCTGCTCGATTGATTATAATGGAGAGCCCCCCCCCCCACTTCACACCCGCTCGCCAACTTTGCTCTCAAACATTCAGGAATATTTTATTGTCACCATGTGTTACTGTGGTGAACTTTTTTCCAGACACGTACCGGTTTAGGATTCACACAAACAAGATGTGGAGGAGGACCAAACAGATTATAGGGATTAAGTCAGTCAGTCGGCTACCCTTGTCAAACTAGGGCTGGATGACATTTCAATAACAATATATATTGATCAGTAGATGTATGTCAATGATAAGAGAAAAAAAAGAATCAATAAAAAGTTCAATAGAATAACAGTTTTCTTTCATAACTCAATAACAATATATATCGATCAAGAGACGTATACCGATGATAGAAAAAATGGTCCATAAAAAGTTCAATAGAATAACAGTTTTCCTTCCTTTTGCATTCTAACCTATCATGTAGGATAATATTACAGTCATTAGATCCTCCCAACCAATCACAACTCAGACCCAGGAACCAAGCTCCGCCCCCTTCACAGAGGTCAGAGAGCAGGCGTTCTTTTTCCTTTTTAAAAACTTGTAGTTTTGGTAAAACGTTGGTTGAATAAAGGGTTGAGTTTGAATTCAGTGTTTGTGTCTGTATCTAAAAATAAATCACAAAGCAGCAGCATAAAATTACCAGGGCTGCACTTAAAATATATGTTTTGAATTTGTTGATAATTATCAATATCAATCAATATGATTTCTATTTTATCGATATGCTTTTTTCCTACATCGTCCAGCCCTAGGTCAACCACATGTACCGAGAAGCCCAAGCGTGCTAAACAGTCTTTAGGGTCTGCTAGGACTCCAAATTTGGCTCCGATCCACAACGGCAGGTAAAATTTCTGACTGGCGCCTGTGTGAAGTCTCTGCTTGAACGTGTTCATGGACAGTGAGAAAAAAAACTTCTATGATCATAAATCCACTGCTGGAAACAACTAAGTTATAAAGTAGCTTACAAAACTTTTAGATTATTGGTCTGCACTGATCAAACTATTCAACCCTTTGCTGAATCTTTTCATTTCTTGAATTTTAGCACCTCGGTGTCCAAACATCATCTTCAGGAGGCGACATCTAGAGCAGTCGCTGTCCTTCCATGCAGCTGGTAAAACATTACGGACAACGCGTGAATCTCTATATATAATATTCTATAAAACACACCAAAAAGTTCTTGAGTTATTGATAATCAAAAACATCTTTGTTTAAAATATCCATGACCAGACATTAAAAATAACTAAGTAATCTGAGAGGCTCGGCAGAATTAGCCTTTAGAGGGACAAGTCCTGTTTGCACACAATGTTTTTGTAAGTTTGTTTAACGCACGAGTGCATGAAATACATAATCAGTGCACCAAGACTCAGAAATGTTTATCCTCATTAAGAGTTTGTCTGCGTTTTCTCTAAAGGCCTTCAGAACAAAATGAACGCAGCAGATTCGGTCCAGAGCTAAAAAAAAAAAACGAAGGGAGCAGCGACCGTACTCCTCCTTTCTCAGCCCAGCGTCCATTTTCTCGTTCTTTTCATCCTCCAATCATCATCATTAACCTGCCGGCGGTCCGTCACGCCTCTGAGGTCGTGCTTCACTCCGTCTTTTCATGCGCTGTCCGTCCGACGCCGCACAGCAAAGCAACCCAGATCATGATGCAGCACCCTGAACTCCTGCAGCTCTGCACTGCAAAAAGGAACGAGAAGTAAAATTCTCTCTAAATCAGTGTTTTCCCTGATTTGAACACGTGAACAAGATCATCTGCCAATGAAAGGAGATTTTTGCACTTGAAATAGGAACAACTCATCTCCATCATCTTATTTCAAGTGAATATATCTAATTATCTCATTGTAGGGGTAAAAATACTCATTCCATTGGCAGATCTTATTTACCTGCGCAAATCAAGGGAAAATACAAAAATTTCAAGATAATTTTACTTGTTCATTTTTTGCAGTTTCACTGTTTAATCTTATTAAGAAAGCCTGGACTCAATCGTGCGATCAACTGGTCAATTATTATAGAATTATGTCTTCTAACTCATAATGCATAGCGTAAAAAGCAGTTTTTATTAACCAGACAAAAATTATTTCAGGTATAGTTCCTTTAAGTAGAAATTTACTTAATCTATACTTTACTGGAGTAATCGTTTTTAGCCGCCACTGTGCGCAACAAGCCATGAAATTTTTATTAATTACAAAACACTACAAACTATTTGTCACGTTTTATTTTCATTTAAAACTAAAATCTCCAAACATTATATTTATCTCCGAGTCAGTTTTAGAAAATATTTTACTGAAATTTGATCCCAGTGGCAATTTAGGAGCCTTGTGTTCATAAACATTTAAACTCTGAAGTTTTTCTCTGAGCGTAACGGTGACGCGTTTTAACAAATACTAATTAATACATCTGAAAAATAAAAATAATACTTAACAGACACAAAATTCCAATAAAAAAATACTTCAATACAAACTCTGGGATCAAAACTAACGAGGAGTTCTGTTCTCTGTGTAATTTAAACTGTAGTTTTTCCATCCAAAATTGGTGGTTTTCTAAAAGTCGCCGCTCATCCGTAAAATCATCTAATAAAATAATCAATAAAAAAAATCGATCGGATCTTTGTTGAACAACAGCTCAACACACACACACACACACACACACACACACACACACACACACACACACACACACACACACACACACACACACACACACACACACACACACACACACACACACACACACACCTGAGATAACACCCTAAAAAGCAACAATCACCAGATCTGTTCTTCCATATTTTGAATCAGACTGAACCCTCTGAGCAGTTTGTTCAGTTGTTTTTTAATTTGTTGCTGCTTGCTGGTATAAAACTCCTCTTAACGTCGATCTGTGCTCCTAAAATGAGGTTAAAATCTTCCAGAAGCTATTAGTAGACGGCGGCTCACTTTGCTTAATGATTTCCCGTCTTCACAAGTCGCCACGCCGCCTGTCGGCTCTTATTTTACTTTCTTCCTGAAAAGATTTAATAATTTCACTCAAATCGTTCTAACAATAATCTCTACTTTTACTAAAACTAAACGCGCTGACGCTGTAGTCCTCATTTCATCCTCTTTGCCGTTTCGTTTCAAGTCTATTTTTTAAATTAAAACATTAACAGGTTTAATGCACAGAGATGAAGAATTTTATGTATCTAAAAAACATTTCACGCTACGCTGACGGATCCAAAACTGAAGCCCTGCAGAGGTAGTTAGAGGTTTTTGTCTTGGACGTAACAGAGGTAGGAAAAATAAACGATGAAATTAACGCGACAGGCAAAAAGTGTTCCTAAACCAGAATGTGACATTCTGGGCATTCGGCAGATCCAAATGCACAGAACACAGAACCGGCTGCTGTCACGGCTTCAGGGACGCATTTCTTTCACGCCGACCTGAATAATTTCATAACTTTTTTGTTTCCATGTACATTTTAGCCCCATGCTTCCATCATGTTTCCATGCACTTCGGCATCTGCCTAAAGATTTCTGAAGTTTGCATCCAGTCAGCGGGCATCTCCACAAATATTTAACCAAATAAACGTGAGATTTTTCTGTCCGCAAAGGTCAATTCTTTAATTAATTCAACGCCGGCTGCAGCTGATTCCCTCCATTTGCTGTTAAAAATGGACGCAGCACACTTCAGCACATCTCCCGTCAGCGCTCGGCCAATGGGTTTTCTTTGCACCTGAATACCAGGGAAAGAAACTCCAAAAGTCAGCGAAATTTAGCAGATTTTAAAGACTACTGGGGTCTTAATGAGTTACCATATGAGAAAATCCTCCAGCAGACGACTGCATTTGATAAAAGATTCATTTCAGGTCAGGCTGCCGGGTTTTAATCCTTGCAGTCTTTGTTCAAACAAGAGCAAGGCAGCTCTCAGATCAGTTTCAGCTCGTTGAGGGAAGCACCGAGGGCTTCAGTCCCCCCAAAAAAATGTTACAGAATCAGGTCTAAAAAAAAATGCTCATTTAGAAATAATCTCATGTTTCCAGCTGGTTTTTCACTGGTTTGGGACTCTGTGCAGGGCTGCTTGACGGGTTGACACACAGATTTCTCTGCTCCCTGGAGACGGCAGAGAGCCTGGACCCATCAGTGTCCTGGGCACCAGAAACAGATGAAACTGATACGCTCTCCAGTGACTGTGGGCTGTTTTTTTATTTTATTTTCTGGGCAGTAACTGCATGCATACGAGCTCGTAGCTCAGAGAAACAAGAAAACCGAAAAATCTTGTAAAAAAAAAAAAAAAAAAAAAAAAAAAAAAAAACTATCCCGATCTGACCCGCTTGGCTCTTTCTGATGCTTCTCAGGGCAAATTTCATCAGACAAACAGTGAAAGGTTGCAGCTTTTCACCCTGCTCCTCCACCCCTGTGTGCTTGAGCCAAGACTTCAAAGTTTCCCTAGTGTGTGTGTGTGTGTGTGTGTGTGTGTGTGTGTGTGTGTGTGTGTGTGTGTGTGTGTGTGTGTGTGTGTGTGTGTATCTAGCGAAATGTGGGTCAGACATTAAAATGTATGAGCAGGGAGCAGAAAGCATGATGAAGTGCTGAGACACGAGGAGGAGAGAATGTAAAAATAACTGGAGGAGCGGCTCTGACAGAAAACCTCTCCCCCCTGACGCCATGCTACCACGCCATTGGCCCATGCAACCAACAGGAAAAAAAAGGTGGAGGGTGGGGGGGGGGGGGGGTGGGGGGTGGAGGCAGAAGAAAGAGGAGCGTTTCCTGCTGCCTGGATGATCTGCAGAGCTCCCATCACTGCTGACAGAATGCCACACTTATCTGAGACACGGCGGAGGATTTCCAGGAACACAACCAACAACCGTAATTATTTGTTTTCCCCTTTGTTTCTGCAGAACAATAAGTGTCGGGTGGAGAGGGCGAGCTTCTCCGACGCCGTCCTGGAAACCAGAAAACTGCAGAACCGACTAGAGGAGAAGCTAAGATTCTGTGCAGGATTAAAGGTTTAAACAAGCAATCAGCAACAAGTTCGAGCAAAGAAGGCATAAAAACACCCTGATTATAAAGAATAGAATAACAAACGGCCTTTATTGTCCCTCAGCAAGAAATTCAGCTGTATAACAGCAGAGAGAAGCATGAAGGTACACACAAAGGTAAAATACCATAAAACCAGAAATAAGAGACCAGAAGGGCACAATTACATCATAAAAAAAAAACATGCTCAGATTCTAAGAAAAGTCCAACTGAGTCGATTGTTTTTAAGAAAATGTACGAAACTTCTCTGAATGTTTGTGTGTAAAACATAACTAAATACTCTTTACAAGCGTATGGACAGGAAAGCGGCTCAATTCTGCAAAAGACGAAAGGATCCAAATACTACCTGTAAACGGTATAGTTATCAACTTCTGTCATCAAACCTTTTTTCTAACTCCACTTTCTTTATTTCTGCAGATCAACATTCCTTCCTTGGCGTTAGACTGTAAAAAGGGAACTAAAAGTAAGATTTTCTTGAAACGAGTGAGTTTGTCTTTGATTTGAGCAGGTAAATAAGATTATCTGCCAATGGAACAAGATTCTTGCACTTAAAATTAAAACAACTCATCTCCATCGTCTTCTTTCAACTTATTTATTATCTTATTTTAGGAGTAAAAAGCTAATTCCATTGGTAAATAAACTTATTTAGCTGCGCAAATCAAGGACAAATACACTCATTTCAAGAGAGTTTGACTTACTTTTAGTTCCCTTTTTGCAGTGCATGT
This sequence comes from Fundulus diaphanus, assembly GCA_037039145.1. NCBI lineage: Eukaryota > Metazoa > Chordata > Actinopteri > Cyprinodontiformes > Fundulidae > Fundulus > Fundulus diaphanus. The sequence goes on from CM073128.1 coordinate 4,949,770, forward strand.
AAGAGGTTAGAGGTGGACGTAACATCTCAATCACAACGGGAGTAGTTTCATGTCACTGCAAACAGTTAACGCTCTTAAACTTACATTAAATTGAACATTGAACAGAATGTAATAGCCAGCCAGTTGTGGAGCGTGGATCCAGATGGACCTGGTTCCAGAACCTGGGTTCTGCCACTGAGAAAGCCCCGGTCCAAACCCGGGGCCTGGTGCATCTTATAAGAACTGAATTAAATGCCTGCCAGGCCCACGAAAGCTCAGTAATTCAGACATATAGGGTGGAGCGAGGTCATTAAGAGTTTAAAAAAAAATAAAATAATCTGTTCTAAAGCGGAGAGGAAGCCAATAGGGGGGAGGTGATCACGCTTGAGATGTCGGTTAGAAGAGAAGAAGCTGCTTTTTGAACAAGCTGAAGACGATTGAGGAACGACCGAGACCCAAATAATCAGTTCTGGAGGTGAAAAAAGGCACAAAGGCCTTCTCTGGGTCAGAACCGATTAGAAAATGTGTAACTTCGCTTGAATTTACGACGGAGTCATAAAAGCCGTTTTATTTAAAAGTCAGAGAACCAACGTCAACTGGATCCCGTTCTGGGTCACTGCGGCGCCGGGGCTAACTGCTGGCGACCGGCGGGCCAGAGGCTGGGTCCAACCTGGACACGGAGGCCATATGGGTACCAGAAACCACCTGCCTGCTTAAAGGTTGGCTCTAATTTTCACGGGTAAAACCCAAAGTCGTTCACAGAAGCTGAAAAAAAAATTAAACCAGCACAAGAAAAGCTATAAAATCAAAAAGGAAAGAGAAGCTACAGCAGCCGAGGCATGAAAAGGTCAACCTGAGGCTTGGAGATCTTCCTCGGTTTGATGAGCAACAAAAAGTTTTCTTTTTACAGAAAATTACGTCAAAAACTGCCTAGTTTACAAAGATATGATATAAAAAAAAGAACTGTCGGTTTTTGGTGGAGGTGTTAAAGTGGATGTAAAATGTTAGATTTTGTGGTACTATTGTGATAACCAGAAAAGCGATGATATAAAAAAACTATTTACAACTTCTTTGCAGTCTTTATTTTTAGCAAACCGAGCGGCCGTGCACGTCGCAGCATCATCAAATTTTACTGAATTTATTGATGCACTCAGAAGAAACTTACATTAATTAAACTCATTAAACTTTAATTAAACGCATTAAACTTACGTTTGTTTCATTTCTAAATGCTGTCAAATGTAAGGAAGGCGGCTGACTGACGAGCTAAACCGCTGCCAGCTGCAGGATTTTCCTGTTGCAGAACATCATGGTGGCGGGCAGCCGCCATGATGAATGGCGCCGCCACGTCAAAGCCTTTTGGTCAGCTTGGCCTCGCCTCTTCACTTCCGCCAGCCATAAAACCACAATAATGGATTTGTGTTGCGCTCAGAGGTTTGACCAGTTTCCCAAATTTGGCTGCAGCCAATCAGAGTGAAGCCGACCAGGTAGAGCTGCATATCATTACCGTAACCAAACCCTTTCACCGAAAAGGGAAAATTTGGCCTGACAAACATTTTGTTAAATGAAATTCTCTGGAGAACTCACATATGCAGCCATATCTACTACATGAAATAGTTTATGCAGCGATGCCGTGGCAGCTTTAAACCAACTAGATGGTTTGGGCCTGGTCCCGCTGAAGCCCCTCCCTCCAACTCACCTCCTGACCTCCTGAGTACGTCATCGAGTTCTGCAGAGGTCCGGTACTGAACCTGGCAACGCCGTGTAGAACCAGGGAAACACCTAAAACGTGGACTAGGTCTGCCCTTCAGGGCTGACGTTGGACGCCACTGGGTAAATCCCCGGCTTAAAGGTTCATTCTAATGTTTTAAGCAATCAGTGTTTTTTTAAAAAAAAGAAATCTACTCCGTTAGTGGCATTTAACAAGATATAAAATCAAAAAGAAGAACTATGGGCACGGCTATAGAGTTTTCCGGTGTTTTCCGTGACATCGTTTAGCTTTTGCTCTCGTTCACGAACGTTTTCGGGTTCCAGTCAAAGTTTAACGGAAACAAAGTGGGATTTTATGGACGTGGTTAAACCCATAAATAAAGCCCTAAAAAAAAAAAAAAAAAAAAAAAAAAAAAAAAAAAAAAATGTTGTGGTTTTCTGTGCAGGAGCCAAAAGTGAGCGCGCCTGAAGCTGGTCCCCGTGTCGCCGTTCCTAATCGTCTCCAGATGTCCAGGTGCCAAAGATCCCCAGGTTAGAAAGTCCAGACACAGCAGAAAAGCTGCATGCTGCTGGCGTGGGCCTCGGACCGGCCCCAGGAGAAAACCTGACAGCCCTGACGATGGGTTCAGTGACTGTGAACCCATCGTTAGAACCGGGTCGCTATCGGGCTTCTGCAGAACTCGTTGGCAGGTTGAGGCGGTGATGCATTCATCAGAATCAGACCCGAGGACCAGCGCTGGCCGTCCTCCCCGCCTCCAGCCCAGAGCGGACTTAACTGACTCAGCAGTTCTCAGAGGTTGGGTCCAGAACTAGAACACGTACTCTGTGACTCTAAAATGTGCCACATATGAAGGCAGGTCTGTAACTGTGAAGGTAACTGATCCCCTGGATGTTTCAGTCTGTAGCAGCTTTCTACGCAGACAGAAAGTCTCAATAGGAGTCATTTCTTTAGAAGCCTAATCTTTGTAAACTCCAACATAATGACATTACAACGGGAATCTGTTTCCGTTTTGATCAAGTTTCCATTTTGTCTTTATGTAAAAAACAGGCAGGGCTCCTTAGCTCTAACCCTCGTGTGTTTTTTTTTCTACGCTTCGGGTTAAATGTAGCCAACTTTACAACCCGGTGAAGACTGACCCGTCTCTAATGTGCACCTAGGATCAGACGGGGTGTACTTTCTTTTTAGTTTGACTGTTCAGTCGTTACAGGAGTCCGTTCTGACTCCTTAATGTTTGCGTGAACCGACTGTTTAGATGTTGCTGACTCAACAGAAAGAAAATGGACGCCATTGCCTGACAGGAAGACTATTCAAAGAAATCCCGACCACAGGCCCTGATTCCTCCTCCAGGACAGCGGATTGGTTTTGTCTTCGGCAACTTTTCCTCTTATTGCAACCATGTAGACCCCAAACACACACACACACACACACGCATGCACACACACACACGCACACACGCACACACACACACACACACACACACACACACACACACACACACACACACACACACACACACACACACACACACACACACACACACACACACACACACACACACACACACGGTTTACTCGCTCCAAACCAGGTGATGAAAACGAGTCTAATTGGCATTTTCTGTAGGCTTAAGACTCTTCACTGGATGCAAACGTTGCTGCTGTTACACATCGTTACATCATGCCGTTCTTGCCGTTTTCATGCACCTGCCGAACAAAAGTGAAAATCTTTTAAAGCGCTCCCATTAAATCTGCCGATCAGACATAATTTCGTCACCTGGGTTTAAAAACAAACAGAGCAACCGATGGCAAACATGAGCGCGTCAAGTTGTGATGGAGTCTACCTTCTCGTTCCTATTGAAGCAGCGATTAAGACAAACGAAAACGTTCCGATAAATATTCTATAATTTACTTTCTAATGACCACCGGCTCCCTTTAAAGCAGCAAACATGGTGAATAAACGGGAAAGGACGTTTTTAAAATCGTCAAACTGAGAGCTTTGAGTGAGCTACATTCACATTCATGCACCCAGACGCAGACTGGTAGACAATATGGGGTGATGTGCCTTGCTCAGAGGCACTTCAACACGTGACCGGGGTGGGGAAGCTGGACTCAAACCCATAAAACTTCACTCACTAAACTCAAAACACAGGAAATAAGACCAATCATGTGATGGCCCGCCGACAGGGCGGTCCAGTCCAGCAGGAGAGGTTCTGCAGCTGGTTCTGTTTCTCTGAGTCCTGTCCGGTAATGTAGCTTTAAGATAACAGATTTTAATTTGATAAGTGGAGCCTTACTGCTTTCACCATGGTGCTCCGCTTGATTTATACATGCAAGAAGCTTTATTAGAATTTATTCTGCACTAGTTCATGTTCAATGGATACAGAAATGAGAAGGTAGAAGAGGAGAAAACAGATGAGACAAAATGCTAAAAGGAAGAAAAGGTGAAAAAAAGAGGAGAGAGCAATACAACATCCTCTGAGTCTGCTTCTACACCTGAAAAGAGAGATAAAAAGAACAGCAGAACCAGCCGATAAAGTGTTACTGCAGCTGGTTCTGATAGGAAGGTGTCAGAATAACACGGCTCCTGGACAGCAGGATGCGTTCAGGGCGGCAGACCAATCAGGAGCCCTGAACCGGTCACACCAGCAGTGAAACATGATTTACACACGTATACCTGTAGGTACGACCATCAGTTCAGGTACAGCAGCGTATATTTCCTCCAAGACAGCAAACGGTTTCATTTACCTACAACAAAACACCACATATAAGGAAATGTGTGGTAAGAAACGCATGAAGACGTTTGACTAATCCACGTTCTGTCCACTCTGACGACGTTCGTGGCTTAACGAGCTGCGGGACGGTTTGCTTCGGGATGCCAGAGCTCAGCATAACCCGCCGCGTCCACCGTTCACGGAGAAAAGCAGTTTAAAAGTGAACAATGACTTGTGCAGTTTGTGTTTACAGCTGGGGTTAAAGGTCAGGGCTCTGGTGAGGTTCAGGCTTTAAGGGCACGGACGAGATGAGGCGCTCTGCTTCACCTCCAGGTTTCAACTCATTCCTGCTTCCTCTGGTAACACGAACCCATCGCTTTCATTTAAAAACACGACGACTACCAGCAGAATAACCCGACGGTCTCAGACTCTGAGCAGCTCTCCTCCCTCGGCCTCCGTCTGCAGCTGCCTGGGAGCAGGGAGGCTGTTGGGGGGGGGGATTTTACGCAGCACATCACCAGGAATCTCTTCATTTGTTTCCTAAAATGGGCTCAAAGCACAGGAACAGCAGGGCGGAAAGTCATTTAGCGGCTTGAAGCGGCTCCGTGATTAAAACGGACCCCTGCCTTCTTCTGGAAGAACCCGTCCAGGCCGGGACGACGATCATCGATCGCGACCCATCAGCTCAAATAATCAAATCATCTGGAGCAGATGTTGAGAAATTACAGCAAATTTCCCTTAAATCTAATAAATCTGAGCGGCAGCACGTGGAAGAGTGCGCGCTCGGCCCGCTTTCCAGCTGTCGCCGCGGCGCCATCACGAAGCCAACGTCTTATTAGAGAGCAGCAGATAATTAACAGCCCGCGTGTGTTTCACTGTGTGGAGTCTCTGTGGGACCGACTCGTCTCGGCTTCCTTTCTGGATCCAGATGACAGAGCGGATAAAACCCTGCCGAGACTTATGAGGTTGTAATGAGGAGTTAAACGCGCCTCAATAACCCAAAGCGCTCAGCGACGGCCGTTTACGTTCTGACGCGCCGACTTTTCCAGGATTTAGGACCTTTTTTACCAACTATAATTCACATTCAGGATCATCGACGTGTTTAAGGGGGAAAAAAAGGGGCAAATTTCCAATGCATTCAAAGACATTTGGGTTCATTATCAGAATAATGTGGTGTAAAAACCCAGCTGTAGATAAAATGGATTTAAGTTATAACGATCAGCTCTAATGTGGCGGGATGGACAAAGCTTCAGTGAAGCTTCATCGTTTCGGGTCGGGTGAAGGTCCGACCCCAGAGGTAGGAGGCTCGACAAAATGGCGTCTGCAGTGATGCGTTACCGCTTTCCTCCTCTTCTTTTTCCTGAACCAAACCGGCCGCCATCTTCTCCTCCAGCGGAGCAGCGCGGCGGGCGGAGCAGCGGGGGCCCAACTGTGGAGAAAACTCCCAGAACGAGTCAAACTTCAGGGCTCAACGTCCTGCAGAGACAGCCGGCTCAGTTATTCACAAATTACTGCTGAGACTACACCGTTTATTCTGTAAAATGCATTTCATAAAGAGATAAAACGACTAGCAGTTCCTTCCACAAAAGGCTTCAACTTTTCCACGCATCGACGCGCCGCGAACACAAGCTGGACTCTCGTTGGGATTTCCTGCGCCTGATCAACACTGAAGCGTCACTGCAGAGGAAGGAAACGATGGATTGTTCGCGTATTTAACCTAAATAAAGGTTTGCTGGGCTTTTTTGGTCATTTTGGGTTTGTTTCCACCAGCTTTGAACACCTGCAGAACAGTTTTACCCATATATTCATAAACAGCATCCCTCACCAAGTCTGGCCACAGACTCCCTCATTAGACGCAGCTCTGGACTTTGACTGGACCGTTTTAACTTTAATCTAAACCAGCGGTGCCCAGGTCCAGAGCTGCATCGCTGCCTCAGCACAAATGGCCGAATCCCTGCACCGTCCCGCTCTGCTGAGGCCCGGCAGCACGACAGACATTATCTGATCATTTCATCACCTGATTCAGGCGTGTCGGAGGCTGCAGGACAGCAGCCGTCCAGGAGCAGACACGGACGCCCCGGATCTGAACCGTCACACTGCTGCTCTGCTCCTTTAAGGCTGTTGTCCTGCTAGAAGGTGAAGCGCCACCCCAGAATCAAGTTTTCCAGTGCCGTCGTGTATTTAGCTCCGTCCATGGTGCATTGACATGGGTTTCATGGAGCAGAAGTAAATGACTGGTTGCCTTTAAGGATTGTAATGGTGCAAAAAAGTCAAACTACAGAGGCACGTCCTCAATAACCTTTATTGTGATTTAAATGTGCATCCAGGCTTAGATGCAGGAATCTGAGGACATTTTACATCCTTACATATTTTCAAAATGTAAGGACTCAAAGTAAAAAGTCAACAAAACGATTACTCCAGTAAAGTATAGATAGCCAAACTTTCTACCTAAAGAAACTATACCTGAAATATTTTTTGTCTGGTTAAGAAAACATGCTTTTTACACTATGTATTATGAGTTAAAAGACATAATTTGATAATAATTGACCAGTCGATCGCACAATAGAGTGAGTCCAGGCTTTTTTTTAGTAGGAATAAAACAGTGAAATTGGGACACTGCAAAAATGGAACAAAAAGTAAGTAAAATTTTCTTGAAATTTTTGTATTTTTCCTTAATTTGAGCTGGCAAATAAGATTATCTGCCAATGGAATGAGTATTATGACCCCTAAAATAAGATAATTAGATATTCTGCACTTGAAATAAGATGATGGAGATAAGTTTTAAGTGCAAAAGTCTTATTCCATTGGCAGATAATCTTATTTACCTGCTCAAATCAAGAAAAATTCACTAATTTTAAGACATTTTTAATTCATTTTAGTTTCCTTTTTGCAGCGGACAACCTGGGACGACTTTTCTCTGCCCATGGCGCAACGAGGTGCGGCGCCGTTGCTAGCCAGCAGCTCCTCCAGCGCGTGGACAACCGGGGATATAACCAGAACAGCACGGCATGCAAGCGTTGACCATTCACATAAGAACAGGTCATTTACCAGTGATGCAGCCATTTATGAAAACGAAGGAAAGTCCCTTCATGACGCCTTGTTTCCTCCGGAGGATTGTGCACGAACTTTAGGCGCCTGTTTAGTCTCTCGGACGCCTCGCGGTTCGAATTAGAGCAGAATCAGGGATAGTTCCCTTAGGTAAGGTAACTAAGTATTTATACTCTCTGAAAACAAAGCAGCTGGTGGTGGACTCTGACAGACCCAGACCCGCTTCACTGGCACCAGTTAACATCCAGGTGGTGAGATAGTGGACTCCTTTATGTACCTGGGTGGGTGTTCACCTGGAAAATTAACTCTTTTCTGGAAGGGTCAGAGCAGACTCTACCTGCTGAGGAGGCTGAGGTCTAGTGGACTGCAGGGGAACGACCTTTTTTGACTCGTTGGAGGCATCAGCCATCTTCTACGGCCTGTTGGAGCAGCAGCTGATCTGTAGCTGAGGGGAAGCGGCTGGATGAACTCATTAGAGACAGAAGGACTGTAAGGAGAATCATAATTGATGGAAAATGTCTCCCCCTCCATGCATGGAGCTGCTGCAGAGCTTTCAGTGACAGACTGCTGCATCCTGGATGCTCTAAGGAGCGTTTCCTCAGGTCCTTCCTCCCAGCTGCTGCTAGACTTTATGATCTCTGCTGATAACAACAGACTCAATAACTGTTTACGTCATGCTGATGGTGGCACAGGTTCTGATCCGATTATGGATCATTTACACTGTTTCTCAGAAGCTGATGTCCATTTGGAAACGTTTTAGCTTCTCAGTGTTTATCCAAATACGAAAATTGCATTTTTCTACATTGTTCTGTAATTGTCTGCTGCTACTTGAACATTTCACAGTTTTATCTGAAAATGCCCCGTTATTTGTTAAGAATTGCACAGTATTTCCCCCTTTCTGCTTTAACTTTAAATGTGAGTTCTTTTCAAATATTAGTTAATTTTCTGTGTAAGTCGGGTGTCTCTCTAGTTGCTGGTGAAGATTCTCAGTCATTCAGGTCATGGTCATTCCAAAAAAAGTTCAAAAAACAAAACAACTGGACTTTTTTTTCCAAAGCTGCCCGGTGACAACTGTGGCACTTGGAATAATAGTATGTGGCCCCAGAATGCCGGTTCATTAAACCATTTCAGCTGCAGGCAACATTTCATCGTACCGACAAACAACAACAACGCTTCTTCTCTTCTTCTTCAGGTCAAGAACCGCAGAAATCCGGTCCTCCAGCAGATGGATCTGCTGATGCTGAGGGACACTTGGTCATTCTTTTAAGATTAAATTAAAATCTTTTTAAATGTTTGATACAACTTAAAAGCATTTTTCTCTAATTAGCCATATGTTTTATTTATTCATTTCTGCTCTAAAGTAGGAGGCGCAAACATCCAGCAACTTTTTACTCAAAAACAGACTTTGGCACATCCACTCATAAAACCACAACCTTACAGGGAATAAAATACAACTAAACGTTGGTGGTGGATTGTGGTTCTTTTAGAACAGGATCATGGGCCCCATGTTGGTGACCCCTGCTGTAAAGTATCTTGTTTTGCCCTTTTGTTCATTTTTTAAACCTTAAAGATAATAAAAATGACAAAGTGAAGGTTGGACCAGGAAAGTGCAGCAGGTGCAGCCAGAGACCTGAAGGCTCACGTCTTTAAATATTTGGTTACTTTACAGTAAAGTCAGGTTTTAAAGAGTTAAATGTGAATTTTAGCCACATCAGATATTTTTGTGATGTAGTTTATTACAACTAAGAGATACTGGATTATCTAACCGTGTGGAGAGAAATACATTTACAAAAATTAGATAATCATATTTTAAATGTTCATATGGCAAGGGAGGTTTATTTATAAAGCACTTTTCAGTAAGAAGACGATTAAAAGTGCAGTTAATGAACATAAAAGCATGACAGAAAAACAAAGGAATAAGGTGAATAAATCCATGACTAGACTTGGGCCCCTCAGCAGAACTGGATCTGGGCCCCAACACCCGTCCAAAACATCAGACCCAGTAACAGAGTTTCAGTATAGACCTAGAAATTTGATTGGCTGAAAGCAATCAGTGAACAAACCGAGCTCAGACATCAGGATTAAACTCATAACTACGGCAACAACAATCAAACAAAATTACTGTTCACACTTTTACAAAGTAAACTTGACAATTCCTTTAAATCTCACATTTAAAAGAATTTAAAATCTTAATTTAAATCAAACAAATACGAACGCTTTCTAAGATCTGCGTTAAAACATTTATGGGAGGCCCCTGATGGTCTGGGGGTCCAAAGCAGTGACTTTGTTCGCTTCTGCTTTGGGCCGGCTGTGCTTGCTAGCATCCATCCTTTTAATCAGATTGTTTAATAAATTTTCATCATTTAATCTGTTTTAGGTCCTGTAAAGCCAGATCAGCAAACTGCATGAAGATAAACGGATCAGACGTAAACAGCTGGAATCATTGTCAGCTAAATAAATGCTACATTTTAATTATTCCTTTAATTGGAGAATCTGTTAAATGTGAAAAGCATAATTTTCGAGTCGCCTGTCCAACAATCTCTGGAAACTTTTTCATTCCCTGTGCCGCTTTATTGAGAAAGTGTTTGATTTGCCTTAAACTATGCAGCTTTAGTTGCATTATTTAATGCGATTTATGATTAGTTTTAATCTCAAACTGTGCCATTTTTAAGAAAAGCTTTGTCAAGCCTTTTTTGATTTAATGAAAGCTTCTTTTATTCCCTACAAGAACAATTTAGCTCCAGAAATCGTTCCTTTAAAATCTTCTCGCACGCAGTTTAACAAGTTTTAACATTAGATTCCTGCGTAAGCTTTCCAGATTTCACGTAAAGTCAAAGGAAATCAAACAACCGTGAATATTTTCTGCATTTCTCGTTTTCCGGGTCTCTCCAGTGCCGAGGCGGCGAGTCATCTGCGCGGGAACTCGTGTTTTCCGGCCTCACACGTTGGTTTTTATTGGATCCATCAGGAGCTTCTCGCCCAGAATCCCTTCGGCAGCCTCAGGACAGATCTGGAGCTCTCTCTGCTTTGAGGGAACCTTAATGAAGTTAACATTTTTGGAGGTTTTGGGTTGAGGGAGGCGGTGCGGCTGCAACAGAGGACCGTTTTATTTCCTTATGATTCCATTTAGTGAGACGAGTCTTAAAAAAATGTGTCATTGGACCTCGGGCTGAGCTGCCAGTCTGGTGGAGGAAACAAAGATCTTCAGTCTGCAGAGAGACACGAAGATCTGCAAACACCAGAGAACCCATCTAAACTTCTGTATGTAACTGTCGCCGTCTTTCATACAGACGCGTTAAACCTGTGCAGCTTTTCTACCACCAGTTAATTCAGAAGATTATGACCAATCGAACATTTAGACACCATCAAACTTCCAGATTTCTTCCTGAAGGATCTGCTGGTGATGGCTCTGCAGAGGAAAACCCATCTGGCCTTCAGGGGGTAAAGGTCATGTGACCGAAGCATTAGAATAGACGGTCATAATGTTCTGGCTGATCGGAAACACCATTTACACCAACCGACACAAAGAGGAACACCTCAGCCAGTAGGGCTGTGCATAAAAATCGATACAAAGATTAATATCGATCTTTTTAAAAACGATTTAATATCGATATTCTGGCTTTCAATATCGATATACCTCCCAACCCCTAGGGGGCGTTATTACAGCGCACCATTACTGTTCACAGTGAGGAAGTGAGACGAATTTGCGGAACGACTGACGTTTGGTCACATTTTTGGTTTCTGTGATACATTAAATGCATTGAACTAAATGCTCTTTGTTTTCCTGTTAATGTATCAGTGTTCAATAAATTTTGTTGATTGAATAACTTTGAGCATTATTTGAAAGTAATAAATATCGATATTGAAGTCAAATCAAATACAGCTGAGATATATGGAGAATCGTATCGAATCGGCTCATCTTAGATGATACCCAGCCCCATCAGCCTGCGTAATTTGGTCCGAGGTGCAGACGAGCGACGAGTAGACATCAACCGTTACATCACCGCAGCAGCGGTGATGTCATCAGAAAGATACTGCTGGGCCTGGAGGAGAGGCGTCAGCTTTCGCTGCATCTAGATGCGGAAATGGGTGAGTCTGACTCGAAAAAATCGATTAAAAACTTTATCTTGACGTTAATTAATGAGCTAAAGTTGAGGTGGGCAGAAGGTGGAACGGTCTGAGGCGGGCAGGTGTAGAACCCGGGCCGTTTATGACGAACACACGAGGTGGAGCGCACCGCACCCGCCGTACCAAAAGGGACAATGAGCCAACCTGTATGCAGGCTGTGAGAAAGCTGAGAAATACTTTGAAACACGACAAGTTTCAGGAACCTTCTTAAACGTTTGAGCTGGTTTCAACTGATCTTACCTGCGGCGCTGAACTGGACGACCAAAGCGAGAGCTAGCAACGTCAGAGCTCCCTCTGAACTCTGGGAAGCCAGTCACACGCTCTTACTCACTGCAAAAAGGGAACTAAAAGTGAGTGAAATTTTCTTGAAATCAGTGTATTTTTCTTTGATTTGAGGAGCTAAATGAGACTCTTTGCCAATGGAATAAGATTTTTGCACTTAAAATAGGAACAATTCATCTCCATCATCTTATTTCAAGTGCAGAACATCTAATCATCTTATTTTAGGGGTCAAAATACTCATTCCATTGGCAGATAATCCTTTTAACCTGCTCCAATCAAGGACAAATACACTAATTCCAAGAAAAATTTACTTACCTTTAGTTCCCTTCTTGCAGAATTTTTAATCCCCTTTTCTCTCTTTTTCCGTTTTTATATCCATTTTCTCGCATGTTGCAAGCTACAAATAAAATCAGTGACTGAGGCTCACGGGGCTAATTAGTGGCAGCCAATTACACAATTTCAATCATTTATAGAAAAAAAGACTGAAAATATCAATAACGATAAAGGCAGCAACAATTATTAAAGAACGACCCACAGTTAGCATTGTTTTCTGGTGGTATTTAAACATATTTGTACTCCTAATTAAATGGGAAATGGACTGAATTTAATTAACACTTTTCTGGTCAGCTGACCTCTCACTGGAGGTTTACACTGGAGCCACATTCACCCAGTGAAACATTCATTTACAGATACGCAGATCAGTGGGCAACTTGGAGTGAGGTACCTTGCCCAGAGGCACATCAACATGTAACTGGAAGAAGCTGGAATCAAACCAACAACTTTTGAATTGCAAGACGGGATATGCTCACCAACACACAGCTAGTCTCATTATTAACCCAATTCCAATTGAGTTCCTTATTATTAATGTCATCTTGTATT